>OX422208.1:839714062-840914062 GCA_949130495.1 Sambucus nigra
TGATTTTTTTTTTTGAGTTAAATGTGCCAAAAATTGGAAATTTTATAAGAACCAAATTATATAAATTGAGGCATTTTTCAGTGACACCCCGCCTACTTTAATCACGGGTGATCAGTCCTTTATCAAAATATTAATTTAGTAGTATCATTGGGCACTTGAGCCGACGGCTTAGTTTTTCATATTTAAGATGATAATAATGTTGATTTAAATTTGAAGCGATAAATTATAAAGATAATTTATCTAAAATGGCGAACGTGTAAAATCATTATTGTTGTATATAAATCCTTAATAGTCCAAATTATTATCACTTCAAAATAATTTTATGCAACAAATCAACGTAGAACTAAGTTAAATTTAAAATATGCCCAAAAATTCTATTTTCGAACATTATTTGCAAGATCAACACCATTCACAAAATTTTTGTAAATAAAATTCAATGAACATATAATTACAAGGGGCATTAACTAATAAATCACTTGAAAGTCTATTTATATATGATCCGTCCAAGCGACAACCTTGTTGGTATCGTAAACTCATAAACTTTTCGATTAAATAACAATAAATATAAACGATACAGTTACATTTATTAATGTGGATACAATCATAACTGTAAGTGTGTTAATCATTGTAACTCTATCTACATTAATAAATGTAATTATAGATATATTCATCGGCATAATTGTATTTACATTAATAATTACAGCACATGTCGCATTATTGAAAAGTCTAAAAAACGCGTGTCCTTATCGTTAATTACGATAGTATTAAGGAATTTTTCACCTTCTTCCCCATAATTATATCGTTACATGAACTACCATAAAAACAAAATTGTTACACGTACTTTTATACATCAAACTAATTTGGGACTTGCCCATAATTTTCCTTTAATTTTGCACATACAATTGAAAAATAATCAATAAAATACAAATAAATTATATAATTTGTGTAAAATCTTATACTAAATTTATATACTCTTTAACCTTTCCTTTTCTTTTCTTTTTTGACCAAGTATACCTCTGTACTTTTTGAGGCACCTGTAAGATTTGTCAATTTTAATAAAATGACTATATAGGTTACATGTATTGTAAGCAACATTTCCATGATTGTGTGTGGGTACGTGCAGTGATGATTATGGTGCAACTGGCTGATGACCGACCGTCGTGATCAGCAGTTGTTTTGTCACGTGAGAATATATAGATTTTATGTCTTCTATAATAGTGGCACCCTTTGCTATATGAGTTGTCCCATGATATGCAAAGCGTGAGTATTAATATTCAATTGGATTTATACGTCTCATGGATTCCAAAATGATCAATATTTTTTTCGAAATCCAATGGATGGATTTGGATGTAGCAACATTTGATATGTCACTCAAAAACTATCAAACTTGCATTTTGCTACTTTGAGATTTTTTTTTTGTATCATGGCACGTGGTGTCCAGTTCAACTTTAAGCGTGGTTCATGACTTTCGCTGACCAAGCATTATTTTGACAGTACCAGAGATCGAGCTAGGGACCAAACCCAATCCACCCCCAAGAATGTCCTAGTAACAGTCTTATATTACTGGGTAAAGAGGCTTGATTCTTTGAGATCTTTTGAACATGAGATTTTAGTAAGAACAAAGTTGAAAAAGAAAAAAATGAGCAATAACAATAATATCCTCCCTCGAAAATTAAAAATTATATATAAAAATAATTTTTAAGAATTTAAATCAACAAGATCAAGATTTTATAATTATCGCGAAATTTGATTTTCGATAGCTGGTCACATTCAAAATATAGCTAACTATTAATTTAAAACATTCCAAAAGAAAGAAAAATCTTTAGTTGGGGGCAAAAAGAGTACACAATAACTTTTAAGTTTCAAGTTTTCTCCCCAAACGGCACCATGCAACACGAAACACATTGAAATTCAATTTTACTCCTTCCTATATAATTTTTAATGCATTTTATTTTGCTCCTTGAGATAATTTTGCATTTGGATATAAATCTTGCTTTTCGAATAATAATATTAACTTTCGGCATATATAAGATACAAAAAAATACATAAGGTACAAGTGGGATGATTAAGAGTAAGTCTAATTATTTGAAAAACGATGGTTTATGTTTAAATACAGCATAGCTCAAAGAGTAAATAAGAAGAAAGAAAACTTTATAAAAGTCATTAGGTCATAATGAAAATATTTAGAAATGTGTTCAATTTTAATGTGGTCCATCAACCGATGAATACCACTTTTGTTTGTTATGGATGCGATTTTTTTTTTATGTATACATAACTTTCAATTATGTAAGAATTTATGTTACATATAGCACATGGGATATACAATAAAAAATAAGGTATTCATAATAATTTTTCCTTTGCAAATTTTTTTTACTTTCACTGTTGTTCTATCATTTTTTAATGTGAAGAGTAGGGTTAATAAATACAACATTGTGTTTTCCCATTCAAACTCCTCCATACTAGCATGTAGGCCACGCGATGTGTGGCCGAATTTATATAACTTGTATTGTTTTAATGTTCTAGCATTTTTTCAAAAATATAGTATGAAGGAAATGAGATTGAATATTAAATCAATATCAAAAGTGTTTGAATGGCACTTATGCTTATAAATCACAGTTAAAGATTCAATATAATGTCCCAAAAAATTACAATATACATGTTTTTGTTGAGTAATGCTATGAGAACCAAATACATCCCCTAACTTAACTACCATATGTTGTGTTTTAAGGATAAATTACTATAATCTATCATTATACAATGTTGGTAAATTCAAAATACATCAAAATTGTAATTAATAATATAAAACAATGTCAAGTGTATTGTTTAACATTACTAAAATTATATTAAATTTTAACACTAATATGAGACCATTAATATTTTATAGAGATACTAATTGAATCAAACAGGTCTAAATAAAATTTGGGTACAAAGAGAAGCATAAGTAAGTTTGATAATCAAATAAGCAATGAAAATGCATAATTTATATATCAAAATATAAATCAGGGGCATTCAATGTATTTGAAAAAACCTAAGAACGAAAGTTACAACATTCAAAATAAATACTTTGGGGTTATGTAATAGTGATGCTTTGAATAAAAAAAGGTACCAGTAATATTTTTTACAAAGAAAAAGTAAAAATAATTGAAGTGAAAAAAAAAAGACTTGGTCCACTAAATGCGTTGAAATATAAATAAGGGGGTGAAAACCACCCTATCCTTTATTTTGCACAATTATTTAGTTAGGATAGGATAGGATACATATCCACTAACACAAACAAACTCGTACAGTAACCAAAATAAAATAAATTGAAAAAGATATATGCTTTCATATGACTTCATTTGGGTGGTTTTGGTTTGTTGAAACTCATCTTCTCAAAGTAGCGAATGGAGAGGAGAGAAAGTGAAAGACTAACCTCATCGTTTCCCCACGGAGTTTTGTTGTTTGATTTGGGCGGAACCAATGGGGGCGATGGTGGAAGACATGACCAAGCTGCTGATTATGAGGATGAAGAAGAGGGTTTGGATGGAGGCCAAAGGTAGAGAGTGTAGATTCCTAAACCCACCGAACGAAGCTGTTGAATGCAGATCAGTTCCCACAAATGCTCATACTGCGCGGTCTTGTGCCACTGCTTGCTAACGCCCGTCGCCGAACCTAACGTACGTGCGTCCACGTGTTTCAACACATCGTATAGTAAATTCTCGTCTAAAATAATCGCTACTTCTTCTTCTTGTTCTTGGGGATGGATTTTTTTCATCTTCTTGCTTCCAAATATGAGCTGATCTTCAATTGATCTCTTCATTGTTGTCCCGGGTCTGGGTCAAAATAGGGAGATGATTGAGGGGAAGTTTAGTCTCTATTTGTTGGTTTCCCTCCATATGTACAGTTTGTTGTAGAAAAGGAGATAGCAAGAGGGGTTGGGTTTCCAAGAATTTTATCTCAGACCTTTGAAGAGGGCGTCTGCTCTTCTGTAATTACCTTTGAAGAAAGCATCTTCTCTGCTCCGTGTAATTAAGGTGTCCCACGTGTAGCTCTGTTACGATTGTAGCTTCTAACCATTTATTACTCTCACGTGCACCCTTACACGATTTGAGTCTATATTTTTTATTATATATATATATATATACTTACATGCAACCCGTGCAAAGTACTGATGAATTATAATATATTGTAAAAATATATAAACATTTTAAAATAAATAATCAACTTTAAAAAATGTTGTATACTAAGAGTATTTATTGAAAAAAATAAATTAAAATTATAACTATATAATGGTATAGATAAATTTGTAATAATATAACAAATGAGAACTAACCTCCATTTTATCTCGAGTTGTATGTGTTTACATGAATAAAAGGAGAATGTATACCTTGTGGGTCCGAAGCACCAACCAAAATGAAAATAGAAACATACACACTTCCTCAACAATGAAATAAAGCATAAGTTTGTGTCATGTTTGTATCTTTTTTGGGAATTTCTTCAAATATTAAATATGTATCATGGTAAACACCCGAGACTAATTGAACTCTTCAACATTAAAAATTATCAACCTCATATATAATTTGAAAGAGATAAATAATGAATAGCCTGTATCTAAGAAAAATATATGGAAATTTTACATAAAACACATGGAAGATTATTTTCAATCTCAAATTTAAATACTAAGAAAAATATATGGAAATTTTACATAAAACACATGGAAGATTATTTTCAATCTCAAATTTAGATACTGGCTATTCATTATGAAAAAGTTATATCAGTGAAATAATATAAAAAGATGGGTGTACTATAAAAGCTTCATATATAAATGAATGTGTACCCTTCAAAAGTATATGTTTCCATTAAGAATGTGGCCATATGTCAATATATTCTAAGATTTACTCTTAAGATATAATAATAATAATAATAATAATAATAATAATAATAATAATAATAATAATAATAATAATAATAGTTCTAAAAAAGATATGAATGATAGAGGAACCAACAAATCCCCGAAGAGTCGTGAATAATATTTCTACTTATTATTTTTTTGCGGCTTGTAGAATGTGTGAAAGGAAAAGAGTCAAATAACCAATGTGCATGCCTTTTGGCTTTCCAAGATAATAGAGTCCTGATGTGCATGTGTTGTTGTGAAAAAATTAAACGTAAAAAAATATTAAAATATTTATGAAGTGTACACGCGACGTCGTGTAGGCGCGACAAATATCTACATCGTGTTGTGATGGTATATGTACCAAAAAAATTGAAAGGTTATCGATCGAAATGTAAATGATTCCATAAAAAACAAATATTTACAAAAGTTTAAAAGTTTTAATCTCACTAAATTATCTCTATTTTTTTTAGAGCAAAGAGAAAATCATATAAATAGCAACAAGACAATATTTTGACTGAATGGAGGAAAGAGAGCGAAATAAAAATGTGCTTAAGGCCTCGTTTGCGAGTTCTATTTTTGGAGAGAAAAGGAAGGAAAGGAAGAGAAAGTGTGTTTCCTTTCCTTCGTTTGGGAGTTTAAGTAGGAAAGAAAGTGACTTTCTCTCGTTTGGGAGTTTAAAAGGAGAGAAAAGAAAGGAAATTTTTTAAAAAACTTTCTTTTCCTTTCTCTCCAAAACTTTCTTTCCAAATCGGAAAGAAATGGAGAGAAAGGAAAGTTTTTTAATGAATTGTTCCTTCTTCCTCTTAAAAAAATTATTTTCCTTCCTAACTCCCAACGCAAGAAAGAAAATTATTTTCTTTTCTCTCCCAAACTCCTTTCTCTTCTCTTCTTTTCTTTTCTCTCCTATTAACTTTCTTTTCTTTTCTTTTCTCTCCTAATAAAATTTTCCTTTCCTTTCTTTTCTCTCCCAAACTCCCAAACAAGGCCTAAAGGGAAACATCTGCTCACAAAATCCTCTCTATCATTAAAAATCAAGACCTTGGCTTCCCCTTCTTCTCTTTAAAGAGAGCCAAGAGAGAGACACGTGATACCTTCACAACCTTGAACCTGACACCAGGAATATATCCAACCGTGTGCCCCCTACGACCAAATCTGGCAATCAACTCCTCATCATTCTCTTCAATATAGTTAAGGCAATCATCATTTGGTACAAAGGTAGCGATCTTCTTCCCGTTCTTGATTAGCTGTACTCGATCGCATTTTATAATAGCAGAGTTAGGCTCCTTAGCCTCAATTCTAATTTTCTTAAGAACAATGCCTTTTGCGTGAGAAGAACCAGCAAATGGTTTTTTTCGATTCATTTCCAAGATGGGACTTCTTATAGGACTTATCTACCCACCTTTGCCTTCTGCGGTGGGACTTCAGCTTGGGACCAGCTCCCATTCCACGTGTCTTCCCCATGGTGATTGAAATAAGAGGCTCTACGGTAGCAGATCTACGACAGAGAAATTTGAGAACTCAAGGGTTGAGTAAATTATCTTTATTTTAGCAACATAATCGCAAAACAAATTGATGATTATATATAACATAATTCGTATGAGATGAGCATATTTGTTTCCAGTTAAAGAATTTCATAAGAATATAAATCAGAAAAATTGATTCAAATCTTTGCGTTCTTCTACAAACAGTTGAAATTTGTCATTTTGCTCAATATACATTATTTATGTTGGAAAATTGGACTTAAGTTGGAATTAAAAATATGTCCAAAATTTTCTGGACAGAATTTTGAGCAACTTTGAGTGCAAATTTAGGTGGGACCACTCTACGATAATTATGGGACCATATACGAACGCGTTCTCCTCCGCAAGGAGATTAACGTAGTATATTCACATGTCCAATTTCATTAAGTTATGAATGATAAATATATTCCCAAAGTGACTCACAAAGTAATGAAAGTTAATGAATTGGATATGTTTTAACTCTTGTCCCACATTGGAAGAGTAATGGAAAGTTGATGAGTTAATAACACCCCAAGTATGAACTAAGGCTTGGATGCCTTTGGGGTATCCTAACTCTTTAAAGGGGAGATGGCCTACACTATGCATGTGTTGGGCTTGAGCCAAAATCCCACACCCGCTCCGTCTATCCGTTCGCCCGGCCGGCTCGGCTCGGGCTCGGGCTTAAAAAAATCTCCAATATTTTTTGGCCAAATTAATTTGACTTTCTGGCCTTTAATTACGAAATTAATTAATTAATAAACTGTTGGCAGTTATTGCCAACAGTCAATAGTTAAATTCGTTTAAAGCTATTTTTGAGAGTTATTTTTGAACAGTCACTTACTTTGCTATAAATACAAATGCTTCCCTCTATTTTTAAAACTAATGAAAGTTATTTTTGAACAGTCACTTACTTTGCGATAAATACAAATGCTTCCCTCCGTTTTTAAAACTAATGAAAAAATTCCCTCTCTGAATTTCTTCCAACAGAAATGATGTTATTCCCAGAAAATAAATTTTGCATTACTGCATTCATTTGATTGCCATTTGACATACTGTTTGGGTTGAGTAAACACACAGAATTGTGTTCGATGGGATTTTACATTCTTGTGCTACTTCTTTAATTCTAAAATTCTTTCTATCTTGGGAGACAATTATTCATTAACCTAAAGCACTATGGATGGAATAAAATTGTCTTAAGGACACTGTGGTATCACACAGGGCTCGAATTCTTTCTTGTTTCTAGTAATTATTTCTGCAAATACAAGTAAGTATCATTTTCTGTAATTTAGTTCTTTAATTTTTGTAATTATAATTATTCATTATTCTGTGCTATTATATTAAATAAATAGTAGACATAACAATCAATTTTACTTTTGTTCTACTGTTTTGTATAGTGTACAGAAATTTATTTGTTGAAAATAAATCCGTTTTAACATAAAATTTGAATTAAAATATTATTTTATTACAGAAATTTAATAAAACAGTTATTGTTACAGAAATTAACTTTCTACACTGTTTATATATTCTGTTTTAGAGAATAAAAATTTTATTTTTAAATTTTTGTTAAAACTGTTTATATAAAACTTTTAATCTTAAAACTATAATTATGTTTTGTATGAAAAAAATTTAATATTAAAAACAGTGTGACACAGATTTTTTTTGGACTAGTATAAACTTGTGTTATTATTTTAGTTTAATTCTGAATATTATTTAGAATTCTTTTGGATTTCATTTATTGTGAATTATATTTGGAGGAAATTGGTGCACAAAATTTTGTATTCTGTTTTGAATATTTCATTTATATATGAATATTACCATTGATAAAAATTCTGTTTTTGTAACAGAAATGGAACCGCATAGTGCGAACACTATTCCTGCTAATGTGACTGTCACTAACACAAATGTGACTACACCCGTATCTATGCCACACGGGGAGAAATCGAAAAAGTTCAATGGGGCTGACTTTAAACTTTGGTAAGGACAAATGTATTTTTATCTCACTACCTGCCAACTGGATAGGTTTGTATATGAAGATTGTCCCTCTATTCAAGAGGAATATGACCCAGAAAAGGTTGTTGTTGTTGATGCTTGGAAGCATTCTCACTACCTGTGCCGAAATTATATTCTAACCTACTTGGACAAAACATTGTATCATGTCTACTGCACGATCAAAACATCCAAGGAATTGTGAAATTCTTTGGAAAAGAAGTCCAAAACTGAAGATGCTAGGATGAAGAAATTTATCATCGGGCATTTTCGGGACTTCAAAATGGTTGACTCTAAACCAGTGATCTTACAGGTGTAATAACTCCAAGTGATCCTCCACCACATTCATGCTGCTGGAATGTCCCTTAGTGAAACTTTCCAAGCTGCTGCAATTGTTGAAAAATTTCCACCATCTTGGACTTTATTCAAAAATTATCTTAAGCACAAGCGAAAGGAGATGAATGTGGAGAAGTTGATGGTGAGGGTGAGAATTAAAGAAGATAACCGTCAGTCTCAAAAGAAAAGTGGGAAGAATCCAATGGAAAAGAAAGTCTATGTTGTTGAAGGTCCTAAGAAGAACAAGCGATAACATGATGGGGAAGGCACTTCCAAACAAAACAAGAAGAAGTTCAATGGAAAATGCTACAACTGTGGTAAACCTGGACACCGTTCAAGCGAGTATCGTAAGCCTAAGAAGAAAAATCGAAATAATCCTCAAGCAAATGTAACTGAGGGTGAAAATATTGCCAATGACTTGGAGGATATGAATCTTTATGCTGTGGTCTCTGAATGTAACTTGGTTGGAAATACCAAGGAATGGTGGGTGGACACTGCGGCCACACAACACATTTGTGAAAACAAATGGATGTTTTCTACCTATAAGCCTTTGGAAAATGAGGAGACCCTCTCTATGGGGAGTTCTTCCACTTCTAAGGTGGTGGGAAAAGGAAAGATTGCTCTAAAATGACTTCTGGAATGGAACTTACTCTCAATAATATTCTTCACGTTCCTGATATCCGAAAGAATATAATTTTTGGATCTCTCCTGACTAAAAATGGTTTCAAGCTTGTGTTTATGTCTAATCGCTTTGTGTTGTCAAAGAATGACATGTATGTAGGAAATGGATACCTAAATGAGGGGCTCTTTAAAATCAATGTTCTTACTGTAACCCCAAAAACATCTATTTCAATGAATGAAATTGCTAGTTCTTCTTACTTAATTGAGTCATCTAACATTTGGTATTCTAGATTAGGACATGTTAATTTTGATATGTTGCGTAGATTAATTTTTTTTTAAACCCTGAGCCTCCACACGAACGAGCCCTTTGGACTCCCTTGTGTTTGCTAAACAGGGGGTGCAAGTGCCAGAGCCACCGTAACACACACCCCAATTTAAATATGGCACCCGAGGGGGAATCGAACCCAGATACATTGCATAGATTAATTAACTTAGTTTTTTTGCCAAAATTTAATATTGATAAAAATCATAAATGTGAAATTTGTTTGGAATCTAAATTAACTAGATTACCTTTTCATTATGTTGAAAGGATACCTGAACATTTAGATTTAATTCACACTGATATTTGTGATTTAAAATTTGTTCAAACTAGAGGTGGAAAAAGTATTTTATTACTTTTATTGAAGATTGCATAAAATATTGCTATGTGTATTTATTACATAGTAAAGATGAGGCTATTAATGCATTTAAACAGTATAAGAATGAAGTTGAGAATCAATTAAGCAAAACGATAAAGGCTATTAGGAGTGATAGAGGAGGTGAATATGAATATCCATTTGAGGAATTTTGTTCTGAAAATGGAATTATTCATCAAACCACCGCTTCTTATTCTCCTCAGTCGAATGGTGTTGCTGAACGCAAAAACCTTACTTTGAAGGAGTTGGTGAACTCAATGTTGTTAAGTTCAGGAGATCCCTAGAACTTGTGGGGGGAAACCTTTCTTTCTGCTAATTACATTCTTAATAAAGTACCTCACTAGAAGACTCACAAGACAATTTATGAATTATGGAAAGGTCGAAGACCTCCTTATAAATATTTAGGAGTGTGGGGGTGCTTATCCAAAGTGACGGTTCCTAAACCTAAAAAGGTCAGAATAGGGCCAAAAATCGTGGATTGTGTGTTCATTGGATATGCTACTAATAGTAGTGCATATCGATTTCCAGTTTGTAAATATGAGATTTCGGATATTCATGTAAATACAATTATTGAATTGAGGGACGCTTTATTTTTTGAAAATGAATTCCCATATAACATGACCCAGGAATCTGGTCCTTTTAAAAGGACAAATCAAGCTACTACAAGTGGTACTCATCAATCTATTAAACCAATAGAGGATGAACCAAGACGTAGTAAAAGAGCAAAAACCTTGACTTCTTTCGGTTCGTATTTTCTAACATAATTGCTAGAAAATGAACCTGAATAGTACAAAGAATCCATATCCTTACCCGATGCTTCTAATTGGAAAGAAGAAATTAATAGTGAAATTGAATCCATATTACAAAATCATACATGGGAACTAGTGGATCTTTCACCAGGTTCCAAACCGTTAGGTTATAAATGGATCTTCAAAAAGAAGTTAAAGGTCGATCGATAAATTGATAAATATAAAGCTAGACTTGTAGCTAAAGGCTATATGCAAAAGGAAGGGTTGGATTACTTCGACGCATATTCACCGGTAACAAGAATAACGTTCATTCGGATGTTAATAGCAATAGCTGCTATTAATGGACTTGAAATACATCAAATGGATGTAAAAAACGCATTCTTAAACGGTGAACTGGACGAGGAAATTTATATGGAGCAACCTGAAGGGTTCAAGGCTCCCGGACAAGAAGGAAAAGTATGTAATCTTGTTAAATCACTCTACGGATTAAAACAAGCACCTAAATAATGGCATGAAAAATTTGATAATGCAATGTTATCAAATGGTTTCAAAATTAATGAATGAGACAAATGTGTTTACTTTAAATACATTCAAAATGGATATGTCATTGCATGCCTCTATGTTGATGGTATGCTTATCATGGGTAGTAACTTGGAAATTGTCAAAACTACAAAACAAATGTTGAGTAGTAGATTTGACATGAAAGATTTGGAAATCGCTGATGTTATATTAGGAATTAAAATTTCTAAAACATCGGATGGACTTATATTATCTGAATCTCATTACATATAGAAAGTACTTGAAAAATTCAAGAAGTATGATATTAGTCCTACCAAGACACCTGTAGATGTAAATTTACATCTAGCAAGAAATAATGGTGAAAGCATATCTCAACTAGAATATTCTTCTATTATCGGCACTTTAATGTATATCATGAACTATACGCGACCGAACATAACATACTCAATAAGTAAGATAAGTCAATTTACAAGTAATCCAGGAAGAGATCGCTGGAAAGCAATATTGAGAGTTTTGGGTTATTTAAAATATACTCAAAACTATGGACTGCACTACTCAAAATATCCAGTTGTTCTTGAAGGACATTGCTGTAACACCCCGCCCGTCCGGGGAGAGGGAGCGGGGCGCTACTCATCGACAAAACTAACCAAAACCACAATATAACAAGGTATAGAGCATCTAAATCCCAAAACAACAAAAGAGAACTACAAATCTCAATCTCTTCAAATTAACACCAAGTCTCTCGAATTACATACAACAACTATCTAACTCGAAAAATACAAATCTCCAATGCTCTATACATCAAAGTAATACAAGTCTTCTCATTTCTTGTATTAAAAGTCTTCCCAAATAATCCACGCTAAAAAAATCCCAATTGGTCCATAGCACTCAAATCTAGCTCACCTGACAACTAAGAAAAAGATGGGGAAGTACACAATACGATAGGAAAGATGTTCAACAATAATATGTTAGCGATGAATAAAGCGCAACAATACGAATATGAATATTCAAATCAAATGCAAATCTCAATAGCATTTTATCAATAAATTTCGCAACAACACATTAACCGGGTCACCAGGCCTCACCCCATCCATATATGCTTTATCAAGTCATAGCCCTTGGAAGCATGAATTTTGACGGGTGCCCAACGTTCGTGCCATACTAAAATCTCATGACAATGTGCTCAACGACAACATGAATAATAACATATGAATCAAAATAATTCCAACAATTATTTTTCCAGATTTCAATGAATTTATCAATTCAAAATATGAGTTCAATTAAGAAGAATTCAACGGAATAAACACTCGCGAGATTTAGAAGCATATTGTGTAAAACCCCATACCTTAAAATCATCACACGAATCATCATATAATTTTAGCCTCAAAATCTAATCACACCATCACGTTCCTCTCGCGAAAATAATCCAATCTCGTTCCATCCCAAACTCGAGAAAACATCAAATAAGCGTTCTAATCTAAGGATGAAATCTTGAATAAGTTTGGAGCTATGGTTTGTATATGAAAGGGGGTAATTTTGGAGAGGTCTTCTGGTTGAAAAGTTTGAGAAAAAGTGATTTGAAAATCCAAGCCACGAATTAGTTGATATTTAAAGGATTAAGAGTTTGATTAAGAAAAGAGTTCTAATCAGATACAAATACTAAAATATTTATTTCGGACCGTTGGAATTGGATAAAATTTTACAAAGAATTAGCCGAAGACGAGAGGAAGCTAGAGAAAAAAATTCAGCTCGATTGGACCGTTCAATATTTTTAAATATTTTTTTTTTGCTAGAGAGTTTTATGTTTTGAGGACTCTTAGAGAGTTTTATGTTTTGAGGACTCTTCTATATAATAAAAATTCAATTAAAACTCCAATTTAATTCCGATTTTGAAACCGTTTGGAATTCTCATCTTTAAAAATAAAATCCAACACATTTGAGCAATAAAAATAATTTTATGTCAAAATTTATTTTTTTCTCTTTATTTTGAAAATACCCCAAAAATTACGCGGGTTGTTACACTTCCCCACTAATAATGGAATTTCGCCCTCGAAATTCGCCGAATACCTAACTCTCAAAAATCAGGCCAATAATCTCCAAAAATAATCTCGGCACCAAAAAATAATTTCCTCACATCTAATCTAGATGCCTAACGCAAAACGATTCTCTAAAAATTTATATCTCCAAATTCGCGCCATAAAAACGCTACAGGCCCAAAACCCAATACCCGAGGGTTGTCGTATACCTAAGCTCTGATACCATTCTGTAACACCCCGCCCGTCCGGGGAGAGCGAGCGGGGTGCTACTCATCGACAAAACTAACCAAAACCACAATATAACAAGGTATAGAGCATCTAAATCCCAAAACAACAAAAGAGAACTACAAATCTCAATCTCTTCAAATTAACACCAAGTCTCTCGAATTACATACAACAACTATCTAACTCGAAAAATACAAATCTCCAATGCTCTATACATCAAAGTAATACAAGTCTTCTCATTTCTTGTATTAAAATTCTTCCCAAATAATCCACGCTAAAAAAATCCCAATTGGTCCATAGCACTCAAATCCGTGCTCACCTGCCAACTAAGAAAAAGATGGGGAAGTACACAATATGACAGGAAAGATGCTCAACAATAATATGTTAGCGATGAATAAAGCGCAACAATACGAATATGAATATTCAAATCAAATGCGAATCTCAATAGCATTTTATCAATAAATTTCGCAACAACACATTAACCGGGTCACCAGGCCTCACCCCATCCATATATGCTTTATCAAGTCATAGCCCTTGAAAGCAGAAATTTTGACGGGTGCCCAACGTTCGCGCCATATTAAAATCTCATGACAACGTGCTCAACGACAACATGAATAATAACATATGAATCAAAATAATTCCAACAATTATTTTTCCAGATTTCAATGAATTTATCAATTCAAAATATGATACTTTGAAAATACTCCAAAATTACGCGGGTTGTTACAATTGCTATGCAAATTAGATATCCAATACAAAAGACTCTAAGCCTACGAGTGGGTATGTGTTTACCCTTAGAGGTGCAGCTAGATCGATAATGGAATTCGAATTCATTGTACTAGACAAAGTTGGAGAAGAAGCTGAATGGCTTCGAAATTTCTTAGAGGATGTTCTAAATTGGTCGAAACTTGTGCCCGCAATATATATCGATTGCGATAGTCAATCGGCAATTGGAAGGGCACAAAATCACATGTATAATGGAAAGTCACGACATATTCGTCGTCGACACAATACCGTTAGACAACTTCTCTCAAACGGAATTATCTCAATTGACTATGTAAAGTCAAAAGATAATATAGTGAATCCACTAACGAAAGGTTTAAACCGAGAGCAAGTTGAAAGATCATCGAGAGGAATGGGTCTAAAGCCTATAAATAAATAAGAATCAATATAGTGGCAACCGAACCTAGCTGACTGGAGATCCCAAGATATAGGTTCAATGGGCAAACCAAACTACATTTTATTTAGTAAGCACTAGAGGATATTTAATCCTATTCATTCCAAAGATGAGACAGTGCACACTTGCCTTGAAATTAGGATAAGTTATGCTTTTAATGACATCCTTATCTTAGTATGTCTAAGTGGGGTATTGCAGGATTTTCTTTATGGAAGTCACATATGTGAGTAAAAAGGGGGACACTTCTATGAGAATAATGAAAGGCATATTCTCTAAAATACTCACGGAACCAAGTGGTGTTCATGGCTAAAATGAACATAAACGTGAGAACCAACTTTGTTGAAGAATTATTGTGTGAATACTATTGTCTAGGTTTACAGAAACGATTGACGGTTCAAGAACGTGAAGTCTACTGATTAACCAAGTAAATTCGATAGTATATCACTAAGGAAAGTTCAAGGCCACTAGGCTACTACTCCCGACGCAATAAGTCTTTAGTTTTACTAAACCTGTGTTTGCATCTGCATTAGCATTTGTTCTGTTTTATTTATAGCGATATATCATTCACGTGGGGGATTGTTCGAAAATTGGACTTAATTTGGAATTAAAAAGTTGTCCAGAATGATCTGGAAAGAAATTTGAGCAACTTTGAGCTAAAATTTAGGTGGGACCCACACTACGATAATTGTGGGACCATATACAAACGCATTCTACTCCTTAAGGAGATTAACGTAGTATATTCATATGTCCAATTTCATTAAGTTATGAATGATAAATATGTCCCCAAAGTGACTCACAAAGTAATGAAAATTAATGAATTGGGTATAATATAACACTTGTCCCACATTGAAAAAGTAGTGGAAAGTATGGACTAAGGCTTGGATGCCTTTGGGGGTATCCCAACTCTTTGAAGGGGAGATGGCCTATACTATGCATGTGTTGGGCTTGGGCCAAAAGCCGACATGTGCGCACGCGCGCCCTCCGGCCAGCTCGGCTTGATTCAATTCGAGCTCGGGCTTGGGCTTATAAAAATCTCCTACATTTTTTGGCCGAATTAATTTGACTTTCTGGGCTTTAATTATTAATTAATTACGAAATTAATTAATTAATAAACTGTTGGCAGTTATTGCCAACAGTCAACAGTTAAATTCGTTTAACTATTTTTGACAGTTATTTTTTAACAGACACTTATTTTGCTATAAATACAAATGCTTCCCTCCATTTTTAAAACTAATGAAAAAATTCCCTCTCTGAATTTCTTCCAACAGAAATGTTGTTATTCCCAGAAAATAAATGTAACACCCTATGTTTTTAGGACTGAGAAATTAAATTTTTGAGAGAAATAAAAATTTCTTTAAATTAGAGAATTTTAAAATTTGGAAATTGAAGTCCAAAAATTGAGGACGTTTTAAAGTATGTCGGATGAAGATTCTGAGTGCGCCATTGATTCCGGATGGGTCGAGATAGTCAAAATGACTGTTATTAGGCTTTATTTTGGTTTCGGAATATTTTTAAGTCAGTTTGACTCGAATTGGAGTAAACGAGTCATTTAAAGTGTGTATTAACATTTAAAACTGGGTTTATTGTTTTAAGGGATTTAAGGGGCTTACGGATCAGCCCTTCTCATTTGTGATAAAGAGAGAAAGAGAAAGGAAGGAAGAAAGAAGAAGGAAGGAAGAGAGAGAGGAGAGAGAGAGCTTGAAAACTCCGGCCAAAACGCGATCTCGAGGATGATTCAACCTCTACAAATTCGAGGCAAGTGTTTAATCTTGCTAAATAATTCATTTGTGTATTTGATTTCATAATTTGTGGATAAAAGAATTGAATTTTAAGGTTTAATGGAAAAACCTAAATTTTTGGGTAAAAATCTTGTATTTGAGTTTATAGAAATTGTTGGGTAGTTATATGATAAATTTTGAGGTTAGAAATATGTTTGGTATGAAGATTGATGGTTGGGTAATGATAATTGGGAATTTTAGGGAATTTAGGGTTTAGAGAAAATTTCTCCAATTCGTGGCTTGCTGCACAAGCCGAATCGATTCGCCCCTAGAGAATCGATTCGCTATGTTGTAGAAGTATCAGGTCTTTAGGGCCGAATAGATGCTCCCCTAGTGAATCGATTCGGTATGTAGCAGACTTACAGGTCTAGTTGGGCCGAATCGATTCGGAGGGGCCGAATCGATTCGGAATAGGGCAATTTTGGAAAAAAAATTATTAGGGAGAATTTTACTCCTATTCTCTTGGGTTTCTCGATTTGGGAACATCCTTATATGAGGTTAGAAGCATATTTTGAAGATTCATTAGGAACTTCTCGCATGATGAGATCGCGGGAATGTATTGGGTTATTTTGGGGACAAATATACACCTGTATTGGAGAGGGTCATATCGATATAGTGGGGAATCTCATTGAGAAAGGTAGTTCTATTTAGGGGTCATAAGTGAGCTTACATACGAGGTACGGTTTAAGACTCTTTGAGAGAGAGTGGTGAGGGTACGGCTCGAAATCGTAGGTCAAGGTTGGTGTCGAATCCTTATAGTGATAGGACTCTATTTAAGATATGATTGAGGACCGACGAGAGAGAGTGGTCGTGTATCCTTAACAATGTTTAATTCAAGGAATAAATCATGAACGTGATAACGTTAAGGGTTCATTAGGAAACATTGAACCGTACTCTAAAGTTGGGGTAATTTAACTTATTGCCGACCAATAGTTGTGGGTATACTTATTGTCGGAATAGTCTCTCTCTATATATATATCGGCACATGATTTACTATGGGTATCCCAATATATGATGGGATCATAATATAAGTGTAGTTTTGAGCTTGAGGCCTACAAATTATTGATTGTGTGAATAACAATTAGGATTCCAATACTTGAAATGAATTTAAGTTAAGCTTGAGGCCTGTAGACTATTAGTTGTGTGCATACCAATAGTCAAAATTAGTACTATAGATATTGATGTACTTTCGGATATAGATGAAATGTGTAGTGATTGTTACCTACACTAAAATTTGGGTGACAACCTTAATGTTGGAGATATATCTATGTTGGAAAATTATTTATATCATAGGAGAAATGGATGAATATGCCTCAAGTGAAGGATCGTATTCATATATCAAGGTAAGTTAATGTGTTTGGGACGATGGCTAGTATATTGAGGATTATGTATGCTTATGGTCGAGTTTATAAATCTTATACATATGAACGAGAGATAGTGTGTATATATATATATATATATATATATATATATATATATATATATATGTAGAGATATGAATATAAGTGTATACTCATGTTGTGAATATCTAAACCCTATGTGATGGTTTAATTGTATGATGGGATCATATGGATGTATATGTATTATTTATGTGAATGATATATATACTTGTATTGTGAATCATACCCCGCACATGCTATTATTAGGAAGTTGCGCGATGAGGGTGAGCACCCTGGCTCGAGGAGCAGAGTGTGGATATTCCCCAGGTCATAGTCGTCCATTGTGTTATTATGTGATATACATTTTTTTGGGATGAGACGTGGTGGGTATGTTTCGTCTCATTATCGGTAGGAACTATTACCACTTCCCGGACGTCGTGTGTGCGTGTTGGCCGCGAAGTGGGTGATATTTAGTCCCACCGGTGGTCCCCAGGATGGAATATAAATGATGCCCTAGAAGATGATAGCATGGTGCAGTATATTGGCATTCTATAGCCGATTATATTATGTGGATGGAAAGTGTACATTATATGTGTTATGTACACGTGGCTATGAGAATGAATAGTTGTATATATATATATATATATATATATATATATATATATATATATATATATATATATATGTTTAGAGTAAATATATATAATTATTATATCCTATAGGTGAAAAGGATATGAAGTTTATATGGTGTACATCTTGGGTGATTATGGTGTACTAGATTGTTGGGGGTTAATGTATCGCACTTAAGGAACATTCCGGTTATATCAACCCAAGGATATTATTGGAGATTTTGAGGTTTCTCTTAGATAGTAATATAAATCATAGGAGTAGTATTTGTGTGGGTGACATAACGGATCCATACGATCGACATTGTCAAGGAGTAGTGTATCGGGGAGGTTCCTTGTTTGGATTTCTCTTTGCGAGACGCCCGACGCACGAAACGTAGTGCAATGTTGAGAGTAGAGAGATGTTTTGTCCTTTGTACTTGTATGTAGCAGTAGTATGATTGGTGTGGATGACATAATGAATCCCTACGATCGAAATTGTCAAGGAGTAGTGTATCGGGGGGGGGGGGGTTCCTTTTTTGGATTTCACTTTGCGAGACGCCCCACGCACGAAACGTAGTGCAATGTTGAGAGTAGAGAGAAGTTTTGTCCTTTGTACTTGTATGTAGTTGTAGTAGTAGTATTTGTATGGATGACATAATGGATCCCTATAATCGACATTGTCAAGGAGTAGTGTATCGGGGGGTTCTTTTTTTAGATTTCGCTTTGCGAGACGCCTCACGCACGAAACGCAGTGCAATGTTGAGAGTAAAGAGAAGTTTTTTCCTCATTAAATTTGTGCATGCTATTTAGAGAGTAAACTCTAAATTTGAAGTTTGATGTTAATGTGTGAAGTAATAAAATGGATAACTGATAAGTTATAAATCAGAATCAATTAAGCCAAGTATGTCATATATGCGTATATATATATTTAAGTATGATTGGAATGGGGAGGATCCTTGGGGTATGTTAGAATGGCAGGTCATGTGATAATAAGCCGTGTGTATGGTAAGGTAGGTTGTCCTTATGGGAGGGGTAACTTAGTTAAGATCCCAAGACGCGAGTAGGTGCGCGCTATTATATGAGAGGTGAGTTTGGGGTTTCACGAGAGTGCGACTCCACTTTAATTATGAAATAGTACATTTATATTTATTATGCACGGTTAACACACTTGCTAAATATTTTTACACCTCGTGTTCTGACCCATTTATATTTCTCTCATGTTATATGTATATACTACTACAGGTGTCCTACCGCATGGATGCCATCTAGAGTGGTGGGGGCCGTAACAGGTGCAGACTGTTGCGGGATTTAGATTATAGTCTCCTCTTACTTCTTTGAAAATCTAGGTAGGATTCATGTTGTGTATGGGGTTTATACCCAAGGGATATTTGTAGATGTTTATATTTCTCCTTTATGATGTTGTACTGTCTGTGACCCGACAGCTTATTCGGGTATATTTCCTTTTGTACACTCATTTCCTTTTTCTTTCGAGCACTTAAATTTATCGTAGTGTTGGTTTTTTGTCTATGGCATGTTTTATTTAATTTTGGCATCTCTCTCATTTGATTTCGGGTAGTTAGCCTTATATGTTATTGTATAGTTTGTTGGTGCTGAGGCTGAGCCATCTGAGAATCCTAATTTAAGGTAGTATAGGGCTGGCCACCCGTTATTATTTTAAGCGGGTTGTTACAGATGGTATCAGAGCATCAGGTTCTAGTGTCTTTAGGATCTGTGAGGGTTTCCTCTGTTCTTCCGTTGACGTTCTTGATATAGAACCCTACTATTAGGATTGTTGTGTTCACTACGTTTATTTTCTTCTGCGACGTGTACTCATTAAAACGACGTTCTGACACAGTTGCTTTCGTCTCAGACGTTGCTAAGAATATGTCATCCAGGAAGGGGCAGATGAGAGATTCAATTCCCATAACACATTTTAGGTACGCTTTGACTGGAGGTATTTTTTTCCCTGATTCAGGCGGAGATAAGGAGGAGATTTCGAGCGGTGATTCAAGGTGAACTATCGATGGTTGAGTAAGAAAGGGAAATTTACTCAAATGGCGAATCTTGGACTTAATAAGGTAAGTTCTGAGGAGAGGCATATAGTGAAGTCCTTGGGGGGTTTAGATTGAGAAACTCGCCAACCTTTGTTAGGAAGCCTGGTGATGCTGACTTTTACCGGCGGAAGGTAGGTAGCATTGTACCATTGTTAGGAATATCGTCTTTATTTAAGAAGGGAGTAAGAAATTTGGAGACTCAGGTTCGTTGAGTAGGACCGAAGGAGTTATCAGGGGTCGCAACTGCGTTTTGTCCTTCAAAATGGTTAGGAAGGATTTTTTGGAAGATGTTTCTCTTGAGGACAATTAGGCTTTAAGAAGAAAGATTATCCTGGAAGAAGTAGAGGACTTTGAATAAGGATTCATGGATGAAGTAAAATAATTGGGTTATGGAAGCATAAGGTAGAATACCTTTCTTTGGGTTTAGGTTACGATTTATGCGATATCGGGAACATCGCGCGTAAGGTATAATGAGTGGTTAGCCGCTACACCTCTAGGGTGTATATAATTTCCTTAAAGGATGGAATGAGCAAGTACGGCCTTTGTATGGCATCTTTTTGAGAATAGTAGACTGTCTCATAAGGAGATAGTAGAGAGTTTTGTTATTGAATTCCTTAAGTGTGGACTACTAAGGTTTGTTCAGTAATGGTTATAAGGCTATTGTTGTGTAAATAGGCTAGTGCAGGTAATTGTAGTGTTCCAATGAGGAAAGGACTTACTTTACGGCGATGCTTTGATGTGATGTAAAGGATTTGGATAATTGAGAGGTTCAGAGCTTAGCAGCTTCATTGTTGAGCAGGGAATTTAGCTCATGGTTATGCTAGTTACGATAACTAGGGATTGTTTAGAGTATTGTAATTGTTGAGGCCTTGTGTTTTGAACATAAGGTAATTGATTTGTGTGTCGTAATGCATGGAATTGTTTTGTAGCATACTGCTATATAGGCATTCGGGCAATATTTATGATTCGAAAATCTTTTATAGAAACTTAACCCTAGTTCAACTGATCTCAATCCCCGACATAGCTATACAGTAGTGTATTGGGAGGGTTCCTTGTTTAGATTTCGCTTGCGAGACCTCCCCCGCATGAAGGTAGCTAGTGTCAGGAATTGAGAAGAGTTCAACCATTGGGGATTTCAAACTCTTATATACATACTTAATATACTGATATAGATAATTGTTGAGAGTTATATCACGATTTGAGTCTAGTGTAGTCGGGTTGTGTTTTTACTAGTGGAGCTCGGTTACAGGGTGTATGGGCGTCCTGGGTAGCTAGTATGATTTTAAAAGTTTGTATGATTCGATGTGAGAATTAGTAGAAATAATGTATAGTGGTTTTGAGGGTAGATGTAAAGACTATATGAGATCGAAGTCCTAGGCTTATCTAAAATTTCGCCGACGAAATTCTTGTAAGGGGGGGAAGTATGTAACACCCCATAATTTTAGGACTGAGAAATTAAATTTTTCGGGAGATAAAATTTCTTTAAATTGGAGAATTTTAAAATTTAGAAATTGAAGTCCAAAAATTGAGGACGTTTTAAAGTATGTCGGATGAAGATTCTGAGTGTGCCATTGATTCCGGATGGGTCAAGATAGTCAAAATGACTGTCATTAGGCTTTATTTCGGTTTCAGAATATTTTTAAGTCAGTTTGACTCGAATTGGAGTAAACGAGCCATTTAAAGTGTGTATTAACATTTAAAACTGGGTTTATTGTTTTAAGGGATTTAAGGGGCTTACGGATCAGCCCTTCTCATTTGTGAGAAAGAGAGAAAGAGAAAGGAAGAAAGAAAGAAGAAGGAAGGAAGAGAGAGAGCTTGGAAACTCCGGCCAAAATGCGATCTCGGGGATGATTCAACCTCTACAACTTTGAGGCAAGTGTTTAATCTTGCTAAATAATTCATTTGTGTATTTGATTTCATAATTTGTGGATAAAAGAATTGAATTTTAAGGTTTAATGGCAAAACCTAAATTTTTGGGTAAAATCTTGTATTTGAGGTTATAGAAATTGTTGGGTAGTTATATGATAAATTTTGAGGTTAAAAATATGTTTGGTATGAAGATTGATGGTTGGGTAATGATAATTGGGAGTTTTAGGGAATTTAGGGTTTAGAGAAAATTTCTCCATTTCGTGGCTTGATGCACAAGCCGAATCGATTCGCTATGTTGCAGAAGCATCAGGTCTTTAGGGCCGAATCGATTTAGCTCTAGCGAATTGATTCAATATATAGCAGACTTACAGGTCTAGTTAGGCCGAATTGATTCAGAGGGGCCGAATCGATTCACAGCTAGGACCGAATTGATTCGGAGGGGCCGAATTGATTCGAAAACAAGGCAATTTTGGAAAAAAAATCTTAGGGAGAATTTTACTCCTATTCTCTTGGTTTTCTCGATTTGGGAACATCCTTATATGAGGTTAGAAGCATGTTTTGAGGATTCATTGGGACCTTCTCGCATGATGAGATCGCGAAATGTATTGGGTTATTTTGGGACAAATATACACTTTTATTGGATATGATCATATCGATATAGTGGGGAATCTCATTGAGAATGGTAGTTCTATTTAGGGGTCATAAGTGAGCTTACATACGACGTATGGTTTAAGACTCTTTGAGAGAGTGGTGAGGGTACGACTCGAAATCGTAGGCCGAGGTTGGTGCCCAATCCTTATAGTGATAGGATTCTATTTAAGATATAATTGAGGACTGACGAGAGAGAGTGGCCGCGTATCCTTAGTAATGTTTAATTCAAGGAATAAATCATGAATGTGATAACGTTAAGGGTTCATTAGGAAACATTGAACCGTACTCTAAAGTGGGGGTAATTTAACTTATTACCGACCAATAGTTGTGGGCATAGTTATCGTCGGAATAGTCTATATATATAAATATATATCGACACATGATTTACTATGGGTATCCCAATATATGATAGGATCATGAGATAAGTGTAGTTTCGAGCTTGAGGCCTACAAATTATTGATTGTGTGAATAACAATTGGGATTCCAATACTTGAAATGAATTTGAGTTAAGCTTGAGGCTTGTAGACTATTAGTTGTGTGCATACTAATAGTCGAAATTAGTACTAGAGATATTGATGTATTTTCGGATATAGATGATATGTGTAGTGATTGTTACCTACAGTAAACTTTGGGTGACAACCTTATTGTTAGAGATATATCTATGTTGGAAGATTATTTATATCATAGGAGAAATGGATGAATATGCCTCAAGTGAAGGATCATATTCATATATCAAGGTAAGTTAATGTGTTTGGGACGACGGCTTGTATATTGAGCATTATGTATGCTTATGGCCGAGTTTATAAATCTTAAACATATGAATGAGAGATAGTGTGTATATATATATATGGATATGTGAATATATATCTGTAGAGATATGAATATAAGTGTATACTCATGTTGTGAATATCTAAACCGTATGTGATGGTTTAATTATATAATGGATCATATGGATGTATATGTATTGTTTATGTGAATGATATATATACTTGTATTGTGAAGCATACCCTGCACATGCTATCATTGGGAAGTTGCGCGATGAGGGTGAGCACCCTAGCTCGAGGAGCAGAGTGTGGATATTCCCCAGGTCATAGTCGTCCATTGTGTTATTATGTGATATACATTTTTTTGGGATGAGACGTGGTGGGTATGTTTAGTCTCATTGCCAGTAGGAACTATGAGTGCTTCCTGGATGTCGTGTGTGTGTGTTGGCCACGAAGTGGGTGATATTTAGTCCCACTGGTGTTCCCTAGGATGGCATATGAGTGATGCCCTGGAAGATGATAGCATAGTGTAGTATATTGGCATTCTATAGCCGGTTATATTATGTGGATGGAAATTGTACATTATATGTGTTATGTACACGTGGCTATGAGAATGAATAGTTGTATATATATATATATATATATATATATATATATATATATTTATTATATCCTAAAGGTAAAAAGGATATTAAGTTTCTATGGTGTACATCTTGGGTGATTATGGTGTACTAGATTGTTGGGGGTTGATGTATCGCACTTAAGGAACATTTCGGTTATATCAACCTAAGGATATAATTGGAGATTTTGAGGTTGCTCTTAGATAGTAATCTAAATTATAGGAGTAGTATTTGTGTGGGTGAAATAATGGATCCCTACGATCGACATTGTCAAGGAGTAGTGTATCGGGGGTTCCTTGTTTGGATTTCGATTTACGAGACGCCCGACGCCCGAAACGTAGTGCAATGTTGAAAGTAGAGAGATGTTTTGTCCTTTGTACTTGTATGTAGCAGTAGTATGATTGGTGTGGATGACATAATGGACCCTACGATCGACATTGTCAATAAGTAGTGTATCGGGGGGGTTCCTTGTTTGGATTTCACTTTGCGAGATGCCCCACGCACGAAACCGAGTGCAATGTTGAGAGTAGAGAGAATTTGTGTCCTTTGTACTTGTATGTAGTTGTAGTAGTTGTATTTGTATTGATGAGATAATGGATCCCTACAATCGACATTGTCAAGGGGTAGTGTATCGGGGGGTTCCTTGTTTGGATTTTGCTTTGCGAGACGCCCCACGCACGAAACGCAGTGCAATGTTGAGAGTAGAGAGAAGTTTTGTCCTCATTAAATTTGTGCATGCTATTTAGAGAATAAACTCTAAAATTTGAAGTTTAATTTTAATGTGTGAAGTAATAAAATGGATAACAGATAAGTTATAAATCGGAATCAATTAAGCCTAGTATGACATATATGTGTGTATATATATATATATATATATATATATTTAAGTGTGATTAGAATGGGTAGGATCCTTGGGGTATGTTAGAATGGCAGGTCATGTGAGAATAGGTCGTGCGTATGGTAAGGTAGGTTGTCCTTATGGGTGGGGTAACTTAGTTAAGATCCCAGGACGCAAGTAGGTGCGCTCTATTAGATGAGAGGTGAGTTGGGGGTTTCACCAGAGTGCGACTCCACTTTAACTATGAAATAGTGCATTTATATTTATTATGCACAGTTAACACACTTGCTAAAAAATTTTACACCTCGGGTTCTGACCCGTTTATATTTCTCTCCTGCTATATGTATGTACTACTACAGGTGTCCTACTACATGGATGTCGAATGCCCTTCTATCCAGAGTCGTGGGGGCCATAACAGGTGCGGAATGTTGCGGGATTTAGATTGTAGTCGCCTCATACTTATTTGAAAATATAGGTAGGATTCATGTTGGGTATCGGGTTTATACCCAAGGGATATTTGTAGATGTTTATATTTCTCCTTTATGATGTTGTACTGTCTGTGACTCGACAGCTTATTCGGGTATATTTCCTTTTGTACACTCATTTCCTTTTTCTTTCGAGCACTTTAATTTATCATAGTGTTGGTTTATTGTCTGTGGCGTGTTTTATTTAATTTTGGCATCTCGCTTATTTGATTTTGGGAAGTTAGCCTTATATGGTATTGTATAGTTTGTTGGTGCTGAGACTGAGCCATCTGAGATTCCTGATTTAAGGTAGTATAGGGCTGGCCACCCGTTATTATTTTATGCGGGTTGTTATAATAAATTATGCATTATTGCATTCATTTGATTGCCATTTGACATACTGTTTGGGTTGAGTAAACACACAGAATTGTGCTTGATGGGACATTTTTGTGCTACTTGTTTAATCCGAAAATCCATTCTATCTTGGGAGACAATTATTCATTAATCTAAAGCACTATGGAGGGAATAAGATTGTCTTAAGGACACTGTGGTATCACACAAGGCTCGAATTCTTTCTTGTTTCCAGTCATTATTTCTGCAAATACAAGTAAGTATCATTTTCTGTAATTTAGTTCTTTAATTTCTGTAATTATAACTATTCAATATTCTGTGCTATTATATTTAATAAATAGTAGACATAACAATTTAGTAAATACACAATGGCAAACCTTGTCATTTTGCCTCAATATACATTATTTGGTTCTTCTATATATCTTTTCCACATTGAAAGGATTGCATACTAATTGCACTAAATTTGTAATTTCGATCTTCATTTCAATCTTGTCGTACTTAATTGAATGCGTGAAGGGAGAAGGGGCGAAGAAAGCTAGTGAGCCTGTTGGTTTTAGTTTTGTATATTGTGGTGATTATGGCTTCCTTTTTTTGTGTGTAAGACAAGGTTTGGAACTGATAAATGAGAAAGTGATAACAATGGGTTGGAGTCCAAACGTTGAAACGCTTGAATTACTAATGGGAATCAGATGGGTTTAGATTTGAAGACAGGGAACGTTTGAATTATTAAACTCTTCCTCTTCCTCTTTTAACAGTCCAAACGTCTCCCTTTCAAACGCAAATAAACTCTCTCCCTCTTCCTCTTCCTCTTCCTCTTCCTCTTCCTCATCTCTCTCTATATATCTATATCTATATGTCTCTATAATATTAAACACTCTCACTATTTCCCCAGGTGTCCTTTGTCTCTCATTTATTCAATGGAAACTCCAGAATTCTACAATGGATATTACAATGTGCAAACTACCCCCAATAATACAAAACTCAGTGACGACTTTGTGGTTGAAGACTTCCTAGATTTCCAAAACGACGATGTTTTTATCATAGATGGTAGTATACATAATAATGTCACCGATGGAAGCATGCTCGACAGTTGCAACTCTTCAATTTTTGCCAGTCAAATGCACGTCACCGACGATAATGGGTACCAGAGTTTCACCAATACCCACTTCTCTATCGACCTTTGCGTTCCGGTATGTACACATACAATATGTACTATATATGATACATGCGGCTGATTTTTACTGTAAAATGGGTCAAATATATATTTTTTTACGAGCTTTAGAATTTAGGTATATTCACTCATTTTTTTTTAAGTAATAAAAAAAGGGGCATATACCAAATAGTCCCCCACACTTTTTTTAATACACATTTAGTTCAAGACTTTTTATTTTTCACCAAAAAGTCCTTTACCATGCCAAAAAGGCTTCACTATGCCATTGGCGCGGACCTTTAACAATAAGAGAATAAGGGACTTTTTGGTACAAAATAAAAGACTTGCACTAAATGTGTATTAGAAAATCTTTGAGGGACTTTTTGGTATTTGATCCTAAAAAAAATTATTTTGAGTTTGAGTTTTTTTTAAAAGTTTCTTAAAATGTTTAAATCAATATATTTTATCTATTTATAAAAATATGATTCATTTTTTACATCCTTCTTTTCGACCCGTTTTGAGTTCCCACCTATGGAAAATTTTATTTAAATGGTAAAAATAATTTGGTTTAATTTTTTTGTGTAGTTTATAAACATTTCATGGAATCCTGCTATTTTAAAACAAATGTGTCAATGTTTTTAATTTCGAACCGTTTTTAAAAAAAAAAAGAAGTCATTTTGGAGTTATTTTTTTGAGTTCCTTTAATATGTTTAAAAACGACTTAATTAATTTTTTTTACCATTTTTAAAAAAAAGTTCCACATAAAATTAAGTTATGAGAGAAGGCCTCTCTCTCTCTCTCTCCCCGTATATATATTTAAATTATTGTTCATTGTAGAATTATTGCTGTGAAAAGTTGGTTTGAGAATTTTGCTTATTTAAGATTTTTGTGCATTATTGTGCTTAAGGATCACGTCTGTGATGGCTATTGGTGTATTATGTAAAAGAAAACGTGTATTTTTTTCATCTTTTCAAATTGGTAGCTAATAAATATAATGAGGAAGATGGGAAATTTATGCTGGGAAGCCTGTGGGTCATCTTGAATTTGAGATTTAAATTACAGACTAGCTCAAAATATTTTAAGAGAGGGTGTGGCGGTTGTAATTCTTCGTGATGCTTGGATACTCCAATTGTGTCTAATTTTAAAAATGTTGAATTTTTTAAAAGAGCATTGGAGGGTTCTATATTTATATTATTGAAATAAATATATTTTTGCCCATCTCACTTAAAAGAACATATTTTTTTACACAAATATCTACGCATCGATAAGGACCAAGTTTGTTTTTCACCAAAAAGAGGACCAAGTTTTCCGCCATTATTTGCATTTAAATGCATTTACCAATGAGCACAGAAAATACTTCTAATGGTGAAAAGTATGGTCCTGATTAAATCCTTATTTTAGGAACTTACAATAACATCTCTATCTCTATCTCTCTCTCTCTCTCTCTCTCTCTCTCTCTCTCTCTCACACACACACACACACACACACACACACTCATGTGTATACATGCATCATAACAATCAAATAAAATTCCATAATTTTTTTACAGGATGATGACATGGCTGAGCTGGAGTGATGATCAAATTTTGTAGAAGAATCATTCTCGTGTGAGGATATGCAGAGATTACAGTTGATATCGGGGATGAAAGAATGTGCCAAAGACGAATCATCGGAGACACAATAAATCAACCCTGAAAACAATCAAAATGCAACGGCATTCAACCCTGATATGATGGTTTCTGGAAAGGCACGTAGTAAGCGCTCATGCGTTGCCCCGTGCAACTGGACATCTTGCCTCCTTGTTCTCTCTCCGACTTCGATCAACACTCAAATAAGGCCTTATGAATCAAAATCTAATATCACGTCCGACTCTAGCAAGAAGATAATACTACCACCACGAATAGAGGTGGTGATGTTCGAAAGTGCCTTCATTGTGTCACTGATAAGACACCTCAGTGGCGAACTGGGCTCATGGGTCCCAAAACACTTTGTAATGCTTGTGGGGTTCGATATAAGTCAGGTCGACTCATGCCTGAATACCGTCCCGCTTCAAGCCCAACTTTTATGAAGATGAAACACTCGAACTCACATCGCAAGGTGCTTGAACTTAGGAGGCAAAAGGAAGTTGAAATGGTTCAACAACATCAACAATTTTTTCATCACAACAGGATATTTGAACCATCCAAGTGATGATTATTTGATCCACCAGCACATCGGATGAATTATCATCAGTTGATTTAGTGCACGCTAGTGTAGGGATTGGTAATGAAGGATCAAGGTTTAGTTTAAAATATATTTAGTGACTCGTTTAATTCTAGAAGGTTAATTTGTAGCAAACTTATTGAATTGTTTTGGGGGTTTTAAAATATTTAGCTAATTATGAGGGGAAAGAAAAGTATAGAAAAAAATAGTGTACCAAATATTAAGGGTGTGGACCCTTGATTTTTTTTTTAAGTTAAATTTTCCAAAAATTGGAAATTTTATAAGAACCAAATTATATAAATTGAGGCTTTTTATAGTGACAACCCGCCTACTTTAATCACGGGTGATCAGTCCTTTATCAAAATAAACAGGAATCACATATGGTTCATTCTTAGCGTCACTGTCGAAAACTAAATGAGTTACTAACCATCGATGTTAAATTAAGCCAATATAAAATCTTATCTTGTTATTAACTTAACAACATGTAGAAATAAAATCAAAATAAATTAACCAAACCATCCACACACAATAATAGTCTGAAAAGTCCACGACAGATATAGAAGTAAATAAGACCGAATAAACCATGGGTTCCCAAAACAATAAATCCAACTATAATCTGATAAATAGACCAGAGAAATGAAGAGTCCGAAATGGCAACTAGCCCAAAGGAAATACTGAGATAAAACTCCTAACTAGGAATGAATAAGATGATGAAGCGTCTAAATTAAATCCTGCAAGCCTCCACAATGCAGCAGCTATGCGTCCCTCGAAAGAATCCTCAAGCTGGGCGTCCCTGTGACTGGACACCTAAAATGTTTTTGAAAAAAGATATTTTGACACTGGTCATAGCCCAAACCATTTGAAAAATATTTAGTAAGTAATTAAAATACAATAATCTAAATATGCATTAACACTTTTCATATTTAAGTGGGTGTCTCACTCTCTTGAGATATTACTCACCCCTCATATATTGTACACACCTAACGCTTACCTTCTAACCCCACCAGTTATGATACCCCACCTAACTAGACTTATTACACTTCTTTATATCACGTTACTCTAACCGGAGTATTCCTTACTTTGATTTAGAAGTTGTTCTACTCATTGACATACTTAATCATTTTAACTTTAATTACTCATACTACGTTCACACTAGTTATATTTCAAATACTAATAAATCAAATAACGTTCACACTAGTTATATCTGAAATACATTCACACTTTATGTATTTATCACGTATATAATTATTTACTGGTATTATATACGTACTAGTATACTAGAGCATTCACATATATGTTGCGTATAGTTACCATCCTCCCGAGTAATAACTCATCAGATGCTTGTCTCTACAATGCTATCATATCTCAGGTATGCTCCCTCTAACCCGGTTACCACAAGTCGAACTAACTCACACCGAACTTTGGTAAAAATATTGCAAACATAGTGGAGGTGGTTATATTTCCTCGAGAATGAGACCGAATCATACCCAAAACATCTCAACTCGGAAATAAATCACACCATAAAAATACCGGACAATATGACCTGGGGACTATACTCTCCCTGCATTCACTAGCTAAGGGATTCACCCACGTCGCGTAACCTCCGATGCTAGCACTAGAGGGATATGTTATATATATAATCAAATTCGACTAGCCCGTGCTTAACTCCCATATCACTATCCCAATCTCCGAGTCTATTTCTCGACTCTTAATTCCATAAGTATTAACTCACATTTATATATATTACAACGTATTTTTATTCAATATACTAAGAACATCTCAATCTAGCCCGTATCCTAATTTCATCCGAAATATCCATTTGAATCTGTTCATACATTTTCGAGTGTTGTTCATCCTAAACAGTCCAAAATCCATACCCCAAATTCATTCCCATCTAATTCCAAGGTAAAAATAATGTTCCTTAATATTTTCTAGAGTCCTACACTCATCTATATGGACATCCCTAAATAATCCAAATTTGATTTTCCACCAAGATTTTAGTCTTAGACACCCGTCCATAATAAATTCCTAACTAATTAAAAAAAAATCAGAAAAATACGAGGTCGACGCCCATGCAATCGTAACGAAAGTACCTACAATTCCATGTTTTGAACAAGCAGGCACACCGAACCTATTCGTCTAGGGGGTGAACTGGTTTTCCTGTCAATTAAAATGATGTAGTTTTGATTCTAGAAAACTTCATCTTCCCCAATCATTTTCTTCTATTTTTATTCACCCAAACCTCCACGGTTTTATCTCAAAACTCAACCCAAACATACCCAATGATTAATACATGTTTCCAGCAATTTATAATCATCAAATACATCACTAAATATTAACGACTACTTAAATCAATTAATCCATGAATTGGCTTTTCTCACTTTTATTCAAATTCCTCATTTTCGAGAACTAAACCTAATTTCAGTGGTGTAAAATTTTTGTATTTCATACTTATATAATTATGTAATTCATAGGAGTTGTTTATATAAGCGTGTGTGAGTACATGCATGTGTTAGGCACATCAGTCACAACACTTTCACACAACATCACTTAGAAAGTGTGTTGGTAAAGAGATTTTGACCACATAAAATCAACGTAAAGAAGGAGATTAAGGATACAAGATGTCGAACGAAAAGGAACCAAATCAGAGCTGTAACAGTTGGAGTTACCTAATGGAGCTGGTATAACTTCTTAACTTAGATTTCGGTCTATTTTTCTCTGTTTAAGTTTCTTTGCTTACTTGTAACCTAAACTCATTATAGTGGATTTTTCTTTTTGAGGCGTAGAGACCTCGATGGATGTTTTCCCGTTTGGGCGGGGTTTTACCATGTTAATATCTCTATCTCATGTGCTTGTTTGTTAAATCTCTTATCACTACTACTCTACTGCCGCGTTAACTAAAATCAGTTTTATTTTTCAAAACTTATTCACTAATATCTGAAATAACACGATCATAATATTTTTTAAACACATCTTGTGTTAATAGTTTGTTTTCTAAAAGAGTTTCCTTAGTAAACAACTTCGGAACCTTATAGACTATTTTAACTTGTGTTAAACGACTTTGTAAGGTACTTTCAGTTGTCGAACCACATAAACTATGTGTGTCCTGGTATTATTTTCTATTTAATTTCTTTGCTATTAGAATCAGTAATTATGATTATTTACATATACACCAAGTATAAAAGAAAATTGTATACTTAAGATTATTTTTCAGGATGGCTAAATTTACATATTTATAATCCATGGTGAAGAATCCTAAGCCTTATAATAATATAGCTAAGATTTAAAATAAATTTGGTGAACAAAATCAATCTTACACTTAGTAAAAATAAATTTTATGGGTATACATGAATAAAAAGAGCAAGTGGATGAGGAAATAAATTGTATGGGTATACATGAACGAATACAGAGAGCAAGTGGATGAGCTTGAAAGCACCTTATTTCTAAAATAAATTCTAAATTGTCATAAAGAGAGTAAAAAATCAATTAAAAATCAACCAAACTAATCAAGAAAATAAAAAAATTAAAAAAAATAGTAAAGTCATGCTCGAAATGAAAATATATATATATACACAATAGCCATTTTATTTACATGTGTCTGAAATGAATCTTACAACTAATCCCTTAAACCTTACTATTATATATAAAATAGACATTTTGTAACATGTGACATAAATGAATCTTACAACTATCCATTAAACCTTAAAAGGAATACAAATTATCATAAATACATTTAACAAATAATGAATAAAAACCCCAATCAATCTAAGAGGAAAATAAACAAATCATAATAGACATTCATGTAAGAATAAAAACATGTATGCATGGCTACATATGTTATAAATTCAAAACATAAAAAATTAAAATGAAGTTACAGAATCTTCAATGGACCCAATATCTTAACCTTAACTTATTCACTGAAATAAACATTGCATTCAAAAGAGTATCTTGTTGAAGATAATATGGCATGGGTCTGAACATGTAACACCGCTAGCAACTCCACGTCCTCCACCATAGGTCCACCAACAGAATGAAAAACAAAAACTCAAAACACCCATAAATCTAAACTAAAAAAATGGAGGTTGCGAAACACACAACCAAAATCAAAATGCCCACCATCCCCCATGACCAAAAAAACATATAAATCGCAAAAAAAAAAGTCGACATTTCAACCACCAATAAAATCCAAGACTAAGTCAAAAAACTAAAATCAATAAAATATAACATTATCAAACTAAAATCTCATAAATTGATTTCATAAACAAACCCCAAATTGAATTAAATCAATCCTTGTTTGAAACCACAATAGAACCTTAATTAAATCAAATCATAACCTTAAACCTAATTACATATCCAAATCGAACCCTCGGCCTCATTTTGTGTTTTCTCAAAAATCAAAATTCATATTCGAAATCAAACCTTATTTATTCGAAATCAAACCTTATGCTCATTGAATGCCATGCTCAAATTCAAACCCACACAAAGTTGGCTTCCATGAGTTAAGGGTAAGGGTTGAGTGTAACTCTGGAGAGAAATTTGGGGGTTTGAAATAGATGAAACTGTTTTGATGGGGGGAAGAAATGGTTATGTCATAAAAGGAGACGATTGAGTTAATATAAGAGAGGAAGAGGAAGGTTGAGTGGGGGAGAATAAACAAAATTGAAAGACGGGGAGACAAGGGGAGGTAAATAACTTGCATCAAAATGAGAATACGAGGGGGTGAGAAAGATCAAAACTGCGTAATAGATTCGGATGAAATATGAAAGTGCCACATGGAATTTTGTATGTCTTTGAAAATTTATTATAGGGTTCCGTTTTATAATTTTATACTAAAAATATATAATATATTGTTATGTTTAAATTTGGACATTGTAGGTGATGGTGTTGTTAATAATTGGTGAAAATTTGGACATGGAAGTTCATTTTGTTAGTTATATTTCAATGAAATCAACTGCTAAAATTAATTTTAGGTCATAATATGTATTATTACATAGTCTAATGTGTTATCTTTGCATTTATAATATCCAACAAGAACATCATTGCATTGTGTGAGATTCGATAAACTAAGGTACGTATTCCGTTTAAACATTAATAACTCTATTCAAAATGGATCTTTGGGGATTACATTTGTATTAAATGAATTTGTTATAATGTGTAATTGAAGGTAGTATGCTTACTCTGTCATGGTAAAAAAGTTAAAATAAAGTAGAAGCCAAACTAGATTAGACCACATTTCGCACTTAACCTAATACGAGGCCAGTTTGGGTCGAATCGGCCCGCTGGTGATCCAATATTAGGATTGGTGAATTGCACCATTCTTCTTTTGGGATATGTTTGGCATCAACTAGTAAAGAACAACACGTGGCTTAGCTGATTAGGCATAAATTCATCATTCTCTCTCAAAGTTGACAAAGATAGGGGGTGGATCGCAACTATCAAATCCAATCTTTAGCCTAGTGGCCCAATCACGACGTGTGTCTTCCCATTTTATCGAAGTAGAATCTCCCATATCTTATCTCTCTCTACCCCTATCTCACCAAATTATGCTCCTCATCCTCGTCAGGTTAACTCAACCCAGAAAATTTTAAAGTTGTCCCAACTCATCCTCTTCTATGTTTATTGCTCCAAGCCCGTAATTTCTTAATGCCTATCAATTTGTGACATCAATCTATTTTAAATTATAGCCCAATACAATAACCCTATGAAGCATGGACACTTCCCCAGAGGAGTCGTACGAGTGTCGGACACTCGAAGGGCACGGACACGGCTTGGACACGTGTCTGACACGCCACGTGGGGTGTCAGACATAAATTGTATTAAAAAAAGGTTGGTCACACAATGGATGGTCAAGCAATGGACAAGACAAGGACACACAATGGACACTGTAAGGACACACAATGGACACAACTAGGTAAAAATTGAAAATTTTAAAAAAAATAAACAGGGTAAAAAAGATATTAACTTTTAAAAAAATTAGGGTAAGTTTGTTATTTTAAAAACTTCACTTGGTTTAACCCATTTCAACCTCTCGCTCACTCAAACATCTCACAACCAAAAAACTTAGAGTTTTCTCTCCACACCAACGACAACCTCTTCTGCTCATAGCGGTAGCCTCCCTGCTTACCATCCTCGTCGGAAGTCTTCTACGATAGCCTTCCCGCTCACAGTCATCACCGGAAGACATTAGGTAAATTTTTGAATCTTTCTTTTTTATTTTTTATTTACTTCCTTTACTTTCTCCACACCATAAGTCATCAGCCTCTCTTTTACTTCCGTATAGCTACTCTCTCTCTCTCCCTCTCTCTCTCTCTCTCTCTCACTACACAAAAACCAATCAACCCTTTCTCTTATAACTTAGAGTTACAACTTAATTTATTTATTTATTTTTTTGTTCAGACTTGCAACTGTTTTTCCTTTCTTTCTCGTATATAACTCATCTTTTTAAAACTTAACATATGTTATTCTCCATTTTTAGAATAAATAGAGCACATATTATGTTAATTTAATGTTTAGAATGGATTTAGTAGTCTTAATGGTTTCTATGTTTTTTTACCGCAAGGGGGGGGGGGGGGGGGTGCTCTTGGTATGAGATTAGTTTTAATGTGATATATAATATTTTTTTATACATAAAAAATATTTATTTGACGTCATATCCTGATTTTTTTGGATTTTTCGTATCGACATGTCCATGTTGTATTGGACGCGACACGCGTGTCCATGATACATAGCTATTAGGCCATGTTACCTGTAAGAATGATGGACAACTCAACAACCCTTGGTTAAAACTAGTCAGCCCATATTTCATAGTCAGATTCTATTCCTCCCAGAGTCCACAAGAAAAGAAAGGGAGAAATTTAGTGCTCTGTGACAACTCTCAAGTCCTGTTAAATCCCTTTTCACACTGAGTTGGTTGGCTAGGTTAAGCTTTTCATTATGGTTCCATAGGTGAATGTAAATTTGAAGTCGGATCTTTTGTCCAAGATCATGAGGAAACACATAACATAACTAATAAAATCGGAGCAAGTCTACAAATTAAAAAATAGAATATGACCCCTAATTAACACTTTACACAACATGCTAAAAGATTTCAAGAGTGAAGACACTGATGCAGACATTCGTAAACAATCAAAGAAGCATGTGTGAATGAAAAGATTAAAGAAGTTTAAACTTCAACTAAACTTAAATTTAAAGCAGCACCGCACATTGAGCCTAAAGATTAAAATAAAACCATTAAATAGTACCACAAGATAGAAAGATTTAAAGAGGATCAAAAAAGTGATTAGTGAAACGAAGATGATTAAACCACCTTTCATTTGAGATTTGTCCACATTTCAACATCTTCTAGATTACTTCATTTCAATATCCAACAAGAAGTGCTTCATATGGTCACTTTTGCTTTTGAAGTTCACAACCATCCATGATGATACGCCAGTTTGGACTCTCAAGATTTGATGAATAATGCCTCAGTGGCTACTTTTTCTTTCTCCACACTATAACACTTGTGAATAAATTTTTCGAATGATGGGGTGAATGATTGAAAAATATGGGGAGAACTATAATTTAATAATTAAATATTTACTTTTTCTCATTTGTGAACAATTATTTAAGCCACGTTTAATTGCGCAAATTGTTTGATTATGTAAATTGGATCATTGTGAATTAGTGAATTGTAAATGAATGGGTTTGAAATGAGTTTAAATCAAATTTTAGGTGATGTTTGGTAATATGAAATTGATGTTAAGGTTCAATGAAAAAAATGTTAAAAATGAATTGACAGAGAGGGGGAGGGGATAAACTTTGAAAGTGCGTAAGTACGGTGTGTGATATCAAATAAAAATTATTCGCAAGTTTCCAAGTAAACCATTTTAATTGAACAAAGTTTTTCTATTAAATCCTAAAAACATGCATGTAGATGATTTATCAAATAAATATATATAGCATGTGACACAACATATCAGGAAAAATCCCCGCAAGGCAAAACCATATTATTTTCTGTATAATTTGTAAAGAACGGTTACACGGATTATAATGAAAATAAGTTTGACATACGAAATACCCGCAGATGTCAGTTCCGATGTCGTCGGCTGGAATCTCACGCAAGAATTCTAGATGGGCAGCAATGAAGAAGATACCGGATTCTCCACAAAATACTCCTAAGTGAGTATAAATGACCTCTTGAAGGTTTTATCTTATGCAAGTGTAAATGGGAGAGAAGTGTGTATTTATAGGGAAGATTTAAATCCTAAAAAACATATTTAAGAAAGCATGGAGGAATAAGGGCCGGATTTCGCTCAGCATGTTTTAAAGGTGTTTTGAAAAGGTGATAGCATTTGGCACAAAAACACTTTGACAGCATCAAGTACCCTGAACCAATTCTGGTGGACCGTGAACCGGTTTTCCCCCCGAATCGGTTTGGGCTGGGTTCGCAAAAGGTCGTTGGTTTGGGCTTTAAAAATACACAGCATTTTTCAAGGTTTTTCTCATAATTTTCTCCATTTTCAATGGGCCATAACTTCTTCACCGTAGCTTAAATTGAGGTGCCGTTTCTTCCAGTATCTTCGTTACGGCGAGATCTTCAACTTTCCAGTTGATTGGTCCTCCAGACAGTGGCTATAAAATTACCAAAATTCCCTTGAACATCCATATCTTACCTTATTTCACTGTTTTGACTTCTCTTACGTACCACTTGCATAAATTCCCTAAAATCATGGAACGTGAAGTCGTTGAGGTAGATGTTGGACACAGGATGGAGATGATGAATGCATGATTCCTAAAATTCGGATTGAGGCCTTCGTGTGAGATTGTGAAAAGACGTGCCTTACGACATACACAAATGAAACATTTAGGACATGATAAAAATGTCCTTACAAATCTCCCCTCATGTCTATGCCGGTACATACATAAAATTCGAATTATGCAAACTCCCAAAAACAAATGACATATAAGGTAATATCCCCATTAAACCCTCAAACTGAGAATATGAAGTGACATGTCTTCAATCGACCTTCAACATCTTCAACACTTCAGAAACTCTTAAAGCTTTTATCATTAGGGTGTGAAATCAAATAGATATCAACTTTGTACCTACACACATGAGATAAAGCAAATATCCGTGACACGCAACAGTTTGAAATATAATGATATGCAACAAATCAAAGATCAATTAAGCTTAAGCAAATCATAGATAAATCAATCAGATTTTCTCCCCCATAATTCATTCTCCCCCTTTTTATGATGTCCCCAAATAGACAGATATGAGAAGCATAAACATGGAAAATGTCACAAAAAAATGTTCTATTTTTTAATTTTTTCAAATTTTTTTACTCAAAAAAATATACAGCAAAGAATCAAAGAATCTTCTATTTTTTTGAATTTTTCAAAATTTTTACAAAATATACAACAAAGAAGCACACCATGAAAAAACACAAAAAAACAACCAAGTTGATGATAGCATAAATGTAGGGATGTGAACACATTCGATAGGTAAATAAACTCAATCAATCATATGTGCACGATGCATACGTGTACTCCTAACGAATGAACATCAAAAGTATCCTTAGGGGTAAAAAATGTTGAATTTATATGACATCGTCTTAATAAAATCAACAAATCAAAGTTAAAGTGATTTCCACACCAATAACGTCCAAAACTATTTAGCGCTTTTTTAAGATTTTCAAGGACGCGCAAACCCGTTTAAATTTTCCAATCAAACTCCCTCAGATATATATTTTGAATAGAGGTGATCTAAAGTCTCAAACTTTGGAGAATTGATGGTGAAACCTATTGACCCATATTTGGAATGTATTGCTTTTTATTGCCTTATAAATTTTTTTCGGGCTCTTTTAACCTCTTTGGACCCCGGATAATGAAATTCCTCAATTTTTTAGGTCCGTTTAAACGGTGGCTTTAGCGCAAAGGATAGATGATTACCTTTCGTAGCCCCTCCCCATTTTTTAAAATACCACACAATCTCACCAAACGATTTTTACATGCACACCTTTCTTATCAAGTTTTATCACGCTTGGTTCGTTTTAAGGATAGGATTGAAGTGAAAACACCCAACCAACATGTGATAGGACAAGTACAATAATCAATCAAATCCGTGCATGTGTTCAATAAAGGAAATCATGAGTCAAACATGAAGGAAGTAACACTTAATTACATCTTAATGACTCAAAACATTATAAAGCACAAAGATGACAAGATATATTGTCTCAAAACACTATCAAATAGTCACATGAATATATGGAATGAAATTGTGACTTGGCTATCTTGAATGCTTATCCATAAAAGGTGCAAATACAAAAATCTTTTTGTTCTTTTCTAAAATAACAAGAAAATCTTTTTGTTCTTTTCTAAAATTTTGATAATTTTTTTTTCTTTTTGTTCTTTTCTAAAAATTTTATAAAAAGAAAATCTTTTTATTTTTCCAAATAATTTTATCAAAATAAAATCTTTTTGTATTTTTTAAATAATTTTATCAAAAGAAAATCTAAAGGCAAAAATTTATACAAATAAGATACAAACTAGCAATAGGCAAATAATGTCGTCATGAAAATCTTCCTATGCTAGTAAGCAAGTCAAACCTCAATCGTTAGGTGCGAAGGGGTTTTCCAAAGGTGGTGATAACTTATGAAAAACCTTCATCAATTCTTGTGAAGATTTGACTAAAAACTTAACTTGCTCACCTAGATGTGCAAACTCTCTCATGTAGTTTCCGGGAGCATGTAAAGTATCATGTGTGGGTGCATGTGTGTCAGAAACACGTGTATAAGCAAAATGTGACACATAACCCAACTTAAAACAAAATCCCTTAAGATGAACTCTCCTCTTTCAATGAGAACAAACATAAATAGGCCTAGGAACACCTTTCTCAAAAACTCTAGGACGTGCTCTCCTAATAGGAATGGGACGCCTAGGTGGGTTAGGGTGAGACACAAGTGAAACTGTCACAAAATTGGGAATCGTATCAGGCGCTAATTGGGATGTAGAAGCACTGTCATGACTTATTCCAAAATTCTCAACTTTACCATTAAGAGCCACCTTTGCAACCTTCTAAGGTGCGTTCTCAAACTTGACTTTAACCTCCCTGGCACGTTCGAGATCACTCTCGAGTTGGGATATACGTGTCGTCAGACTAGACAGCGTGTTGGTCAAATCACACATCTCCTTTCTAAAAACCTCCTTCTCTCTCTCCAAATCTCAAAACCGATGACCTAGATCACGATTATATTTCTTTATTTTCAAGGTCTCGGTGTACAAATCTCTAAAATCTTTTTGGAGCTCACTTTCATCTCCACTCTCACTTTCGCTTTCTCCCTCACTCGAAAAACACAAATCACTATCATCGCTCTCGTGTGCACTTTCGTGAGACAAAGTGGGTGTGCTCACATGACTAGAAAAGGCGACAACCATCCCATGGGCTAAACCTTTATCAGACTCATCTCTCTCATCACCCTCATCACCCTCACTATCACTAAGAGTGGCGAGCATAGTAGTTTCTTTGCCCATTCTCCTTATCCTAGTAGGACACTCTCTAACTATGTGCCCTTTCTCCTCATACTCAAGGAACCTTATCTCATCCTCCTTGTCATTATCTTTGGCCTCCACTTTCTTTTTATTTGACTCAAAAGATCTCTTTTTATTAGAAAATTTTTCTTTATTCATTTTGAGAAACTTTTTAAAAAAATTCGCTAACAATTCCATGTCTTTAAAATAAAAATCTTCCTCAGAGTCGGACTCACAAACTTTTTCTTTCTTTTTCTTAAAACGAATCTTTAAAGCAATGACATTATCCTTAGCCTTAATGGTTTCGGGAAACATGTCAATCTCATAGGTTTGAAGATCTCCTACAAGTTCTTCCAACTTAAGTGATTTCAAATTTCCCAATGAGTTCAAAACAGTGACTTTAGGAATAAAGCGTTTTGGAAGAGATCTCAAAATATTTTTAACGACACGCGTGTTATCAATCACCTCACCCAAATTAAAACATGTGTTAACAATGTCCGACAAACATGCATAAAAATCATCAAAGCATTCAGACTCAGACATGGTGATAGTCTCAAATTGGGTAGTCAAATTTTGTAACTTTGATTCTTTAACCGCGTTCGTACCCTCATGTGTCAGTTTCAACACATCCCAGAAATAGCACTCGGACCACGAGAATTAAAATTAGACATTTTAAAACCATCTTCAGTCCAGGACGACATAGGTTTTAAAGAGGTGACGTTATTAACGGTGGCAGTGGGAGGTGTCCACCCAATTTCACAAAGCAACCAAACACGCTCGTCAATGGATTTTAAACAAGATTTCATACGAGCTTTCCAGTAGGCATAATTAGACCAGTCAAAAATAGGCATCTTATTAAATGAATGTTCTATTGGAAAAATTGCGAATAAACACAAAACAAATTTAGAAAAAAAAATCAATATCACACTATTTTGCGAAAAATAGGAATACGCGATAAATTAGCGCAACCTGCTCCGATACCTATTTGAAAGTGGGTAAGTATGGTGTTTGATATCGAATAAAAATTATTCGCAAGTTTCCAAGTAAACCATTACATTCCTTCTTCTTTCTTCCTTCTTCTTCTTCGTCTCTTTCTCTCCTTCAAGCTCTATCTTTTTCTCTTGCAGATTGGTTTTTACAAGAGAAAATCAAAACCTTTCATTTACCCCTAAAATGGCAAACATACCCTCACTTAAAACCCATGTGCATTTCACGTGAGCAATCTCCCGCCAAAAAATAAACGGATGTCACATTTCTGGACAATTTGAACTGTCAGTGAAACTGTAGGGTGGGATTTGAAAAAATCAAAGAACGGGAGGTGAAGTGTTAATAGGGGCAAAATTGAGAGGGTCCAAGTGTAATTAGACCTCAAAAGTATTTAACATAGTAGAATCAAGTTTATTTAGCCTAAATAAATAAAGGTTCATTTCGTGTTGTCCAATAATTCTTATTATTCGTGTGTTGGGGTCTATTCAATTTTCGTATTAGTTGGTTAGTGTCCGTAACTAACGGTAACCTTTAACTAACAACTTTGAACATTTGTTTTCAACTAATAAGACTTTTTTCAATAAATATATAAAGATACATTAGTATATCTGTACGTTATCTATATCTAATATTAAATACGTTAATATATATATTTATGAAGCATTGATTTTATTTGTACTGTCTTGCCCACAGATACATTCAGATACATGAGTATATTTATACATTTTCTATGTCTTACTATATAGATACATTAATTTTATACCTATGTACATATATAGGTGCATACTCTAAAATGTGCCATGTGCCATTGCCCATTTGGCACATGGCATGGGTCGACCATGCCTATGAAGCATGGATTTAATCAGTGATGGTACAATCGTGACAAACATATCTATAATACGTTATCTATATCTAATAATGGTTCATTAAATAACTTCATTTATTTTCTTGTAATGTCTACAACTGAACTATGTCGTCAACAATGTTTTACCCAACCACTTATACTTTTATTTCTATGTTATTCACTTTTGTATTTTAACTAAATCCTCTCAAGTGTAAAAGGTTTTCATAAGAGCTTGATTGCAGGATGTGAACTAACTCACGCTTTGATTGAAGGTATTTGTTTTCCCCGATTCGGGCGGAGATAAGGATGAGATTTCTAGCGGTGATTCAAGGTGATAAATCGGTGGGTAAATAAAAAAGGGAAATTTACTCGAATGGCGAATCTTGGACTTAATAAGGTAAGTTCTGAGGAGAGTCATATAGTGAAGTCCTTGGGAGGTTTAGATTGAGAACCCTATCAACCTTTGTTAGGAAGCCTAGTGATGCGGAATTTTTTCTAGTGGAAGGTAGGTGGCATTATCCTATTGTTAGGAGTATCGTCTTTATTTAAGAAGGACTTTCTGGAAGATGTATCTTTGAGGAGAATTAGGCTTAAGGAAGAAAGATTGTCCTGGAAGAAGTAGAGGACTTTGAATAGATATTCAAGGATGAAGTAAAGCAATTGGATTATGGAAGTATAAGGTAGAATACCTTTCTTTGGGGTTAGGTCGCGCTTTATACGATATTGGGAGCGTCGCATGTAAGGTATGGGTGGTTAGCCGCTACACCCTTAGGGTATACAGAATTTTCCTTAGAGGAAGGAGTGAGTAAGTACGGCCTTTATATGACATCTTTTGAGATAATAGACCGTCTCGTGAGGAGATAGTAGAGAGTTGTTCTAATGAATTTCAGAAGTGCGGAATGTCAAGGTTTGTTGAGTAATGATTATAAGGTTATTATTGTATAGATAGGCTAGTGCTGGTAATTGTAGTGTTCCAATGAGGGAATGACTTACTTATGGCAACGCTTTAATGCGATGTAAAGGATTTAGAGAACTGAGGAGGTTCAGAGTTTAGGAGATTCGTTGCTGGGCGGAGAATTCAGCTCATGGTTGCGCTAGTTTTGAGAACTAGTTAATTGGTTAGAGTATTGTATTTGTTAAGGCCTTGTGTATTGAACATTAGGTATTTGATTGGCGTGTCGAGAGACATTTTATATTTTATTTTATATAGGCCTTCGGGCATTATCTGTAATTTGAAAAATCTTTTATGAAACCTTAACCCTGGTTCAACTGATCTCAATCCTCGACATAGCTACACAGTAGTGTATTGGGAGGGTTCCTTGTTTGGATTTTGCTTGCGAGACCTCCCCCGCATGAAGGTAGCTTATGTCAGGAATTGAGAATAGTTCAACCATCAGAAATTTTAAACTTTTGTATATATTTAATATGTTGCTATAGGAATTTGTTGAGAGTTATATTACGATTTGAGGCTAGTGGAGCCGAGTTATGGTTTTACGAGTAGAGCACGAGTACGGGGTGTATGGGGGCCCTGGGTAGCTAGTTTGTTTTAAAAATCTATATAGTTCGATGGGAGAACTGGTAGACATGGGTATAGTGATCTTGAGGGTATATGTAAGGACTAGATGAGATTGAAGTCCTAGGGATAACCTAAATTTCGCGGATGAAATTCTTGTAGGGGGGAAATATGTAACACCCCAAGATTTTGGGACTGAAAAATTAAATTTTTGGGAGAAAAAAAATTATTTGAATTAGAGAATTTTAAAATTTGGAAATTGAAATCCAAAAATTGAGGGCATTTTAAAGTATTCCGGATGATGATTTTGAGTGCGCCATTGATTCCAGATGGGACGAGATAGTCGAAATGACTGCCCTTGGGTTTTATTTCGGTCCTAGAATATTTTTAAGTTACTTTGACTCGAATAGGAGTAAACGAGTCATTTAAAGTGTGTATTATCAATTAAAACTGGGACTTATGTTTTCAGGGATTTAAGGGCTTACGATTTCAGCCCTTCTCATTTGTGAGAAGAGATAAATAGAAAGAAGAGAGAAAGAAGAAGAAAGGAAGTGAGAGAGAAGGAAAAAGCTTGGAGATTCCGGCCCAAACGCGATCCCGGGGACGATTCAACCTCTATAAATCTGAGGCAAGTGTTCAATCTTGCTAAATATTTCATTTATGTATTTCATTTCATAATTTGTGGATAAAAGAAATGGATTTTGGGGTTGTATGTAAAAATCTAGATTTTGGGTACTAAAACTTGAAATTGATGTTTATACATGGGATTGAGGGCATATAAATTGTTTGGATGATATGTAGGATGAGTGGTAATGTTAAGAATATGATTGAGTTAAATATTGGGGGTTAGATGATGATTTTTGGGTGTTTGGAAAATGTAGGGTTCGTTCAAAAATGAAAATCGGCCAAGACAACTGGTATGGACAATCGACCGCGCCGAGGGGACCCGTCGATCGCACCTTAAGGCAAAAGCCTACTGCATTCTTCGTAGGGAAAAATTTTGACCCGCGGTTGTTCGGGGGTCTGGAACCGATCGATCGGTCCCCTATTTTAGCCCAAGATTTGGTTTTCTTTCTTCCCCTTTTCGTTTGGGGTTTTATTCTTAGGGGCTTTCTTAATGGGCTACTTATGGAGGGTTATGATATTAAATTAAGGGAATAGGTGCCCTAGGTCGAATAGGGGCTTGCAGACCTATGTTAAATTGATTTAGGATGGTGGGATGCCTCTTTTAGTAATGAAATGAATATGGAATTAAAGTGATTGGCAGATTATTTTATCATGATAGAGGTGGGTTATCATGAAATGATTATAAATGGTAGAGATAGTCCCTTTTTGCTTACGTGCGTATTAATAATGGATATTCCGAGGTATAGTGGGGGATCTCAGTGAGGACGGGAGTTCTAACTTGAGGTCATAAGTGAGTTTAGATATAATTTAAGGTTTAGGACTCTTTGGGAGAGTGGTGAGGGTATTGTGTGACATTGTAGGTCGATAATTGTGTCGAATCCTTATAGTGAAAGGATTTTAATTAATATATGGTTTGGGACCCAGGAGAGGTAGAGGTCGCGCATCCTTAGTAAGGTTTAACTTAAGGAATAAATAATTATGTAATAAGATTTAGCGTTCATAAGAGCAATTGAACCTTAGGCGAAATTGTGAACGATGGAATCGTACTATCAACTAGAATAGGTTGTGTTTTAATGTTGGTCAGGAGAGAAGCTATATGACTATGTGTGATTCATAATGGATATTCCCGTACTTGATGGGATTATGAAATGAATTTAGGATTGAGCTTGAGGCTTATCGATTATTAACTAGGTTATTACCTATGATCGAGATAAGTATCATGGGTTGACGTGCTTTCAGATATTGATGGAATGTATAGTGATTGTCATACACATTAAACTTTGGGGTGATAACCTAAATGTTGAATATTGGAAGGCTATTCATATCATAGGTATAATGGATGAATAGGCTTCAAGTGAGGGATGGTATTTATATAAGGAGTTAAATTAAATACGTTTGAGACGACGGCTAGTATATATATAGGATTATATACATGTATAGCCGAATTTATAAATTTCCTATATACGCGTGAGAGATGGTATGTATGTATATATATATATATATATATATGTATGTACTCATAGCGTGAATAACTAAACCGCATGTGATGGTTTAATTATATGATGGGATCATATGGATGTATATGTATTGTGTGAATGATATATATACATGTATTGTGAAGCATACCCTGCACATGCTATTATTGGAAAGTTGCACGATGAGGGTGAGCACCCTGGCTCGAGGAACAGAGTGTGGATATTTCCCAAGTCATAGTCGTCCATTGTGTTATTATGTGATATACATTATTTTTGGGATGAGACGTGGTGGGTATGTTTCGTCTCATTGCCGGTTAGGAACTATGACCGCTTCCCGGACGTCGTGTGTGTTGGACGTAAAGTGGGTGATAATTAGTCCCATTGGTGGTCCCTGGGATGGAATATGAGTGATGCCCTGGAAGATGATAGCATGGTGCAGTATATTGGCATTCTACAGCCGGTTATATTATGTGTATGGAAATTGTACATTATATGTGTTATGTACACTTGGCTATGGGAATGAATGGTTATATATATATATATATATATATCCTATAGGTGAAAAAGGATATGAAATTTCTATGGTGTAAATCTTGGGTGATTATGGTGTACTAGATTGTTGGGGGTTGATGTATCGCACTTAAGGAAAGATTTCAGTTATATTAACCCAAAGATTGTGTGGAGATTTTGAGGTTGTTCTTAGATAAAAATCATAATTATAGTAGTAATTGTGTAGATTACATAATGAATCCCTACGATCGACATTGTCAAGGAGTAGTGTATCGGGGGGTTCCTTATTTGGATTTCGCTTTGCGAGACGCCCCACGCACGAAACGCGGTGCAATGTTGAGAGTAGAGAGAAGTTTTTTCCTTATTAAATTATGCATGTTATTTAGAGAATAAACACTTAAATTGAAGCTAAATGTTAATATGTGAAGTAATAAAATGGATATCTGATAAGTTATAAATCGAAATCAATAATCCTAGTATGGCATATATGCGTATATACATTTTAGTGTGAGTAGAATGGGAAGGATTCTTGGGTTATGTTAGGATGGCAGGTCTTATGGGTTTAAGCCGTGCCTATGGTAATTTAAGTTGTCCTTATGGGTGGGGTAACTTAATTAAGATTCCAGGACGCGAATAGGTGCGCGCTTTTAGATGAGAGGTGAGATGGGAATTTCACGAGAGTGTGACTCCACTTTAATTATGAAATAGTGCATTTATATTTATTATGCACGGTTAACACACTTGCTAAACATTTTTACACCTAGGGCTCTGACCCGTTTATATTTCTCTCCTGCTATATGTATATACTATTACAGGTGTCCTACCGCATGGATGCCGGATGCCATTCTATCCAGAGTCGTGGGAGCCGTAACATGTGCGGACTGTTACGAGATTTAGATTGTAGTCGCCTCTTACTTCTTGGAAAATATAGGTAGGATTCATGTTGTATCAGGTTTATACCCAAGGGATATTTATAGATGTTTATATTTCTCCTTTATGATTTCTGTACTGTTTGTGACCCGATAACTTATTCGGGTATATTTCCTTGTATATACTCATTTCATATTATTCTAGCACTTCATTGATCATGGTTCTCGTGTGCATTTTACCCTTTGTTAGTGGTTCTATAGTGTTGGTTGGTTGTTCGTGGTATGTTTTATTAATTTTGGCATCTCGCTTATTTGATTTTGGGTAGTTAGCCTTATATGATATCTTATAGTTTGTTGGTGCTGAGACTGAGCCATTTGATATTCCTAATTTAAGGTAGTATAGGGCTGGCCACCCGTTATTATTTTAAGAGGGTTGTTGCAACTGTGTATATGGCATTCTTATTCTTATGGCTCTCCACTTGATGTATGTAGTAAAGAGTTTTTATCAGATACGAGTTTAGTTGAAATTTTTTTTTTACAACATTCTTCCAACCATAACACCTAAGTGACCTAGACACAATCTACAAAACCTGCCAAACTTTCATTAATTTCGTGAACTCCAAAAACAAAATCATCCAAGACCACGACATATTCCCTTAGGGTGTGTTTGATTGATATGGAAAAAAAATTCATGAAAAATAGTTGTTTGGACTCAGATTTTTCCCTTGTATTACCTTGATTGCAAAGAGTTTATATAAGAACCACCACCATTCACATAACAAGTCCTCCATCTCAAACCTCATTTTTATTGGAAAATATTTCTTATCTACCTACCAAAGAATTGATTTCCATGGAAAATAGAAAAACTAAGACCAAAAACTCTTTTTTTCCGCTAATGTTCCAACTTCTCATATAAATGAACAATTTTTCTCGCATTTTCCATGTTTGCAATCAAACACACCCTTATTGTTGGAACTCTATGCCACACTTCCTTCTCATTCATAACAAACTCTAAAGAGTATTTAAACCAATTTCATGCACAGTACCTACAAAATTTATAAGTTTTTGTATAACCAAAATTTTTATTGAATAAAAAAAGAGCAAGAAAAAAAAAAAGAAATATGATACAATTTTAAATGCTTACTTAATTACAATTGTTCACCCTCCCTTATTTCATTATTAACAATATAGGGGCTTTGAAAGGAAGAAAAAAAATAATTTGGTGTTTTGGCAAACGCAATTAACCATCCATTTCGAGAGTTCACATTCAATTAACTACCATCCTATTAGTGTTCTATAAGGCGCACCTACACACGGGGAGCGAGGTAGGCTTCTCACCAAAGGGCCAGGTGGCAAGAAAGCATACCAAAGGAAAAAATCGGAGTTAAAAAAATTGCTCAGTTCTGAATCAAATGTACAGTACTACGGTTGCATAGTAGAATTATTATTATTATTATTATTATTATTATTATTATTATTATTATTATTATTATTATTATTATTATATCATACGTATGAATGTTGCTATGTATATATGCATTAATTACAATAGCATTTTTTCGCGTATTTATGTTCCTCAATATTACATCTATAACAACATTATTTTTCTACGTGTAATATTCATTTTCTTTGTTTTAGAAATCAAATATTAATTGCACAAAAGATTGTTGTGTGAAATACTTCTATTCTTTGTCATGTGTATGAGACTTCCAAGGAATGTTAGTGATGTTAAAAACGTTGGCTTAAAGTGTTGTTATCAATTTTCACATGTAAATTAATTTGCATATAATTATTATACTTATTAATGTTGTGATTAAGTAGTTTATTACTATTTTGTATATTAAAATGAACTTTGATTAGAAATGTATGGAAATTTATAGAAACATTAGTAACGTAGGAAGTAAATCAAAATTAATTATTAGTAATTTAAATGTGAATGTATAATTGGTTTGTTTTAAAAAAGCATAAATAAATAAAAAGGGCTAGGTGACTCCTAGTCCTAGGCACCCATCCTACTCCCGCCTTACGCACCTAGCCGCAATTTTTAGAACCTTGCTACTTATACTAAAACTAAAGGCGGCCCAGATAGAACACATAAATATGAATGTTTAGTAGAGAACTTAACTTGACCGTGGTATGATACCACCTACTGATACGTATGATATGATTGGAAATAGTCATATCAACTAAGCTATTGTTGAACAAGTTATAAAGGATTAAATACTCAAAATTCATAATATAAATCTCACATAGTACTAACAATGAATCATCCGACCCAAAATCAAAACTAATTATATAAAAAAATTAGTCACAAAAAAAAACATTCACATATACAAAAACTACTGGAAACCTGGGCGATGCACGGGTCATAACGCATTTTAGTTATTAAAAAATATATATTACGTAATACCCCGTAATTTTAAATGACTTTTAAAATGGGTTATATTTTAAATTAATGGATTAATTAGATTTTATTATTAATTAATTCATTCGGGTTTTATCCGGACGGTGGATATTAAAATGGATGATTCTGAATATTACTTAAAGGTATTTAGGTAATATATGAATGTGATGACTGTATGATATCAATTCGGTAATTTATATTTTTTAGTCAGACGCGGTATGCGACGTGTCGGGACTAGTTTGTTAAATTAAAAAGGAAATTTATTTTCTATCGATCTAATAGTCATTTCGACTGCGTCGTTGCGTCCGGAAGGTTCGAAATAGTCAGAAAAGTCTATTTGGATGTTAATTTTGAGTCTCGGGTCATTTGGGAATGAATAGACAACCCGAAAGGGCATTTTGGTCATTTTTCTATGGGGGATGAATAGTGATTTCGGATTTGGAACTATTATAAGTATTGGTAGATTAAGTGTATGGGGGTTATTCATCTCCTTTTCACAAATAAGAGCAGTCATCTTCCTATAGAGAGTGTAAGAGTACTTGGGAAGGGAAAAGCCACTTGGGAAGGACAAGAACAAGAACCAAAGTTCACCACCACCGGAGTTTGACCGGAGAAGGGACAACCAACTGAGATATATTACACCAAAGGATCAGACCTACAGAAAAGGCAAGTGTTTGATAATGGCAATTTAAGTTTGTATATTGTCCATGTTAGAATAGTATGAAAAGAGAAGATTATTCATGTTTGGAAGAAATAATGGAGTATTAAATGGATTTCTGGAAAAATGAAATGATATAGGAATTTAACTCATGTTTTAGGATGAATATAATCCACGAAATATTCGTGAATCTGTTGGAGAAATTACGAAAACCATTGATGTATTCTTGAAGATGATATGATGATAATTTTCTGGAAATAAGGAGATAAACATGCTTTTTAATCCAATCCCTTGATGATTCTAGGATGTTTAGAGTACTGGAAATCGTTCATATATGTTGGCATATCATGTAGTAATAATTATAACTCATTTTGGAGGTTAATATGAAGGTTTGAATGAGTAAAAATGGTGAAACCCGTAGTTGCTGAAATGCAGAAAAACCAGGCTTGGACCTGAAGGATCGATCGATTGACCCCTACCTTCGATCGATCGACCTCCCCAGATTCTGTAAAGTTGTTTCTTTTTAAATGTTAATTCTTATCCCAAACCTTTTGTGGATCTTTGGTGATTATTATTTGGATATTATGAGACTTAGAAAATATCAGTAAACCCTTGATAAGATTTGAATTATTTTGATTTGGATTCAAGTGATTAAAATGATGAAAATTATATCGAATGGAATTTTGGTTGCTAGATTCATTTGTTAAATTCTAAATGGAGACGTATGAGGATTAAATATAGGACCAGTAGGGGTGATTTAATATAACACTTGGGTATCCTTAATTTTATAAGAGGGTTTAATCTTAAGTGAAAGAAGATGTGTTTATAAGAGATTTGAAACTATCGGTTTTAACCTTAATTAATAGGAGAACTAAACTCGTAGTAATTCGGGAGAAATGATGTTATGGACCAGTAGGATATTAGATACTTCTTACTGAATATATGTTGAGGAAAAACCTATTTGAATCTTGTGTATTGAGTGAGGGTAGCCTTAGGGTTACAATTTGAACATCAAGGACTGAGTTTAAACTCATTATTGATTACGCAAGGACTGAGTGTAGTACATGAGCGTAGTGGTGTGTCTCTTGGATAGAGATGGGAGTTTAGAACACATTTGGTTGAAAGAGGTATGAGGTTATCCCGATCGCATAGTTGTAGTTGTCGGACCTCCTCGATCGACAAAGTTAAGTAGTAGTGTATTGGAGGGGTTCCTTGTTTGGATTTCCCTTTGCGAGACGCTCCGCGCATGAACCTTAACGACGTCGGGAGTGGAGAGATGTTATAGGATGCGAGGATAATTAAATTATGAAGTAAAGATATGGTATGTTAATACGTGGAATTTAAAAGAGATATAATGCTACGTATGGGAAATATCTTAGGGTAGTGATAATTACCTTATTGATATTATATTATAGGTATGATAATACCTATTTTATTGATTGATGATTTATGTGTATGACATACCTAGCTTACTTGCTATCGGTGGGAGGTTTGCGCGTGAGGGCAGTCATATCCTGATGAATCCATGGGATCTTTGATTTGTCGCTCGAGAACATAGGTCTATGAAAGACTTATCGGGGAGTTGATAAGTCCGCTGACTGTGGGTACGTAGGTATGTGCGTGACCCATGGATACGAGAACTATGTTCGCCTCCAATTTGTTTGTTGTTGGTTGTGGTTCGTGGAATCTTACCGAACCTTTAGTCCCCTATTCGGCGACCTGCGATGATGGGACATGATAGCAGAGTAATGCATTGCACCGCAGCTGTGACTCGGGGTGCCGTATTATATATGAATATATATATATATATATATATATATATATATATATATATATATAATGGATTAAATGATTGAATGGATATATATTGTGGTTAAATCTATCTACGGTGATAATTGTAGATAACGGTGAATAGAGAAAGATAATGGAATTAAGTTAATGAATGTTTATGCTTATAGAATTGAAAAGCTTAACTCGTGTTAATGGGAAACGATTCATATTAATGAGTAATGATTCATGTTAATGAGGAACGATTCATATTAATGGGTAATGATTCATGTTAATGAGAAATTAATCATATAAAGGAGAAATGTAAATGAATAATAATGAGACGTACGGTATGGGACATACGGGGATTATGATATGGGAATGGAATTTATAATATGGAGACTAGAAAAGATGAACCATTAACTAGGAGGTTAATAGGAAACGTTAAGTGTGCACTTTAGTTGAGAGGTGAGAATTGCAAGTGAGAGTTGGATCTAACATGTACATAATAAATGCTTTATTGCACTTGTTAAATACTTCCTGTTTTAAAAATAATCTACACATTCGGGCTCTGACCCGTTTCCTTGCATATTTTCTCTTCTATTGTATCTCTATATCAGGTGTCCAGCAACAGGGACGCCAACCTTAGCGGATTATGTTGAACTATGGAGCTATGGATTTTTTGCGTAGGCGCCTTCCATCTTTTGATTCACGGTATTCTTAGTTAGGGCATGTCGCCCAAAGGATTTCAGTTATCTTTTCTATCGAGGTCAAATACTATTGTATTCGGGACTTTTTAATACATTTAACTTTGTTGGGATTATTGTAAAGGATTTATATTATTTGGGAATGTTTATTCCAATTGCATTTAAATTCTTTTGTGTTATTTATTGTGTTATCAGTGTTGTAGAATAAAATGTGTAGTGTTTTTCTTAAACTAAAAATGGTTTTGTTAAAATTTAAATTTGGAAAGTTTTTAACACCAGCTTAATTGGGTATTGGGTGAGTTGTAAATATTTTTGATAGTGATGCTAAGAATGAGCCAACTGTATATTCTATTTTAATTTGGTATGGGACTGGCCACCCGGTATTTAATTAGGCAGGGTGTTACAGGTGGTATCAGAGCATCAGGTTCTAGTGTCCTTTAGGATCTGTACGGCTTACTGTGTTTTCAGCTTAGCGTTCTTTGATGTAGAGCCCTATGAGTAGGATTTTTTCTTTTCTATTTACGCCTTCAAAGGTACGATGACTGCGGCCGAAGTTGCTGCAATTGTCACTCAGGCAGTCAATGCGGCTTTAGCTGCTGTTCAGCAGGCTCCAGCACCGGCACCGGATGTGCCACCCGCGCAAGGGCAAGTGTTTCCTACTTCATGGGAACGAGCGGGGGATGCCTTTCAGAAAGCGCACCCACCTGAGTTTCAGGGAGGATCAGATGTTGTGACTGTTATCCAATGGACGAAAGATATCCAACGACACTTGAGAATGATTGCATGTACTGAGGTTCAACGTCAAATACTAGACACATTCAAGCTAGTAGGGGCAGCTTTGCAATGGTGGGAAGCTACTTGATTTGAAACAGGAAGAGAAAACTGTGGCAGAATATGAGGAAGAGTTTACGAGATTAACTAATTTGGTACCAGCTGAAGTACCTACTGAGGAGAGGAGAGTCCTAATGTTCACTGATGGGTTGAACTATAAAATTCGACAACATTTATTGGGGAATCTTTCATTACGTATGTATGGCTGATGAGGGCCATTGGACGGATAGCGAAGATCGTACTTAGGAGGTTATGAAATATGATCGAGTATAATGACCGTAGTCGAGGTCACCCCTATTATGGAAAAAATGAGGAGAGTCATCAGTAGAAGTTCTTGAAATGCGTGAATTGTGTATGTTCCCTAATGAAGGCAATATATTGAAAGGCTTGGGTATATAGTGGAGTGTGATTAACTAGAACTGAAAATTTGGGGTAAAATTTTTCTTGACTCATCGGAGCAAAGTTATAATATTGGGAATCAACAACCATCACCCGCAAATGAGGGTATGTTTCCTATCTAAGGAAGTATGAGGCGTATTGATTTTTGTAGTGATTGATATTGTGAGGGCAAAAGGGTTGTTAAACTTAGCCTATGGCATCGTTATTTACGTAGACTCACTGAAGGGTGTGGGACGCCTATATATTACTTGTTATCACGTGGGTTTGATTTTTATGGGATTACTTACCTTGGGCATGTTCGAGCGTGATGTGACTATCGGCATGCATTGACTTGTGGTATATGAGAGCATATGTCTGCATCTTGTCTTTTATAAGAGAGTAGATGCGTAGACTCTATTTGAAATCGATAAAACCTAATTTTTGTTTTAAATTGATAAACCTGATATTTTTTTTAAAAACCAAATTTTTATATATTATTGACTAAGGACCTTAGGAGTTTCGATGACCGATTACTTTAGGAAGTAGTGTATCGGGGTGGTTCCTTGTTTGGATTTCGCTTGCGAGAAACCCCACGCATGAAACTAATAACCGTTGGGAGTCGAAATAAGTTAGGTCTTTGGGAAACGAGTTTATAACCTTTGCGAAACTTTTAATATTGAAAGCGGTACGAGAGGGTGTATGGGCGCCCTGGATGATTGAATTGTAGTATTGAAAAAAAAAAGTAAGTAATTGTGACTTCAGGATTTATTTGTTCACTACGAGCGGATCATTTATTTTTTCCCAACGTTTGTCACGAGGACGGTATAGGGAAGATTAGGTAAAGCCTAAATTTGATTCAGTTGAAACTATATGGTGAGGCTTGGCGTATAACATCGATAGGGATTTTGTTAATGTACTGTATGGGCGGTACATCTTGGATTTCTTGCGATGTGAGATTTATACTCGGAGTTGACCTTAACGGTATGACTTATATTCCTGAATTTCGGGATGAAATTCTGTTATAAGGGGGGAAGTATGTAATACCCCGTAATTTTAAATGACTTTTAAAATGGGTTATATTTTAAATTAATGGATTAATTAGATTTTATTATTAATTAATTCATTCGGGTTTTATCCGGACGGTGGATTTTAAAATGGATGATTCTGAATATTACTTAAAGGTATTTAGGTAATATATGAATGTGATGTCATTAATATGACTGTATGATATAAATTCGGTAATTTATATTTTTTAGTCAGACGCGGTATGGGACGTGTCGGGACTAGTTTGTTAAATTAAAAAAGAAATTTATTTTCTATCGATCTAATAGTCATTTCGACTGCGTCGTTGCGTCCGGAAGGTTCGAAATAGTCAGAAAAGTCTATTTGGATATTAATTTTAAGTCTCGGGTCATTTTGGAATGAATAGACAACCCGAAAGGGCATTTTGGTCATTTTTCTAGGGGGGATGAATAGTGATTTCGGATTTGGAACTATTATAAGTATTGGTAGATTAAGTGTATGGGGGTTATTCATCTCCTTTTCACAAATAAGAGCATCCATCTTCCTAGAGAGAGTGTTAGAGTACTTGGGAAGGGAAAAGCCACTTGGGAAGGAGAAGAACAAGAACCAAGGTTCACCACCATCGGAGTTTGACCGGAGAAGGGACAACCAACTGAGATATACTACACCAAAGGATCAGACCTACAGAAAAGGCAAGTGTTTGATAATGGCAATTTAAGTTTGTATATTGTCCATGTTAGAATAGTATGAAAAGAGAAGATCATTCATGTTTGGAAGAAATAATGGAGTATTAAATGGATTTCTGGAAAAATGAAATGATATAGGAATTTAACTCATGTTTTAGGATGAATATAATCCACGAAATATTCGTGAATCTGTTGGAGAAATTATGAAAACCATTGATGTATTCTTGAAGATGATATGATGATAATTTTCTGGAAATAAGGAGATAAACATGCTTTTTAATCCAATCCCTTGATGATTCTAGGATGTTTAGAGTACTGGAAATCGTTCATATATGTTGGCATATCATGTAGTAATAATTATAACTCATTTTGGAGGTTAATATGAAGGTTTGAATGAGTAAAAATGGTGAAACCCGTAGTTGCTGAAATGCAGAAAAACCAGGCTTGGACCAGAGGGATCGATCGATCGACCCCTACCTTCGATCGATCGACCTCCCCAGATTATGTAAAGTTGTTTCTTTTTAAATGTTGATTCTTATCCCAAACCTTTTGTGGATCTTTGGTAATTATTATTTGGATATTATGAGACTTAGAAAATATCAGTAAACCCTTGATAAGATTTGAATTATTTTGATTGGGATTCAAGTGATTAAAATGATGAAAATTATATCGAATGGAATTTCGCTTGCTAGATTCATTTGTTAAATTCTAAATGGAGATGTATGAGGATTAAATATAGGACCAGTAGGGGTGATTTAATATAACACCTCGGTATCCTTAAGTTTATAAGAGGGTTTAATCTTAAGTGAAAGAAGATGTGTTTATAAGAGATTTGAAACTATCGGTTTTAACCTTAATTAATAGGAGAACTAAACTCGTAGTAATTCGGGAGAAATGATGTTATGGACCAGTAGGATATTAGAGACTTCTTACTGAATATATGTGGAGGAAAAACCTATTTGAATCTTGTGTATTGAGTGAGGGTAGCCTTAGGGTTACAATTTGAACATCAAGGACTGAGTTTAAACTCATTATTGATTACGCAAGGACTGAGTGTAGTACAAGAGCGTAGTGGTGTGTCTCCTGGATAGAGATGGGAGTTTAGAACACATTTGGTTGAAAGAGGTATGAGGTTATCCCGATCGCATAGTTGTAGTTGTCGGATCTCCTCGATCGACAAAGTTAAGTAGTAGTGTATTGGAGGGGTTCCTTGTTTGGATTTCGCTTTGCGAGACGCTCCGCGCATGAACCTTAACGACGTCGGGAGTTGAGAGATGTTATAGGATGCGAGGATAATTAAATTATGAAGTAAAGATATGGTATGTTAATACGTGGAATTTAAAAGAGATATAATGCTACGTATGGGAAATATCTTAGGGTAGTGATAATTACCTTATTGATATTATATTATAGGTATGATAATACCTATTTTATTGATTGATGATTTATGTGTATGACATACCTAGCTTACTTGCTATCGGTGGGAGGTTTGCGCGTGAGGGCAGTCATATCCTGATGAATCCATGGGATCTTTGATTTGTCGCTCGAGAACATAGGTCTATGAAAGACTTATCGGGGAGTTGATAAGTCCGCTGACTGTGGGTACATAGGTATGTGCGTGACCCATGGATACGAGAACTATGTTCGCCTCCAATTTGTTTGTTGTTGGTTGTGGTTCGTGGAATCTTACCGAACCTTTAGTCCCCTATTCGGCGACCTGCGATGATGGGACATGATAGCAGAGTAATGCATTGCACCGCAGCTGTGACTCGAGGTGCCGTATTATATATGAATATATATATATATATAATGGATTAAATGATTGAATGGATATATATTGTGGTTAAATCTATCTACGGTGATAATTGTAGATAACGGTGAATAGAGAAAGATAATGGAATTAAGTTAATGAATGTTTATGCTTATAGAATTGAAAAGCTTAACTCGTGTTAATGGGAAACGATTCATATTAATGAGTAATGATTCATGTTAATGAGGAACGATTCATATTAATGGGTAATGATTCATGTTAATGAGAAATTAATCATATAAAGGAGAAATGTAAATGAATAATAATGAGACGTACGGTATGGGACATACGGGGATTATGATATGGGAATGGAATTTATAATATGGAGACTAGAAAAGATGAACCATTAACTAGGAGGTTAATAGGAAACGTTAAGTGTGCACTTTAGTTGAGAGGTGAGAATTGCAAGTGAGAGTTGGATCTAACATGTACATAATAAATGCTTTATTGCACTTGTTAAATACTTCCTGTTTTAAAAATAATCTACACATTCGGGCTCTGACCCGTTTCCTTGCATATTTTCTCTTCTATTGTATCTCTATATCAGGTGTCCAGCAACAGGGACGCCAACCTTAGCGGATTATGTTGAACTATGGAGCTATGGAGTTTTTGCGTAGGCGCCTTCCATCTTTTGATTCACAGTATTCTTAGTTAGGGCATGTCGCCCAAAGGATTTCAGTTATCTTTTCTATCGAGGTCAAATACTATTGTATTCGGGACTTTTTAATACATTTAACTTTGTTGGGATTATTGTAAAGGATTTATATTATTTGGGAATGTTTATTACAATTGCATTTAAATTCTTTTGTGTTATTTATTGTGTTATCAGTGTTGTAGAATAAAATGTGTAGTGTTTTTCTTAAACTAAAAATGGTTTTGTTGAAATTTAAATTGGTTTTGTTGAAATTTAAATTTGGAAAGTTTTTAACACCAGCTTAATTGGGTATTGGGTGAGTTGTAAATGTTTTCGACAGTGATGCTAAGAATGAGCCAACTGTATATTCTGTTTTAATTTGGTATGGGACTGGCCACCCGGTATTTAATTAGGCGGGGTGTTACATATTATTCATGTACATACATTATTTAATAAATCAATTTGATCAATTATAAAAGCATAAATAATAAGTTTTTGTTGCCTCGAGAGACACTAAAATCCAGGCACATAGAAAAGTTTATATGATAAAATAGACAAAAACATTAATATCTAAATTTAAAACCCAAGTCTACTATCAAAAGAGGCATAACATTGGGGGATTTATTATTGAGTTACAGTAAAATCCGATCTATTTCATTCTCATATTTTGAGAATTAATTGCAAAATATAAGTTTGTCAAATCCAAACAAATTGGTTCACACATTTTGTGTTATAATGAAAAGCTACCGCCAATTTGGGAAAGCAATTTACTTGCACGGAAAAAAACACCAACAAAAAGTATGATTCCAATGAATAAAAGGGGTTTAGGAAAATTAATAAATAACAATTTTTGATATGGTTAACCATCAAAACAATGAAGATAAATTTATTTCGTAATGTCCTTCTCCCCAAAAAAAACATGCCAGGGACAAATTGGAGTTAAATATTTTGAAGTACGTAGATTTTTGGAAACAAAAACTCACGTATGCACCAATGTCAAATATACTAAATAATATATCTTCAACGTGAAAAGTGTACACCAAAGGCAAATTAGTTGTCCAAGTGTTACTAATAATTGCATGATGCCAACATGTTCCTAGCAATTGCATGATGCCAACATGTTTGATCTTTTGAATTGCAATTGATAGATCACAACTATATTTAAGGAATATTATTCTTCTAAATAAAATGAATCAAAACCATCCACTAAGTTTTTGCATACGAGGATAAATAACTCAAGGTGGTTTCTCAAAACTTTTTTATGATGATTACCTTGTTGCATTTCAAAAGTAAACAGTTGTGTATTGTCAAGTTTGAGATCATGATACATGGTTGTTCTTGTAAACCACTGGGCATGGTCGAGTTAGAGATGGTGACACGTGGTTGTTTTTATTTAAGATAATTCTAAATTGTGAAAAAAAATTGATTTGACATTTGGAGGATTGTCAACGTGCCAACTACATCTAAATATATAATAGTAAGATCCCAAACTAAAAAGCCCAAGAACCCAAACTAAAAATAAAAAATCTAAACAAAATGCCCTAAAACTGAACCAAATATAATAAGAACCCAAAAATTGCTCCCCAATAATCAAAACTTGTGTGGACATCACTAAGTGAAATAAAATAAATGCAAAACTCGCAAATTGTAAACCAACCCCATTCACCAAAAAATAACAAAAGAAGGCGCGCGCACACAAAAAATAAAACAAAAAAAATAAAGTAACTAATAAGAAATTAGCAAACCAACTAGTAAAGCACTCATCACTATGGGATAGTAGGATCCAACATAATTTTGACTTTAAAGTTGTGATGGAAATTGATAAGGTGGTTACCCTGAGTTTAATTCCAACACTTGATTTTTAATACTTGAATGCTCCAGATACAAAGAACTTGGAATTGAAAAAATGCTCCAGATCTTGTAAATTAAAGTTACTAAGTTCCTTACAACCAACTGACTAAATAATAGAAGAACAAAACAAAACTAAAGGAAGCAGAATGAGGAAACGGGAGAGATACACAACCCCAAATACCTAATTTACCAACCCTGCTCTATCTCAAAACTTCATCTAAACCCTTCCCCTCTGGACTACCCTGCCCCTCTAGACTTCCTTAATGACCAAGTGGGAGCACCCGCCCATTTTTCTCTGGATAGGAAACTAGATGGTTGAATACATGTTACACTACTACTTAACACATGTTAAGCAATGTTTCCCCCATAAACATTTATTTTCATTCAGCATCACCTCAATTGGAAGTTTTACAGTAAAATTTTTTAATACTACCTATACCTTACTAATTTTTCTTGTCATTTATTTACTTCTAATCATTTCATATAGCGCACAATATGTATAATTCATGATCGTTTATACACCTCAGACACGTGCTTACCTTCTGACATTGGTAACACGTGCAGGCATGTGAACCAACTAGGTTGAATAAACTAACATCTAAAACAAGGAAGAATCTCAATGCTTATAAGTTATATCAAACTAATACATTGTGCACTAACACGCCAATATATAGAAGTTTGAAATCACTCAACCAATGGAGAGGAATCACAATATTGAAACCAAGACTTAAAGTCACCATCCATACCATCAAGCTAGCACTTCATATGATTACATGTGTCTTAACACCCTCTTGATATATGGTGCAACAATATCCCATGGCCTACTACGTAGAATATCCCATGACCTGCTACGTAGAACATTTGTCAAGTAAGGCTCTACCCCATTCACCATGTTATTGAATTCAGCATTCGCAGCAGTACGAGTTACAATAAGAGGGCTAGGCAGAATGATTGTTGTCTTCCATTGTTCATTTGGCAGATAAGTTACATATATTGGCTTAAATAAAAAGATAAGATGTCATCACAACAGTAATATCATTATGATCAAGAATAACGAAGGCAAGAAATAGAATATAACAGCACATGCATATTAACTTCATGTGTTTCTATTATTAAGATCATTTCAACTATAATGTGATTTGTTTCCATTTCATGCGTTGCTATTATTTTTTTAATTTTCATGTGTTTCTATTATTAAGATCATTTCAACATTTTACGTAACTTTTTGTCTATTGATTAAAAAGGTACACATGCTTACAGTTGTTCTTACCTTTTCATTAAATCCACAAAATGAATAGTATTGCATGTCGTGAACGTTCAGACGATTTTTTCTTCGCTCAGCATTTCCTGTGTTAAAATACGGATAAAAGTAATTAACAATGCAAGTATTAAAAAGGAAACATGACAATATTTTCATTTTCTGCTTTGCTTGTGAAGCACAAGTGATCTTAGCTGAAGATATAGGAGGGAATAATTACTTATCATTGACTGCATCACTTGAGCACGTTTCGTTTCGACTTCAAACCTTGCTCAATCCAAACATCATAAAAGTTACATCAGAAATAATAAACGATAAAATGTGAATTTTGAGCCTTTATAATGGAAAAAAGAACGAATTGACAAACTAAAATAAGAATGAAAACCCAAATAGATATAGATGGCATGAGGAAGCCAACCCACTTCATATGGCTAACATCAATATCTTCGAGCTTCAAAACAAATCCTGCCTGCTGAAGCAAACTTATAACATCTGTGATAGTTTGTTCAAAGTTCAACTGTAACAAAACACTAGTGAAAAACACAACATAATCTAATTCAAGAGATGAAACATAGTAATCCATTGAAAATTAACAACTGCCAACAATTAAAACCATTTTGTGTTGACATCTTGGTAGGCAGAAAATGCAAGTAGAAGATGAACAAGGCACCATAACATATATTTCTATTGTTTTTATTCATATACGCTGCGATAGCATCGTGTACCCTCTCAAACACCTCAAGAAAGTGGATCCCAGACATCAGCACATTTTTCTTATCCTTAAGCATGGCTGCCTTACTTTTGTCATTATCGCATACTAATCCCGACATGAGAGCCAAGGCATCAATCTGAGACGAAAATATTATGCGGAGAAGGGGCGTTGGCTTAGGGTGCTTTCGCCTTTCAGTCGCCATCAACAAAATAACAACCTCCACCACTTTCCCGTTCCTTGCATACTGCATAGCTTCGTCTTCAATCTCACTTGTTTTTGACACAATCAACAAAATTATCTATATTGCATTTCGCTGCAACAGGTTTAAATGGAACAGACTCCCATATATAAATCTCTTGTATTTTATCTGATAGAAAACTAGACTTAAACAAACAAAAGATCCCATTTGAAAAGGGAGAGGGTTGAAAAAATGGATATCAGTTTCGGTAGGCAAAGTATAATAAGCAGCTTGAAGACTGATAGTTTAGGAGTCCACCCATACAAAGCACAATACTTGTTGTGAGAATACAAGCACACAACAATTCTATGAGAAGGTAGGAAAAAGAAAAGATAAAAAAAACATTTACAATTAACTATAAAAAACAGGCGAGAACAAAAATAACAGTATCACATATCTACCTCATATTTTCCACTGCTAGATTGAGAGGGAGCTTCTGCTTACATCTGAGATCAGTTCGATCTCCATGGTCCAGTAATATCTTAGTTATTCTAGGAAGGAGTTCATATGCTGCGTAATGATGTGGATAAAAATCTTCCACACTGGGAACATTCAAATCCATGGTCAGATTTGTCTCTCCTGCGACGAGTGCACGGGCACAAGAAGAAGATCTATACTCACAAATCGCCCATAAAAGTTCATGTGTACGCACAAGTATACCCCTAAATGATATATTATTAGTATGTGCAAAATTAACTAGAATGACAAAGCTAGTCTTGTCTTCAGCACGGCTAGCATCCTCAATCTGCTGCGGAACGTTACGAGTCTGAGAGGTAAATCGAGTCATCAGAATCAAAATTAGTCATCTGAAAAAGAAAGTTGAAAATAAGAAAGAAAAAGAACGATAAAGAAAGATAAAAATTATTCATCTTCACCCATGTCTAAGGTTTAATTAGCAAGCGCTGAAATCACTCCAATGCGTGCTGGTTCCTATAAGAGAGGGGGATGGGGAAAAAATAGCTTTTATAGAATCTTGACAACAAGTTTCAAATAATAAAAAACTGATAGCAAATTATGTTTACGATAATAGGAATTATATTGAAAACAGAGTTCAAATTTACGAGATTTTATAAAGGAAACTGACAACAAGGTAACATGCTTTGGGCCGTCCCAAAATAAAAGTCGTTATTTGAAAACAACTGTATTTAAGGATTCATTGTTTACGTCCAAAAATAATTTGGGACCAAGCACGACTATTAATTAATATGAAATGGGAAGGGAGGCTCAGATAACACATGTAAATAATCGAAATCGCAGACAATAATGCACAGAGAAATCAAAATCGAGAGATGTAGAGGATTCGAACACTCTGATCTTCAGTGAGGCTTCAATATATATATATATATATATATATATATATATATATATAGAGAGAGAGAGAGAGAGAGAAAGAGAGAGAGTACCTTAATTTCTTTATTTCTCCGCCAGCTGCCAGTGGGGATGTGACTGCTCAATGCTTTGCGTAAAGGCCGGATAGGTAGAGAGACGATGGCTGAGAGAGCTTCCGGTTGTGGTGTTCCTTCGTTCTTGTTTTTCCACTTTTCGAATTTATACACTGATGTTATAATCTAGAAAACCACCTTCACTGCAGAGTATGCGTGGAGAACTGTTTATGATTTAGCAAATCACCTTCGTGTTTGAATTCCTTAAAAGATATTATTTAAACCATATTTGAGAACAAAAATTAAACCAATGAAACAACTTTGGAGTTTAGGGTTATAACTCTAAAAATTGTTCTCTCAATAAGCCCCTTTTTTAATAATCGACATTATCACTTTTTTTATAGTAAAAAAGGAGTATGTATTTTAGTCCATCACTAACCGCAAAAACCAACTCAAAACAACACACAACCCAATAAATGTTGGTCAACACCACACACGTGCACAAGCACAGAAGACCATTCTCGATCTAAAAGATGACATACTCCTTTTTAATATAAAAAGCCACCTAACCACCTAGTACCTACACATGCGTGGGCAAAAACAAACACCCGCGAGCAAGCTACAAGTTATTACCAAACAAAGCTTTCCATCAAATGAGCGGCATTTGTCAAAAGCTTTACGTGTTGCCAGCTAAACCCCTATTAATACGCACAAGGAACCCGCGGACAAGCCACAAGCCAAACGTGGTTGCCTCTACCACCACCTTTTATTCCTGCAAAACTTTCAAAATGACTACTAAAACTTGCACCATTTTACAACCTTTTTTAGCAACGAAATAAAATGTCTCTAAAAAACACTTACAAAGGCTAATCCTACAGGCAGGTAGCCCACCCAACCGTGTAGTTTTAATAAAGTAATGCAGGCCATTAAGGAAACTAATGAAGACTAAGAGTGCATGTGTAGAGCAATGGAGACCTCGAAAAGTTGAAAAAAAATGACGGCTAAGTGCACTACCCAAAATTAAAAGTTATTATCAGGATTGAGGTAATATATTTTTTTTAACTCGTTTTACTGACAAATACACTTATGTCTATGTGACATAACGTTTTACTAAGTTTATAATCAACCAAATAAACAATGTCTTTCGTTCTTACGTCAAATCAAACGTATTATTTTAAGTTGAAGAAGCAAACTTTTTGCTCCAAAAGAACACTTAAAAAGGAGTTTTAAAGAAATTAAAAATATAGATCAAAGTCCAAAAGAGTTGGTCAAACCAAAAGACCACTAAAACACATAGTTGCAAACAAACCGTAAAAGGCTACATGTATAACTTACGGTCGCGGGAGAAAAATCCTCCCTCGTGGCCCGAGCGACTGTGCCCCATGGGTGTGCATCCGCAGGTGTCAATCCTTGTGGGTTGGCCATGTGCTCCTTGCGGGGTTCCATTGGCTGGTGACTCTCTTTTTTCTTTTTAAGATTTTATGAAAGCACCTGTAGCATTATTCTTGTTAGGGACGTTTTCAAATGTCAGAAAAAATATGTCGCTAATATGCGTGTACATAAACATTGAGAAAAAATCTTTTAAAACTCCATTAAAAAATCTAAAAAATACTTTTAAAATTCTTTTAAAATGTCACTAAAGCTAGATTAATTTTACATTTCAAAAATTAGTTTTTCCGCTTGTACTAGTTGTGTTGTGTGGCTTGGACTTTGGTGTTTGATGCCGCTTTTTCGTTAATAGCCACTTTGTCTATGTTTTGTTAATTCGGATATGACAACAAGAGAACTTTGTGCTTAAAAATCTCCAATTCTTTAATTTTGTGACAAAACCAAAAATAACCGGACATCCCAATCCAATATTCACCAAAAAAGTATCTAAGTAGGCGCAAAAACTAAGGACGTACACTAATTGCTAAACCAAATATTTTCATTAAACTCAACTAAGCCTATAACACTAATGATATGATCATGCAAACTTAAAAGTGTTATAATAGGAGTAAATGAAATATATGTGTTGATGTAAAAAATTAGATCATATCTAATTATTCAATCACAGATAAATAAATGAGACAAAGAATTTTTAAAGTGGTTCAGCCTTATAAGAATGGCCTACGTCCACTGTTATGGTATTGTTGATTGTATGGGAATTCTCGATTACAAGTTATCTCAAGAAATTCCGGTCCCTTATAATGAGGATTGTACAATGTATTTATAGCCCTGGGGCTGTAATGTGAAAGGGTAATACATTAAATGATATACATATGAAAGGGTGATACATTCAATGCTCCTTAAGTGTATGCGTCTGAATGATAAGCATTTAATGAACAGTCAAACTGTTGGTTATCCCGCTATTAATGCTTTGTTCGAGGTGCAGCTCGAACCGCCTGAGTTGCTTGGACCGCCTAAGCTTCTCGATGCTCAAGAATTTCTCAGAGAGTTCTCATTCCTCCGAGCGTATGAGTTCCTCGGGGAAACAGTGTTCCTCGTTGTAGTATGGTTCCTCAGAGAGTGTGAATTCCTCGGAAGTGTTTGTTGTTGCCACGTAGACTGCCATGTGTCTTCACTTCATTGATCCATGTCAGCAGACTAAATTTGGTATCAACGGAAGACCCCAATGTTTCATAGTTCGAAATTTGAGGAGTGTGGAACATTCTTTCTCGGAATATGGTAGCTTTAAATGGTCCTCCTGATTTTTAGGAGTGTTTCCTTCGTATTTATTTCTCCTTCCAAATTCGTAAAATCAGGTTTTTTGAATTTTTATGTCCACTTCGATTCCCGCGCCCCTTTTCGTCTTTTTAGCCGTCGGTAGCGTCACCGTCTCTTTTTGTAATCATTACTTTTCCTTTCCCAAGGTAGAGTATTTAAACACTGCAGAAAATCCCATCGTCTTCTACTTTTTCAAATTTGTATCTTCGAGTTTTTCGTCGTCTCTTTCTCTCCTGTGTATTCATCTCTTCCATCGTTCGTTGTCATCAGATCCACTCTTTTTCTGTAAGATTTTCTTCCTTCTTCTTCATTTCTTTTATTCATCATGGTTTACCCTGTTGAATCTCTTGATAAGTTTCGCTCTGATTTTTGTATTCCCTCCTGGGTTGTTCTGGAAGAGCTTTCTGAGCCTTATGATTATTTCCGTTTGGCTGAGGGACATTGGTTCCCCAGTCTCTTTATTGCTGAGTGTGGATTTTCTTTTCCACCCAATCCCTTATGTCTGGAATTTTGTCAATACTTTGACGTTGTTCCTGCAAGAATAGCCCCAAATACATGGAGAATAGTTAATGGGGTTCATAGGTTAAATCAAATCCATGGAACTCGCATAGGAATTTTAGAAATCATGTTATGTTATAGATGGGCAGTTGGTGATAACACCTTTTATTTAAAAACTAGATTTTTAAATAGGGCCTTAGTAGTCAATCTCCCGGATGCTAATAGGGATTATTTTGAGCACGGGGTTGTCATAAAAAATTGGCAACATGTCCCTTTATCTGGAGATGAAGTGTATCAGGGTCCCAGATGCCCTCCCTATGGCAATGGGATAGGTTATTTTTATTTTATTTATTTTGAAATTATGCTTCCTCCGTGTTTGACAAAATGTGCCACTGATATTGTAATTTTTATTTATTTGCAGTTGATAGCAAAAGAAAGTGTCCAAAGGAAGCAGACGTAAATATAAGGCACTTAAAACTTATCTGGAGTTTGCATCAGAGTGTTGCCGATGAGCACATTAGGTCAGCTTTGTATCTGCTGCAGTACAAGAGCTATACCACTTCTTTCACTGCTCGTCCGATGATAAGTGAAGCAGAACCAGTACCAGCCTCTGCAAGTTCTTTGCCTAAATCACACATTCCTTTGAGTGAAAGGATGAAGAAGAGAAGACCTCCCAATCTCTTCGAGAAGCCTGCCTATGGTGCTGGAGAGGCCAAAAGAAGTAAACACGATGTCCCAGAAGGAACAAAGAAAGTTGATGCAGCTCCTCCAGCTGCTCCTGCTAAGGTCGCCGAGAAGCCTCCAGTGGCCCCGAGAAAGGCTGTTGCTCCAGGAGAAGTGATTGTAATATCACCGACCAAGAGTTCTTCCTTGGTTGAAGCTATTCTTGCTCCCCCGAGGAAGCTGAAGAAGAGTTCCTCGGTCAATTTGGCTGACACCATCTCTCTGCCCCCAACTACTGGAACTGGTATTCCTACCTTTGTTCCCTCGAGTTCTGCCATGAGCTCGGTGAAGACTTGGATCATTCCCGAGATCCAAGGTGTTGAAAAGAACCTTTCTCGGGATATGGTTACATCATTGGTTGCTCGCCATATTGCTTCTGTAAGTCTTGTTGCTTTGAACTTTTCATCTTTCGTTTGTTATATCTATCTCTGACTTGCTTTCATTTTATTTTCACAGTTGGCGAGCAGCTTCAATATAATTTTGAAGAAAGATGAGGCGATTAAAGCTTCATGCTCCTCATCTAGTGTGGAGAAAGCTCTGAAGGAAGCTATTAAGTCTTTGGAAGATTCTCTCCAGAAATATGCTACTGACAAGGCAATCTGGGAGAACAAGCTTGCCTCCACCGAGCAGGAGAAAGCTCAAGTTGCTGAAGTCTCCCAAGGGTTGGAGAAAAAAGTGAATGCTTTGGAGAAGAAAAATAAAGAGCTTGAAGAGAAGCTCAAAACTGCTGGGGAGCTTGAAGATAAGATTAAGGTTGCTGAGGAAAAATTGGGCCAGCTTCAGGAAGTAAGTCAGCAGAAGGAAGAGGTTGAGAATAAATTGAAGACTGCTGAAAACCTTTTGTCCGAGAAGCTTTCCTCGGAGAAGTTAAAGAGAAAATTGGCTGTGAAGAAGTTTTTCAGCGCTGGCTGGGACAAGGGGTGGAATAAGGGATTGGCTGCCATGGTGTCGCAAGTAGAATATGGCAGCTTCAAGTACTTTAGGGATGGATGGGTCGCTGCTCTACAGGAGATGAAAGTGGATGAAAATTATGAACTCTTTCAGTGACACATCCCTGGTCCCCCTCCAACTCCTGAAGACTTAGAAGAGGATGAAGATGCCTCCGAAGAGTCTTCTATGGTGATGGGAGATCATCCCCCAGCCATTCAGCCTGCTCCCGAGGAACCTCAGCAAATCATTACTTCTTCCGAGCAACTGCTGGCGTTCCCCGAGCAGCTTTTTATTTCCTCCGAGCAACCTACTTCCTCGTCCCAGCCTCCCGAGAAGGTTTTGGGAGACAAGGAAAAGGTGTAGAGTTGTTCGGGTTTCTCTTTATATTTTTCTTTTATCAAATGTAACCATGAATATGTAACTCTGAACCTTGTACCTCTGACCTTTATGATATAATAAAACTTGAACTTGTGTTTTTGCATATTGTTGTCTCTTCTTCATACTCTGTCTTGATTCTTATTGATTATTGCTTTTCTTCCTCTGTTAGTTTCTGGCCAGGATGGAATTATTATCTGCTCACGATACCAAGCTGCTGAGATAATGCAATGATTATTTTAAAGCTGGTCACACAGATCTGAGTGCAGCACAAGTCGTCAATATCCTCGGTCAAGATGCTTCTTAACAAGCAGTTGAAGCATACCAATATCTGAAGTGTCTACTTGATCGAGCAGTGGCCAATAATGTGGCTGATTACGACATGATCGAGGATCTCCAAGGCACCCTCGAAGATCTTCAACAACAATACAAAGAGTCCACTGCCCTCTTGCACGAGGGTTACGAGAAGAAGTACCAACAGATCATTGCCGACAAGGGTTACGAGAAACTTTTTGTTGGCTACGATGTGAGGGAGAGAACTCTGAAGGGTGAGGTTGAGGAATGCAGGCAAATAGCTGAATTGTTAGAGCAAGAGAACAACAATCTTCAAAGAGAGTTATCACAGTTGAAGTCTGCAGCTTCTACTTCAAACGCCTTAATCCCAGTGAATGATGAGGGATTCTCATTCTTGGAGGTCGAGAACGCCAAATTGAGGGATGAATTGGAGACCTTGAAGAGAGATGGTCCCTCTACATCTTCCCATGGTCAAGCAAGAGATACTCGGGGACGAGCAAGAGCAGCTCGAATTGCTGTCGAGGAACAGAGGACTCAGTCTGCCTTAGAGAACCAGGACTTCCAATTAATGGCAAAGAACCAGGCTTTGGCTGAAATATCAAAGAAGATCAGGGACCTGGAAGAGCAGCTCTCAGCGCAGAAATTAGTTTTGAATAATAAGGAGCTATTCATCGAAAATCTCCATGAGCAGCTGGAAAGACTAACATATCAATTCCACAAACAGCCCAGGGAGTTCTGGATGGCTGGATACAACGAAGCTCTCTATCACTTGGACGATCGTATCCAGAATGCCAATAATGAGGGCTACAAGCAGGGCTGGTTGAATGCCTTAGGTGTGCTGCAACTCGAACAGGGTCATTACCTGTGGAACTATCATGATCATGGGCTGCTCGACCTACCTGTGCCACCATACAAACTGGATATGAGTTGGATTCCTGCTCGGGCCATTCCTCGATGCTTGATGTCCAAATATCTCGGTGACTACAATCTCCATTCAAATGCCGAGGTACCTCGTCCCGAGCACATCTTAGATCGACCATCCGTGATGAATATCAGGATGTTAAAGGATCTCAACTTCATAAATTATCCCCTATCTTTAAATGATCCGCCTGTTGGCGAGGAACCTGTGTCAAAAGCAGAGGGGAAAAAACCAGTAGAGTAGGAATTTTGATGTAATAGTTAGTATATATTTCAATATCAATGTAACTTTCATTTCATTATCAATGTAATTTGTTTTGGATTTAATGAAAGACTTTCATTTTTATTTGCAACTTTAACTGCTATTGTCTTGTAAAACACTTTATATTTGTGCATGTGTATCTGATAAAAAGATAACAATATTGTGTGGTTTGTCGATCAACTTATTGTCGAATAGCTTGAATTTGTGGTAGTCATTTGGCAAAAATAATATTTTGTTTCTCGACCAACTTAGTAATAATTAAAAAGTTACGAGTATAAAAAATGTTGCTCGATCACTTTAAATTTTACTTGTCGACCAACTACAGTTAGTGGGTTTTTATCCCCGACCAGCCATGGTAGATTTTTCTCTTAAATGTTTCCGACCAACCAAGGTCGGTAAATTTTCCTTGTCGACCAACTACAGTTGGTAGGTTTTTGTCCCCTACCAGCCATAGTTAGTCTTTTTTGAAATAATTTTACCTCCCGACCAACTCAAGTTGTCATTTTCGAGAATATATTTACTTCCTAACCGACATAAGTTGGCATTTTTAGGAATACTTTTATTTCCCGAGAAACATATAGTTTTATTTCCCTTAGGAATACAAATTTTACTTCCCTGAGGAATACAGGTAGCTTTACTTCCCGGAGGAATACAAGTAGCTTTACTTCCCGGAGGAATACAGGTAGTTTTACTTCCCGGAGGAATATTGGTAGCTTTACTTCCCGGAGGAATATAGGTTGCTTTACTTCCCGGATGAATATTGGTACTTCCCGGAGGAATATTGGTAGCTTTACTTCCCGGAGGAATATTGGTATCTTTACTTCCCGGAGGAATATAGGTAGCTTTACTTCTCAGAGGAATATTGGTGGCTTTACTTCCCGGAGGAATATTGGTAGCTTTACTTCCCGGGGGAATATTGGTAGCTTTACTTCTCGGAGGAATATTGGTAGCTTTACTTCCCGGAGGAATATAGGTTTCTCGACCAACCTTAGTTGGCATTTTCGAGAAAAAATTTGAGTAGCCTGAGCTTTGCCGAGTAGTGTATAGCACTAGTATTCCTCGAAAAACTTTCAATAAAAAGAAAGAATTCGGCTGAATATCTTCATTTTATTCATCACTGATAATACTTGCATAGGTGCTCTGCGTTCCATGCATTCTTGAACTCATCCCCTTCTAAAGTTGCTACTCGGTAAGTTCCTGGTCGAACAACTTCTGTAACTCGGTATGGCCCATGCCAGTTTGCCTCTAGTTTGTTGTGCTTTTGAATTACTTTCTTCAGCACATAGTCTCCTTCTTTCAGATCGCACTTCTTCACCCTCTTATTGTAGAATAGAGTTGTTCGTTCTTGGTATGCAGCATTTCTTATGGCTGCTTCTTCTCTAACTTCCTCGAGCATGTCTAAATCCAATCTTCTCATTAAGTCGCTGACAGGGGAATTGAAATTTAGTACTCTGTGTGTTGGGAGGCCCAACTCGGCAGGTATAACAGCTTCACTTCCAAACGCTAGCATATATGGAGATTCTCTAGTTGCTACTCGGGGAGTAGTTCGGTAAGCCCACAGTACTGACTGTAACTCGTGGATCTAATTTGCTTTCGCATCGTCCAGCTTTTTCTTCAAACCATTCAGCAGTGTTCTGTTTGTCACTTCAGTTTGTCCATTGCTTTGAGGGTGGCCTGGTGCTGAGTGGATCTTCAACACATTTGATTGATGACAATAGGCAGCGAAGTCCTCGTTATCAAATTGTGTTCCATGGTCTGTGATGAAAGCATGAGGAATACCATATCGACAAATGATGTTCTTCCAAATAAATTGGTACACCTTCTCGTACGTCATATCAATAAGAGGCTCAGATTCCACCCATTTAGTAAAATAATCCACTGCGACGACGAGGTATTTGAACCTTCCTCTAGTCATTGGCAGTGGTCCAACCAAATCTATTCCCCACATGGCAAATGGCAAAGGGGAAGTGATGGGTGTCAACAATGCTTGTGGGGTTCTTCGGATGGAGGAAAATCGCTGGCACTTGTCACATTTCTTGGCATAGGCTACACAAGCAGCCCTCATCGTCGGCCAGTAATATCCCTGCGTCATCATCCTTTGCAAAAGAGTCCGACCTGCCACATGGGCTCCACAGGATCCTTCATGAATTTCTTCAATCAAGTCTTTCACCTCGGAGGGATGTACACATCTTTGCAAACCTGTCATAATTCCTCGTCTATATAAAATACCGTTAGTTAATACATACCGAGCAGCTTTAAACATCAATTTCTTGGCGGCGAGCTTGTCAATTGGTAATTCTCCCTCTTCAATATATGCCCTAATGGGATCTATCCAATATGGTCCTAAATCAAGGGTGATAAAGTTCTTCGCCAAATCTTCATCTATACTCTGACCAGCTAAAACTTCAATTGGGATTGTTCTTCGTAGCTCGGTACAACAAGCTGATGCTAATTGAGCTAAAGCGTCTGCTCTTGCATTTTCCATTCTCGGTATTTTGACCAGCTGAATAGCGGCAAATTCTGACACCATCTCCTTTGCCTTTGCATGATATCTGATCATTAATTCTCCCCTAACTGCATATACTCCCAACATTTGATTTACGATCAATTGAGAATCACTAAAGACAATAACTTGTTGCGCCTCCATAATTTTTGCCAAATTAAGACCTGCAATCATGGCCTCATACTCAGCCTCATTATTGGAAGCTTTGAATTGGAAATGTAGGGCGTATTCCATGTCAACATCGTCCGGAGTGCTCAAAACTATCCCCGCGCCACATCCTGCAGTGCAAGATGAGCCATCTACATATAGCCTCCATATAGGTAACTCGTCTTCAAATTTCTGATCTGTCAGAGTTCCTCGGTGAAATATATGTTGCTCCTTTTCATCTTCCCCTGATATTTCTCGCTCTTCGTCGATCATCTTTTCTTGCCCTTTTACCAACCGGAGTTGGTCTGAGCTCGAATTTGATGATCCTGTAACATCCACTTGCCCTTTTACCAACCGGAGTTGGTCTGAGCTTGTGTTTGATGATCCTGTAGCATCCACAGGTTGATCAGCGAGCAACTTTTTCTCCTCGGGGGTATCAGGATAGGTGAACTCTGCTATGAAATCTGCTACAGCCTGCCCTTTTAGCGATGATCTGGGTTCATAAACTATATCATATTCATCGAGCTTTATTGCCCAGTACATAAATCTCCCTGATTTTTCTGGTTTATGAAGGGCTTGCCTCAATGGCATATTAGTATATACTACTATGGTATGAGCTTGGAAGTATGGCCTCATTCTCCTACTCGCCTCAATCAGCGTCAGTGCCAATTTTTCCAGCCTTGGATTTCTGATTTATGCTCCTCGGAAGGCCTTACTTGTGTAATAGATTGGTTTTTGTACTCCATTCTCCACTTTTATCAACGCCGAGCTGACTGCATTCTCCGATACTGCTAGATACAAGTACAATTTTTCTCCCATTATTGGTCGGGATAACAATGGAAGTGCTCCCAAGTATTTCTTCAAGTTTTGAAAAGCCTTCTCACATTCATCATTCCACTCGAAAGTCTTTCAGAGTGTCTTGAAGAATGGGAAACATCGATCAGTTGCTCGCGATACAAATCTGTAAAGTGCTGCTACTCGTCCTGTGAGACTCTGTACTTCCTTCTTCGTCATTGGAGATCGTAGCCCTAATAGAGTTTTGATCTTTTCAGGACTTGCCTCAATGCCTCATTGATTGACAATGTACCCGAGAAACATGCCTTCTCGTACTCCAAATATGCACTTCGTCGGGTTCAACTTCATTTGATATTTATCCAGTTGATCAAAAGTCTGACTTAAGTCAACTAGATGATCGACAGCTTTCTTGCTCTTTGTCAGCATATCGTCAACATAGGCTTCCATATTGCAACTGATTTGTTCAACAAAGACTTTGTTCATCAGCCTCTGATATGTCGCACCTGCATTTTTCAAACCAAAAGGCATAACATTATAACAATAAGTTCCCCTAGGGGTAATGAAAGAAGTACTCTCCCTGTCTTCAGGTTTCATTTTAATCTGATTGTAGCCAGAATAAGCATCCATGAAACTCAGCAGCTCGTGTCCCGAGGTAGCATCGACTAGTTGATCAATTTTGGGTAATGGAAAGTGATCCTTTAGGCATGCTTTGTTGAGGTCGGTGAAGTATACACACATCCTCCATTTATTGTTCTTCTTCTTTACCATCACCACATTGGCTAACCAGTCTGGGTATTTAACATCTTTAATGAAGCAAGCTTTCTGGAGCTTCTCGACTTCCTCCTGTATAGCTTGATTCTTCTCGGGGTTGAACACTCTTATTCTCCGCTTTACTGGCATGATCTCCTTATTCACATTGAGTTCGTGACATAAGAAATTTGGATCTATTCCTGGCATATCCTCATGACTCCACGCAAAAGTTTGCTTTTGCTTCTAAGAAAATTTATCAATTCCTATTTTAGTGAGGTTTCCAACGACGAACCTATTTGAGTAGTTCTTTCAGGGTGCTCGTCGTCCAGAATGATGTTTTCAGTAGCTTCCACCACTTGACCCTTCACGAGTTGTGACTCATCTCTAGGATCCAATGTTTCAATTTCTCCCCCTTCTTCCACTTGATAAGTAGTAGTCTTTTTCCTTGATTCCTCCAGTTCTTCTTGCACGACGGATGAATAATAGCATTTTCGAGCTACTTTCTGATCACCTTTAACAACTCCTACTCCAAAATTTATTGGAAATTTCTGGCATTGATGCACCGTAGATGGTACAGCCTCGAACTTCTCCAATCCTACTCTTCCCATGATGATATTGTATGATGACTGAACATTCTTATCCATCACGAAGAAGCGTATTCTTTTTGTTCGACAAGCAGGTCACGTACCAATGAATATATCCAACTTGATCATCCCAAGTGGAAAAACTTTCTCGCCAGCAAAACCGAGGAGGGGTCTATGATAAGGCTCCAGTTGAGATAGTTTTAGATTTAACCTATCGAAGCACGAGTAGAAGATGATGTCTGCCGAGCTACCATTGTCGACCAGTACTCTTGAAATTATAACCTCCTTCATTCTCATCTTGATCACCAGTGGGTCATCATGAGGATATAGAACACCTGCAAGGTCATTCTTTGAGAAACCAATGACCAATTTCTCTTTATTCACCTTTCTCGGGCGATCCTCCTCAGCTAGATTTATTCGTTGAATGTACGAGCAAGCTTGAGCCTCATATAGGTAAGCTTTTCTCTCGGCAGTAAGGTCTCCTCCTCCTGCATCTCCACCTGTTATAACATTACAGTCAAATGACCCAAAGCGTATTGAAAATACCTCCCGTTCTGGCTGCCTTGGTCTCTTGGGAATATCGGGGTCGTCTTCGGGATCAACTTCATGGTTTCTTTTCTTGTTCTCCTCTGCTCGACGAGGAGATCTAGACCTCTCTCTTGTTCGGTCGTTGTTCATTCTTTTGCCTCCACGATCAATGTACTTTGCCAGCTTTCCTCATCTGATAAGTGTTTCAATCTCATTCTGAAGAGCTATGCAATTTTTGGTCATATGGCCATGATCTTTATGAAACTCGCAATACTTCGCCTTATTCCTCTTGTCAGGGTCTGCCTTCATTTTCTCTGGCCAGTTTAGTTCCTCGTTGCTCTTGATTTCTTCTAGAACATGGTTGATATCCTTCTTCAAAGGAGTATAATTATCATATTTCTTCATCACGTCCCATACCGACCTGTTTTTTGAATGTTTGTCATTACCATTGTTCTTATGCTCTTTCTTCTTAGCTTTATCGCCTTCCACCTTGGTTTCTTTGGCATCTATATTCTTCTTTGCAGCCATAGCCTCCTCGGCATTCATAATCTTGGATGCTTTTCCCATCAGGTCTGACATGGTTCTAGGTGGATATTTGGCCAAAGTGTAGTACAACTTGTTGGGCAGTAGTCCACTCATCAAAGCAGTAATCGCTGTCTTCTCCTCATAATCAATGACTTCAAGTTTCTCGTTATTAAAACGAGTTATATAATCTCTGGTACTCTCACCAGCTTTTTGTCTAACACTTAACAAATGTGCTACTCGTTTAACTGGATTTGCCCCAAAACAGAAATTCCCAATAAATAACTCGGCAAGTTGAAGAAAGGTTAAAATCTTACCCCGAGGAAGATTATTATACCATATTTGAGCAGATCCGGTAAGAGTTCCCGAGAATGCTCTGCATCTCATCTCATCTGGAACAGCATAGATGTCGGCTGCAGCTTGGTACTGTTCTATATGAAGGACAGGGTCAGTCTTTCCATCATATTTGGGGGTCACAACAGGTGCTTTGAATTTTGATGGTGTTGGAAAATCTACAATGGCCTGGACAAAAGGTGTTCCTCGAACAAAGGTTCGCTGTAGGGGGTTCTTAGCTTTAACCATTTTCCCCAATCTATCCTCCAGCCCTTGAATAGAGCCTTTCCATGCATCATTTCCTTCCTCGGGCCTATTGGTTCGAGCAACTGATCGCGTTGATGTGGCTTCCTAGGATCTCTCTTGACGAGCAGTTGGTCGCGACTGGGAAGATCCTTCCCTTAAGTCTGATGGTCGTCATAAACTCCTCGATGGGGCTCTAGGAGGACTTTTGCTCCTCCTAGGACCTAATCGATCGAAAGGAGATACTCTGCTTAATATTTCTAATGCACTGGTCCTTTCTGGGGAGAGAGTGATACGTTGTTCAGTATCTGTGGCTCGCACTGACGAAGTTTGTTCAGGTTGATAAGAAAAATCTTCAGACTCCTCATTGCGATATGAATTGGTAAGCCTAGTACGTGAAGAAGATGCACGGATATTTCTTTGAATACTTCGTGGTCTTGAATGGGTTAGTGCACCGCCATGAAGGGTTTGTATGAGTTGACGCATAGTTTCTTGCATGACGGTCTGGCCCTGAGCCAGATTTGTCATTATTCCAGCCAGATCTGGAATATTTGGCGGAGCAGATGGATTTGGAGGGCTTCCAGCGTTTCGATTGCTAAATTCTGGAATATCAGCCATTCGTGATGGATTATTATGGAAAACGATATTACCAATCGTTCCCATAGACGGCGCCAATCTGTTGATGTAAAAAATTAGATCATATCTAATTATTCAATCACAGATAAATAAATGATACAAAGAATTTTTAAAGTGGTTCATCCTTATAAGAATGGCCTACGTCCACGGTTATGGTATTGATGATTGTATGGGAATTCTCGATTACAAGTTATCTCAAGAAATTCCGGTCCCTTATAATGAGGATTGTACAATGTATTTATAGCCCTGGGGTTGTAATGTGAAAGGGTAATACATTAAATGATGTACATATGAAAGGGTGATACATTCAATGCTCCTTAAGTGTATGCATCTGAATGATAAGCATTTAATGAACAGTCAAACTGTTGGTTATCCCGCTATTAATGCTTTGTTCGAGGTGCAGCTCGGACCGCCTAAGCTTCTCGGTGCTCAAGAGTTTCTCGGAGAGTTCTCGTTCCTTGGAGCGTATGTGTTCCTCAGGGAAACAGTGTTCCTCATTGTAGTATGGTTCCTCGGAGAGTGTGAATTCCTCGGAAGTGTTTGTTGTTGCCACGTAGATTACCACGTGTCTTCACTTCATTGATCCATGTCAGCAGACTAAATTTGGTATCAACAATATGCATGGAAATATGAACCATATATATATATAATAGTCGCGGTATAGCATCGAATATTACTATATAAAAATTTGAGCATAAAATATTCAAATTCCAACTTTGAAACAAAACACCATAAATTAAATGCCGAAAACACGAGTGGTCACTAATGTGAGATAAATATCAAAATAGGTAACCCCACAAAAGCTATCTATCGGGAATGTGAATGATATCAACACCAGAAAAAATAAATTAACCCAACCATATTTTCACAAGAACCCAAGATTAAACCCATAGTTGAAGACACACAAAAGGTCAACCCTACTGAGAAAGGTTAAGCTCATAAAAGGTTCACCCTAATCAAAACCTAAAGTTAAGCAAACCAATAAGGCCAACAAAAAATATGGTAGACAAAATAGGTGCACACACATTGGTCTTAAACTTGTAACTCCCTCAAAGTGCTCTTTTACATACATTTTGGGCAACACTTCCCCTATCTTCCCTTATCATTTTTTTACATTCATGCTCACATGCAGCGATTCTTACGTGCACAATTTAAAAATTCTAGCTACAAAAAAAAATGACCCGATTGAGTGTAAACACAAGCAATAAATAAATTTTGAATCAAAATCGAGGATACGCCCTAGTTCAACTCGTGTAAGTGTATACAAAATGGCAATGACTACTACATATGCGATATGAGTTGTTCTTAATGAATATTAAAAAGGTTAAGAAAAAATAAGTAAAGTCGCTCTACCCTCCTAAGTTTTTAATCAAGAATTAGGGTATAATAAATATAACATGATGTGTTTCCAAATTTTCAATCATCCCAAAACACTAGTTATCCACAAAAACCATACAAAAGTGAAAATCCTTTTATATTTTCATAAAATTTTCAAAAAAAAAACTTTTGTATATTTTCAAATTTTTAAAACTAAAGAAAAAACACAAAGTGGCAAAAAAATATAATACATATAGTACATGTTTAGGGAGGATATAAATTTCATGAAATGAAAACACAAAAATCCTAACCTAGAAAAATAAACGACTCACGTGATGTGGGATTCCAGAAGAGCTACCTAAATTTTGTTCCATTTTCTCTTATACCTAGTCCTTCTCTTAACATTATCCTATGGGGGAAGAAATAAATTCTTTAACTCACCCATGAATTGTTGGGAAGTCTTAACCAAGTATTTTACGTGCTCGTGTAGATTTTAACCATTCCAAATTGCGAATTAGGAGCTTCTATTATATAATGAACAGGAAAATTGTATAAATGATGTAAATATGGGTGCGAAAGCGCAAAATAAAGAAATTAACTACACAACAACAACAACATGGAAAATGTAAGAGTTTCTATTATTTCTCTCTCTAATCTCTTAATCTCAAATGGTCAAAAGTGATACAATGAGGGCCTCAATAGTTATTTATACTAAGAGGCTAAAAAGGGAAAATAAAGAATAAATGCTAAAAAGACGACTATATCCCTATGCTCCTGCATCATTCTCCCCCCCCCCCCCCCCCGAGAGGAATCCATATAAGTGGAGTACTGGCGAAAGAAGTCAGGATCGACATGTTGTAATGTCGCCTCAGTAATCCAAGAGACTTCGGCTGCAGGACGCCCAACCCAACAGACCAAATAGCGTGTATAATCACCCGATGCAGAGGAGACAAAGGCGGAGTCAAGTATACCCTCAATATAGTCAACATGAGAACGGACTGGCTGAGCTGGCTAAGATGGAAGAGGGACGAGAGGAGGATGGGTACCCCGAAAAGGAGAAAGGTCCGCCCCATTAAATGTGTGATGCATGCGAAACTCCGGAGGAAGATCAACCTCATATGCATTCGGTCCACAAGTGCGAACAATAGGTAATGACCCAAAGTGGTGCATAATAAGCTTGTTGCCTTTGTCGACACGCCGTGGTTTCTGGAGTTACACCATGACCAAGTCACCGGGATGGTAGCAAACGAAATGGCGATGCGCATCATAAGAAGCATAAATGGTCAGGAAACGGGAACGAACATCGGCCTGTACAAAAGTCAAATGGGATGCAAACTCCTCAACAAAAGGGCGAGTAGGAACTGTCGGTGGAAGCTCGACGAGGTCAATAGGCATAGTGTGGGACTGGCCCAACACCATATGAAAATGAGAGATACTGGTAGAACGGTTGATGGCGTTGTTGAAAGCAAATTCATCTTGAGCAATCACCTGATCCCACCTACGGGAGTGCTCAGATGTCAAACAACGCAAAAGATCTCCAACACTCAAGTTGATCACCTATATCTGTCCGTCTGGCTGGGGATGAAAGGCAATTAAAAACTGGAACTCCATCCGCAGCAGGTGACATAAAGTCCGCCAAAAATGTCCTGTAAAGCGGACATCGCAATCGAAAGTAATGCTACGAGGGATGCCATGAATGCGGATAATATCTCGAAAGTATAAAGTCGCCACATGAGAAGCGTCAGTCGTGCGAGAACAACGAATGAAATGAGACATCTTGGAGAATCTGTCAATGACCACTATAATACAATCATGTCCACTGAAAGTACGGGGAAGGCCCACAATGAAATCCATCGAAACATCCTGCCACGGGCGCTCAAGTATCGGTAGGGGAGTGTACAATCCATCATTGAATTATTGGCCCTTAGCCGTCTGACAAGTGAAAGAACGTCTGATTAAGGCATTAGTATCCCGTGTCATGGTGGGATAATAAAAGCGATCGCGTAACAAAGCATAGGTGCGGGCCTATCCGATGTGACCTGCTAAACCCCCTCCATAAACCTCATAAATAATCTTCTCTCGCAAGGAGGATGAAGGAATACACAAAGTTGTCCCCCGATGTAAAAACACATCCTGTAATAAGTACTCATCCGATGCGCCATTACCTTGCTGGCAAGCGGCATAAATGAGCCCTAACTCCACATCGGTCGAGTAGAGGTCTCGAATCTCATACAACCCAAAAACCTGACTCCGTAAGGTCACTAATGCATGATCACGACGACTAAGTGCATCTGCTAACATGTTCTCCTTCCCAAGCTTGTACTGAAGGTGGAAAGTCTAACGTTGAAGATAGGTTATTCACTTGGTGTGTCGGTCACTAACATGCCGCTGACAATGGAGGAATCGCAAGGGCCTGATGGTTCGATTTGATCACGAACTCCTTATGGAGGAGATAGGGTGACCAAAATTTCACGGCTTTCATAACCGCATAGAACTCCAAGTCATAAGTAGAATAGTGTAAGGCCACCCCCGTCAACTTTTGGCTAAAGAACGCAATGGGCTTCCCATTTTGATTCAAAACAGCGCTCACCCCTGTCTTGCAAGCATCACAAGATAACTCAAACAATTGGTTAAAGTCCGACAAGGAAAGGATAGGAACAGTCCTCATCAACTCCTTAATACATGTGAAGGCCCGATCAGCCTCCTCATTCCACCTGAACTCAGCTATAGAAGAAGTGCTCATCAAATCTGTGAGTTGAGCCATAACGGTGCTGAACCTCGCTATAAAACGTTGATAGAACCCAGCAAATCCATGAAAACTACGAATATGGGCACCGAAGTGAGGGTGGTCCAATCCACGATGGCCTGAATCTTGGCGGCGTCCACCCGAACGCTATCTCCTAATACTATATATCCCAAGAAATTCATGAGGGAACCATAAAAGCACACTTTTTTAGTGAGGAAAAAGCGTTCGGCTCGTAAAAACCTGAGTCGCGTGTCGTAAGTGCTCCTCCTCGGACCGACTATAAATCAAGATATCATTTAAATATACCACAACGAACTTGCCCAATAATGGGCGCAAAATGTGAGTCATCACCCACATGAACGTGGATGGGGCGCTGGATAGACCAAAAGGCATCACAGTCCACTCATAAAGTCCATCATTGGTTTTAAAAGTTGTCTTTCATTCATCACCCGACCTCAAGCGTATCCGGTGGTACCCACTCTTCAAGTCTAGCTTGGATAATATCGTCGCCCCATGGAGTTGGTCCAACACATCTTCAAACCGGGGAATTGGGAATCGATACTTGACCATGATTTTATTAATGGCGCGATTATCCATGCACATACGCCAACTTCCATCCTTCTTGGGTGCTAGAAGTGCGGGGAACGCACAAGGAGACATGCTCTCCTTAATATACCCCTTATCACACAACTCGATAACCTGTCGCTGTAACACCGCATGCTCTGTAGGCGACATGCGACGGTGGGGAAGATTGGGGAGCTGCGCCCCAAGGATGAAGTCAATCGCATGATGTATGTCCCGAAAGGGAGGAAGCTCATCTGGGGAGTGCACACATAACATAAGAATCCAGTAAACGCCGAATAAAGGTGGAACGGATGCGTCAAGAGTTGTGATGGGACTAATAAGAGCATAACACATCCCCGTCTTCGCGGCCTCGGTGGCTAACTCCTCATGGGAAACAAGTAGGGTCGAGTAATCGAAAACAACCCTCCATGTGTAAAAGAGTAAGTGTTGGCCCGACCATCATGCATACTACTATGGTCAAATTGTCATAACCTCCCCAAAGTGGCATACCCTCATGTCAACAACGGTTCATAGAGCCTCGTCATGATAGTCCCCAATGGAGAAAGTCACTCGACACTGTCGGCTAGGGGCAAGTGTGGCTCCGCTACCCAACCACCCAATACGACACGATGTAGCCAATAGCTCCCTGGGAAGCTTTAGTTTATCTACCATCTCTTGTTAAATTAAGTTATCACTAGATCCCCCATCTATGATTACCGTGCACAACCTACCCTTCGCGATGCAACGAGTAAAAAAAATGCGCATTCGAATCCACGAGTCATTGCTAGGAGGAGGTGACTGAGTATCCACCGAAGTCGTAATCATTACGCCATGAGTATAGGCAGTAGAAATGTCGATGAGCCTTGCTTGAGAATGGCAAAAAGAGTCACGTTGACGGCAAATGGATTATGCGGTGGCTAAGGGTACATTGAGTGGATTAAGTGGGATGCCCAAAGAGGCTCACCCTTTGTATACGGAATTTGGGTTTTTTTAAGGCATAAGAGTTAGGTTTTCTCGGGATTTAGGCTTTTTAAGGAATAAGAGTTAGGTTTTCTCGGGAAGGGAGTAAAGATGATTTGGAATTGAATTTGTGTTGGGAAAATTGTCTAGAGTTTGAATTGGAGTCATTCTTGGGGTTAATTTTTTATTCGAAACCATATTGGGTTGACCTTGAAAGGCATTTTGATGCCATTGGATGTGGTTCAGCAGATTTTTTTGGGCCATTCTCCTGTAGCATCCCCTAGGGCTTCGGTATAGCCTTGCAGGCTTTCTTAGATCACCGCGGGGGTCGTCGGACCTGTTTCTTGACCACGCAATCGCCGACTGGGAGAGGCGAATAGATCAGGTGGAATTCTGATGGATTTCAACCGCCCTGGAGTGGAGGTATGGTGTTTGGGGGTTTGACAGAGGTGATCGAGGACGGAGAGGGTTCTCTCGGGTTGGTAGGGTGATTTTCGGTGGATTTGGGTAGGGTAAAGATAGCCTGGAAGATTCTAGGGTTTTGGGTATTTAGGGTTTGAGAAAATTTCATTCGGGTGAACCCAATTTGAGTCCCAATCTTCAATAAGCATGATCGATCCAAGGGCAAACCTCGCTCTGATACCAATTGATGTAAATATGGGTGCGAAAGCATAAAATAAAGAAGTTAACTACACAACAACATGGAAAATGTAGGAGGTTCTATTATTTCTCTATCTAATATCTTAATCTCAAATGGTCAAACGTGATACAATGAGGGCCTCAATAGCTATTTATACTAAGAGGCCAAAAAAGGGAAAAATAAAGAATGAATGCTAAAAATACGACTATATCCTTGTGCTCCTGCATCAATAAATGATCAAAAATCAAATGTATGTATTAACCACTAAATAACTAGGTCATAAAATAAACTGGAATGAAAGGAAAGAGAAAGAGGCATACCTTTGTTTTCATGTTCGTGTGTGTGTGTGAGAGATAGGGGGTATAATTATGGGAAATACGGTGTGAGAGAGGAGAATATATATGGTACACCCGGTGACTAGGCCAAAATTTGTCGCGGTTCTAAATCAAACTATATGTAAAATTTCTAAACGTGTCAATTTAAGCATTTTAGTGCAAGTGTTAATCCAATTATGATATAAATATTGAAATAAGTGAATCAAATAAATGAAATTCAGTTTTAAATTAAGTCGAAAGAGCGAAGGGATAGTCGTTATATTCACGACCTAGAAACATGGCTTCGTTATGAGAATATACAGCATTTGAGCATGCTTTATGCCTTATGCCATATGGTTTATGGGACCAACTCAAGCAGACATCAACGACTACCTAAGCATTCTCTTATGTTTTCATTCAACAATAAAAGCTTTTATTGATAATAAACATGAGTATAAGAAGATAAGGGATAAGAAGTCCAACAAAAAACAAAAATGATGGCAAAAACAACAACTCAAAAGACAAATGTTACCAAATACTATATGTCTCTAACTAAAACTCATTATTTACAAAAAAAAACATTTTTAAGGATATAGTAAATCAATGGCCAAGGACAAGACTCTTTCACTATCGTGGAATTTGGTTCGTTAATTACATCCGAAGAATTTAAGTGGACTATTAATCTCAATCGCCAATAACTCTTAATCATTTTTTGTACATTCTTTAAGTGAAATGATATGTAGATTAACTATGATGTTATACAGATAAAATGCATTTTCTCTATGGGATATGTACACGTATAAAACACATTGGTTCTCTGTCTTATAATTAAAAATATATATAATCGTACAAATGGGTTAGACAAAATCATACAAAAATTAGCAAACGGATTTTTTTTGTATATCCACTTTTCACTGAGATAGAGACCAGATTGTAAAAGCTAAAGATTGAACCCCAGATTGAAATATATATCGAATTATAGAAGTTAGCATATGGAATTTTTAATTATCCACTTTTTCTTGAAATATAAAGAATTTTAGCAAAACGAGATATGGAAACCCAATATCAAATGTCAGAATGGGTTTGAGAAGATTACCAATCATAGCAATTAGCATACAAAGCAGTTTACAAAAACTAAATATAGAACCCCAAAAACTTTGAGTTTACCCTATGACCAAACCTCATGGATCAACCCACTATCGTGGATACCCAAGGTGGCGCTTTACCCAGCATAGACCACATGCCACCTTTTATACATCACCCACACAAACTAAATCCTCCCAACTCTGTTCTTATCCAATGAAAGACAACCCTTTTAATCTTTTCAATAACTTCTAAAAAAATTCAAATCAGCCCCTGAGGTTGTCTAAATTAAAAATAGAAGAGAAAAAAAAGAGGCTCGGAAACAAAAGCACTTGAGAATGAGAAAGAGTATTTTTATGGGAAAGATTTTATAAGGTTTGCCTCCTCAATACATTTGAGGAATGCAAACTCTCATATGGCTACCCGGGATAGGGACTGGCTACACCGGACCGCAATACTTCCTTCAATATGATTTAAGTGGGTCCTATAAGGAGGTTATGTATACCACTAACCACATTCCTTCCATGACATTATGAGCGAGCTTTATTCTTGCGCGTTGGGGACTTGAGAATAGCATCACGTCTGTCCGAGCCTATATATAGAAATTCCAACCCCTCTTTCCCGTGTTCTAAGTCAAAAGAGCAAATGGTTAGTCGGTGTATTCAAGACCTCCAGACACGGCTTCGTTTTGGGAAGCAATAGCATTTAAATGTATGTCATACCGTTACGAGTGGGACCACCTCAGTTGGACATCAACAACCTCCACTGAGCATGCTCTCATATTTTCCATTCGAAAACAAAAAGCTTTTATTAGTAATAAAAATGAGTTAAGAATAGGAAGAACAAGAAGTTCAACAAAAAATAAAAATGATGGCATAAACAACAACTCAAAAGACAAATGTTACAAAATATTCTCTTCGTCCCAAACTAAAAGTCACTATTCTAAAATAAGGGTTTATTGGGATAAACTCAATCAATGGCCAAAGTCAAGACTTTCTCACTAAAATGGAATTTTGTCGTTGATTATGTCCAGAAAAAGAAAGTGGACACTTAATTTGGAACGTCCCAAGAAGGGAATTAGGACTATTACTTGCGATGGAGGGAGTACATGAAAACATAATAGGATGCCCAATAATCCCTCATTCCATTAATTCTCAATACTTATCTGAAGTAGAAGTCCATGAACTTATCCTAACCCAACATATGGGACAACGACATCCTTGAAAGTTTCATCTTAGATGCCATAAGGAAGACAAATTTTTTTACCCAAACCCATTCCTCATATTGTGTTCCCTTATTGCCAAAGTGCCCATATTTTAGTGCAAGGAAGCACATCTCCACAAACTTTTTTCTTTGGAATCTACTCTTATGAGTATAACCTCAATTGGATAAGGTCCAAAATCTATTGACATACGATACATACATTATCCAACTCACTAAGAACTTTTCTCCATAACAATACGCGAAATAACGAAAGACTTTTTAGTGTTTTCGATTTAGCAAGTTAGGGCACCACTTATGATCACAAAGGGGAAGCTAGTTCGGACGGATAATAAGGAGTCTCCGCGATAGATCCCTTTGGGGATGAGGTCCACCATGAAGCTCATCTTGCACATCATCCTACCTTTTCCCGAACACTGGAGCCACTTTGAGTTCAGGATAAAATCTTTTCAAGGGGGACTGATGTAAATAAGTGAGCTCACTTGTTATACTCACCTTCATCTTTAGTAATTTTTAATAATATTTTAGTTTTTTCATGCCCTTTTTAATCTTTTGTCACTGGGAATACTTGGCCCCCAAGTCCCCCATTGCATTTATATATCATTTTCATTTATAGTCATTGAATTATATTAAGAGTTTTACTCATGGGTGAATTGCTAGATTTTCTTTCAAATGCAGTGTTTGCTTGGTGTCACAGTTAATGTATGGAAGAAGGTAAAACAGTAATAATAAGACATTAAGGGTATTTTTTCCATAAAATAATAGAAGGTAATGACTATTTTCAATTAATGATACTTGGTAAGCAATGGGGAAGGGTTTTGTTGGAAATTTGATTTGTAGATTAAAACACTTTAGGTATATATTTATTTTTTAATTCAGGCCCACGAGAATGCTCATAGTGTTGTAATTTCTTTTTTCGTTTTTTAATTCAATCGAGGAGAATGCTCGTAGCGTTGCTGCTTCTCTAAGTGGAGTTCTATAGTCTACTATTGCTTTTAGTAATCTAATATCAGCCTAGCATACCAAACTCCGACAAGTAATGGATGCGCCTCATTTTACTTGACAAAAATTCAGCAAATCCAATCTACTATTTCTTGCTTATAATAATCTTGACTCGTTGATTGATAAAAATTATTGTGATTCCTGTCGGATAGCAACTATAAATTTATTTTTGTTTGATGAAAAACAATCAAATGGTTGGAAGCTGCAATTTGCAATTTGTACTCCCAGACACCAACTTCCGTTTAGGAAAAAAATACATCAACAAGAAATCTAATTTATGATCAATCAATTTTCGTTTAGGAAAAAAATACATCAACAAGAAATCTAATTTATGATCAATCAGGACTACAGGGGATGCTATTATTATCTTGAACTCAAATGATATATTTAAACCTAAAAACAACACAACTAATATCAGCGTAGTGTACTAAACTCTGAGAAGCAGTGGATGCGCCTCATTTTACTTATAAAAATTCATCAAAAGAAAAATAAACCTAAAAAAAAATATCTTCAACCATGCAGGTCCTTTGTAGAAATCAATTGAAATGTTATTTAGATCAATTGTGATGACATGACACTGAGATGAAATGCATTTAACAATGAGATCAAACTATATTTTGAACCCCAAAATCAAATATGAAATTTCAAATGATCCTCTTTTAGGTGAAGTTTGACTGAACGATTATCAATCATTTTGATTAGGTGGGGCTTATAGACCATTATGCCAAAACAAAATATACAACCCTATAATTTCATTACCAAAGAAGAAAGAATAAAATCTGATGTCTTTGTTGGAAATAAACACCAAAAGGAAAGAGACGCCATCTTCATAAGCGTGGCATTGTGTGGTGTGGTGTTATTATCCCGCCAATTTTCCCCACTCACTCTTTTTGCTCTCTATATAATAATAGCACTCTCTTCTAGACCCTTAATCTTCCCCATATATTGCCACCTAATATGAAAACTTCAGGGGTTTTTTCAAGTTTTTACATTTTTATTATAAATAAGAGCCTTTCTATAATGACCCGATTCTGCGACATAATTTGGCGATCTGAACATGTGTCCACGTGTTATTAGTACATTTTTAGTGGGGGATCTCTGGAGTTGGTGTGTCCCACTCAAAATATACCAATGACACACAAACACATGTTCGAGTCTCCAAATTATGTCGCATAATTATATCTCCCTCCCAAGTATTTTCCTATAAATAATTTTTGCACACTTAAATAGGATCTCACCACAATTTATCATCTCAAATAATTTTATCTTTCAATACATTTTATCATTCAAACCCTATACAAACTTTACCAACGCACTATCTCGAATCTTAACGTTAGAACTCGAGACAAAACAACATTAAAACTATGTTTTTCAACCATTTTTTTCGGTTGAATTTACTATAACTCCCGTATTGAAGTTATAACACACCATGGAAGTGTTAATAATGGTTGTGGTCACTCTAACACTAATGAAAATAGCTAAAATAATTTGTGTGAGTGAAAGAATTATCACAATGAAAGATCCCAGAAAGCAATATAAGCATAAAGTAAATAATCACACACACACAACACCAAATATACGTAGTTCGACGAATTGCCTACATCCACGGAGAGGTTATTTATTAGTCTCTCTCAAGTAATTGGAATTACATCCACTTTGCCCTCCGGTCAGGGTTTACCTTTATAATAATAATTATGTGGTTGAATTGTACAAGTAATTCATACATCTTATTGATAGCTCATAAGTGTCCCTGAATAGTTGGCCGAGATTATTGGTAACCAATTTGAGCCTATCATAATGTATTTAAGAACATGGTAAATACATGGTAAAAAATTTAATGTTTTAATTGGGTCGGGCAATCCACTCTGTGTACTTGGTTGGTTGGTTGCACGATTGGGCTTGATCCATAAAATAGTGTCCACAATTGCCCCTAAAATCTTTGGGCTAAGATGATGGGCCAACACATTTTAAGTTCTAAGCCCATAACGATAAAATGTTGATATCCACATTGCATTTTTGTAAAACCCATGAACTGTTGAGGGTGCGCTCGCCCGAGCTAATTTGAAGGTAAACTTGTAATATCCACGAAATGATGAGGGTGCGATCGTCCGAGCGGAAGTCTGAAGCTCCAAAATCCTTCTTGAGAACTGCTTCTTATCATTTGCATGAGGTTCAAATTTAGTTCAGCTGTAAGCAATCGTCACTTTGTGTTCCAAGCGTTTTTTCTCTCCGGACTTATCTCTGAGACCTCCTACTTGTTCTCCATACTTCCAGAGTTTCCTTGCACCATTATTTGAGAATGCCACGTGATATCTATTTAATTAATTTCGCAAATTTCTAATTTAAACTTATTTAATTGGAGTTCATTTTTAAACCAATTTAATTCAGGCCTAAAATGGAAATATTTACTTCAGGAATGTGGGATGATGGTTATAAAGGTGTATCGGGCCAAAGGAAGCAAAGCAAAAATTGAAAAAGACACATGACCCACACGGCGAGACAACTGAGATCCCTCTCTACAGAAGAAATCCAGATATAGGGATACTTCTGGCCAACGATGAAACAGGATGCAGCCCGAGTTACAACGAATGTACAATGAGTTTTAACTTTTTTTTCAGGCAACTGAATATCACTTCGTTGAGGCTCGGGCAGATTGGAGGCATCCTTACGGAGTTGTTCCTTCTGAGAAAATGTACGCAATGGGACTCAAGTGAAGGGCCCCACGGTTCTACGTTCAAAAAGAGAACCTTTATCACAGAGGATACTTCAACGGGCATTTGTGATGTAGCACAAGGGAAGAAGTGGCAGAAGTCTTGAAGCAAGCTCACGAACCAACTCACATTGGAGTGACAAAACTATATGACCAATTAATGACCTTGGGTTATTCTTGGCCAACTATGGAGAAAGATTTTGTTAAGTTCGTTCGAAAGTACAAGGCGTGCCAGCTGCATGGAAACATAATTCAAGCTCCCTCAGAGGACTTACACTCTTTGGCCACACCTTACCCATTCCACATTTGAGCGTTTAACCTGGTAGGGACAATTCATCCCTCTCTCGAAGATCCGTATATTAGTGGCAACGGAGTGCTTTACAAAGCGGACAGAGATAATTCCTTTGAAGAGAGCAACAGTAGGTGTGGTGACAAACTTCATTAGAGAATATATAATTTGCAGATTTGAGATTCCAAAGGTTATCCTATCTGATAACGCAACCCCATTTGCCAACAAATAAGTAACGATGCTCAGAGACAAATACTCTATCGTTCATCAAACCTCAACGGTGGCGTATCCTAAGGGCAATGATTAGGGCAGAGGCAACTAACAAGACCTTGATCAATATTTTGGATAAGACAATGGAAGACTTCCCCGGATCATGGGATGACAGGATCCCAATAATTTTGTGGGCCTATAGAACAACCAAGAGGAAGCCAACTAGGTATACACAGTTCTAACTGGTGATTGGAGCTAAAGCAATCTTACTAATTGAGTTAGAAGTTCCTTCAGGATGATATGCCTTATGAAGCAGTATGCTACCCCAGAGTAGGCTCATTCAATTGGAAGCACTTGATAAGCACATAGATAACGCGATGCAGCACTTCCAAATGTACACGAAGCAGCTCTCTGGGGCATATGATAACTTAGTGAGACCATTGAAGTTTGTGGAAGGGGACCTAATTTTGAAGGCAGTTGTAAAGCACATTAGAAGGCTCTCGTTGTCTAAGTTCGCAGCAAATTGGGAGGGACCTTTCATTGAAAAGGAAACTCACGATTCAGTTTACTGCTTAATCTCAAATATGGAAGAGGATAAAACTTTCAAGATCAACAACAAGTCGTTAAAGGTCTTATAACATTTAGAGACTAAGTTTACTTCAAATTGTTAACGTTAAGTTACATTCCATCATAAGCATTAAAAAGAGAGTTACATTCCATCGTGAATTAAAAAGAGAGTTTGATTATTGCAAGAGTTTATCCTTTGTAATGAATAGAACAAAATTGCAAATACCTGAGTACGATATGCCAAAAGTAATTTATCTTCCATTCGTATACTCAAAAGCATTACAAGTATGGGAAGTATAACCAAGAATTACATATGAGAAATGGAAAATTTATAAAACATATCAACCTAAGAGAAACCACAAATTAGAAGAGGAAAAGAAATCCCCAAGCAAGCCCAAAGAAGCTTTCAGGCAGGTTTGTTGGGCTGCGATGGAACCCTCAAGCCTGGTCTAGACTTAGGCCCGATGAACGATTAGAGCTTCATGTTCCTGCATAGCTTTGACCAAAGCTTCTTTGATTACTTTAACCTTTTGGTCATCCGCTTCCATTAAAGGCATCAATTCCACCAACATAGCCTTCTCAACCCATTGGGCCTTTACATGCTTTAAATAAAGTTCCCTCTGGCTCACCAACTGAGTTGTCTTCAAAAGCTTCAAGTGATTGATCAGCCAACTGAACTAGAAGCCATTTTCGTCCAACTCCCTCAAGTTGTTCAAGTATTGATTCAGAAGGGGTCTATAGAGACTTGAAGTTGGAGTTGTGACGATCTCAGCAATAATGGTTGCCATACCCTGGAGTCTATAACCCATCATTACCATGTTTTATCAAAGGCAATCAGGGGTAAAAGTCGATGGGTGATGGGTGGCCAATTGTTCGATGATAGATCGGTGGCATGAATAGAATTGAGGAGACTGTTGAAGAACATTAAGGCAGAATGTAGGAGGATCCATGTCAAGTAGAGGAATTTCATAACTGAACTCATTATCAGCTGTAAGGTCAGTGGTTGAACCACGATCATTGTGACTTGACTCATCTGGAGAGACTGGTTCTCGATGGGGCGAGACAACAAGCGTAGGAAGACGTTGGATTTGCACTTCGACAAGAGTGGGCTCCCTCACAACCTGAAACGTGATACAAAAGAATGAGTTTGCGAAAAATCTTAATAAGTGTGTTTTCATTGTTAAGTCACATCATAGATGTGAGTTTGTGAAAATCTTAACAGGTGCATTTTCATGGTTAAGTCACCTCAAAGATGTGAGTTTGCAAAAAAAATCTTAACATGTCTCTTACTATGGTGTCTCCTTTTGCAAATATGTCATGTGGCATTTCATTAATCACATTAATAATATCTAAAATAATTCTCCAGATTATTTTAACATGTCACTTCCTATGACTAAATGTGATATAAATATTTAAAATAAGGATTAAATACCAAAAAGTCCTTCAAACATTTTTTAATACACATTTAGTCCAAGTCTTTTATTTTGTACCAAAAAGTCCTTTTTGGTGCAAAATAAAAAGGTTGGACTAAACGTGTATTAAAAAAAGTTCGAGGGACTATTTGGTATATGACCCTTAAAAGAACCTTTTATCAAATCTCGGTGATAAGGTTGAGACTTTCATCCATTTGTAAGAATTTAAACTCCATTTTAAGACATATAAATGAGAAGGGGAATCATTTTGTTTATACAAATCTGGGTACTTTCTCTCGTTGCTTTAATCTTCCCCTCTCCATAGAGTTTGTGACTTTCAGAAATCATGATATAATTAATTTTATATCTTCTCAACAGTCTTCCAAATAGGCTATTTGTAGGCCTTCACATAAGAGTTTGGCAAGTGTCATTGTGGTTCATCAAATAATTATTGTTTGTAGATAACTTTGTTTGGTGATTTTTGTAACTGTTTGCTTTAGTTATTGGAAAAAATTGGGTGACCGAAGCTTATTGTGGCTCCGATGGTGAACATTGGTCCAGTCTTGATACACTTTCATCCTCCAAATGAAATTCATTTTATCTTTATTTGGTTAATGAACTCTTTCATATATTATTTTTTCTTTTAATCCCAAATATCTACGAATAAAATATAAATTGTGACCGAGTTTTTATCACGGATTTTATGTATTACTCAAATTGTTTTGTTAAACTCGTCTAAAAGAAGTGTTATTGAAATTTTTCACAATTTTTCTTATATTGAATTTGATTTTGCTTGCAATTTGTAAAAGAAATGCTATAGAGTATTAAGTAGCTGATTATTTTGGTGGCACAATGTTATAATGATATCTACTTTACATTACATATAATATTATCCACAAATTACAGATAAAGATAAAATCCCTTCCTATAATTAATCATAGTTTTTCAGTTTGCAAAATCCCTTTTATGTTTTCTTATTATCCCATGTGTCTCTCCCTACCTTAAATTCATTTCAAAAGCAATTTCTCAATATCCAATTACCTGGTGTGGGATTGTAAAGCGGCTTTAGGTAACTATGTATAGTAAGAGGGAGATGGGATAATTTATTTTAGTAAATATTAATACTAATACGAGAGTGGCTATTAGTACTCCAACCAATTCTTAAGACATTCCATTTTGATATTAAATGTCAATTATACCTTTAGGCTTACAAAATTTAAATTTTTACTTTTCGTCTCCAATTAAAACAAATGTATTTGAAAAGCAACTAAAAATTTGTATTTACAATAAAAAAATGTTTTAAAAAAATGTTTTCAATAAAAATCTCTTTTTAAAATAATTTGTTTATACTTTTTGATAGTTGTTTTAAAAAACCTTTAAATTGTTTAAAAAATTGTTATCTGTTTTTTAATTAAAAAACTATTTATAAAACATAAAAATTTCTTTTACAAAATAAACTATTTTAAATATTTAAAGCGTTTTAAAAAATTACAGTTGGCTTAAAAAATTACACAATGCGATTATGAATCCTTTATTTTTTAAGTAACGCGATCACGAGCCAAATAAAAAGCAACATAGTATTGTAATACCCCTTAATTTTACTGATTTTATTTAATTGGATTAATTAAATTAAATGAAAATTAATTGAAAACTAATCCGGATTTAAATATTAGCGAGACGTGAGTTGGTATTTGATTATGATGATAATATTGAGTATTACTGAGTATATATGGAAATATATGATTTTTGAAATTATTAAAATTGTCGCGAGTCATAAATATTACAATTCGGGAAATTAAGTTGGGACACACGTATCAGTCGCGTCAGGAATCAATTTAATTAGATTAAAAAGTAAATTATACTTTTATCGTCTGTATGGTCATTTTGAGTGCGCCAACGTGTTCGGAGGGGTCGATTAGTCAGAAAACACTAGTCGGTGGTTTATCTTGGGTCCCGGGGCATTTTTAGGCCAAATCGACAACCCGGGAGGGTATTTTAGTCATTTTAAATTTTAGGGTTTATTTAATTGTTATTGTGTAGGCCATTAGGGCCATTATCAGCCAAAAAGTAAGAAGTGGGCTACGTGAGATAGATGAGAGGTTACATGAGGGTTTCAAGCCATAACCACCACCCACCACCACCACTTTCGACGGAATTGTGACCGGAGAGGAGGAAAGAACCAACCTTTGTCATCACCAATAGATCTAAACATCAATCCTAAGGCAAGTGATTTGATTTCATTAATTTTCAGCGAATAATTCTTCCATGCTAGCGTAGGGTTTGTTAATAGCCTTGAAAGATGATGAAAATTCATGAAATTGGAGTAGAACCCTACATCTTGGATAGGAATTGCATGTACATTAGTTCTGGACGAAATTCAGTAACCAAAACATAACTCTAGATGAACTAAAAACGAATTTAAGAAGAGAAATATTATGGTTCTTGAAGAAAATAGAAAACTAGGGTTTTTATGAAGATTTGATACAAGTAAGACTAATTGTTGATGGTTTAAAGGTTTTGGGACGTTAGAAATCATGTATTTAGGTTGTATAATGATCCTATATACTTATATTAGAATTTCACATCTTGTAATGAGGTTATGGGACAAATCTGGGAGTGAAAAACGAAGAAGTCCGTAGCCTCATTTGGTATGATCGATCGATCGACCATCCATCGATCGACAATCAGGATCGATCGATCGATCCCCCCAGAAAGGATGATTTTTCCCATTCTGATTTTAGTTTGGGATTATGTGAATGCATTAGGACTTGAAGAAGACCAGTAGGGTATTATATTTGAAAACCGGAATACATTAGAATTGGGTTGAATTGTAGTGTTGAATTCTCGAGTGTCCGACGAGTAATTACCTATTCTATGATGTGAGAATATGATTTAAATCCTTAGGAGTAATAAGTTAGGATTTGGGACATAAATAAGAAGTTAAGAGTACTGAATTAACATGTGGGAGTAGTAGGAGACGTAGTAACCTCTTCGGTTAGATTTAAGTACTCGAAACTATACGACGTGAGATGTATCGGCGAAATATATCATATATCACCTGGAAATATAATAGTGCATGAATTTGAAATAATGGTATGGGTTGAGAACATACCTTAAATAATATTATAAGTTATCTAAGTTGTGTGAATGCTTGGTATACGAATTCTTATGTGTATGACATACCTGCCATACTTGCTATCACGGGAGGTCGGCTTTCGAAATAGGGACATCTAATCTTTGTGTGCCTACGGGGGGATTTAGATTGGTACCTTAAGGACATAGGGTTGTGAATGACTTATTTGTGAGTTAATAAGTCAGCTGACCATGGGAGCATAAGTATGTGCGTGACCCATGGGTATGTGAACTATGTTCGCCTCCAATATATGTGATTTTGCTTATTGAAGCGGTTCCTGAGAGATTCAGAACACGTGGTCCTTATGTACGTGATGTACCGGGATTCGATAGCAGAGTATGTGTGCACTGCAGCTTAGCCTAGAGGTGCCCTAATTGTATATTTATGTTGAGATTAATATACTGGTAATTATAACAGATTATTTGTTAAAGTGTGAATGTGAATACTTGAGACATTTTGAGTAGAGTTAAAAATGAGAATTTCCTATAATAATTATTATAAATTAATCTGAGAAATAAAAAGGGAGATACACGCAGGTTATATTAAAATGTCTTGAATAAACCCCTATATTATTATGTGAGGACAGGTTGTGGTATAGACTAGTTAGTTAGCGGCATAACTACGACGATTTACGGTTACGGATATACGTTAGGCGTGCACATTATTTGAGAGGTGAGAAACTCATGTGAGAGCATGTAACTAACATGTATTTAATATTCACTGTTTAATGCAATTAAACACTTGCTATATTTTAAACTGTTTTCACATCGGGCTCTGACCCATTTGCTTTAAAATCTATTTTCTTGAAAAACCTTTTAGGTGCCCAGCCACAGTGACGCCAAGCTTAGGAGTTCCATTTCAGTGACGTGCTGTAGTTGTTGTGGAATTTGCAGGACCTCGATAGCAGACGCCTCCACATTCTACATTGATTCTATTTCAGATTCATTCATCTGTTAGGGCATGTCGCCCCTTTTCTTTTAGAGACATCTTTATCATACTCAATTTCATTTCAGTTTTGGAGTTAATTAATTAATGATTCAGACTTTGTATTTGGTTTTATTAAGTATTTGGATTATTCAGAGGAGTGTTACTCCAGACTCATTTATTATCCATTTATATTATGTTGTAACTATGATGTGATTGTGGTATCATTAGTTAATAATTTAATTGGTTGCATGTTAATCTAATTTAAATAAAACTTGACAACTCTCATTTTAAATATTAGGTGGCTAGTAATTGTTTAAAAATGTTTTCGACAGTGATGCTATGAACTGAACCAACTTGACATTTTGTATTAATTCTTCAAATTTTCTCACCTTTTCTAAGCTCCTATTGTTACGCTTTTGTTTCCAGGTCTTCGTCTTTCAATCTCAACTTCCTCCATCGTCTTTGCTTGTGACTTCGCGTCGTCCCAAGCCAAGTCTCTGTCTCGTAATTTCTTCTTGCTCTCTTTCTGTGCTTTTTTTCTATTGCAATCTCCTTGCATTTGTAGTTAGGGTTTTGTAAATGGCGAAAATATGCAATAGGTCAGTAACTGAATTTCGGAAGTATTACAACATCCCAGATTGAGTAGACATTGAGTGTGCCCCTATCCCTAAAAATGTAAGAGAAATAGAGGGCGCTCACTGGATTCACGTTCTTTTACTATCCCAAGGGGGGTCACTTTTCCTCCAAGTAATTAATTTTTGCATTTCTTCGGTTATTTCAACATCGTTTTGGCACAGTGTTCGCTAAATGTTTCGAAGATAGTTAATGGTGTCCATAGAATAAACCAACTCTATGGCACCAATTTAGGGCTTGCTGAAATATGCTTCTGCTACTCTTTCTCGTGAACAAGTTCTGGTCTTCTTTACCTCAAGGCTAGGAATCCTGACAGGGTATTGGTAGTAAGTCTACTTGATTTTCACAAGGATTACTGGCAAGAGGGTTTTCTTGCTAGAAATTGGCAATTTCCTCCCCATACCGAGGGGTCGAGGTCTGATAGGTTCACAATCCCCTTTTATGGGGAGGAGTTCATAGGTAGGCTTAATTTTTGTTCTTCTCTTTGATCTTCTTATTGATATATGATTTCTCTGATATTCTTCTCTCTTCTTTTCAGCGAGGATGAAGAATTTGGAACCTGCTCTTAGTGAAGTTCGAGCTGTTGAGCTGATAAAAGCTTGGAACATCAGAGAACCTTTGGCTGACGGCGAACATCCTTGATCATCTTCTTTTCTTGTAGAGTACAAAAATATTGGGTCTAGTTTTATCGCACGACCTGTGGACAGTATCCCCGAGCTTGATATCACTGAAGAAGTTGCTGCAGATCCTATCCAATTGGACAAGGAAGAGAGAAGCTCTAGATAGGATAGTGAGGGTGATAATAGGGGCACTGCTGAAGATGGTTCCAGTGTAGAGAGCTCAGGTGAAGAGTCTTCCAGCTCGAAAGAGGTTTCAAAGGCTCGAGAGTTTTCTAGCGAGTCGAGCAGTTCTAGTGAGGCAGAAATAGCTCCTCCCAGAAGAAATCTGATCAGGGATGATGATAACGAGGATGATGTGCTTCTTTCCAGGAGGTTAAAGTAGCAAAAGTCAGGTAGTGGAAAAGTTGCCACTAGCTCTCAGCCTGCTGCCATCGAGCAGGAAAAGAAGAGGATGGAGGAAGAACAGTTGAGAGAAAAAGAGAGAAAGAAGGAAGAGGAGAGGAAGAAGGTTAAAAAGAGGAAGAAGGTGGAAGAAAGGAGGAGAGCTGAGCGGGAGAAGGAGAGTGAAAGCGAGGATGAAGGCCGACAAGCTTTGGTGCCCGTGTCCGTGTTGCTCAAGGGGGCCTCTGTCACCACCTCTCCTCAGTTGGCTCCTGCGCTGCTCGAGCGAGAAGTTTTGCCTGCTGATCGATAGAGGGCAATGGGGACCGACCAGTTAGGTCTGCAAGCGAGTCAGAGGCTAGCCTTGGTAAGTCTGTTTCCTTTTTTAATACTTATAATATTATGTTCAACGCTTTCTTCTAAATCTCCCTTTTTACTTGCAGTTCGTGACTGAATTCTCTGTTCTCTACCGTACTCGCGACGAGCTAGTGAGTAAGAATGAGAATTTAGAGCAGCAAAACGTTGAACTGAATCTTAAAGGCATTGAGCTGGAGGCCAGTTTGAAGTCGGCCAGTGAGGCCCAAAAGTCCTCCGATCTCGCACTCGCCGAAGCCAACAGAGCGAAGAAAGCGACGATCAAGGAGCTAAATGAATTGAGGCAGTCCTACGATCTGGTCTGCACAAGCAAGATGGCCTTGGTCTAAGAAAATAAGGTACTGGTAGAGAAGGCAAAAAAGGCAGAGTCCGAGGCTGCCTCCATCAAGAAAAGCTCATAAAACTCCGGGCGGGCTGTCGCATATGAGGATGCTGACGTTCAGATAGGCTGCATCAGTCGTATGAACTTCAAGAAGGGCTAGAGCAAGGATCTTCTAGCTGCTGGGGTGGATATTGATTTACCTTTGTTTGACGAGCATGATCCAGACCCGAAGCATATTGTAGATGATGCGCCTACTCCAGTCGTTGAAGATGTAGTCCCTGCCTCTCAAACTATTCCTATTGGTGCTCCTCCTGCTCGGGGAACAATAGTTGTTCCTTCTAAGGGAGATGCTGCTACTGTTGCTGACAAGGGAAACAACCAGTTACCTCTGAACAAATTGAGGTTGCCAGCTAGCCTGCTCTTAGAACTTCTTTATATTTTTGCTTTGTTTGTACTTTTCTTTTCTGATTATCGATGTACTTTGGACCTCCATTTTTGAATGAAATGAAAGCACTTTTCCTTCAGCATACTGATTCTTTTGTTCTTTACTGCTCTTTATGGCTTGTAGTTAATTGATGTAGATGAATATAAACCTGCCACCTCTTAACTGGGAATGATTCTTGGTCCTAATGCGAGCGATCAAGTTCGCCAAGCCTTCATAAGGATCTGCAAGTCGCTGCGATCAAGGAATAAGTGCTTTAAAGACCAGTTTGAGATCGTCGCCAAACTGAAAGACAGACTTCAGGAGATGGAAAAGGTTGGTGCCTCTATCCAAGAAGAAGTGAACACTCTAAGAGCTAGAATTCTCGATGCCACTGAGATTAATCAAGTCGGAGAAGTTTTACAACAGGAGAATGAAGCCCTAAGGAGGGAAGTGTCGCACCTTAGGAAGCATGCACCAAGTGTCTCACCCCTAGTTTTGAGAGGTTCCTCTTCATTGGTTGTTCCACGAGCTGGCACAGGGCCGAGCGTCGCCCCTTAGGTTTCGCGAGGTTCTACCCCATCGGCTGGTCCGCGAGCTGGCACAGATGCATGGGGTCTAGTAGGGGAGATGGACGAGCTTCGAGAATATGTTCGTCGAGCATACGTGATTGCATATGGGCTTCAAAGAGATGTCACATGGCTGAGGCATCTGTTCAAGAAAGGTCCTCGACGAGTGTGGGCTGATGGTTATGACCAGGGTTGGATCGATGCTCCGATGAGGTTGACAGAGTTTGAAGACCTATCCTTTATTAGGGGATGGTTGAGCGCCCTTATGGAGCTGCAAGTCTCCAGGAACTCAGTACTCTGGTATCGTCATGAGATCTCTCCTTTAACTTTGAGGCCTAATCCTTTCACAAGCTGCCAGACATGGGACATGTGCTCCAGATTGAGTCAGCACCCAGCTGGATGGACCCCCTGAAGGACTATTTGATGGATGGTGAACTTCCAGACGATAAGAAAGTCGCAGGTCGCTCATCAGATAAGAGTCAAAGCTGCTCGCTTTAACTTATCTCCTGAGGGAAAACTATACAAGAGATCATTCACCGGCCCTTACCTTCAATGTGTTCACCCAAAGGACGTCGAGCAAGTTTACGTGAGCTTCATAAAGGAATCTGTGGAATTCATATTGAAGGAAGGTCATTAGCTTTCCGAGCAACGAAGGAAGGATACTGGTGGCCATACATGCAGAGAGATTATGGGTTTATATGCTCACAAGTGCGAGAAATTTCAACTACATGCTCTTATGGTCCTCCAACTGCCAGCAATCTAAAATCACTTACCAGCCTCTGGCCTTTTCTGGCGCAGTTCATCGTGCCTTCTGAGCGATAGGTCTGAAAGTGGGGCCAATGTGTAACCGATGACAATCCATATTGGGGTTAATTCCAGGCAGCTCATACGATTCCCACGCAAAAACATCTAGGTTGCTCCTTAGTAGCATCGTCAATTATTTCTTCTCTTGATCTGTGATAGATGTCCCAATCAAGAAACCCCTGTCTTTTTTATCACCACCGGCTGCGACTTCTTCCAGGTTATTAATGACCTGCTCAGAGGGGAGGAGTCAGGTTTCCTCCACTCCGGGCCTTCCATACTTTAACTACTATTTTGAAGGTATCAAACCTTCTTGCTCCTCTACCTTTTCCTTGGCCTTCTCGGCATTTTTCTCTGGTTTCGGGCGGATGGATCAAGGTTCAAAAAGGCACGAGGCGTGGTCTAGGCATAGAGGTCAAGCCTCAAGTCTTCGCCTAGGCGTAAAAAGGCATTTTTCCTTTTTTATTATTTTAATTATTCCAAGGGTAGTAATATAATAAAATAGTACATACCTTGAATTTTAAAATTATATCCATATGTTTGGTAGCCATATTTCTCATATTCATGCTCCATAACCAATATTTGTCAACTAATCCTTTATTTTTTTTTTAAAGTGTGCCTTAAGCCTTTTACCAAGAATAAGGCGTAGGCGATGCGTTTCTCTCAAGCCTCAAGCCTAGGCGGGCCTAGACGGAGCCTAGGCGGGCCTTTTAGAACAGAGGCTGCTATGAAGCACCTTCTTGCCATCGCTTGATCTCCGTGGATCTCTATCACTCCTCGCTCAGTCACGTACTCGAGTTTCTGATGGTAGGTCGAGGGGACTGCCTTCATCGCATGTAGCCACCCTCGGTCGAGGATAGCTTGGTATGATGAGTCAATGTCGACTACCAGAAACTCGATCATCTTGGAGACACTTCTTGCCCTTAACGGCAACACGATCTGGAAGACTCTTCACCTGAGCTCTCTACACCGGAACCACCTTCAGCAGCTCCCCTATTATCACCCTCACTATCCTCACCAGAGCTGCTCTCTTCCTCATCCAATTGGATAGGATCTGTAGCAACTTCTTCAGTGATATCAAGCTCGGGGATACTGTCTACATGTTGTGCGATAAAACTAGACCCAAAATTTTTGTACTTTAGAAGAAAAGAAGTTGACCGGGGATGTTCACCGTCAGCCAAAGGTTCTCTGATGTTCCAAGCTTTGATCAGCTCGGCAGTTCGAACCTCACTAAGATAAGGTTCCAAATTATTCATCCTCGCTGAAAAGAAGAGAGAGGAATATCAGAGAAATCATATATCAACAAGAAGATCGATTTGCAGAACAAAAATTAAGCCTACCTATGAACTCTGATAACTTGTTTTTGCGTCTGTCGTTGTTGTTGAAAGCCAAGTCAATCAAAACCTTATAATACCTACAAAATATAACAATATCAAGTGTAGAGGTAAGTAAGGCCATCAATCCACATCAAGGGGGTAAGCTAGAGACAAACTCAAGACACGCGTTTCTTACAACTCGAAAAAAATATCATTCTCAGTGATCAAGCCAAAAATTTAATGAATAATAATGAGATCGTGCAACAATTTAAAGTGCGAACCCAAACGAAGATGAATCAACTTGTGACTCGGAGATTGTGTAAAACTCTCTGAAAGGGTGAAAGGCACCAATCTCACAAGTTAAAGTCTCTACTAGTGATCCTTAAGGTTCTCTTGAGAATTATAGTACTCTTCAACTCTAAACCATAGTGACATGATAAGTGCGCAAATTTTGTTGAGTCTAGAAATTCATGGTGCAAAATTCCTTGGGACGTATTACATAAGCTATTTAGAAAAATATTCTCTAGCTTGATTCCTAGATTTTAAAAGATGGATGATTGAAAATTCACATCAATAAATGAGATGAAAGAAACTACACGAAATTTTAAAAATCAGGTTCAAAAATCAAAAGTTTTCAAAAGAGGTACGATTTTGATAAAATTACCCACCCCCAAACAAAAAGGAACATCGTCCTCGATGTTAGATGAAATGATTTTTAAAATTGAGAGCATAAGGTAGGAAAGAGATTACCAGAATGAACCACTAATGAAGTGGACAGATGTAGCCAAGATTAAACCTGAATAAGTGATAAAAAATGCGTACAAGTCTATAAGCATGATAAAGCATTGGGTGATGTGAAACACCACCCCCAAACAGGATGAGACTAGTACAAGAAACAACGGGTTGCCTCCCGGTAGTGCTAAGTTTAATGTCTTCAGCCAGACTGAACCATTCTCACCCTAAACATAGGAACTAGTAAAGCGCAGGGGGCAGAAAAATTGGGTGATGAGAATCACCCCCAAACAAGACTAAAGCATCAGTCTTGTTGGAAACTGGCTGAAGTGTTCAATGCACTTGTATGGCAGCATCGGTGGACCATGGGCGGGTGGGTATTAGGGTGAGGGTGAGGGTAAAAAGGGTAAGTGTGAAGAGGCACCGATCACGGGACTTATTGAGCCGAAAGGTGAGGGCAACAAGGCCATATAAGCATGGTGCTCTAGTTGGTGAAGGAGGCGAAAAAGTGTAGAAAGTGGAATAGGGTGGGGCTCATCAAAATCACATGACCGTTCTATGGATGGACGATGATAATGGTCGCGCCGTGACACACTAGGGAGCTATTGAGAAGAAAAATCAACACCACAAGAAAGTGGTGTGCATGGAGGAACAAGCTCGGTGTCACGGAAGTGGAGAGTAGCACCATAAATACTCTCATAGGTGGGGGATGGTTTCAGGTTAGGATCTAAAAATGTAGATGGAAACTTGAAATGTGTAAAATCAAGATCCAAACCAGGTGGTAGGGTGGAAAGAACAATGGGTGGGGTAAATGGTGGAATAAACGGTGGATCGGGTGGGATAAATGTTGGAGGAAGATGATCCAACTCAAGAGTGGGATACACACATTCCTAATGAGGCGCGGAGTGATATACAAGGGAACTCGCAAGAGGAAGTGTGGAAATAAAAGAGTGAGTGATCAACTTATCCACCATTATGTCGCCATCCGATGTGGTGAAAGGGTCTAACGAGGCATTAAGATTCGATATAGATGAATCAACATCAATATTCGTCTCAAGGGGAGACAAATATGATGGTGTAGGATCCATATCAAGAGAGGTGGGAACCACAAAGGGGGCTTTATGTGGACATGGGGGGATTGGATCAGACTCACTAATGAAAGGTAAGTCAACATAATTGTCGACTTGGGGACGGACCATAGGATGGTCTCAACTTCAAGATTCTCGAGGTTGTAGGGTTGGTCACACTCGAAATTCGTGTCACAAGAGGACACATCATCGTCGCACTCGGTTGCAATGATGGGTGTAGCCATGGGAATGTACGACTCTCTTGCACACTCTAATTCATTTAACCTTTGTTCAAGACTTTGGAGAGCTTGAGTTTGAATTTGAGTGGCTTGCTCTTGCTCGATGATAAATTGTTGCAAGAGTGCCTCAAGAGCGAAGGTGGAGGATTGCGGTGGGGTGACGGGTGGTGGCGGTGGTTAAGGTGGACACAACTCGCTATGGTCGGGATTATACGGAGAATACACAAATGAAGTGGTTGGAGTGGGGTCAAGTTCGTCATACAAGAAAGGATCGCTTTCGTGATGGACAAATGGTTGATACTCATGAGGTGCGTAATGAGGGAACTGATCGTGAATGGGTGCACAAGGTTGCTATGACAACTGTGGGAATGTGTGAGGATCCACAACATTAGGTTGGGATTCGTATTGCGTGGGAGGGTGATAAGGCCTCCACGAATAGCTCGGGTACTCACACAACTCGGGATTTGGTATATTGTGATAATGGGCCGAGGTGGGTTCCGAAACAGTGTCATATGGATACACATGTTCCATGGTGGGTTCGTGGGGATATGACATGTACGGACACTCATGGGACATGTGATCGGCATAATAACAGTGGGTGCACAACAAAGGATGACAAACGTCGACACTTGACACCGAGGGTGATGGAATATGAGGTGCGTGCATGTACGGGTCAAGAGTATCAAGGGTACTCATGAGAGAGGTGAAACCACTAAAAATATCATAAAGAGACGGCTCGAGCTCAGGCTCACTCTCATGCGCGTCGTGTGACAATGAAAAATGACCAAAGTAGTCCCGTAAAGGACGTTCTTCGGCCATGTGGAGAGTAATATTTTTTTGGAGTTTTTTGATTTTTTTCAAAAGGAAAGAAAATATTTTTGGATTTTCTAAAAAGGAAATAAAGAAAATATTTTTGGATTTTTTATAAAAATAAAGAAAGAAAATATTTTTAGATTTTTTTTATAAAAATAAAGAAAATATTTTTGAATTTTTCTAAAATGAAAGAAAGAAAATATTTTTGGGGTTTTGTGAAAAATAAATAAAGAAAATATTTTTGGATTTTTTGTTTGTAAAAATAAAGGAAGAAAATATTTTTGTATTTTTTGAAAGAAAAGGTGGGGAAAAATAAGTGGACTCTTTGAATTTGACGAACTCACTAAAACTGACTACCGAAAAATAAATTGGACACACACACAAGTCAAGGAGAAATCCTAACTAACACATAGCCAATTTTTATCTTAAAAATTAGTTAAAGAGTAATCAAATTTTAATTAAGCGGGCGATAAAAATTCACGGAATTTTCTGAGTGATCGCCTTTGCAAAAATGTTCTCCTATTGGGCTACCAAGTTGATTGATTTTAAATTTAGTGATGGCTAGGGTAGCACACAAATGGTAAGCGAGTGAGTCGGGTGATGAAATCCCTTCTCGTGAGTGACTGGGTGTAGGTATTAGTAATTTAATTCATCACACCATTCGAAAAATAAATGCGAGAATAAAATCACACAAGATCACACAAAATAATTGACTCGCTAACAGGAGAGGCGCGAGGGTTTGCGAAATGTACCTCCCACGGTTTTTAGGCCGTGGGGTGCCGAAAAATTTGAGTCGACCGGGGGGAGATTACACCTATCTCAGTCGGCCCCGGGAGTCCGACCAACCCAAGGTAGAGAGGCTTATAAATCCTCGTCTTTGAACGCCCTCTCTCTACCTTGTCCGGTTTCCCTATCGCGCTTGTCTTCAATTATTACAAATTTAAATGGAAAATAAATGGTGTCACTAAGCACCCCAATACAAGCAATGATAAATATCCTAATACAAGCCTTCTAAATATATATAAAAATGGTAGAAAAAAATAAAAAAAATGTGCAAAAAATAAATGAACTAGAAAATGAAATCCGCTCTGAGCTTCACTATCCCAAGAATGGAAACGACGCCATTTGATAGATAAAATGTTGCTTCTCTAATGTCTCTTTGTCGTTGTGTGCAATTCCTCTATCCATCAAAAATCTTCACAAACCTATAAAAGTAGAACAAAACTAGAATATAATGATAAGTGAGGTATCAATCCACATCTAAGGGTGAAACACAAAATTGGAAAGGACATATATAGATTCATTTGCATTTTATTATTACTTTTTTATTTTTTTTATTTTTATATTTTTTATGGAATTTTTCAAGGGATTTTTTTTTAACTAACTAACTATACTAATTTTTATAACTACTAATTAAGAAGTAAAAGCTAAAAAAATAAGATAAACAAAATTGGCCTAATAAGTAAACTAACAAAATTGGACTCATGAGGGCTTCAAAATTTCATCCCGTAAATGGGAGATTAGCCCTCAATAATCATCATCCAAAAAATATAAGATAAACAATTGAAAGTATGTGAGGATTAAAATAAAAATAAAAGATGGGAATAGATCAAACCCATTTAAGCCTTGAATTGGAATGGAATCTTCAATTACATCAACACTCTCTCAATTATACATCAAAAATTCACTCAATCAAAATCCCTCAAGTATTTATTGAATCTAAAATAAAAAGTACAAAATAAAAATAAAAAGGATAGTGGATGAATTCATAATGGACAATTAAATAATAAAAGAGATTTGTTAAAAATGCAAATCCTAACATTATAAAATTGTACATTAGAATTCACCCAAAGAAATAAATTCTAGATCATTACTTTATATTGAGATAATTGCTAAAAATGCAAAATCTCAACATAAAGGAATGGATTAGAATTTACCTCCCATAAGGGATAAATTTCACTACATCAATCTATTTTGAATTAATTGCTAAAAATGCAAAAAATTCATAATAGATGGGTGGGGTGAAATTTATCCTAGAGATAAATTTCACTACACACCCCTATATTAAGGTATTTGCTAAAAATGCAAATACTCAACATAAAAGGGTGGAGAGAATTTTATCACACAAAGCTTAAAATTAATTCTGAGATCCTTTAAAAATGGCACCAAGTCTTCAATTTATAGGTGCAATGAGGCTAGGGGTAAATTGGGTATTGATAAAATTGAGTGAGGATGAGAGCACATGAGCATGGCAAAGGTGTGAGGTAATAAAATCTGATATGGGTGCACATGAGGGTAATTGGGAAGACATGAGGGAAAGGTGAGTTAAAAGGTGTTGGGGGCATTTTGGGTAAAAGGGGATAAGTTGGCTAATAACACATGTGGCATTTTATTTTGGTTTGGTTTTGTATTTGGCAGCTAAAATCGTGTGAGGCTTGGGGGGAGAATGGATTTTGTTATTTATTTGGCTTGGGTCTTTGATTTATGCAGGAGGTTAAAATCGCAAATGGGTTTGATGGGTGGTGGTCTCGGGTTTGAGTTTCGAGTAATGGAAAGTGGGTTTGAGGCAAGGTCGGATATGGAGTTCGGGTTGCTAGCGGAGCAGGGTCGGAGATGGAGGGTTCTCGGGTTGGAAGAGCAAGTTCGAGTTGTGGACAAACTCGGGTTCGGTTCAGGCGCCCGGAGCTGGGGTCGGATTCAAAGGGGCGCCGACGGGTAGCGGGTGAGGGGCGATCGGGGTTGGGCGGTTCTGGACGCCGATTTCAGGGTTCAAGCCGAGGTCGAGTGGGATTGGTGGCCGAGGCAGGTCACCGGAATGGGGTTGATGTTTAATGGAGGAGAGGTGAGAGAGTGTGGTGTTTGGGGTTAAGCTTTTGGTTATGGAGGTTTGTGTTGTTGGTAATGGTGGAATAGGATAAGAGGAGAGAGAAAAGGTGTTTGGGGGAAGAAGATGAAGTGGTGATGATAGGGTGTAAGTGAGTGTAGGTGAATAAGGTGGGGATGAGGGATTAGTTTGTGTGAGTGAGGGTATATGGGAATATGGTGGGTGTGAGGTGGTATATGTGTGTATGTGTTGTGTATAGAAGTAGGGTGTGTGTGTGTGCGTAATTTGTACTCAATTAAAATAAAATAAATAAAATTCTAAAAAAATAAAATTAGTAAAAACTAAAAATAAAACTTCTAATCTATAATGTAAAACTAAAATAAAAGAAATAAACTAAAAACCTAATAAAAATTTAAAAACTAAAGATCTAAAAAAAGTAATATAAAACTAAAATTAAAGTCATAAAAATAAATCTTAATAAGATAAAATAAAAACTAAAACTAAAACTAATAAAATCAAAATCAAAATAAAATTATACTAAATAAAAAGAAATAGAAAAAAATAAAAAATAAATCCTAGAAATTCTAAATAAATCCTAAAAATAAAAATGACTCAAAACTAAAAATCTAAAAAATAATAAAAGGGCAAAAACTAACACACACGGGCTTCGGGGTAGGTTTAGGATAGGTTTAGGGTAGGTTAGGATACAGGACAAGGGTAATTAACTCCATAATCTGCACAATTGTCTTGAAATACGCGTTTGAACACCGCAACGTGCATTCGGCCTACAAAATAAATATTTAAGGACATAAGACCCATATTGCCGAGAATTAGCAACTAAAGTACGTCTATTCGTGGTATAAATTGTACAATTTTGGGTGCTTATCAAACTCCTCCCCATAAAAGGGTACCGTGAACCTGTCAGACCTTGTCCCCTCGGTATGGGGAGGAAATTGTCAATTTCTAGCAAGAAAACCCTCTTGCCAGTAATCCTTGTGGGAATCAGGTAGATTTACTACCAATACCTTGTCAGGATTCCTAGCCTTGAGGTAAAGAAGACCAAAACTTGTTCGTGAGAAAGAGTAGCAGAAGCATATTTCAGCAAGCCCTAGATTGGTACCATAGAGTTGGTTTATTCTATGGACACCATTAACTATCTTTCAAACATTTGGCGAACACTTTGCGGGCATAACGGACCTCAACGACCAGCAGTGCCAAGGATTAGTATATCGGGGGGTTTCTTGTTTGGATTTCGCTTGCGAGATGTCCACGCACGAAACGCCGTGCACTGTTGAGAATTAAGAATAATAAATAAATTAGAAATAAGAATTTGGGTTATATGCGTCATGCATTGAGGGCATAATGAATCTTGATAATCAATACTGCCAAGGAGTAGTGTATCGGCGGGTTCCTTGTTTGGATTTCTCTTGCGAGACGTCCCACGCACGAACCGCATTGCAGTATTGAGAATTGGGAGAAGTTTAGTCCTTATCACTTAGATGCTAATAACTCATATATATATGTGTGTGTGTGTGTGTGTGTGTGTGTGTGTGTGTGTGTGTGTGTGTGTGTGTGTGTGTGTGTGTGTGTGTGTGTGTCAATAACTAGAATATGATACAAATATATTGATACTTAGCACTTAGCGATAACTATTGACCTAGCTGATGAACGCATAGAACTAGCCTTAGTGAGACTAGCTAGCTATCAGTAGCAGCTCGCGAAACACTATAACAAGAGGATCAATCCAAGAGCATTCCAGATTGGGGACTACGTCCTAAAGAAAGTCCTTGGAAGTGCAGTAAAACCATCAGATGACAAGTTAGGACCGAACTGGGAGGGATTTTTAAGGTAACAAGAGATGATCTACAAGGAGACTATCACTTAGAAACGCTGGAGGGCAGAGAGATACCCAGAGCTTGTAATGCTGCCAACCTGAAAAAAATTATATTTCTAGTTTTTCTTCATTTATCTTTTATTACATTATTTGAAGTGGCAGCCCATCTTTTCTAATGGAATGGTTACTTTTCCAGCGAAGCCAATTAGAGGGACAGTGAATTCCTTCAAGTCGGCGATGCTTAACTTCAAGTTTCTGAATAGGTCAAGATACATTACCTCGGATGAGCTCCCCTGGTCGACGAGTAACTTGTCGACGTCATAGTTGGCTATCCTAAGCGTAATGATCAAAGCGTCATGATGCGGGGTTCTTACCCCCACCGAATCTTCTTATGTGAACACGATGTTTTTGCTATAGTCGACGTCACCTGCTCGTTGATGTTTTCTCGACTGTGTCTTTGCTGGATCGATCTGAAAAGCTTGCATTACTGCTGTAAGATTTTTCACTTTTATCTGAGCTGAATTCCCTTGAATCTGCTTCATATCAGATGCCCCATGAATTACTGCAAATTCATGGCCAGCATCGTCCTTGAGTACGTTGTCAGGCCTCGTGTCTCCATTGGCAGCAACCTTCTCTGCCTTCTTCTCCACAAACTCGTTCAGATGCCCTATCACACCCCAAACCCGTATCCATATTAATCATTTATTTCATGATAATTAAATCGTAATCTTGAACAAATAAAAATATAATTCCTTTCGAGATTTTCTTGTATGATGTATACGATGAACGTAATTTTTTTTCCTGTATCATAACATAATTAATCTCAAAGTCATAATTAAGCAAACCTACCCTACTACGATTAACTAGTACCATTATCAAATTAAACCACTCTATCTGAGTATATCCAATGTATGAGTGAGTAAAATCATCAGTGCGATAATAACAAAATTCCCATATTTAAACCCCACCTCTCTCTAACGGTGCAACTCTCCAAATTACAGATCATAGGGTGTCCTAGCTGGCAGTATACAAACCTGAAAGTGTAAACATATAAAACCATGAGTAAAAAAAAATCAATGAATGTACTACATATCTATATAGTAAAAGTACTATATTAACGTCTTAATTATATTAACATCTCCTGGCTATTGACAATCCATAACATCTCTTAGTCGTTGATAAGCCATAACATCTCTTGACTATAAATAAGCCATGACATCTCTTGGCTATAAATAACCCACAACATCTCTTGGCTATTGATAAGACATAACATCTCTTGGCTATAAATAAGCCAAAACATCTCTTGGCTATAAATAAGTCAGAACATCTCTTGACTGTTGATAAGCCATAACATCTCTTGGCTATAAATAAGTCAAAACATCTCTTGGCTATAAATAAGTCATAACATCTCTTGGTTGTTGATAAGCCATAACATCTATTGGTTATAAATAAGCCATAACATCTCTTGGCTGTCGATAAGCCATAACATCTCTTGGCTATAAATAAGCCATAACATCTCTTGGTTATAAATAAACCATAACATCTCTTGGCTATAAATAAGCCATAACATCACTACAGAATACATACATATCATATATATAATCAACTCAGTAACTATATCCATATCCAACTCAGTAACCACACATATCATGTTCATATTCAACTTGGTGACCACACATATTATATCTATATTCAACTCAATAACCACCCATATCATATCCATATTCAACTCAGCAGGTACAACATATCGTATCTATAATCAACTCAGTAACTATATCCATATCAAACTCAGTAACCACACATATCATATTCATATTCAAGTCAGTAACCACACATATTATATCTATATTCAACTCAATAACCACCCATATCATATACATATTCAACTCAGTAGGTACAACATATCATATCTATAATCAACTCAGCAGCTATATCCATATCCAACTCGATAACCGCACATATCATATTCATATTCAACTCAGTAACAACACATATTATATCTATATTCAACTCAATAACCACCCATATCATATCCATATTCAACTCAGTAGGTACAACATATCATATCTATAATCAACTCAGTAACCATATCCATATCCAATTCAGTAACCACACACATCATATTCGTATTCAACTTAGTGACCACACATATCATATTTATATTCAACTCATTAACCACTCATATCATATCCATATTCAACTCAGTAAGTATATCATATCTATACCCTATACATATTCAACCTAGTAAGTACCACATATCATATCTATAATATCTCAGTAACCATATCCATATTCAGCTCAGTAACTACACATATCATATCCATATTCAACTTAATAAGTACCACATATCATATCTATAATCAACTCAGTAACCATAACCATATCCAACTCAGTAACCACACATATCATATTCATTTTTGCCTTAGTAACCACACATATCATATCTATATTCAACTCAATAACCACTCATATTATATCCATATTTAACTTAATAAGTATATCATATATATACCCTATCCATATTTAACTCAGTAAGTACCACATATCATATCTATAATTATCTCAGTAACCATATCCATATTCATCTCGGTAACTACACATATCATATCCATATTCAACTCATTAAGTAACGCATATCATATATATAATCAACTTAGTAACCATATCCATATCCAACTCAGTAACAACACAAATCATATTCATTTTCACCTCAGTAACCACACATATAATATCTATATTCAACTCAGTAACCACTCATATAATATCCATATTCAACTCAATAAGTATATCATATTTATACCCCATCCATATTCAACTCAAAAAGTACCACATATCATATCTATAATCATGTATAAATACATCTTACTAGTGAGTACACTCACGTTGGCAACTTAATGGGCTTTTCCCTTTGCCTTTGTCTGGAACTTGTTCAACCAGTTCTTCTTCCCTTCCTATCATTCTTACAATATTAGTATCATCATAAGAATATCAACAATCCAAGGAATATCTCAAATGTAACTCAATTCATAAGCATCATATGATTCTATTCAAATATTTTATCATAAATGAAGTTCCATCCAAATTAATGTTAATATATTTAACATATCCAATTCACAGTCCAAACATACTTTAATTTATTCTTGGTAATCCAATTCTTATCATATTAGGTTTCCAATACAACAGACAAAACGTCATTTTAGGTTCCTAGAGCAAGTTATGCCCATTTCTTCAATACAGAGCAAATCTGCCCTATAGGCTCATCCATCGTTCAGTCAACTTCGGGGAATTTTTATAATTTCTCTACATCATAATTTTCTATGATATTCCACCCAATCTCAATAAACATATTGAATAATACGAAATTAAAGTTTCATAATTTTTAGAGTTCATTTGCTATATCAGACCAAACATCGAACACATGGTGTGCATACTTACTCTTTTGGGGCAGATTTTATACTTGAACTTCAAACTATTACCAAAGATTCATTTCTTGGTATTTTCATATAATATTCGGATATGTTATACATATAAGAGTCTATTTTCATATCCATTTGGAATTATTCAATTTCAAATAAATATACAAAAAGTTATAGAAGTTTGAATACACAAGGTTTCCAATCGAAGCAACGTACATGATTTACACGTTCAACTTTGCTTAAACTTGCATCTATCCGTACATATACACCAAGTCATGAAATTTTAATAAAAAATTAATTATTTCTATCATTTCAATCAATAATACCAAAATAATAACAAGATTTATGCGTACAATTACCTTAGGGACTTTTTCGTAATTTCCTACGGATTTTTTTCAATTTTTCACCTCACTTTCTACTTCCCGAGCTTCCCGATTCTCTCTCCTCAAGCCAAACTCTCTCATGCCTGATTTTGGCTGAAGGAGGAGGTAATTTCAAGGTTTTAAAGTCGGCATAAGTCACCTCCTCTTGGCCCAATCAAAATATGACAAGTGGCACCATATAAGATAAAATATTATTTAAACGGATGGACATATTTACCCTTGTTTCGTAATTTCAACATAGATATTTACTCAAACCTCTGTTTTACACACCGTTTATTGTGTTACAAACTTAACTCATATACCTACAACTATGTAGTTTTCACCTAAAGTCAATTATTATATTATAAGGGTCAAAACTAGTCTCCCATACGAGCATTCGTACCGAAAACTTCAAAATTTTGTGTTTGTAACTAATTTGATATTTCATGATTTATGAGAGTAGGATTAGACTAAACATAATAAACTAGTATTATATATTAATACACATTATCCACATACCCAATTATACCTGGGTTGTCACATGCCCGGTTTGGCCCAACTCTTTAAGGTTCTTAAGAGCCTTGCAGTGCTCAGTCTTATGTCCTCCCTCCGTGTGAAAAGCGCATCTCAGTGCGTTGTATCTCTTTGACGGATCTCCCCCATATTTTTGGGCCACTTGAAAAATGGCTCATCTTTGATCTTCGCTAGGATTTTGTAGATTGATTCTTTGAAGATAATGTTTACTACCTGAAATGCTTTCAAAACATCGTTCTTGCCTCCATTCTTAGAGCCACCCTTGCCCCCATTCTTTCCTCCTTTCTTTTAGTTTTCTGCCTTATCGTTGCCCTTGGCGGCGAGCTTAGTCTGGTTATTATCCCCTGCACTGAGGCGGGTCATATCCTCCACCTTGGCGTACTTCTCGATGCGAGCCATCAGGTCATCAATGGTTGTGGCCTCCTTCTTTGTCAGGGATTGGTGCAGAAGGCAATAGCTGGGTAGGCGAATCTTAAAAGAGGCCAATGTTAGCTATTCTGAGCAGTCCTCGACCTTATTGAATAACTCCCAGTACCTCTTTGCATATTCCCGGAGGCTCTCTTGAGGCGTCTTCTTCATTATTAGTAAAGCATCCATCCTCTTTGGATGTGAGCTGCTGGTAATGAAGCGAGCCGTAAAGAGCTCGGCCAGGGATTCAAAACTTCCAATGGACCTGTGAGGGAACCTCTCGAACCACTTATGGGACACATCATGCAGACTCGAGGGGAAAATCCAGCACATTAGTGCATCCCTGTGGTTCCAAAGAGTCATGGAGTGCCTTTACTGCATAACGTGATCGATAGGATCAGTCTTTCCGTCATAGATCTTGAATCTCAGAATTGCAAACTTCTTCTAGGCTTCTTCTGCTTTTATCTCCCTTGAGAAAGGGGATTTCATCTGGGTCCTGAGAGCTCACCGAGCAAGCTCTCTGGTCGATCTGTTACCCCGATGTGCTGGGTGCTAGTCCATTTCTCTTCGAAATAATTTTCATATATCCTCATCACCATTAGTTGGGCTCCTATAAAGGCGAGATGGTCGCTGTTACTCGAGCAAGTCATCACTTATTTGGGACCCGCATCTGGGGCTCCTTCCTCAACTGTGAGACTTGCTCGCCTGAGGGCTAGGAGTGCGATATGGAGGTCGCCTAGTGCTGTGATGGAGTTCTTTCTCCATCCTCTTTAATCTCCTTTTGAGGCGAGCATTCTCAGCCTCTTGATTGCGAGCGGTCTCTCCTTGTTCTTGAAGCCTTGCCTCATAGGCATCAATCAACCTGGAGATTTGTGTGGATTTCACTAGTCCCTAACTCTCTTCTGAGGCTTTCTGCTTTGGGCGAGCCCTCTGATCTGAATGCATAACTTCGGATCTGATCCTACGAGGGGCAGGATGTTCTTGGATATCCCCTGCTTGAAGTGCATTGCTATTGTGACCAGACATTCTAGCTTCTTTGTTGGTGAGGGCTTTCTTAAGGAAGACAAACGGTTCTCACAAACGGCGCCAATAGTAGTGATAATTAAATTCAACACAAATAAATGAGAAAAGTGCAATCACCTAAGCAAATAAAGAAGGTAACGAATGCCAATCACACAACACAGTATGTATGTGGTTCAACAAGAATGCCTAGGTCCACGGTGGTGCTGTTAGTATTATTTCTATATACTCCGGAGAGTGTTTTATAGAGAATACAATGCGTTCCCTTTTCCTCGGGCCTAGGGTTTGTTATATACAAGTTCATTCTTGGTGAGTGGGAGTAGGGTGTTGAAATTCCCCACGTCAGTCCAAAATAAATTCCCAGAATATCCGCCTCTAAGATTTCAGGGGTTTACTTAGTCGTAACTGAATTGATTGATACCCAAGGTGCCCAGACTTTGGGCCGCTTCTACTGGGCTACTCGTCTGGGCCCGTGGTGGTCAATCGAGGTACCCACAAAGATCATTATCAATAAATGAATTTCAAAATAGAAAACTCAAAATCCATCATCTCTAAGGCAAGTATTTACTTGCTTTAATATTTTTGTGTAGTTTCATTTATTTTTGCAACTTTGGTGTAGAATAACATGGTTTTCAGGTGGGGAAAACTAAGAAAATTTGGGTTTTGAATTATATAAATGATAGGAGATGAATCTAAGAATGTTTTTATGATGAATCCGATGTAAATATATTATAAAATATAAGTTATTGGGTGAATTAAGAAGAAAAGATCAAATCTTGAAACTAGGGTTTAATAGAGCAGAGATTCTCAGTTTAAGTCGTTGTTGGAAAAGTTAGATGTTGTTTCGGGATTGTTTTTGCATAGAAAATTATTGGTTTATGTTTGTGGATGGACTAGAGTTCGTGTATGGGGATTTGGTGAAGGTTAGGACCACCATGGGTGAATTTGGGAGGTGAAATCCCGTCAAAAGTTCATTCTGGCAGCCAAGCAAATCGAACCGATTCCCTAGGGGGAGTGAACCAGTTCGCTGACCGAACTGGTTCAATCCAGCCAGCAAATCAGTTCGGTTCTGCTGGCTTACCAACTTTTTCTCATGTTTGTTTTTTGAACCATTTGAGGATTGATTATGGAATCTTGGGTTTGGGGATGAGTTTAGGTTTCTGGGAATTCAATTTGAGGGTTAGGAAGTGTCATGGGGTAACCAAAAATGAATTATATGTAAGAAAATACATGAATAAGTAAGTGACTGCACACGGGTGGAAATCGAGAAATCGAGTGAGGATTTCAGGATGGTTAGACTACTGCTTGGTTAGATTAACCCGTTGTCCAGAAGTATATAATTAGAGAGTTTAATTGTAAGTAAGGGGATACTTAGCTAAGATCGAGAAGTCAAGTTAGACTTTTGGGATTTGATAGGCTAGTTCTACGAAATATAATGCGCACGTTAGCCGACTTTATATATATATATATATATATATATATATATATATATACGGAATGTGACCAGTATATATATGTCTATGTGTGATTGACTTCATATGAACATACTCACTCTAATATGTTACCGTTGCGCGTAGTGGGCGGTCATCCCTGGCGTTGACCAGTAAGTGTTGGATTGTTTCCCCGGGTCATAGTACTATTGCATGGACACTATCCGTATGTGAGGATAGGTGTTGATTTTGAGTCTTGTTGGGTGTGATGTGGTGTGGTTACAACCCATCACTACACCAAAACAGGGAATTTGTAAGTGTTTTAAACACTTGCAAATGGCATTTGCAAGTGTTTATAACACTTACAAATCGGCGCGTTGAAAAAAATTTGCAAGTATTCAAAATCGTTGCAAATGTAATTCGCAAGTGTTTATTGGGAACACATGTCTATGTTGGACAACCGTTATAAAAAACATTGCAAATGTTTTGAACACTTGCAAATGAAACTCTTGCAACTGTTTTAAACACTTGAAAAATTTTCATTTGCAAGTATTCAGAACACTTGCAAAATTCAACAAACATTTTTAATTTACAACGGTTATAAACACTTGCAAATGAAAAAATAATTTTTTTTTGTGTAACGATTCAAAACACTTAAAAATAGTAATATATATGTAAGAAAAAAATATTCCTTTTGTAAATGTTATGAGTCGTTGCATAAATTAAAATTTTAAAAAAAATATCCACCACATACCACCAACCTCACATATAGCAAACAATAAAAATGGATAAACATATAATAAAAATATCCAAAAATATTCATACAATACTTCATGTTCGACATAAGCAAACACTCATCAAGAAAGGAAGGAAGAACTAAAGGTATATACTAACTATTCTCCTGAACAATAAAATGTTGCATCACATTGGACTTTAAATATTCAAATAACCTTTTATTACATACATTCAAATTCCCCCGTGCTTCATAGGCACCCCTCAAAGCTTCCATGACATTGAACTTTAAATATTCAAACCACCTTTCATTACATACATTCAAATTTCCTAATAACAGCAACCATCCCTACAATCCATAAATTCAAATGGAAAATGCCAGAATCTTTGTATTGCATTAACTCGTGCAACCCTCTCAATCATATATTTCTTTTTAATCGCATAATGGAAGATCCCTTGGCAGGCATTGATGAGCTCATCGACAAGGCACTCGGCTATGGACTTAATGTTTCAAAAGCACTCTCGCGAGCACCGTTTGTGAGGAGGTATATTGTCTAGTTAACGCATCTAAGTTGAGAAATATCAACAGCCTAATGCCTCACAACACTCGCAGACCCAATTCAGGTTGCATCTTCTCTTGGCCCACTGTTGATATCAGCGTCAACGATGATTTGAATAGGATTTGCATCAGTCAACAATTGGATGATTTCCATAGAGTGCTTAACAATGCAGACAACCATCAACTTCTTCCTATTATTACACCCGTGCATCACGAGAGAGTCAACCTTTCCACAATTGGGCATCGGGTTTTCCTAAACCTCTTAGCTTCGTACCTCCCAGACGTGTGAGACATATAGCTTGGATGCTTAGAAGCATTTGCAGTAACATAATCCTCCACAGAAAGATCGTTAATCTGAACATCGGAGTGTGGTCAGCGATTGAAGAGCATGACCTCATTTTGAAGTTGAACATTTTCTTCTTCAGCAACAATCGCCATTGCTACTATCTGATTCACCTACGATCGGAGATAGATAGAGGGGAGAGTGGTCAGGCTGTTCAGTTCAAGCTCTAAATAAAAGGAAAAAGCTCCACACATACACTTACGTTTGGCAAATTACATATAACGAAATATTTTCAACACATTTAAAAAACAAATTAACAACCTATCTACCTGACAGGACTAACAAAGCGAGGCATGTATACTGAAATTGCATAGCAATGGTCTAAAATGACTCTAGATTTATCAAAAAATGTCATATCAAGTTCCTCGGTCTTTGTTCCAACAAGCTAAATTTAGGATGACACTATTCATCTAATTCTATGAAAAGGAGCAGGCTCAATATGACAACTTTCAATGAACAAAGATATATCAAATTTCACCTAAAACATCTCAATCAAACCCTAATATACGTAAGGCCATATTTGACACATGAACACACTATGAAAAAATAAGAAAAATAAACAAAGTCCATGACATTTGGCTAATCCACTTTTCTCTATAGATGTATCATCCAACCTTCAAATGTAGACTCAAATTTCTAGGACTTATTACTGATTAACAGTAAAGAATGCAAGAACTAAATGACCAATGTCCACAGGTGCAATGTATAGGAAATGCTAGATGTACCTGATTTTTAAAGCCACCAAAATCCATTATCCACACATTCAAGATGCTAATGCCCATTTCTCCCATCCACAAGGATTGATATCACCTTTTGGAGTTGCTAACATTTCCCTTTGGCATATCCATTTAATCTGCATCATAACATAACTAAAAGAAATAGACAAATGAGTTTGTAAAAACCCCAATTTGACAGCCATTAGGCAGCTACGAGATTTAAAAAGAAAAAAATAAAACAAAAAAAAAATAGCAGTATGTTAAAAAAAATCAATCGGAACAAATCCTACATTTGGAAGGGAAAGGTTTTCCAAGAGTTGGGATCAGCTGCAATAAGAAAGACAGAGCAAAATGACCAGCATGTATAAATAAACTATGGAATTTTTTCATTAGGGTAATAATCAGACACATTAACCTGCAAATGAGAATCTCATGACAAATTCAGTGTCTTTTTATGCAGTTAAACAACCACTACTTCAAGATCAAACAGATTTACTCAACAGTTGACAGAAAGATAAACACGTGAAAAGAAATCATAAAGATGTTAATATTATTTAGATAGACGCATTTGGTGCATTGACGTATCGCACTCGTATTCTCCTTAGATTTGGTATAACCGCTTTTCATATTGTATCGTGTTGTATTGGTACTCAAATGTTAAAGTTAAATGTCAAGAAAACCCCTTGAACAATTTTTCCCCCATACTTCACAAAAAATGGGTTATTTTCAACTCTTATCATAATTTAGGTGGTTATTTTCAAACATAGCTATAATTTAAAGGGTTTCTTCTTTTTTACCCAAGTATGAAACACAGACCTGTGAACTGGGAACTCATGAAAGAGTTTGGAGACTCTCTCGGCAAAATCACCAAATTGATAAATGGCCATTGGTGCAAAGGTATCTACCAGAAGCAGTAGGTGTCTCATGTATCAACAATTGGGCTTTTGCCACATCTTTGACATGCACAACCCCAAACCAGTGATACTCTTGGTTATCTTTTGATCCATTCAAGAACATTTGCAATACAACACAACTAGCATTTAATCTAGGCTGCAAAAGTGGGCCCAGACAAGTGGCCGGATGGATCGTCGCCACATCTAATTCGTTCTCTCTAGTAAATTCCCACGCAGCTTTCTCTGCTAATGTCTTTGACATTGGGTACCATTTATGTCACACACAAAACTATGATTATATTCAAACATCACGCATTATTTCAAAATATTTATAACGTATCGATTAACAGCGTTATGTTGTATTGCGTTGTTCAATGACAACGTTGTGTTGTATTGGTAAAAGTTTAATTTTCAAAATTCTGGGTGGGCCAGGCTCCACATATATCCGCTTATCGTATTCTAAATGTTCAAGGTTGAAGCTTGAACTTCAAGAATTAAGATTCAATGTCTATGCTCAACATCACATTGTCAACTTAAAATTATGTTCCATTTCATGATGATAAATTATTCTTTCTAAATTGAATCTGGTGTTGCTGAGGGAATTTGTCTTTCTCAGGACAATCTTGACGTTTATGGCCATACTTGCCACACACGAAACATTTTCCCGCAAACTTTCCACCACCTTGCCCCTGTTGACCCCGAACCTGCTGGCCATTACCTCCCTTCCCTTAACCCTGATGAGCCTACTTCTGGCCCTGATGGCCCTGTTGTCCTTGCCCAACACCTCTATCCTCAAATCGAGAATCTCCAGATCGCAAACGCTTAGCATAGTCCCCTGTTTGGGAACCCTGCTCACTCTGACGCTGATGACTCTGCCCTGGCTGAGTCCCACTAGAACTGCCCCCAATAGTCTTGCCTTGCGGGCCTGACCCAAACCCCCGCTTGACACCTTGATTATGGAAGCGGTTATCTTGACAGTGGAGCATTGCAGCATTAAGAACATCTGCATACGTACGTAGTGAAAGATTCCCCAATAAATGTTGGCGAATTTTATAGTTCAACCCATCAGTGAACATTAGGACTCTCCTCTCCTCAGTAGGTACTTCAGCTGGTACCAAATTAGTTAATCTCGTAAACTCTTCCTCATATTCCGCCACTGTTTTCTCTCCCTGTTTCAAATCAAGTAGCTTCCGCCTCATCTCTGTCTGGATAGCGGAAGGAAAATACTTCCCATCAAATCGTATCCAAAAGTCTTGGATAGTTATTGTGTCCCTCTCCTCCATAGTGGTCGTAGCTTCCCACCATTGCAAAGCTGCCCCTACTAGCTTGAATGTGGCTAGTATCTGACGTTGAACCTCGGTGCATTCGATCATTCTCAAGTGCCGTTGGATATCTTTCTTCCATTGGCTAGCAGTCACAACATCTGATCCTCCCTGAAACTCGGGTGGGTGCGCTTTCTGAAAGGCATCCCTCGCTCGTTCCCATGCAGTAGGAAACACTTGCCCTTGCGCGGGTGGCACAACCGGTGCCAGTGCGGGAGCCTACTGAATAGCAGCTACAGCAGCATTGACTGCCTGAGCGACAATTGCAGCAACTTCGGCTGCAGTCATTGTACCCTGAGCTGTGGCGGGCTGAGGTGCACGTCGAGGAGGCATCTGAAACGAGAGAACACTATCAGTATTTGATATCTCAAAATAGCTGAAGATCGTAAGCGTAAATAGAAAAGCAATAATCCTACTCATAGGGCTCTACATCAAAGAACGCTAAGCTGAAGACACAATAAGCCGTACAGATCCTAAAGGACACTAGAACCTGATGCTCTGATACCACCTGTAACACCCCGCCTAATTAAATACCGGGTGGCCAGTCCCATACCAAATTAAAACAGAATATACAGTTGGCTCATTCTTAGCATCACTGTCGAAAACATTTACAACTCACCCAAAACTCAATTAAGCTGGTGTTAAAAACTTTTCAAATTAATTTAACAAAATCCATTTCCAGTTTAAGAATAGCACCACACATTTTATTTTACAACACAGATCACTAAATAAATAACTCAAAAGAATTTAAATGCAACTGGAATAAACATTCCCAAATAATATAAATCCTTTACAATAATCCCAACAATGTTAAATTTATTAAAAGGACACAAATACAATAGCATTTAACTCCGACAGAACATGATAACTGAAATCCTTTGGGCGACATGTCCTATGTAAGAATACTGTGAATCAAAAAGATGACAAGCGTCTAAGCAAAACCTCCTTAGCTCCATAGCTCAACAAAATCGACTATGGTTGGCGTCCCTGTTGCTGGACACCTGTTATAGAGATACAATAGAAGAGAAAATATGCAAGCAAACGGGTCAGAGCCCGAATGTGTAAATTATTTTTAAAACAGCAAGTATTTAACGAGTGCAATAAAGCATTTATTATGTACATGTTAGATCCCACTCTCACTTGCAATTCTCACCTCTCAACTAGAGTGAACACTTAACGTTTCCTATTAACCTCCTAGTTAATGGTTCATCCTTTCTAGTCTCCATATTATAATTCCATTCCCATATAATAATCCCCGTATGTCCCATACCATACGCCACCTTATTATGCATTTACATTTCTTCTTTATACGATTAGTTTCTCATTAACATGAATCATTACTCATAACTATGAACCGTTTCTCATTAACATGAGTTAAGCTTTTCAACTTAATTCCATTATCTTGTTCTATTCACCGTTATCTACAATTATCACCGTAGATAGATTTAACCACGATATATTTATGTAACCATTTAATCCATTATATATATATATTCATATATAATACGGCACCCCGAGACACAGCTGTGGTGCAATGCATTACTCTGCTATCATGTCCCATCATCGCAGGTCGCCGAATAGGGGACTACAGGTTCGGTAAGATTCCACGAACCATAAACAACAACAAACAAATTGGAGGCGAAGATAGTTCTCGTATCCATGGGTCACGCACATACCTACGTACCCACAGTCAGCGGACTTATCAACTCCCCGATAAGTCTTTCATAGACCTATGTTCTCGAGCGACAAATCAAAGATCCCATGGATTCATCAGGATATGACTGCCCTCACGCGTAAACCTCCCACCGATAGCAAGTAAGCTAGGTATGTCATACACATAAATCAACAATCAATCAAATAGGTATTATCATACCTATAATATAATATCAATAAGGTAATTATCACTACCCTAAGATATTTCCCATACGTAGCATTATATCTCTTTTAAAATATCATATCTTTACTTCATAATTTAATTATCCTCGCAACCTATAACATCTCTCCACTACCGACGTCGTTAAGGTTTATGCGCGGAGCGTCTCGCAAAGCAAAATCCAAACAAGGAACCCCTCCAATACACAACTAATTAACTTTGTCGATCGAGGAGGTCTGAAAACTTCAACTATGCGATCGGGATAACCTCATACCCTCTTTCAATCAAATGTGTTCTAAGCTCCCATCTCATAAGATTCAAATAGGATTTTCCTCAACATATATTCAGTAAGAAGTCACTAATATCCTACTGGTCCATAACATCATTTCTCCCTAACTACTACGAGTTTAGTTCTCCTTTTAATTAAGGTTAAAACCGATAGTTTCAAATCTCTTATAAACACATATTCTTTCACTTAGGATTAAACCCTCTTGTAAACTTAAGGATACCCAGGTGTTATATTCAATCACCCCTACTGGTCCTATCTTAAATCCTCATACATACCCATTTGGAAATTTAACAAATGAATCTAGCAACTGAAATTCTATTCAATATAATTTTCATCATTTAAATCACTCGAATCCAATTCAAATCTTATCAAGGGTTTACTGATATTTCTAGGTCCCAAAATATCCAAATAATAATCCCCAAAGATCCACAAAAAGGTTTGGGATAGGAATCAACATTTAAAAAGAAACAACTTTACATAATCTGGGGAGGTCGATCGATCGAAGGTAGGGGTCGATCGATCAATCACTCAGGTCCAAGCCTGGTTTTTCTGCATTTCAGAAACTACGGGTTTCACCATTTTTACTCATTCAAACCTTCATATTAACCTCCAAAATGAGTTATTATTATTACTACATGATATGCCAACATATATGAACGATTTCCAGTACTCTAAACATCCTAGAATCATCAAGGGGTTGGATTAAAAAGCATGTTTTATCTCCTTATTTCCATAAATTATTAACATAACATCTTCAAGAACATATCAATGGTTTTCATACTTTCTTCAACATATTCATGACTATTTCGTGGATTAATATCATCCTAAAACATAAGTTAAATTCCTATATCATTTCAGTTTCCAGAAATCCATTTAATCATTCCATTATTTCTTCCAAACATGAATAATCTTCTCTTTTCATACTATTCTAACATGGACAATATACAAACTTAAATTGCCATTATCAAACACTTGCCTTCCTTGTAGGTCTGATCCTTTGGTGTAGTATATCTCAGTTGGTTGTCCTTTCTCCGGTCAAACTCCGGTGGTGGTTGGTGGTGGTGAACCTTGGTTCTTGTTCTTCTCCTTCCCAAGTGACTTTTCCCTTCCCAAGCACTCTTACACTCTCTCTAGGAAGATGGCTGCTCTTATTTGTGAAGAGGAGATGAATAACCCCATACACTTAATCTACTAATACTTATAATAGTTCCAAATCCGAAATCACTATTCATCCCCCCTAGAAAAATGACCAAAATGCCCTTTCGGGTTGTCTATTCATTCCCAAATGACCCGAGACTCAAAATTGACATCCAAATAGACTTTTCTGACTATTTCGAACCCTCCGGACGCAACGACGCAGTCGAAATGACTATTAGATCGATAGAAAATAAATTTCCTTTTTAATTTAATAAACTAGTCCCGACACGTCCCATACCGCGTCTGACTAAAAATATAAATTATCGAATTTATATCATACAGTCATATCAATGACATCACATTTCATATATTACCTAAATATCTTTAAGTAATATTCAGAATCATCCATTTTAATATCCATCGTCCGGATAAAACCCGAATGAATTAATTAATATTAAAATCTAATTAATCCATTAATTTAAAATATAACCCATTTTAAAAGTCATTTAAAATTACGGGGTATTACAGGTATGACTTCCCATTCACTTTTCGTGGGTAGGGATCTTGCAACTCCTCATATAGATTAGTACCCTCCCTTCGAGAGGAGGAGATAATCTTCCTCACCTCCTCCAAGGTGACACCCTTAGAGGGTAACTCCTCCAAACTCATTCCCTTAGCTGCTGGTGAGCCTTAGGGTTCCATGACCTGCTCCGGCATCGCCTTCCATGGAGGAATCATTTCTGTCGAAATAGCAACTGGGGTAATTACCCCTCCAGAAGGGGAAGCAGCTGGTGTTACACAACCTTGACCCAAACTTGATAGGTATACATTATTTTGCTTCAAAAATTCAAAAAGCATTGCCATGGGATTCATACCTACCATCGGAGCCGCAGACGACGAGCTAGTCTGCCCTGCTTGAGGAGCAGGTGCCTTACATCCAACCACCACCACTTCTTCCTAAGTAGTCTGGTCACTATGAACTCCATTACCAGATGGAATGTCATAAAAAATGATCTACTTAGACACATTCGAACCTTCTTTCTCCACAAAAGTGAGGATACATCCCCAACAGAGTCGCCAAATGAAGGAGGGTAGTGAGACCGGGGTCTATGAATTTCTAGAAAGGGTGAGGTGTGACCCACTCCAATAGACACTGCCCACAAGGTCTTCAAGGTCTTCTGGTGCAACTTCTTATGAAACCTTATCCTTCTAGTAACAATGGAGCTCAAACTTCAACTCACTCCCTGCAAGAAGATGAACCTTTATAACAAAAATTGTAATTTCCTCAAGGGAAACTCCTGAGAATGATGGTTGTCAGTTGAGGAGTGAAAGAACATGACACTTAGCACTAAGAGAATGAGCAGGGAGAGAATACTAGGTAGGTATGGTGTGATTTTGGCAGAGTAACAGCGTAATTTTTAATTTATTCTCTTGACTTTGCCCAAGGGTCCTGTTTATACTTAGGCATTATGGCTGAGTTATAACTTTTAGGCCCCAAAATTAAGAGGGTTGGTGAGGGATAATGTCTGAAATGCACCATTTGTCCCTACCTACAGGCAGCTCTGCCTGTCCCCTCTGGCAGGTCCCACCTGGTGCCAAACAAAGTCAAAAAGCAAATATGTCTCCCAATGAAGACAAAATATCTGATTTGGTAAATATCCTTTGAAATGGTAACTTGTGGTACAAACTTTGCAAATCTTGAGAGAGGAGGCCTTAAGCACCCCTCTCTTCTAAAATCATTTTTCTTGAGAAGGACCTTGAGGACCCCCTCTTGTGAGAAAGTCATTTTTATAAAGAGTTCATTTCTTATGAGCAGCTAGCCCTTTGGCTGCTCACTTCATGTGTGACTAAGTGTGAGGTGTGTGTAGTCTTGAGTAACTCATGGGTCTTACTACTAGTATTCTCCCAGTCATATAGTGCTAAGTGGTTGATCTTGCTCAACATACCTTATCCCTCAGCCGTCAAGCTAAAACTCCCAAGATATCCCAACTGACCTACTTGAGCTCTACCTACTCAACTAGGTTACCTGTACAAGAAAAACAAGTGTTCATATTCTTTATTATTTTTAAAAGGTAACTTTTCATAGTGAGGGGTTGCTCATGGCAGCCACTCCCTCATCCTGGTTTATTTTTTGGGAGTTGGGGGAGGACTTCGAGGGTTTCTCCTCAATATGAGTTTCCACCGCCACCTAAGTGAGGTTCCTTCTCGACTTGAGTTTCTGCAGGGACCCTAGGGGGTCCCTCTCAACATGGGCTTCTGCCTCCACCTAGGTCCTTATCAACTTGAGTTTCTGCAGGGACCCTTAGGGGACGCCTCTCAATATGGGCTTCTGCCGACACCTAGGCGAGGTTCCTTCTCGACTTGATTTTTTATTGGGACCCCTAGGGGGTCCCTCTCAATATGGACTTCCTCCGCCACCTAGGCGAGGTTCCTTCTCAACTTGAGTTTCTGCAGGGACCCTGGGGGGAGTCCCTCTCGACATGGGCTTCTGCCGCCACCTAGGCGAGGTTCCTTCTCAACTTGAGTTTCTATAGGGACCCTGTGGGGTCCCTCTCAACATGGGCTTCTGTCACGACCTATGTGAGGTTCCTTCTTGACTTGAGTTTCTGTAGGGACCCTATGGGGTCCCTCTCAATATGGGCTTCTGTCACCACCTAGGTGAGCTTCCTTCTCAACTTGAGTTTTTGCAGGGACCCTGGGGAGGGGGTCCCTCTCAACACGGGCTTCTGCCACCACCTAGGTGGGGTTCCTTATCGACTTGAGTTTCTACAGGGACCCTGGGGGAGCAAGATGTTTTGCTCATAGAGGAATCTTACAGATGATTTTAACCGCGAGGTCCTTTGATTTGTCATAAATGAAGAGAGTGCAATTTCTGAATTATTCACATGAGGATCGATCAGAGGCTGACAGTAAATAAAGAGTTATATGTTTAAGTGAACTTTGTACCGAATTAAGGTTGGTACACTGAAGAAAGAGTCCTTCAGTGGAATGATAGGCTCACTAGTAAGTGTTGCTAACACTCATGGAGAATTTGTGTTCGTGAAACCCCATAGGTGGAAATCCGCCTAGGGATTCATTTAAACAAGGTTGTTAAGGCCGGTAGTGTGTTTTCTTCTTGACGAATAAGTTAAGGGAACTATGAAAGCCATTGTCAGGATAGAGGCTATAGAGTCCAAGATACTGATAACCTTAACATGGTCAGGGTTGCCAAAAATGGGGAATGATTGTGATGTGAAGGGTACAACCACATAGTTTGATCTTATCCGATATGAATTAAAAAGGACAAGAGTTGGGAGCCTATATGGGGCATTGATTTAAGTAGTTTGATTTGGTTAAGACAAGTGTACTATGTTTGGGAACCATTTGGAGTAATCACGGTAATTGGTAAAGTTAGTCTTATGAGTTTCACCTCGGATGAAGGAGGTATATTTTGTGTGGAAAGATGGAGTCACATTATTCTGTTAGCCCTAGATTCGTGTGTGTAATTCGAGTTTCATGGTAGTATCAATAATATTATAGAGGGTATATCTATATGTTTTTCCACGGTAGCGGGGTATTATTTTTCTCCATTCACTGTGGCAGCGGGTGTTGGTATTTTGAGCTTATATTTGGTTTTCACTGTTAGTTTTGTGTGTGTTATACGGGAATAGTATTATTTTACGTATAATATGTTCTTCTAGGGTCGCAGCGATTGTAGGCCAGTGATTGCAAGGCAATCGTATCAGCTATTCCAGGGTGGAACTGGTTGTTTTTTACGATATCTCACCTGAATACGTATTGAGCTCGCTATTTAAAATATGTTTAGATGTAACCTCGATGAGTAGATGTTTCATTGTCCTGATTTTAGTGTGTGGCGACTTTATAGATATGATTTAAGGTATGCAGGATTTAGTGTTAAGTTGTGAGTTTAAACCCGTTGTTATTTGCGCAAAGGACTTAGTGTTAGTACAAGCACCTTGTGGTATGGCTCCTTAAAACAAGTAAGAGTTCAGACCACATTTTGTTGTTAGATGGGATGGAATTATCCCTACTGCATATTTGAAGCTAACGGACTTCCACGATTGAGAAAGTTCAGTAGTAGTGTGTCAGAGGGATTCCTTGTTTGAATTTCGCTTTACGAGACACTCCACGCATGGACCTTAACGACGTGGGGATTGGAGAGATGTTATGGGATGCAAGGATGTTGGTATTGATGATAAGTTACCTATTTCAAGGATGTTAGTATTGATGTTACGGGATGCAAGGGTTATAACCCTTAAAATAAATTTGGGAAAATTTGATTTAGAGTTAACAAATTGGTGTGTTGTTACCTCCTTATGAATTCTAGTGTAAAACCCATGTTAATAGAGTGTATAGATGACTAGAAATGGGAGAAAATGATAAACTAGGGTTTTAGTGTTTAAATCTAAGAGAACTTGTTTAATACCGCAAAGTAATTAATGTGTTAGTTGTAAAACATGGATTAGATGATGATAGTATTGTTAGTTGAGATTATGAACCACAAAAATGGAGATTGGGTTGAATATTGGATTTTTGGGAGAAATATAAACTTTAGCAGACTTTCGGATTCTACCAGCCGAATCAATTTGGACAAGCCGAATCTATTCGCTATGAAACAGTAAGTAAGTAGAACCATTTCGAATCGATTCGAAAAGGCCGAATCGATTCGGACTGGGCGAATCGATTCGATGCTGCCAGATTTTGAAAATTTTCCTTGGGTTTAAGGATTAATTTGAAATGGTTTCTTGAAGAGATATTATTAGGAAATTCTAAAAAGAGTACTAGGACTTCCAAATGATTCGAGGAGTGTTTTATGAACCTTGGGTATGTGGAAATAAATCCGGGGGATAGACTTAAGGAATGTTTAGGACGAGAGACATTCGAGGGAAGTCCTCGGTGAATGTTTATAGATATATTTATGCGGGTAAAATAAATATGGGCTGATTGCATTTAAGTCAATCCTATGATGCTATTAGGGTGGAATTTAGGATAAGGACTAAAGGGAATTGAGCGGTTATCCGGTACGTCTATTGACGACTATTATTATAGATGATACGATACCTATCAAATTAAGATAAGTTGATAGTATAGTTATTTAATTATTATGAATTGGTACATTCGGATTTATGTAAGATCCCTAAAAGGACTAATGTGCAAGTTGAACATTAAGTAATATAATGCTTGTAGGTTGTGTATGCTAAGTGTATGAATACTTATATACTATAACGAATGGGAACATTTGGGATATTGGCTATAGCTATAAGAGTTCGACAATCATAGCCGAGCATACTGAGGAATGATATATATTATATACGGGTATTGTTATAGTATATATATACTATTTGTTTATAAATATATTGGTATGCAAACGATATATTTATGTATACATATATCTCTAGTGCTATCCAGGGAGGTTGCACGATGTGGGTGAATCCTATAGCTTGCAGAGCAGGGAGAGTGTATCCCCAGGTCATATCGTCCCGCATATGGGTACGATATTTGTATCCCACTTTCAGGAGGGAATATGACCGCCTCCACCGTTTAGTATTCATACCATGATCATGAGAGAGTCTGACTTGGTATTGGGGTTAATTTGAGCAAACCCGGATATGGATAGGTACTTTGAGACTGCATCCTCGAGTTATAGCTCGTTGGGATGGTAATTATACTTATGATTATAAATAGGTATAAATATACTTGTTGTGGATAGTATATTGTTTGTATATGAATATGAAATATAATATAACATTGACTGATGTAAAGTGTAAAATGAATAAGAGGTTATTCTTCTTCCGGTAGATTTATATCCAGAAAAATACATATAAATCGTAGGTTCAAGTAAGAACTATATATAAGGGGTTTTATATATTAAAGTGGAAATGGTATTTTAAAACTAGTGAAAGTTACGGAACATGAACGATATAGTTATATATTGAAACGATAACTATATATATATCACATGGATGATTATATCAAATAAAAGCTTATGAAATAGCTTACGATATAACATGTATATAATATCACACAAGGTAGGTGATAGTTATGCGAATTAGAGGATGGGTGAAAGAGATTAGTTAGGCGGGGTAGATTAACTAGGTTGTTTAAAAAAGTATGCGATAAGTGTGCACTTTTAGAAGAGGGGTGAGGTGTATCTCATGAGAATGCGATACCAGTTTAAATATTAGATATTTCATACTTTAAAATATGGAATTTAATACACTTGCTAAACATTTTCAAAACTCAAGGCTCTGACCCGTTTCTCTATTTTCCCCTCTCTTGCTATATATGTATATATATTAGGTGTCCAAACACTGGGACACCTGGATGATGATTCTTTTGAGTCAGACATTTGCTGCAGCAGCTGTGGATGCAAGGAGGTTCATTTCTAGACAATTCTATCATTGCGAATCTAGATAGGGTATTGTAAAAACTTTCGGGCTGATAGCCCAACGGTATTCATTTATTCCTTTATCGCATTTCAGTTTGCGATATTTCGATTTGGTTGTATTAAATGTTGTACCGAGAGTTCGGTAATTTTATTTCATTTTAGTTATCGTATATATACTGTTATGATTGTTTTATTTGGTTGGTTTATTTAAAAAGATTAGTTAAATAAAATTTTGACGCCAGCCTAATAAGTTATTAGTAATTAAATTGGTTTTCAACAGTGATGCTGAGAATGAACCATATGAGATTATTGTTTTAATTTGGTAAAGGATTGATCACCCGATATTTTATTAGCCGGGGTGTCACACCAAGGTTATGAAATATGTCTTCCAATTTCACCCAAATCATATAACATTAATGTGTAATTTAACATATACTAACTTGGATTTCATACATGCTATAAATTTTCAAGTTTAAACACTTGCCTGGATATAAAGGCCTGATCCGTTGAAGAAGAAAGGTATAAGTGCGATCATCTCCTTCCGATCTACACGACTACAGTAGTTTTTGTGAGAGAACGTAAGAATTTGCCTAGGAATTCCTTTCTCCTTTTCCTCCTTTGGCCTCTTTGACACTTTTTATCTTATAACCCTAGAAGATGTGGTTCCCCTTTTTCCCAAAACTTCAAAAGACCAAAATTCCCTTCCGGGATGTAGGTTTGGCCTAAAAGTGCCTCGAGACCCAAACTAAACCCCCGGGTAGACTTTTTGACTATCTCGACCCTTTCGAAAATCTTAGCGCACTCGAAATGACCTTACAAACTATCAAAAATAAAATTATCTTTTATTTTCCAAATTAAGTCTTGACACGACTGACATTTCCGTCCCGATTAAATTTGTGTACCTGTCATATTTTTCACTCACGACAATTTTAATAAATTCATAATCACATATTACTTTATTCACTAAGTAATATTGGATATAATTCACATCAATAAATACTAACCCTTATCTCGCTAGTTAATATTTCTTTAATCCGGAATAATTACAATTAATTTTCCATATTAAATTTAATTAATCCCACGATTAAATATCAGTAAAAAAAATAGCGTGTTACACAGGTAAGGGAGGATATTGCCAATTCTTGGCTATAAAACCTTGTTCCTAATACCCTTTATAGGAATCACTAAACCTTCCTCGCCTTCAGGTACATAACACCATCAGTGGTGTGCGACCAAACATAGCAATAATAAATTTATGGGAGCCCCAAGTAGGTCCCATACAAATCATTGATTCTGTGTACCCCGTTCACTATATTCCAAGCGTTGGGGCACATTGAGCAAAGGCAACTTCAAAGTAATTGAAGTTTTTTAAAAATAAACGATTAAGGGGAAAGCTTAAATCCCCCTAGACCACAAGGTGTGAATCCAGTGCCCCTCATCTATGTACTGGAGGTTTGCAGGCATAGGGGAACAATCAATTTCCATCCACACAGAAATACCATACGTTTCTCAAAACTTCACAATAGTTTTTCCATTAAAAGGAGCCAATGAAGAAGGAGTTTCAAACAACAAAGAAGACAAACGAAAATGACCAATATAGGAAGCATGTAACATGTTAGAGGAACTTACAAGAAAAAATGATGAGAAAAAGCTCTGGAAATAAGAAGAACAGGAGAGAAGGATCATAAACAAGTCTATGAAGAAGGAATGTTAGAGAATGACAGTTGATATAGCTGAACCAAGTTTGAACTTCGCGCAAATGATGAAGAATGACTCCCAATGAGGATTATGTCGCTTCGTATATCTGCTCGAACCAGTGCACCCCTGCCGCTTAAAGAATATCACAAATTTGCCATGATAATTCATCTCGAACGAGCGTTCCCTCAACAAATTCACAAAAACCATGAGAATGCCACGTCAGTTTTGGAACAATTATGGGTTAAGGGCCTTGAACTCACTTAAAATTTGTTGGCCCGTCACTTCAACCCAAAGATTTTAGGGGAAATCGTGGGGGCTTATTTATTCTCCAAGCCCAATCAACATGATTAAGGGACTTCCTGACCCAATTCAAATATTTAACTTAGACACGTGTATTTAACACATGCTTAAATATAAGGATATAGGCTCAAATTAGTTACCAATAATCTTAGAAAGATATTCAGGGATACCTATGAGCTATCCATAAGCTGGTTGAGTTACTTATACAATTCAGTCACTTATTTTGCAACTATAAATGTAAACCCTCACCCCAGGGCCGAGGGGATGTAACTCCGAGGAATTGAGAGACACTACTAATATACAGTAACCTCTGTGTGGACGTAGTTAAATTACCGAACAACGTATATTTGGTGTTGTGTGTGTGGTATTTACCTTTTGTATTATTAATTATTTTCTGGAATCTTTAATTATGATAATTCTTGCACTCACACCCGACTTACACCTCGTTTAACACTTGTATAAACATCATTTTTAGGCTTAACGTGTGTTACCCAACCAATGACGGAACATGCTAAACACCTTATGCATAATTTTCACTTTTATTCCCCTTATATATAAATATATATATATATATATATAGATTCGTTAGATTCGTTTAACACAACATTTAAGGCACATTAAGGACTAATTCTCAAAATCATAAGTTTAGGGTGCTTTGTAAATTTATCGAAACTCCAAGGGCTATTTTTTAATTATCTAAAAGTCTAGGGCTAATTTATAATCACTTAAAAGTTGACGAGTATTTTTGTAAGTATTCCTAAGTTAAGGATTATTTTGCAAATATCCCATAAAATGCACTTTGTAAAGGAAAATATCATTTTTAATAAGTCTAAGCACCAAGCTATGATTTCATGAAATTTGAAAGTTAAAAACCATTTTGAGAGAGTTTAGGGGTTAAAAAATAATTTATAACACTCTTTAGTCCCAAATAATAATTGTTCAAATGTTTAGGGTCAAATAATATTTTTAAAACACTATGTTAAACACAATCTTTAATTTTTATATTTCTAATTTAGAGAGAAATAATACTCACTTTAGAAAAATGTGTAGAATCATTAACACTCTCAGATATATGCATATAATTCACACATAAAAGCTTGTTACAATTGCAATGTTTTGTTGAAAATACCAATGCGTACACAAATTTTTATAATATACACGTGTTAAGTTTGTGCATAGCCTAAATTGTAAGTTATAAATTAAGGGTTGAGGAAATTTAGTGCCTAAAAATATTTAAGTAAATAAAAAAAATTAGATTTTTTTTACTTCTACCCCTGGAGACAATGACATATTTAGACATGACCCCCAAATTTCAAATAATTAGGCTTATCCTCCCATATACATATAGTACAAGTGAACTAATGCATTAGGTACAAGCGGGGTGGTGCAAATGCGGGGAATAAGTCTAATTATTTGAAAACGAGAGGTTATGTCTAATTAAGACATTATCTCTCGAGTAAAAGTAACAAAAAAACTATAGTGACCACTAAATAAAATTGAATTAAAAATAACACGTACCTCAAATTTATTCCAAAAACATTCCAACGAATTTAACTATTTATACATTGAGGTGGGGGTCGCATAAGGTACAAACGTACAAACGCTTACGCACCTTGAGAATGTTTTGGAACTCATACTATTGGTCCGATGAAAAACTTCCAATTTTAAATTGTAAAGCAAATAAGATGTAGGGTTAATTGTAAAATTAATGTTAATGTTTGGGGTGATTTTGAACTTTAGACCACTTCTTTCAAATTTTGCAAAGTTAACTTGGACGTTTCAATTTTAAATAAATTTGGACAACCGTTAACTATGAGTTAGAGAATTTTTATTAAATCATACATGCAGATTGATCACTAACTAATGATACCTTGACAAGTGTTTCGACCTATTAAATAATTGATAACATAAAAACTCTTCAAAAGAAATAAAGAAAAAAACTAAAAAATAAAAACTATTTTATAAAAACTATTTTTATAAAAACTATATTTTTATGAAAACATAATAAACATATGAAAATATATGTTTTCTTTTTATAAAAAAATAGATTTTTTAAGGATCAATTACCAAAAAATCCCTCAAATATTTTTTAGTACACATTTAGTCAAAGCTTTTTTTTTTTTTGTTAAAAAGTCTCTCAAACACCCATTTAATCAATATTATCTTATTTTTAAAAGTTATAGCTACTGGCATGTTGAGGGACTTTTTGGAACAAATAAAAAGTTTTGGACTAAACGTGTATTAAAAAAATATTCGAGGGACTATTTGGTATATTCTAATTTTTTAAAAATATGTTTTTTTTTAAACATTTTATTTTTTTTCTCAAATCTTTATATGTTTTTTCTTTATTTCTTTTGAAAGTTTTTGTTTTTTCAATTATTTAGTAAGTTGAAATACATGTCAAAGTATAATTGGTTGGTAATCACTCAAAGGGTTGACACTAAATTCATTTAGGATTGAACAGAACAAATGGTTAATGACTGTCCGAATTTGTTTAAAATTAAAACGTCACGGTTAAAGTTGTAAACTTGAAAAGATTGATCAAAAGTTCAAAATCTTTTCAAATCATGGTTAAATTTGCAATTAACCCTAAAATGTATCATTTTATGTTGGGTAAATTATACCAAACTCACTTGAACTATAATAATTTTGCAGATAGTCCCCGAATCTAAAAAATCCGTCAAAAGGGTCCCTTAAACAATTGAATTTTGATATCTATCACATTTTCATTGAAAATAAGTCGAAAAAATATGTTTTTATTATGCATATTTTTTGGGTGTAAAAATTCAAAAGTTTGCGAGCTCTTTGTTGAGTTTTTTAGATTAGGGAGCTATTGTAAAACTACTATAATTCAGGGGATTTGCGTAATTTACCCTTTTATCTTTCTCTTTTTCCTAATTTTCTCGTTGTCTCGAGGGTTTAAAGGTATGAAAAAGCGATGGTTTTACACTTTGAATACCCAAATGGTTCAAATTTCCTTCACCTTCCAAAAACCCCATTTTCCCCTTACACCCACGACCACTTTCACCACCACCCTATCCCCCCCTTACCTACCCCATCAAGATTTCCATTTTCCCCCATACCCATTTCCCCCAAACTCATTTCCACCCACACCCACACCCACAATCAAATTCACCCCCCCACAAGCCTTAAACAAAGATGAAGAAAATCAAGGTCAAGAAAATAAAGAAAATGAAGAAAAAGAAGCAAGAGAAGCTGTTTGTGAGTTTCTTGAAAAACATGGGGTGTCAAAAGAGGAATCTTTGGAAATTTCTTTGAAATGTCCAAAGTATTTGGAGATGTTGATGGATGGGGTTAGAGAGTTAAATGAGTTATCTTTGTGGGATTCATGGGGGAGTGATGGTGATGGTGAGGGTGGGGGGGGTTTAAGAAGAAGGTGTATGATATGGCTGAGAAAAAAGGGGATAAGGGTATGCTTTGTTTCTTGGAGAGTGTGGGGTTGAGTTTAACTTCTGCTATGCATGTGGGGAGATATTTGTCTTCACATTCACTTCCAAGTCTCATTCATAAGGTAAATTTGAACTTTTGATTCACTAATTGTTAGTGCTTATGATTTCTAATCCATAATTGAGGCTTTAATTGCTAAAAAGTATGTTTGTTTTTGTCTGATTTGTGATCGAGTGTAAGTTGTTTGTTTAAACTTATTTGGTTTGGAACGCTTGAATGCATGTTATTTTGACTATTTCGCCATTTTTAATTGTTTACGGAACTTTTATTATAATAGTGTCTTTTAGTGAACCGAACAAGGGTAAAACTGGAATAAATTTTTGGTAAAAAAATTTAGTATTCAATCCTGACCCACAATCAAATTTACCCTTAACAATCCCCCTCGCTTCAAAACAATGGGTTTAGAGAACAAGAAAAAGAACAAGCAAGAGAAGCCGTGTTTGAGTTTCTTGAAAAATATGGTATGTCAAAAGAGGAATCTTTTGAAATATCTTTGAAATGTCCAAAGTATTTGGAGATGTTGATGGATGGGGTTAGGGAGTTAAATGAGTTATTTTTGTGGGATTCATGGGGGAGTGATGGTGATGGTGAGGGTGGGGGTTTAAGAAGAAGGTGTATGATATGACAAAGAAAAAAGGGGATAAGGGTATGCTTTGTTTTTTGGAGAGTGCGGGATGGAGTGTATCTTTTGCTATGCACGCGGGGAGATATTTGTCTTCACATTCACTTTCAAGTCTCATTCATAAGGTATATTTGAAATTTTGATTCACTATTTGCTAGTGCTTATGATTTTAATTCCATAAGCTTAGTATTTTTGTTTTCTTGTCGAATTTTCGATTGAGTATATGTTGTTTGCTTGAACTTATTTGGTTCGAGACGCTTGGATGCATGTTATTTTGTTAGCTAAACTCTTTATGTTAGTGTTATTTAGGAAAAATAAAAAAAGTAACACTAGAATAAATTTTCGTAAAAAAAATTCAGTATTCAATTCCCACCCACAATCAAATTTACCCTTAACAATCTCCTTCGCTTAAAAACAATGGGTTTAGAGAACAAGAAAAAGAACAAGCAAGAGAAGCCGTGTTTGAGTTTCTTGAAAAATATGCGGTGCCAAAAGAGAAATCTTTGGAAATATCTTTGAAATGTCCAAAGTATTTGGAGATGTTGATGGATAGGTTAGGGAGTTGAATGAGTTGTCTTTGTTGGATTCATGGGGGGAGTGATGGTGATGGTGATGGTGAGGGTGGGGTGGGTGGGGGGGTTTAAGAAGAAGGTGTATGATATGGCTGAAAAAAGGGGATAAGGGTATGCTTTGTTTTTTGGAGAGTGCGGGGTTGAGTTTATCTTCTGCTATGCTCGTGGGGAGATATTTGTCATCCCATTCACCTCCAAGTCTCATTCATAAGGTATATTTCAATCGAATTCACTAATTGCTAGTGCTTATGATTTTGATTCCATATGCTTAGTTTGTTCGTTTTCTTGTCGGATTTCGATTGAGTATATGTTGTTTGTTTGAACTTATTTGGTTCGGAACGCTTGAATGCATGTTATTTTGACCATTTCACCATTATTAGTTGTTAATTAAACTCTTTATATTAGTGTCATTGAGTAAAAATAAAAAGAGTAAAACTAAAATAAATTTTCGTTAAAAAAATTCAGTATTCAATCCCCATCCACAATCAAATTTACCTTTAACAATTTCCCTCGCTTAAAAACAATGGGTTTAGAGAAAAGAAAAAGTACAAGCACGAGAAGTCGTGTTTGAGTTTCTTGAAAAATATGGGGTGTCAAAAGAGGAATTTTTTGAAATATCTTTGAAATGTCGGAAGTATTTGGAGATGTTGATGGATGGGGGGGTTAGAGAGTTAAATGAGTTGTCTTTGTGGGATTCATGGGGAGTGATGGTGAGGGTGGGTGGGTGGGGGGGTTAAGAAGAAGGTGTATGATATGGTTGAGAAAAAAAGGGATAAGGGTATGCTTTGTTTTTTAGAGAGTGGGGGGTTGAGTTTATCTTCTGCTATGCATGAGGGGAGATATTTGTCTTCGCACTCACTTCCTAGTCTCATTCATAAGGTAAATTTGAAATTTCGATTCACTAATTGCTAGTGCTTATGATTTTTAATCCATATGCTTAGGGGCCATTTGTTTTTAAAGGCTGAAAAGGATGATTTTGTCTGATTTGTGATTGAATGTATGTTGTTTGATTATACTTATTTGGTTATGAATGCTTAAATGCATGCTATTTTGATTATTTCACCATTATTAATTGTTTACTTAATTGTTTAAATTAGTGTCATTTAGTGAAAATAACAAGGGTAAGCCTGGAAGCCGTGTTTGAGTTTCTTGAAAAATATGGGGTGTTAAAAGAGGAATTTTTTGTAATATCTTTGAAATGTCCAAAGTATTTTGAGATGTTGATGGTTGGGGTTAGAGAGTTAATGAGTTGTCTTTGTGGGATTCATGGGGGGAGTGAGGGTGAGGGTGAGGGTGAGGGTGGGGGGGTTTAAGAAGAAGCTGTATGATATGGCTGAGAAAAAATGGGATAAGGGCATGGTTCAAAGTCAAGGCCGATACCGCGACGATACAGCCGAGTTGACTAGGTATCGGTGCCCACCGATCCGATTCCGAGTTACGAGTTGAGTTTTCAATTATTGATGTTAATCGACCCTATATCGGTAATTTCTCGGTAGTATCGGTGATATTGCGATATAATCGACCCATATCGACGATATCGCAGTAGAATCGGCCCATATCGACGATATCGCGATGGAATCAGCCCATATCGGCGATATCGCGATAGGATCGGCCCATATCGGCGATATATCGGCCGAGATGGTATAAGTTACTAGGAATCAATCTCTCTCTCTCTTTAGTGTTGTGTTGGTAAGCGTGGTTTTTTGGGGGGTACAAAGTGCTAATTTTTATTTTTATTTAGTGTGTTGTGTGTGTGGTTTATTTGGTCATCGTGTGTGTGGGTTTAATTTAGTGCGTTGTATATGTGCCAATTTTTTTTTTAAAGAATGCAAATGATCCAAATGTTATTTGTTATTATTTTTTATAATAATGTTCCCAATGTTATATTTTAATATGTTATTATTTATAAAAAGAACGTAAATGTTATTATTTTACAAACAAATATGCAACTGTAATTATTGTAAAAATAATATTTGTATCCTCTAAACATTTGTAAAAATAATATTTGTATCCTTTATGTAAAAATAACATTTACAACAAATATATTTGCATCCTCTTTGTAAAAAACTAACATTTTCATCAATTTAAAAAAAACATTTGCAACCCAACAACAACAAAAAAATAACATTTACATTCCCTTTATAGAAAAATAACATTTGCATCATTTTTTGCAAGAAAATAACATTTGCACCCTTTTTGTAAAAAAGGGTTGTAAAAAAAATGTAATGTTTTGTCAAAATCACTATTTGTTAAAAAATAAAAATACTAAAAAACAAACATTTCTATCCTTTTTAGAAAAATATAACATACTTAAAAAACACATTTGTATCCTCTTACTAAAAATAATACTAAGAATATAATAGTTGTATTCTCTTTGTAAAAAAAAAAAAATTATCCTCTTACTAAAAAAGTAACATCTGTTTTTCTTTGTAAAAACATAATATCTGTATCCTCCGTGAAAAAAAACATTGATTGATTATGGAACATTGAATCTGACAAGTTCGCAGCACGTCAATATAATCAATTGTACAATGTTATGCATATCAAAGGATAGTTTTAAACTTATCTGATTGGTCCACATTGTTAATCGTATTTTTTTTAAATTTTCTAGATTTTTTTCAGAAATTTTTGCGCTCTCTAAATAGTGTATCTTTACGTATCGCCCGATACCGTGACCGATACCGCGACCGAGTTGAAAATCGAGTGGCCGATACCGGGACCGATACCGAGACTTTGAACCATGGATAAGGGTATGCTTTGTTTTTGGAGAGTGTGGGGTTGAGTTTATCTTCTACTATGCATGTGGGGAGATATTTGTTTTCACATTCACTTCCAAGTCTCATTCATAAGGTATGTTTGAAATTTTGATTCACTCTTTGCTAGTGATTATGATTTTGATTCCATATGGTTAGCATGTTCGTTGTCTTGTCAGATTTTCGATTGAGTATATGCTGTTTGTTTGAACTTATTTGGTTTGGAATGCTTGGATGCATGTTATTTTGTTAACTAGACTCTTTATATTAGTGTTATTTAGGAAAAATAAAAAGCGTAAAACTAGAATAAATTTTCGTAAAAAAAATTCAGTATTCAATCCCCACCCACAATCAAATTTACCCTTAACAATCTCCATTGCTTAAAAACAATGGGTTTAGAGAACGAGCAAGAGAAGCCGTGTTTGAGTTTCTTGAAAAATATGCGGTGTCAAAAGAGGAATCTTTGGAAATATCTTTGAAATGTCCAAAGTATTTGGAGATGTTGATGGATGGGGTTAGGGAGTTAAATGAGTTATCTTTGTGGGTTTCACGGGGGAGTGATGGTGATGGTGAGGGTGGGAGGTTTAAGAACAAGGTGTATGATATGGCTTAGAAAAAAGGGGATAAGGGTATGCTTTGTTTTTTGGAGAGCGTAGGTTTCGGTTTATTTTCTGCTATGCATGTTGAGAGATATTTGTTTTCACATTCACTTCCAAGTCTCATTCATAAGGTATATTTGAAATTTTGGTTCACTATCTGCTAGTGCTTATGATTTTTAATCCATATGCTTAAGGGCCATTTGTATTTTGAGGCTCTAAATTCTAAAAAGTATGTTTGCTTTTGTTTGATTTGTGATCGAGTGTCTGCTGTTTGTTTATACGTATTTCGTACTGAACCCTTGAATGCATGCTATTTTGACCATTTCAGCGCTGTTAATTGTTTACTTAACTGTTTTATTTTTAGTGTCATTTAGTAAAAATAACAAGTGTAAAACTGGAATTGAAAAAAAAAACAGTATACAATCTCCACCTACAATCCAATTTACCGTTAACAATCCTCGTGGTTTGGAGAACAAGAAAAAAAACAAGCAGGAGAAGCTGTGTGTGAGTTTCTTGGAAAGCATGGGGTGTCAAAAGAGGAATCTTTTGAAATTTCTTTGAAATGTCCAAAGTGTTTTTGATGGGGTTAGGGAGTTAAATGAGTTATCTTTGTGGGATTCATGGTGGAGTGATGGTGATGGTGATGGTGAGGGTGTGGGGTTTAAGAAGAAGGTGTATGATATGGCTTAGAAAAAAGGGGATAAGGGTACGTTTTATTTTTTGGAGAGTGTTGGGTTGAGTTTATCTTCTGCGATGCACATGGGTCGGTATCTGTCTTCACACTCACTTCTAAGTCTCAATCACAAGGTATATTTGAAATTTTTATTCACTATTTGCTAGTGCTTATGATTTTTAATCCATAATTGAGGCTCTAAATGCTAAAAAGTATGTTTGTTTTTATCTGATTTGTGATTGAGTGTATGTTGTTTGTTTAAACTTATTTGGTTCGTAACGCTTGAATGCATGTTATTTTGACCATTTTGCCATTTTTAATTGTTTATGGAGTTTATGGAGCTTTTTTATAATAGTGTCTTTTAGTATTTGGTGAAAAAATTCAGTATTCAATCCCCACCCACAGTCAAATTTACCCTTAGAAATCTCCCTCGCTTAAAAACAATGGATTTAGAGAACAAGCAAGAGAAGCTGTGTTTGAGTTTCTTGAAGAATACGGGGTGTCAAAAGAGGAGTCTTTGGAAATATGTTTGAAATGTTCAAAGTATTTGGAGATGTTGATGAATGGGGTTAGAGAGTTAAATGAGTTATCTTTGTGGGATTCATGGGTGAGTGATGGTGATGGTGATGGTGAGGGTGGGATTGAGGGGATAAGGGTATCCTTTGTTTTTTGGAGAGTGTGGGGTTGAGTTTATCTTCTGCTATGCATGTGGGGAGATATTTGTCATCTCATTCACTTCCAAGTCTCATTCATAAGGTATATTTCAACAGAATTCACTAATTGCTAGTGCTTATGTTCCATATGCTTAGTGTGTTCGTTTTCTTGTAGGATTTTTGATTGAGTATTTGTTGTTTGTTTAAACTTGTTTGGTTCGGAACGCGTGAATGCATACTATTTTGACCATTTCACCATTTTTAATTGTTTACTAAACTCTTTATATTATGTCATTTAGTAAAAATAAAAAGAGTAGAAGTAGAATAAATTTTTGTTAATAGTATTCTGTATTCAATCCCCACCCACAATCAAATTTACCCTTAACAATCTCCTTGCTTAAAAACAATAGGTTTGGAGAACAAGAAAAAGAACAAGCAAGAGAAGCCGTGTCTGAATTTCTTGAAAAACATGGGGTGTCAAAAGAAGAATCTTTGGAAATATCTTTGAAATGTCCAAAGTATTTGGGATTCATGGGGGAGTGGTGGTGAGGGCGTGTGGTTTAAGAAGAAGGTGTATGATATGGCTGTGAAAAAGGGGATAAGGGTATACTTTGATTTTTGGAGAATGTGGGGTTGATTTTATCTTCTGCTATGCACGTGGGGAGATATTTTTCTTCACATTCACTTTCAAGTCATTCATAAGGTATATTTGAAATTTTGATTCACTATTTGCTAATGCTTATAATTTTTAATTCATAAATGAGGCTCTAAATGCTAAAAAGTATGTTTGTTATTGTATGATTTGTGATAGTGTATGTTGTTTATTTAAACTTATTTGGTTCGGAACGCTTAAATGCATGTTATTTTGACCATTTTGCCATTTTTAATTGTTTACGGAGCTTTTTTACAAGTGTCTTTTCGTAAAAATAACAAGGGTAAAACTGGAATAAATTTTCGGTATAAAAATTCAGTATTCAATCCTTACCCACAATCCAAGTTACCCTTAACAATCCCCCTCTCGTAAAAACAATTGGTTTGGAGAACAAGAAAAAGAACAAAGAAGCTGTGTCTGAGATTCTTGAAAAGCATGGGATGTCAAAAGAGGAATCTTTTGAAATTCTTTGAAATCTCCAAAGTTTTTGGAGATGTTGATGGATGGAGTTGGGGAGTTAAATGAGTTATCTTTTTGGGATTCATGGGGGAGTGATGATGAGGGTGGTGAGTTTAAGAAGAAGGTGTATGATAAGGCTCAGAAAAAAGGGATAGGGGATGCTTTGTTTTTTGGAGAGTGTGGGGTTGAGTTTATCTTCTGCTATGCATGCGGGTCAATATTTGTCTTCACATTCACTTTCAAGTCTCATTCATAAGGTAAATTTGAAATTTTGATTCACTATTTGCTAGTGCTTATGATTTTTAATCCATATGCTTAGGGGCCATTTGTTTTTGGAGGCTAAAAAGAATGTTTTTGTCTGATTTGTGATTGAATGTATGTTGTTTGATTAAACTTATTTGGTTCTGAAAGCTTGAATGCAGGTTATTTTGACTATTTCACCATTATCAATTGTTTACTAAACTTTTTTATATTTTTGTCATTTAGTGAAATTAACAAGGGTAAAACTGGAATAAATTTTTGTTAAAAAAATCTAGTATTCAATCGCCCCTCACAATCCGATTTTACCCTTAACAATCCCCCTTTGTTATAAACAGTAGGTTTGGAGAACAAGAAAAGGAACATTGAGCTTCTTCAGAAACATGGGGTGTCAAAAGAGGAATCTTTGGAAATATCTTTGAAGTGTCCAAAGTATTTGGAGATGTTGATGGATGGGGTTAGAGTGTGAAATGAGTTATCTTTGTGGGATTCATGGGGGTGTGGTGATGAGGGTGGTTTTTTTAAGTAGAAAGTGTATGATATGGCTGAGATAAAATGGGATAAGGGTATGTTTTGTTTTTTGGAGAGTGTTGGGTTGAGTTTATCTTTTGCAATGCGTGTGGGTCAGTAGCTGGCTTCGTGCTCACTTTTCAGTCTCATTTATAAGGTATATTTGTGTAGAGAGATAAGAAAAGACTTAAATTAACTGCTTTTATTGGTTTATTTATTGCTAGTGCTTATGATTTTTATTTTATATGTTTATTTTGAGGCTCAAAATGAAAAGTATGGTTTTTGTTGGATTTCTGATTGAGTGTATGTTGTTTGCTTAAACTTATTGGTTCTGAATGCATATTATTTTGACCATTTCGCCAAATTTAATTGTTTACTAAACTGTTTTATATTAGTGCCATTTAGTAAAAACAATAAGGGTAAAACTGGAATAAATTTTCAGTAAAAAAATTCAGTATTCAATCCCCGCCCACAATCCAATTTACTCTTAACAATCCCCCTCTCTAAAAAACAATGAGTTCGGAGAACAAGAAAAAGAACAAGCAAGAGAAGCTGTAACTGAGTTTCGTGAAAAACATAGGGTGTCAAAAGATGAATCTTTGGGAATATCTTTGAAATCTCCAAAGTATTTGGAGATGTAGATGGATGGGGTTAGGGAGTTAAATGAGTTATCTTTGTGGGATTCATGGGGGGGTGGGGGGTTTAAGAAAAAAGGTGTATGATATGTCTGAGAAAAAATGGGGATATGGGCATGCTTTGTTTTGTTGAGGGTGTGGGGTTGAGTTTATCTTCAGCTATGCATGTGGGTCGGTATCTGTCTTCACACTCACTTCCCTGTCTCATTCATAAGGTATATATCAGTAGAAAGATAAGAAAATAATTGAATTGAACTGATTCTATAAATTCACTCTTTTCTAGTGCTTTTTGTTTTTAATATATGCTTTAGTTCTTAAAGTGTGATGGGACTCTGATCCTTTATTTAATTATTAGAGAAATGGTCTAAAGCCCCTCAGGCGAGGGGAATTTGTGTCCGGTCATGTGGCTAATATAACACGAGTGTGTGATAAACAGTAGGTATATTTCATAATACGACATGTATATTTCATAATATGAGATTCTCATATTGTAATATAACACGTTTACATTGTTATATAATCACACCCTGTGTCATATTAAATTTTAGGATCGCAACCTAAAGTCGCTAAGTAGTTGGACTACAAACAAAAACTGTTGAGTATGAGGGGTTGATGACTAAATGCCCTTTAATTATTTATCAACATACTATGCTCTTGTTGAATTATCATAGAGAATGTGGGTTGCTTTACGAGGGCGTAAAAATCTTCTGCTTTCCACTTCCCTTGTGGAAAAAATGGTAATGATTGATATCATGGGCACGAAGAAGCCTAAACAATTTGCATGAATACGATAATGAATCAGAAGACTAGTCAACATATCTTTGAGTTGTTTTATAACCATAATTATCAAATTGTATAGTGTATCTCTTACCGAAAACCTATGTATCGCGTATCGCTATACATACATGATGTGAAAAATAAATAAATGTTTAAATAAATGTATAGTGAACACATTCTAATTAAAAATAAAGGCGCGATATAATACAAAATAAATCTTAGGACGTGATTACATCATCTAATGGTAAGAAGTTGCCTTTGCAGTAAAAACTGTCAAAGATATGAGTAGTATTAAGAATTTCAAAGATAAAAGAGGGTTGATAAATTTTTTACCTCAAATTTCTAAACTAAAAGATTCATAGTCAACACGCCCTAAACATACAGCACCTAAGTACCAAACCCTTGCAACAAAAGTCGTCGGTCTCGCACAAACATAATGCTTCGAAGGTCGTGGGTTTCACATGAAAGTTTTAGGTCTCTTTCTTTGGTTTTTCGGGTCCTACAACTTGGGTCTCTCAAGAGAGCAAAACAATGCTTCGATTCTTTGAAGCTTCCAGCCAGGTCGTTCTTGGGTCCTTAACGAGGCAAAAAGAGCTTTGAGGCTGCTTAAATGCAAAAGGAATTTGGGTATTTGTTTGTTTCAACCCGAAATATCTTTTGAGAATGATAAGATAGCAAATTGTTTCAAAAAAGAAAGAGAAGATGAGAAAATTGGTGCTTTTTCACCAAACAAACCCGTCCTGGACGGTGTTCCGTATCGCAGCAGATCCTATTGTGATATATTCAACATGCAATATTTCACTGGGATACAGGTAGATAAGAAAATGATATAGGGGTATCTGTGAGTGATACAACCATGCGATTTGTATCATTATTGTGCTGTATTGTATCGTATAATATGATATGCAGGATACTAACAAGTAACACTATGTTTATACCAATAGCATGTCAACTAGAGTCCCCTGTATGCCTTGTTAATGGAATCTTTAATAGGAGATGAAGATTTGGTGTGGATTTCCTCTACAAATTATGAGCCAATAATGTTATTTTTGGCATAGCATTTGAATCAAGAACCACTTCAACACCACACGCACACTTACCAGCATAATGAAATGTTAGCATACTTGTTGAAAATGCTTTCGGAAATTAAGCAACTTTTCTCGGGAAAAATAAGAAGGTTAATTAAATCATATTCTGATAAACCAGAACCTGCTTTCATATCTAGTCAACGTATCATATCTTCATCGTCTTTGTTTTTTCTATTAGTTGGCTAGACTTTTTCTTATTTTTCATTTGCTTATAGGTTAAGTATATGAAGGAAATATTCTTTTCTGACAGTAATGATGAAGCGCCTCTTGGAAAAAATGCCCGCCGTATGATGATGCACTATTGATGAGGATTTGCAACAAACCTTATCATTTTTTGAGAAGGTCAGTATTCACCCTTCAAATTTTTGTTTTCGAGCCTACTCATATCAATTATTTTATATGTTATACCAATTGCAGTCGTAAAATGCGTTTGATTTTATTTTTGTATGTTTATATGGTTTGAATTTTGTTTTGTAGATTCAAGCAAGGCGTGGAGGTCTGGATTTGTTGGGTTCCGGAGATGTCTCTTTTGGATACCTCATTGAATCATTTCCACGTCTTCTTTTGCTACCTGTGGAATCACATATGAAGCTGAGGGTGAAATTTCTTGAAGATATTGGGGTCCCTAAAGGATGCATGAGAAACATCCTGTTATTATTTCCCCCATCATGTTCTGCAACATCGAGAAGGACATTAAACCAAGAATACGGGCTTTTGAGAAGGTATGGTTATACATTTTAGATACTATGTCCTTTTCTATGTGGAAGACACCCTTTAACTTGAATTTTGAAAGGTGCATTTACACCCCAGTTTTGCATTTCATACTTAATATTTGACTATATAAGAAAGACATGTGGCTTTTATAGACATCTGAATTGATCTTGTTTTTAGAGCTTATGGTGCCACACTACTTTCTACTATGTGATCGCCATAAGCCTCAGCTGAAACTAGCTTGTTGCATTTGTTAGACCATCTCCAAACCATCGGGGAAAATGTGTTTTAACCCATCTTGCGCGGTTGATTCTAGTTTAGGCTATTGCTCAAAATCACTATGAGCCATTTTCGGAAATTTGATCCCTTTTGGCCGAATGTTTGCCCGTGCAAATTTTGGGTTGGGCGACATTTGCTTTGCCGCCTCAATTGGTTCCTCATTTTTTTTCATTCGGCCGAGCCCAAGCATTTCCTGCTCTTTTTTTTTTAAATTTTTTAGTGGGGCGGCAAACTATTGCCGCCTAAGGTCTAAATATAGCCTATCTTGCATTTTGGTAAAGGTAGAATTTTGACTATTTTGCCCAGTAAAAATGACCAGACGTCGTCGTATCTTCTATATCTTGACAGCAGTCTCGTATTAATAAGTGAAACTATTGGGTCATAATGTTACATTCTATAGTTATAGTTTTCATGTTTGTTAAATGACGTATATAGTTATTGAACTTCTTGACGTGAGTTTATTATGTATAGTGTGGAAATCTTGTCTACTTATGATTTGAGCATCTATTCATATCTGTCTTTCAGGTCAGTGCCGTAAATAAGGATGTTGGCAAGATGCTGCTAAAGTATCCATGGATTTTATCTACAAGCATACAAGAAAATTATGAGGAAATGCTTATTTTCTTTGACATGCAGTGGGTAACGAGCCTAGAAAGCTATTTTCATATGTTCAATTAAGTTCTAGTGATAATATACTTATTCTATTAATACCTGACCAAAATTTGTTGTTTCTTATTAGAAATGATTTGTGCCCATCACATGCATCTGTCATTTATCTTGTGGTGTCCATGCCAGTGCATGATGTGATGATTGAGTTTTGTTTTATGGGAATTTTAAAAACACGGAAATAATGGAATTTGTTGTCACAAATTGACTACATATGATAAGTAAGATATTGGTCTAGTTTCTTCATTGTACTTTTATAGGGTGAAAAAGAAATGGATCCTACCTACCCTTAGGGTGGGAATTCATGTGTGTTATACTTGGTCGTGTCATATCGGGTTCGTGTCAGGTATTAATCTAACCCTAACCCGACTTGTTTAACTAATCGTGTCAAATGACTTGACACTAACAATCTGTTAATAAACATGTTGTGTTGACACCTGTAAACCAAAAGATACGGCTATGATCCTCTTCTTTCTCAACCAAACATACCACTCTTAGGCTCTCCATAATCTGAACATTTGTTAATTCTAAACTAGTAGCTGATAAGTTGAATATCATCTAAATTTACAAGTACTCGCACAATAACGGATCAAGATATATTATATTTTCGATGCTTTCGTTGTAAACAAGTTTAGGATTAACAAGTTTATTCATTGCCTTTGAGTATTGGAGTCTGACACCAACCGGACATGTTTATTACCCGTGTTGGTGGGTCGCATCAATTTCGGGTTCGTGTCATTAAAGATCAACCATAACCTCCTAAGTCCGTGTCGAGTAAACAACTGCCACCCCTACCTACCCACAAAGTACTGTAGTATCTGCCATCAAACGTGGGATCATGATCTAACTTATCCTGTGGTACCGTGCCATCATTTTGCCTTCTTTTCCATCCCTTCCCTTATTTCTTCTTCTGTTGCTTCTTATACTCCCTCTGGTTCTAATGTATAATCTGGCTTTTTTTCTTCCCGTATTTCATCTATAAGACAAATAAAAGTATACTCTCTTCCATGGCAGGTACCAAAAGCCAGTGTTGACCGTGCAATCAAAAGCTGGCCGCATCTTTTGGGTTGTTCGACTGAAAGCTGAAATTGATGATACAACAATTTGATGAACTAGGTGTTAGACACAAGAAGTTGGGTCGAGTCGTTGCTAAAAGTCCTCAGCTACTACTTAAGAAACCTTATGAATTTCTCCAGGTTGGTTACTTATTTTCATTATTACTTCTATTATTATCATCTTCTTGTTATTTTTATTTTACTGAATGGCATAGATACAAAAGTACTTAGCATATCTTCTTGGCACCGACTTCATGACTGCTTTTTCTATATTATATACCACTATTATTACATAAGAAAAAAGGATTATGATATGTATAGTTGATTCATTTGTGATATCATTTGTTTCGTGTCTTGTGGTTATATTTTTTCCATTGTATCATCATTAGTACTTCTACACAGGGTGGCAGTCAACAATTGATGTACCTTTGTAAAGAAACTGGTGAAACTATAGATTTCAGCTTTCTTCTTTGTCCTTTCTCCTCTTTTTAGAAAGTTGCATTTCAAGATTAGGTGTATTGGGCCTCGGTGAAAGGTGCGCGCAACTCAATGATGGTGATGGAGTTTGTGTTTAATGGCCATAACAAAATGGTGGGATTTGACGTAACATAGTCAACACACAAAAGAAAGCTCACACAAAGCTAGGAAAAATCCTGTCACCAATATTCAATGACTAAATAAAGTATTGCAATCCTTTATCTAGACGTAGGTTGTGTGACCATCAAGTTAGGGCAATGCTAAAAGATGCTAAAAAGGTCTTTATTTACTGTGTAAGCTAAAATGCTAGGCTCAAACCTATACTAAAGCTACCGATGGGTCACTAAAAACTAATAATTTAAAAGGGGTGCAATAAAAGATAAACAAATGTTTAAATATCACACTATAGTCCCAAAAATCTCTATTTCACATCACTCACCCTTTGATGAAATAATTCGCCTCAAACCCAGAGCGGAATCCTATTAATGTCGGGGTCAAGGGGAATGATGTGGGTAGCGTACGTCCTCCGCCACAGCTTCACCAGAATCGACACCATCGGTCACATATCCAAGCCTCTTCTTTTTGGGAAAATCGTTTGTGTGATGTCCACATTGTCCTCGGTCAAAATTCAACATCCCACTGGCGCAAAATCACTAGCCTTATCAGGTGTGGCAGTAGACAGATTCTAGATCCCCAGAAGTAGTAGACCCCAACAATAGAATTCCTTTGACATTGAGAGAATACTCGAGGCCTAGAAAAAAGCAGGTGTGAGGCAAATGCGAGTCTGATGGTTGTGGAGCTAATGGTTGATGCTATCTCTTTTGTAAGTGCTTTGTGTAGGCAGTAGCAGAGGAGAGTCCTTGGCTGTGCACATGTGCAAATAAATCTCGTTAATAGGTACGAAGAAAAAACACATCTCGTTCTTCATCTGATACCACGCTTGAATAGGTGCCAACGGGGTGCCTTGCAAAACTGTACTGTGTCATACGACCAAACTTTGGCAAATTCCCCAAAGCTTGGTAGCCGTTAGCCAATCACACTTAACTCTTCTTATGTCTTTGAACTCAAAAATCTTTTCGAACGCAGCCAAACAATCTATAAAAGCCTAGGGTTGAGGTGTCTGTTGAAGGAGAGTATGTGGATGTCATTATAATGGAATTGGTTCAGTTTCTACCTTCTCTCCGAGGGCTCGCATTAGACAAACCTCTATGTTGTGTTGAAGCAAACAAGGTAATGGCGATCAAGATGAACATATGGTGTTACCTTTGGACTTGGGTCTTTAACATGAACATATGGAGTTACCTTCAGACTTAGGTAGTTAATATGAACATATGGAATTTCCTTCTAACTTAACTCTAGGTTGGAACATCATTCATTACGCTGAGGCCAACTACAATACTCATAAGAGTATTTGTACGATTAGTCTAAGGCAACGAGCTGCCTATCTGTTGTGAAATCGACACCCCATTAGAGGGGCCAAACATCAACTTCTTCAATAATGGAAGAGGCCATCGAACCCAATCTCGTACTTCACAATGGTAGTCACACGCAAAGTCTCTTGCATCCAAAGAGGCTGAAATAGTGGAACGAGCGTCGAGGAGACACTTGTGAGACTCACCGGTGATTGCCCCTCCACAATGATTACATTTGTGGAGGGGGGTTGCATTGGGTTGTATCAGAGGGAGTTAGGGGGTCTCATTGGTCTGTGGGGACTCCGCAATGTGCGGCCTGGGGTGCCTGAATGTAGCAGTTGGGTTGTTGAGGTGAGTATGTGGTAAGGGTGGGAGGCATGGATTAGGTAGTGTTTGCCGAGGGTCTATTGCCCTTTTGACAAGGTGAAGGATGTTAGGATGCCTGGCGAGGGCGGCTTAGGGACGACGAAGGTTAGCTGAGGTGGTTAGGGTAGGCTGGACCGTTGCGTGGGGATTGGTGGGCCCAAACATGGCCATTGTTTTTTTGATAAGTAACAAGAATTGTATATATAAAAATCGCCTATCGGGGGGGGGGGAACCCTTATACACGACGTATACAAAGCATAAAGGATCAACAACAAAAACACCAGCGTATACTTCTGGTGAGATAACAAAACTCCTGGACCTACAAAAAATCTCCTAATCCTATCTATCTCTTCAAAATTTTTTTTACCAAAACTTGCATAAACATCCTTGGATATGACCTATACCACGCATGAAGAGAGCTCAACAAAATGTACCGCAACCTCGAAGGAGCTAACTCCACACCCTCAAAACACCATGCTATTGTTTTTTTCTCTCCACAATGTCCAAAAATTCTGAGATGTGCCATTTTCCAAACAATCCGCGACCTTCGCCCACCAACCAGAAATCTCCATGCAGCTAACATATCCTTCACTGAACTAAAGAACACTCAACGCACCCGAAACAGAGCCACGATAAACTTCCACAAATCTCTAGTCATTGGACAATGCAACAACAAGTGGTTAACTGTCTCTGCCGCCTCCTTGCGCATATAACACCTACTAGCCATACGCCGCCCCCTTCTTTGTAGGCCATCCGTCGTCAAAATGGCTTGCCTCGCTACTGTCCCATGTAAAGAAGGCTACTCTCATCGAATCTTTAGTCCTTCGTATACTCCTCCAATGGATCACTTCGACATCTTACTTACTTTCCCCCTCAACTTTTTGCAAAAAGTCGCTCCATGGTGGTAAAGTCTCATCTTGTGTGTTGGCCGAAGTGACAATAGTCACATTAAACCCTCGAATATGTTTGAAGATCTCAAAATGATCTTCAAGTTCCGAGGAGAATTCGCAAAACTCACACCTTCCCTACTCGACCTCCACCATAATCTATCTTCCCCATCAGGCGGACACATTATTCCCCTTAACCACTCAATTAGCTCCTTCTAACTCCTCGATGTCCCAGGCCCTCATCTCCCTCCAAAATCTAGGGTTCCACTAACACCTTTCCCCCACTCTCATAAGATTTTGAGCCACAACCTTTTCTCTCTCACAGGCAATACGATATAACCCTGGAAACATTTCCTCCAACGAAAACTCTCCTCGCCACCTCTATCTCCAAAATCTAATCCAATCCCCCCTCCCTAATCTAAAGGTTGTATGGTTGAAAAACTCCACTCATCCCTTAGCAATATTCTTCCACAACCCCACCCCATATGTAAAGTGACCCAACCCAGACCCCCACCCAATTTATCCCACACCAAAACGAGCCACCGCCACCCTTCTCTAAACCCTACTTTCCTTCATCTAGAACCTCCACAATTACTTATCCAACAAGGCCTCGTTGAATACATTAAAACTTCTCACACCTGCCCCCCTTCCGCATTCGACTTGCTCACCTCCTTGGCATATTTGAAGCTCTCCTCATTTCCCCTGCAAAGAAAATCCCTCATTAATTTTTCCAATTTTCCACGCACAGAAGCCGGGAGAGGAAGTATAGATAAGAAATATGTAGGTAAACTTGATAAAGTGCTTTCTATCAAAGTCGATCTTCCTCCCTTAGACAAATATCCCTTCTTTCACCTTGCCAACCTCCTTTCAACCTTCTCCACAACTGGGTCCCAAATAACCTTGGACCTATATGGAGCTCCCAAAGGCATCCCCAGATACTTAGACGGTAAACTCCCCACCTTACACTTTAAAACATCCGCCAAATGAGCTACCTCCACATCTCTACCCACCAGGATCATCTCGCTCTTCCCCACATTTATATGTAATCCTGAAACAACCTCAAAATACATCAAAAGTAACCTTCGACTGCGAATCTGGTTGTCCTCAGCTCCACAAAAGATGAGAGTGTCATCCGCAAACAACAAATGTGACACCCATATAGAGGGAAATCTCGAAGTACCAACCAAAAACTCTCTAATAATCCCAACCTCAGCATGAGAAATCATATGGCTCAACGCCTCCATAACTATAATAAACAAAAACGACGATAAGGGGCCCCCCTGTCGAAGACCTCTGGTGCTTGGGAAGAACCACTATGGAGACCCATTTACTAACACTGAAAATCTTACCGTAGAGATATAACTCTCGATCCACACCCTCCATCAATGATCAAAACCTACTGTATTCAAAAGATATATAACAAACCTCCAATTGACGTGATTATACGCCTTCCCAATGTTCATCTTGCAAATCACTCCAGCGTCCCCACTCCTTAGCCTTTCCTCCACACATTCATTCGCCACTAGCACTGCATCAAAAATTTGTCTCCCTCCCACAAAAGCATCCTGCGCCTTTGAAATGATAGCATTTAATACCCGCCTTATAGTTAACATCTTGGATAATAACTTATAGATGCTCCCAACTAAACTAAAAGGCCTAAAATCCCTCACATCAACTTCTCCTCCTTTCTTCGGAACCAACGCAATGAAAGATGCATTAAATCTCCCTAGGATTTTGCTTGTATCATAAAATATGAAAAAAGCCATAACATTTTCCCGAACAACCTCCCAACAATGTTATTAGGGATGGAAATTTAACCCGCCCTGTCGAGTTTTTAAAATAAACAGTGAGGGTATGGGTTTCAAAAAAATCCCGTTCATTAAACAGAGCGGGTTAGTATATATAAGCATAACCTGCCCTGCCCCGTTTATTTTTTATATTTACTTAAATACCCTTCTTTGATATATTATTTACACCAAAACCTTATATATATATATATATATATAAGTTATGCATGCGGTATGCAGGTTTAACATGCGGGTTTTAACCCGCCTCGAGTGGGTTCTTCGCCCGTGTAATGTAAACGGGGCGGGGGCGGGGGCGAGGGGAGGGGGGGGGGGGGTTAAAGTAAACCCGTCACTAGTCGCGCGACGGGGAAGGTAATTTTTTTTTTCGCTGGGGAAATTTGGATTTTGACAAACCTGTCCCAAACCGACTCGTTGCCATCCCTAAATGCTGAAAGAACGCCGTAGTGAAGCCATCAGGCTCCGGTGCCTTATCTACCCACATGCCTTCAAAGCACTTACCACCTCATCCTTTGTGAATGGTAGCTCTAACATGGCTTTATCCTCCTTTGAGATGCTCTCGAACTCCAACCCATTTAATGAAGGCTTCCACTCTTCCTCCTCCGAATAAAGGCCTTCATAGAATTGACTAATAGCCTCCTTAGCCTCCTCCCCATCTGAAAGTTCACCCCCCATCGAAATTTTCTCAATATGATTAAAGCGACGATGAGAATTGACAACTCTGTGGAAGAATTTGGTGTTCTTATCCCCCTCCTTGAGCCATAACGCATGCGATTTTTTTGTCCCCAACTAATCTCTTCCCGAATCATTTTCCTACACACCTCCTTTTTCCTCTATCATATCTGATTTCGCTCCTCCCTCGATAATGTTCCTTCCCCTTCCTTAGCATCTAACTATGCAACATGATTCAAAATCTCGACGGAGTCGACTCAGTATCGACCGAGTTGACTCTGTCTCGTAGGCTAGCGATTTATTCCGAGAGGCGAATAAAAAATTAGAAGAAATCGTAACATATTGTTGAGATAGGTGAGACCGAGTTGGTTCGGCAAAATATCGCCGATTTAGATGATTTTTTTTAATATACCGGCCGGTACATATGATTTAGCGACAATAGAAGTAAAAGAAGACGTAGTGGATTGTGCAGCTTTGGGATCTGTAGGTGGAAAGGAAAATAAAACATTCATTATATATTTCTTTTAAATTATGTCATTATTTGTTTTATTTACTTACAAAAAAAGGCAAACCCAGTGCACGAGGCTCCTGCATTGCAGGGTATTAGGGGGGGTTAGATGTACGCAGCCTTACCCATGCATATGTAGAGAGCCTGTTTTCGCGGCTCGAACCTATGACCTCCAAGTCACAATGGGGCAACCTTACAATAGATATTTATTCACTCAATATTTTCATAAAATATATCATTCTTTATTTGATATCATTGATTATTTTTAAATGGACCTTTATTTACTTGAAATTGTTATAAAATGAAACATTTTTATTCACTCAATAATTGTTTAATTGGTTTTTTAAACACGTGTACTTAAAAGTTATTTATAAATGTACCATTGTCTTTTTAAAAATGTATCTTTGTTTACTTACTTTCTTTTATAAAAGATATTATTATTATAGTTATGGAGTATTGAACCTCACAAGTTTGATGCGCATCAATATAATTAATTAAAAAAAGCTATGTATATCAAACAATGGGTTTGGACTATTCTAATTGGTCCACATTGTTAATATTGTTTTTTAGAAATTTTTCAAAACCAAATCCGGAATTTATGGGCTCTCTAAATAGCGAATCTTTGCGTATCGCCTGATACTGTGATCAAGTTGAAAATCAGGTGTACTTCGAACCATGCTCAACAATCTTCTCAAGACCCTTATAGTCTCTCTGACATTTTCAAAAATATCCCTATTTCCCACTTTGAGATCTTCCTCCAGCAAAAGAGAGCTTTCTAGCCAAAACAACCTCCGTACTTCCTTCTAGCTGATGATACCTTTGCCACCACATCTTCACTCTATCCTGAAGCCACATATTCTCAAATTTAAACTGTCGTCTCCCCCTCTTGACCCCTTCACATTAGATTTGAATCGACACATGGTCCGATACTAAACGAGCTATACAAGCCTGGACAATGCCAGGAAAGTGCTCATCACACTCTGCGGAGACAAGAAAATGATCCAACCTAGACAATGAAGGGGGATCCCTATCGCTCGACCAGGTGAATTACCCCCTCTAATGGCATATCCATAAGCTCGATATCATTAATAAACTCTGTGAACTCCCTCATCGAACTAGTAACCCACTCCCTACTCTGCTCCCCTGAAAATCGAACCACATTAAAATCCCCACCCACACACCATGGTGCTCCTCACATCCCTCTCACCCCTCCTAGCTCCTCCCAGAGTTCCCACCTATTGCATCTTCCACCGGCCCATATACCCCGGAGAAACGCCAAGTGAAACCGTCCTCTCTACATATAAAACATACAAGACAGAGTGGGTGAGGGCCTGAATTTCAAACTAGCTTAGGGTGGCACCAAACATCTCCATATGGTATCGTTTTCTTTTCTTTTCCCAAATATATATATATATATATATATATATATATACTAGGGTATGCCTGTGCTTGAAGGCACGCTTATAATTTTGAAGAGTATAAACTCGTTTTTATGCTTAGATTGGTTTTGGTCACAACATTCCAACATTATATCATTAGTTGTCACAATAACTACAAAGAAAGTAGAAACATTCAATACAAATATCTTGTATGACCATTAGTATATTTTCAAATCGCATCCAATGTCGTCACTCTCAATGAAGAAAATTTCTCACTCACCACACTATTGCTTGGGTGAGTAAAAAATATGTCAATGAAGAAACTATTTGTGAGTTAATATTTATCAAACAGATTGGGTGAGTATAACAATACAGAAAGATGTGTGTTCACTTTTCAAAATTTTATCAAACAGATTTTAATAAACACAACATACCTTAGCAGGTCTAGTATTTATCCTATTTAACTTACAATTTCAACTTATGATCAAAATGTAATTAATTAAAAAAGTTGTAAATTACATAGAGTGGGTTATTCATTCATTTTATAACTACAATAAAAAACTTTGAGTTAAAATAAGAGGTAAATTACACCTACAATACATCAGGTTAGTATGTATAACATGAATATCTTTAGTCTACATGTACAGAGCATTTTGAAGAAATTGGGAATCTCGCTCTAAAGATACCGGTAGCCTAAAAACCAGCTAGCTCAGTGGTTCATCTTTCATCATCACCGTGTTAATGAAATATGAAGCTGAATCCAAATATTATGAAGCTGAAATTCCAGTTGGTCTGCATAAAATTCCAGTTGTAGACCAAATATTATGAAGCTGAAAAATTTTCATTCAAGAAGCTATAGAAGCCATAGAACCTGTAGCAGCAACAATATTACGATACTTGGTCTGCATAAATTGAGACCAAATATTGTTATCAACTTTACACTTCTAATTTAATTTCATTCAAGAAGCTTTAGGGATTTCGTCCACACTCCTTCCTAATTCCCAAACCTCCATCCTCTATAAGAAAACACAATTCCCTCTTTTTAAGCCACTGAAACTTCTTGCCATGATATTCGTTATTATACAATTCCCTCATACACACATAAAACTACAACTCTTATATAAAAAATATATTGAATACTTTGACAGATAAGGGGAAAAATCATGTCTAAGCAGCTCCGGACAACGAAACCACTCTGTCTCAACAATTTTTGGAAAGATAATGAAGGGGAAACCTTTCAAAAGAAAGCAAATGGTTTGTTCAGAATTTCATAAACATTATGACTGTGGCTCTGAGCCTTAGTTCAGTACAATGACTAATTGATTTTTTCCTAAAATAGTACACAACTATAACTGGAATGTGGGATTATGAATAACTTAGAACTCAAAACTCAAACCAAGCTCCCAAAACAAATAAAAAAAATATATAGAAATATGTAAAATAATCAATTTGGTATCATTTAATATTGTCATTGTTGATACATGTTAGTAGAGGATCATTCAAAATAACTATGAGGATCATTCAAAATAACTATGAAAGTGAATGTATCCAGATTTTCTCAAAAATTTCAAATAGCTTACCAAGTAGTGAAACAATATTCATATGAAAGCAAGTAGAACATATACATAATCTCTGATCAATCTTCATTATCAGAATTCTCATATGCTACCAGCAAGCTTTTAACAGGGCGGTCCACTTTGATTTCAATTTCTCCTTTACTTGGTCTTGTTGGATGACAATCATCTTTTATATCATTAGCCTCGGATTTACCATTTGTTGAAGACATTCACTTGAATTTAAGGTGGACTGGTTCCCACCAGAAGGGCTTGAAATTGTGTGCCGCTTGGGTTTGACTTCCACAACGTTTTTCAGTAAATCTTGCGGCCTAATACCACTCCTTGACTTGGGCTCAACACGAAGTGGCAACGGAACCAATATTGGCGAAGAATCATCTATACTTGCATCTTTTTTAAATTCAGCAAATGCCTGTTTCTCAATGCGGCGCAGAAGACGTTCTGCATCCTCCTCAGCTTCCATCTTCACCTTGAGATACAACAAATCATCGCTATCCAAGGTTCCTCGTCCATAAAGGTAACCTCCACGTTCTCCTGCAACCTCTTGCATCTTAGAGACCATGCGATGGAAGGTGACGTCTTCATCGACAATTCTCGGAAAAAAGACACTAAGCAGCCTAAACAAATATCAAACTTTATGTTCCTATTTAATGGTCATTCAACAAAAAATAAAGTTTGGCCAATGATACAACTGTATGAATATACATAATAGAAATTATTAATGAAAGTGGAAGGAAATGCCTAAATCTCACCACCACACAACACAACCTCACAACATAAATAAAAAACAATTATACAAAAAAGGGGGAAATTAGAGATGGATTACAGACCTGCAATGACTGAACTGCAATGTCTTCTAGTGGATTCAATCTGAGAACAATCTTATATCAACCTTTGTCATAACACTGAACTGCAATGACTAGAGGGAGAATATGAGAGTTCACCTTCACTATTGTTGATTAACTTCCGCGTGGCTTCAATCCGTTGGATGATTTGATCTGCTGACAAAGCACCCTCAATGCAAGCATAAGATCTAGGTGCTTCAATTAGCAGTTTGAGTTTCGACCACGGTAGTTGCTGCCAATTCCACTGGGTGTGTATAAAATTGCTGCAGATGGTTTAGATCAGAAAATAACATCTCTAATATGCACCTTTGAAAGGTCTGAGGAAGTTTTGAATGAAAAAAGAGACATCAAATGAAATTATAACAATAAAATATTAAGATGCATAGAATGATTTAAAGGAGTAAGAGAAAACCTACCCCGACGTTGGACTGAAATATGCAGACTAAAATAACACAATATGCAGAGGTAATAAGCAGCTTAGAACAAATTTCTAGAGTCTATGGAAATCAGGCAGTAGTAATAAGCAGCTTAGTGTTTGTAATATACATCATGTTGGTTGGAGTAAGACAGAAAGGAAAACATTGAAATTCATCTAAACATGCCCGAAACGTTGCAATTCATATAAAATAGAAAGGAAAACAAAATATGCAAAAACATTCAGCTTTAGATATTCACTTAATGCTTTAGAATGACATTCAGACGACAATTTTGACTAATATTTCCAATTTATACGACACTATATATAGTCTTTTATGATATTTACTGCTGTAATCTGTAAAAACATAAAACTAAGAATCAAATCAAAAGTAAATCATAGACAACGAAAATCATAAATATTAATTAGAGTAGTAAAAAAGTTTCCCCCTCACCCCGTTGTGGCAAAGTCAAAGTTTCCCAAGTATCAAAGTATGCTGTTGGCCTACTGGAGATCTTTCCAAAGTATGATGTGTGAAGCACACATACTAATTAGATGTCAATGCTAAAAACTTATCTACTATTTAATAAAAATTGTACTAAAACATGCCAAAATATCAGGTCTATTGTATACCTTAATTCTTTAACATGGTCATTTGGAATGTCCCTATACAGTTAAGATTATTACTTTGTTACTTATAGTTCTTTCGGTAGTACAGTGAAAAAAAGAGTAACCGATTTAAAAGAAATCAAAAATAGATATAACATGAACAATTTAGCTATTGAGTTCATCATTCTCCCTTGAGAGAGCGAGAAATTCGAGAACAACTTACTCGCGTTGTTAAGTTTATGAGTGAAGATAACAAAAAAATTTATATCAATGAAGATTTAGCCTTTCTTGTAAACACTATGATCCAGGGTACCTTAAGAGCATGACTAAGGCTGGGTAGATTAAAATAGCTAGAGTTAGTGACTGTTTGATCCTTGACACAATAGTTAAAAATAATGAAGTAAGAAAAGGTAATGAACATACTATTGATGAATATGTAGCGTTTTTTAATTTAAAATATTCAAATAGTGTAAAAATTCCACAAAATGATAATATGAAAATTCAGTTACATATACCTATTAAGAAGAACAATATGGGGATTGCACAGAGGAGACTTGTGATATTATGAATAACAAACAGGAAAAACCATACTATGCTTCAATATGCAGATGTTTTGAAATGTAAACGCCCAAGTAACATAAAGTTTCAACATAAATGAAAATAAAGGTTATAAAATGACCAATACGAATCATGTAGAACACCAACTGCGACTTCAACCGAGAGTACATGTAGGAGAGAGTACATGTAGAGACGGAGAGATGTAGTAAATGTACTAATGGGACACATAAACAAAGTAATTGGGAGAATCCAAATATTCTTTCATTGACATCTATTAGAAAAGAAAAGTGAAGCAAAACTAGTCATATGCGTAGAAAGAGGTAAAAAGAAGGAAAATCGTGTGGGGGATGCATTCATGATAGAATTAAGAAACTTGCAATGATTGTTTGATCCTTCAGACAATACCAAGAGACAATGAAGTAAAAAAAGGTAAATAAACGCATACATAAAAATTCCACAAAACGATAATAGTAAAATTAAATTAGATATAAAAATCATGAAGAACAATCTGGAGCTTGGGCAGAGGAGACTTGAAGGCCAATATGAGATGATATATACTAAAAATGAAACAATGTAAACCTGGTTTGAACCAACGAACCAATGATATGCGAGTCGACAAAAAATGCACACCAGACTCCGAAACTTAGCCAACATTGATAACTTCAAACTTTCAATCCTTAATATATATAAACAAATCAATAGACGAAAATTAAAAGCCAAAAAAGGAAATAAAAAATTGATTACCATCAACTCAACTTCCTATTTATTATGATAAAGTTCAACTGAGAGAATATAATACTATTTATTCTAGCAAAGGTAAATAAGGTGCAATAAGCACTATATTTTTTTAGCATGGTCTTAGAATAGTATGTTAGAAGAGAAAAAACCAATGAGAACATGATATGGGGGATTTCGGAAGAGATTCGCCAACATTTAAATCCAATGTATAACCCAAAAGTATTTAAATCAGCATTTACCCAAAAGCATCTAAAATTAGTACCAAATAAAATTAAAAGCGAGTATGAAAGAGTATACCTGATTTGACCGAATATCTCAGTTGGCCTCTATGATTCCAAAGCTTGTCAATCTGAAACACAATCAAAGTCAAACACAAATATTGCAAGCATACACCAGATTCGAAAACTCAGCCAAAATTTGATGATTTAATTTGAACACTTCAAACTTCAAGCCCTAATATATACAAACATGAAGAGGTATCGTAGACATGAATAGGTGCCATTAAGAGGTACAAACTTCAAGCCCGTGCCTGAAGACATAAAGATGAACAAAATATTAGACAGAAATTCCCTAAAAATAAACCAATAAATCTATAAAATGAAGGCAACATTTAACAAAAAAATATTTCTAACATCTGCAACATATAAATCAAGAAAATGCAATAAACAAAGAGGTACCATAGAACCATGTGATTCTGGGTCGATCACGACTAAAATTTCTAACATCTGCAACATTTAAATCAAGAAACCACATCAAAATAACAGAAATTTTTAATGTCAAAACCCTAACCCCCAAATCAAAATCAAAGTTACCAAAGTTTGAGAATATTGAGGGATATGATATTCCAAAATGACTAAAAGTCTTAACAAAAAACACAAATTAGAGAGTTTACCAGAGAGATCTAAGTTTCAAAAACAAAAGGAGGTCAAAATCGCAAAAAACAAATGCGTGTGTTCGGTAAAGGAGTCCGAGATGTCTACCTGATAAAAAATACACCATATTACAATCAGGTCACCTGCAAAAGACAAAATAAACAATAAACAACATGCACATAAATAGATCAAAAACAAAATGAACAAAATCTGTAGAAGAAATCTATAAAAAAATAAACAAATCTTTGCCGAAATCAAAATAAATGAATGTGTTAATGTGCATGTGAGTGTGTAAGAGAGTAACCTACAAAAGTCTGTGTTGTTAGACGCCGAGGAAGACGGATGTAAGAGGGATAAGATGAGGGAGGGAGCATCGGGAGTATGTTTCGAAAATGAGAGAGGGTTTGAAGAGGGAGGGGGAGCATCGGGTGTCTGTGTGATAAATGAAAGAGGGTTTAAAGTGGTTTCGGTGTATGTTTACCAAAATAGCCTTATGTTTGAATTAAAGTGAAATAGGGGAATCAATTAGTGAGATGAAAAAGAGGGGGAACTCAAATTTTGAAGGGGTAAAATAGGAAACACATGAATTAATTCATATGGTGACATCATAGTTTAATCTTATGACATACATAAGTTTTGTAACTTATTATATAGAGATGTGTGTGTGTGTGTGTGTTCTTGGACGCCATTGTTGTACACAACGGTGGAGCGATTAGGTTCCGATGCCAATTGACATAAAACAGTAAACGACGCTCTAGAAAAGCTCACACGAACCAATGACAAATCCTCTCACAAATATTCAATTACTGAATAAGGGCTATTACAATTCTTTACATAGACCTAAGGATATGTGACCACCAAGTCCTACAAGACAAAAAAATTCCTTATTTACTAAATAAGTATAAAGGCTAGGCCCAAACTTACACCAAAGCTACTAACAGACCACTAATAGCTAACAATTGAAAAGGGCAAAATAAAAAGGAGAAAAACTTTTGAATTATTGCAATTCAGCCCCAAAATATCTCTTTGACCCACATCAGTTGCCTTTGGATATGCATTATATTGGTCCTTTTGTGGGAGATATGGGGGAAATAAACAGAATATTCTTTCAAGTGAAGGAGAGAAAGGAGATTGTAGGGAGATAATGAAGTTCTCGGCGCCTTTTTTAGCTTCCTTGTCAAGGCATTTTAGCAAGTTTCCCCATCGTTTGTCTTTTGAGTCGGCGTGGGTTGTTAAGTACAATTCTTGAAGGGTCTTAAGCCTTCTGTGTGTTTCTTTTTGACGTATTTTGGTGGACTATATTGCTCCTATTTTCTTATAAATCCTTCGTCTTTTTTTCTGAGGAAAATATGTTTTTTTTATAAAAAGATCTTGGAAATCAACATGTGTTCGGATTTTATATCCAGAATTGACAACCAGTATCTTATGACTTAATATATAAAAGATGTTTTTACCCTATTTATTTGTTTCTCGAGAAGTTTTTATTATTATGTTGGTGTTATGTTTGGTAATGCCCTAGCAAGTGGCAGCTCTGACTGGTATATGAATCAACATGCATTATATTGTCCATTGTCTTTCTCAGTATGAATGAAATAATTCCATAGGTGGTACAAGACAGGACCTTATACAAGGAAAATAGAGTCTGGTCTACAATCTACTATGAAAGGCTGTAGGCTCTAGTATTAGTGTTTGTGTTTGAGAAGCTGAGGACATTCATAAGGGTAGATTTGGATGAAGTAAACAAAATAATTTTTGGTGCAAAACTAAACGAGCGCCCTATTTCTTATTGCTGTAATTTGAGGAGTTTTAGGACTATATTGTAGTCAGTGTTCTAAAAGGCCCGCCTAGGCTCCGCCTAGGCTCCGCCTAGGCCCGCCTAGGCTCCGCCTAGGCTCCGCCTAGGCCCGCCTAGGCTTGAGGCTTGAGAGAAACGCATCGCCTACGCCTTATTCTTGGTAAAATGCTTAAGGCACACTTTTCTTTTAAAAAACAAAGGATTAGTTGACAAATATTGGTTATGGAGCATGAATATGAAAAAGATGGCTACCAAACATATGGATATATTTTCAAAATTCAAGGTATGTACTATTTTATTATATTACTAGCCTTAGAATAATTAAAATAATAAAAAAAGGAAAAACGCCTTTTTACGCCTAGGCTTCGCCTAGGCGCGCCTAGGCTCCTAAGGCTTGAGGCTTGACCTCTACGCCTCGACCACGCCTCGCTCCTTTTAGAACCTTGATTGTAGTGATGGAATAGGGTTTGAAATAAGATGAAGGGCTGTAATTTGAGCAGTGTTTTCAATTGTCACAGTAGCGCACTACTGCGTATCTCGAGAGGAAAACATGAAATAGCACATTGTGTTTTGCGCAATGTTCAGATTGCTTGAGCTATTTGATGATGTGGCACGCTATTCCATGCTTTTCCGTGCTATTTTGCGCAATAGGTACTCTATTCAAGTTTTTTTTTTCCCAAGCCGCAAACTAAACAAAACGGGGCCGTTTTGTTTCAAGAGGATAAAAGGACTAAACAAAACAACCAAATCTTGAAATCCTCTACTCTGAAACCCTATTCCAAAACACCTTCTCCAAAATCCTATTTCTTTTCAAACCGACTAATTATTTGAGCCATTAGCTATACAAGGAAAAAGGAGATTTAGTTGTCCCCCGAACAATATTTCAATATATTTGTCGATTAGTTTATTTGTTGATCAATGCCAAGTTTTCTTGTATAGAAATAATGAAGAATTTAAAGTAAATTTTATACATTTTTTAATTAAAAAGGATTTCCTAATTTAATAAGATAGGATATCCAATAGAAATAGGACTAAATAAAACTTACATTGAAACAAGTATCAACCTAGTGATGCTGAACAAGAATGTAAAATGCTTAATGATATAGAGAAGAAGGATAATAAGAGAAAGTGGGTAGAAGAATAAAATCAAGAAGAATATAATATTGAGAATTGGGGGAGAGAATTATTTCAATATTTAGTACTCATCCAACTGATATATAGGATGTTGCATCCACATGAAATCTTCATTTTTTTTGAAATCATACTGGCATTCTCCAAACTGTAAGCGTGATATGGAAGTGATGGAAGCAACAACAATTGGTGTTGGTGGAGGGAAAGTAGCATCTTCACGTGTTAACACCCACCATCCAACAAATGTGACACCCCGCCTAATTAAATACCGGGTGATCACTCCTTTATTAAATTAAAGTCAAGGTGAACAGTTGGTTCATTCTTAGCATCACTGTCGTAAAAATAACTTTTCCAATTTAAACACCCTAATTAATTAAGCTAAGTGTCAAAACCATTTTTAGACATTACTTTCCAAATTTTATTTTATAAACCAAGATTTAAATATTTACAACAATTCAATATTAAAGAATCACACCACAATTATCCTGAAACATATAATCCAAATAATTTCAACATTCAACAACTAAATCCCAACATTTAAAACTTAAAGTAAAACATCCAGACAGTAATAAATCCCAAAGTGACAATACTAAAATAAATGAATCACAATGTCTAATAAAACAACTAGATAATGGAAACGGGCGACACATGCCCAACTGAATAAATAAACTAAGAGTGGAATCAAATAAATGAAGTCGTCTAAGCAAGAGGCCTGCAATTCCCACCTAAGCTGCAGCGCGTTCCTTCCAACGGATCCTATGCAAGACGCCCCTGTGGCTGGGCACCTGTAATATATACATATAGATACAAGAGAGAAAGGAAAATAGAAACGGGTCAGAGCTCGATAGTGTAAATGATTTAAAATTTGTTTTACAAGTATTTAAAATATTTACAGGCAATGCAACAACATATTAGTGCGGCACTCTCTTGAGAAATTCTCACCTCTCTTCTAATGTGCACGCCTATCGCACTAACCTCCCCAACGGATTATCTTATCTTATATTGCACTAAACTTCCCAATGGTTTAACTTATCTTAGGTTACTCGTAAGATTTAAAACTGAACAATATAATTGTTTAAGAGGAAAATTTCATTTGGTCACAAGGTTCTCATTTAAACCTTATTTGCTAATAAAGTTTCCCAGTGCCCCATTATACTTTTCAAAACAAGTATTTCCAAATTGAAGCCAAGATTTATTTCTTACTTACCATAACACAGTAGGCAGTTCCAAATTTCAGAATTTCATATATATATTAAATACTCGTATAATATATATATATATATATATTCTAACAGCACCCCACATAAAAATTATGGTGCGGGCATACTAGGGAAATACAAGTTCGGAATCACTCTCGAACTGTATTAACACATACACAAACAATATTGAGGCGAAGCATAGATTCCAAGTCTCTAAGAGGTCAGCACATACCCTCACGTCTCTTAGGACCGTCTGACCATCGATCAGATAGCCTGTACCAAGGATATCTATCTTCTAGGGTACGAGTCAATATCCCCCATAAAGGTCCCATCGAGATAAGACTGTCCCAGCGCGGTAACCTCAGGGATAGCAAGTAGCGCGGGCATGATTTTCACATGTATATAATATATGTATACACAGTCATATAAATATACTACTTTTATCATATCGATTTAGGTTCATCCCATAACCCATAATCACGACATTTATTCTTATTTTCCCATTATTAGTTATCACGTATAACGGTTCGTCTCTAACTTTAATTTGAGGGATTATTTCAACTTACTACGTAACACTCATGGACTCTATCCTCCCAAGTGTAAAATTCAGTAGGTATTCATCTATTTTCCATCGTAACCATTTTACGCATCTCTCCCTTTAATACAAAATTCCATTGTCCCTTATATATAAACGCCCCAAAAATACAAATTTCGCCTTACATTAAAGGTCCCTTAATCATTAATAAATCCTACTGGTCATCTTTATCTCCCAAAATATTTTAATAAGGATGTCTAAGGAGTATTCTTCATTTAGAATCAATTCAACAATTTTTAAAAGGGAAATTTAAGTCTGCCAGGAGGGGTCGATCGATCGAGGGCAGGGGCTCGATCGATCGATCAAACAGGTATGGCGAATTCTGCAGTTAACCAGTTACGGGTTCTAACACACAACCTTATCCAAATCCAAATTTTTCATTCCCAATCGCCCAAAAATTTGTACTACTAAGAGTATAAACCCATATCATACATCTCCTACGTAAAGCATGCAAATTTCCATTAATAACCATGGATTAACAGGCCAAAATTCATGTAAATCTCAAGAACCTTAGAAATCTCTTTAACATGGTTCTAATCAGTCTTTTCCCAGAAATTCTACTCCTAATGCATCATAAATTCGTAATTAAGCCTTTACATATGAAGGGGTTTCCAAATTATCAATCAAATCATAACTACATGCGGTTTTCCTATCTCCAACATGGGTTTTCTTCTATAAAACTCATCCTAATCACCCTAGGCTAACATGAATGATGCATTAACGAAAATAAGCAAGATAAATACTTGCCTGGGATTTTCAGAATTCTGATTTGCAGACGATTTTGGTGTGGTTGCGTTCCCCGTCGCGCGATCTACGCGTTGGTGGTGGTGGCGGTGCAAGCGGGTGGCTTTTTGGCCTTGGATCGCTTGGAAAGCTTCCTCCTTCCCTCTCCTATGGCCATTCTAAAGTTTTGAGTTGTTTTAACCCTAGAAGGTAATCTTAGACATCTGATATAACCCTTGAAATTTCGTGGGTTTAATTACCCAAAAATGTAAAATGTCCAAAATGCCCTCCCGGGGTACTAATTAAGCCTAAAAACGCCCCGACCCTTCCGGACACTTTGACGCACTCGAAATGATCATACGGGTGACTTATAATTTATTCACTTTTATTCATCAATATTCAGTCCCGACGCAACACGGGCGCGTCCCGACTCAAATTTTCAAAATTGTCATTTTATTCACTCTTGACATTTAATAGAACCAAAATTATATTACTTTACTCATTAGTAATATTCAACAACAAGTTTCCCATAATTACTAACTCACATCACGTTAATAATTATAAAGTGATTAATTTCCGGATTTATTTTAAATTAATAACTCACATTAAATTTAATAAATCCCCAAATTAATATTGCATAAAAATACGGGGTATTACAACAAAATATAATGCTTCGGTATGTCTGATAAAGTAGCATGTCTTCTATGTGAGAAATTTGACCAATATATAAATTTAGTGAAAGATTAGTAATTATGCACTATGTCCATAATCTAAAACGCCGCAAACAAGTCCATTACATGACAGTAATATATAAACATAATAAAGGTATAAACTAATCAAAATAATAAATACATAATAACAAAGCATAATAATGAAACAAAGCAAAAAAATAACATAAAAAATAAACATAGAAAGATAACCAAACATAATAACAACAACAAAATATACTTGGATACAAACATAAGCCAGAAAGTAAAAACCTACAGTTTCAACTTTAACTACAAACCTTAGCTGCGAACAGAAGTAGCTGGGACAAAAAAAGGTTGTGACCTATGCCGGCGACTTCTTCGAACGACTCTGCCAAGCACAGGTTTGGTAGAGAAGATGTCAAGTTGCGAATGGAAAATACCTTGTAGCCGCTACAAGATTTAAAGGAGCCTCAGTTAACCTAAACTACGAGTCACATAGAATCAGCCATGATAGAAGGCTGCAAAAGGGTAAGACTCCTAATTAAGATCTTCTTTTGTCTTCTCATTTTGGCTTCTTTTTTAAGTAATACCGTCTCTACCGATGTTTTCGACTCGGTCATGTCAACCGATATAGACGAATCTCCAGAAATCTCCCTGTTGTAGACCGATTCTTCTCCAAAATGCCCAAAACTCAACTCGCCTCATGGGATCGGATCAAAAGGGTGCGATACTATGTCAACTAGGCCTGTATAATAAAAGGAAAAATTTGAAACAACACATTAGGACTCTAGCTATGATCCCATTACTCTTCACCTCTTGGAGTATCGTAAATGGCCTCCATATAGTTAATGGAAAATGGTATCAAGTTGTTAGAGAGTGGCCTCAGAAATCTAAATGGTCTCAGATGAAGGACAACCAATCAGTTTGACAAGATATCGGTTGCATGGGCCTGTCGGGGTGGAGATAGTATTTAGAACCGGGATTCTCAATGCGATCCGTGTGTGATGGAACTGGCTGTGAGGAGTCAGATAGTAGCAGAATGGGGGTAGGTGGTTGCCCTTACTTGGGGAAAGATCGATTACATTGAAATCTCGGTGGAAGGTCGAGCTTATATGCATTGTTAAGTCAACACTTGATGACGGAATGTTTGTAGGTCTTGCCATGTTGTCGTTCTTTTCTCGAGGGAACTATGACTAGATCCCTTAGTAACAGTACCAACTGTTGCAATGAGGGTTAACCTGACCCTTGTAGGTAGCATGCATACGTTGGAGATGGGAACGAATGTCCTTTTGGATGGCAGCCATGCGGGAGGCCAATTCAGCAACCAAGTGGTACACAAGGTTAGTGGGGAGAAGGGCTGCCAAGTCAACAAGAATGATGGGAGATGTGCCCAACACAATCTAAAACGGGGACAAGTCTGTAAAGTGGTTGGACTTTGTTGAATGCAAACTCAACTTATGACATGATCAAGTTCCAATCCTTGGGGTTGTCTTGAACAAGGCACCTTAAATGATTCCCAAACACATTGTTAGCAACCATAGTTTGACCACCGTCTGTATGCGGGTGAAAGGCGGTGTGAAACTAAAGGAAACAACACAAACAAACATCCCTATCGAAGTTAATACTTCAAGGGACACCATGTACCACACCATCCCTCAGAAGTAGAGAGTAGCAACATGAGATGCATCAAAAGTCTTGTTATATTGGATAAAGTGGGCCATGTTAAATAAACGATAATGGAATTATTTTACCAAATCTAAGTTGGTTTAAGTTCTTACAAGGAAAAAAGGATCTTTTAATTTTATGATATATATATATATATATATATATATATATATATATATATATATATATTTGTGTGTGTGTGTGTGTGTGGAGGGGGAGTGCTCATGAACCTTATTCCAAACTAAATGCTGTATCAAAACTTAAAAGGATTCTGCTTAATTTTTAACTAGGCTCAAGTTGACTGTCATTGTATAATCTTGATATCTCTAGTACTTCTAACCATAGTTGTCAAATCGTGAATTGAATCGTAAATGGAAAACCCTATAAATTGTAAATCGTGAATCGATATAAAATGTTGAAAATATAGTAAATTATATATAAATTCATAAAGAACACATTAAAATATGTAATAAAACATATTATGACAGATATATCTTCTTCTTTAAATAATATCTTCTTTTGTCTTCTCATTTTGTCTTCTTCTTTAAGTTATTCCGTATCTGTCGATGTTTTGTTCGACTCGGTCATATCAACCGATATAGACGAATCTCCCGAGCACTCGCCGTTATAGACCGATTCTCCCCCAAAATACCTAAAACTCAACCCCCCTCACGGTATCCGATTGAAAGGCTGCGATATCACGTCAACTCAGTCTATATAATAAAAGAACAAAATTGGAACAACACGTAAGGACCCGAAGCTATGCTCGTGTTACTTTATCCCTCTTGAAGTACTGTAATATGGGCTCCATATAGTTTACGGAAAATGGTATCGAGTTGTTAGAAAATGGCCTCAGAAATCTAAATGGTCTCAAATGAAGGACAACCAGCCCATTTCACGAGATATCGTTTGATTGGCCCAGTCGGGGTGAAGATAGTATTTCAATCCAGGATTCCCTTAATGCGATCCGTGTGATGTAACTGGCTGTGAGGAATCAGATAGTTGGGGGGGGGGGGGGGGGTATTTGCCCTTAGTTGAGGAAAGATTGACTACATTGAAATCTTGTCGGAAGGTCGAGCTTGTATGCATTGTTACGTTAGCACTCGGCGACGATCACGTTCCAACCCTTTGGGTTGTCTTGAACAAGGTACCGTAAATGATTTTAGCTGTTTGTATGTGTATGAAAGGCAGTAGAAAAAGGCAGTAGAAAAATGAAGGGAGAAACAGAGACAAACATCTCTATCGGAGTTAATTCTTCGAGAGAGCCCACGTACCCCACCACCTCTCGGAAATTGAGACTAGCAACATGAGATGCATCAGTAGTCCTGCTACATTTGATAAAGTGGGCCATGTTAAATATACAATAATGGAATTATTGTACCAAATTTAAGTTGGTTTAAGTTCTTACAAAAAAATGAATTGTTTATTTATTCATTTATTTATTTATTTAATATTATTATTATTATTATTAATATTATTATTTTTATGTCTGTCTGTGTGGAGGAGTGCTATTCATTATTGAACCTTATTCCAAACTAAATGCTGTACCAAAAACTGAAATGTATTCTGCTCAACTTTAGCTAGCGCTCAAGTCGACTGTCATTATATGAATTTGATATCTCTAGTACTTCTAGTGCCCCTTTAGATTTGGCTGTATTACACCAAGTGCCTCGTTTGTAGTGTGTGTGTGATAGCCCCCAAGTTCTAAAGCAGGGAAAAGTTGTTGATATCCCAGGAATAAATTTCATGCATCAACAAGAATATCTTCTGTTGATGCAACCGATGATATAGTTAAAAAGTCTCATTTTTTGTATTGGCGTGTTTGAATGGTTTTGGGTTAATCTTGGAACAAGATTTGAAATGACTTGTTGCTGCTGCTACACGCAGGTGGTCGTTTTTGGAAGATTTGGGACTTGATGAAGAAAATGCGAGCCAAGTTCTGGGTCGCTGTCCTGAAATATTTGCTACAAGCATAGAAAAAGTTCTCAAGAAGAAGGTCGAATTCCAACCATCTTCCTCGGGTTATCACAAAGTATCCAGAGCTTTTTGTATGTGACATTAACAAAGCCTTGCTTCCAAGGTAATTTTCTATAGATTCTCAAGTATATAACTATCGCAACTTATATTCAACTAATGTGTTTGATCTTGGAAAGTATAGGGTAAAATACAAATATAACGGATTTTTGAATCTTTATTTTTCGATAATCAAGCATAACATGAATAAATGACCCGAATCATCACTTTTTATTTATTTTTAAGGTTGCATTTGTTTTTGTATTAAAAATCGAAATCTGAGGTCAGGGGGAGACCTAGGTGGTCCCGAAGGTGGGCGGCCACCCACCCAGATTTTTTGGAATTTTTTTCTGGTTTGGGCTAATTTTTTGGACCTTTGTGTAATGTTTTATAGTGAAAGGCATTGAGTTTTTGCCATTTTAAAATTCAAGGGGCGGAAATATAAATAAGCAAAACCCAACTCAACTTCCCCCCTCTCTGCTACTCTTATTGCTGGCCTGCTGCCCCCAAACCAGCATCGAAGAGAACCAGTGCTCCTGGTGCCCTGCTATTGTGCCTTCCAAGTTTCTCTCCCTCCGCCCCTGCCAGTGCTGCCAGCGCCGAAGGAAGGAGTTCTCTCTCTCTCTCTCTCTCTCTCTCTCGGGTTGTCGATTCGTAGCAGCAGGAAGCAGGTAACTTTCTTTTTTTTTTTTTTAAATTCAATATTTATTTTGATAAACGATAAATATATATGTTAACAATTGTTCAACATATTTTTTTCAGTTCAACATTTTTTTTCCAGTTATATAATTAAATGATTAGGATTGTTAAATTAGTTTATTGTAAAAATTAGTAAATTGTTGTTTTGGAATATATTTTCAAATTTAAGGTAATTAAGTTGAAATATTGTGATTGGTATTTGAGATTTAGGGTAATATTATGTAGATGTATTTTTAAAAATTTCAGGAACAAAATGGGAGCTAAAAATTTGTCAATATTAACCTTTAAACTTTTAGGTATAAAAATTTGCAAAAAAATAATACCCCCCCCCCCCCCCCCTCCCCAAAAAAAAAAAATCGCTTCGGGGGCTCCCGCCCCCGAACCCCCGATCTTTATCGAAAAATTTCGCACCCCCGGACTAAAAATCCTGTCCTAGATATGTAGTCTGAAATTTGAAATGGAGAATTTTGTTTTATTATTAGGGTTGCTTGTTTTGGAACCAAATAGTGTATATTTTAGACATTTTTCATATATATATATATATATATATATATAATAAAGTAGAAAACTTATGTATGTCATAAGCTTGAAGTATGATGTCATCTTTGTGAATTTTTTTGCACTACCTACTTTACCCCTTACAAATTTAGCTTCCCCCTCTTTTCTTTCCCAATACTTAGTTCCCACCCTACCACTTTAATTCAAACATAAGGGCTTTGTGGTAAATTACTTTTCTTTGTACTATCTCACCCACCCTCTATCACGACCATACACATTCTCCTCCTCAAACTCTCAAAATCGGAACCCCACACCACACCACAAACCCGAAACCCTCTCTCTTCTCCATTTTTAAGGTATCATCTCTCGCTACTATGGGGTTATTGTTATTTTTGTATTGAGGAAATCAATAGAATATATACGAGAGCTTATTTTGTTTTACTATTTGTTTTGTTCACAGCAATCATGAAATCATTTGGGATCTGAAGATTCTTTTGCAATTTGTCCAAATAGTTGCATGTAGATCTGAAAGTGTTGGGTTTTTCAGATCTATAAGTTGAGTACTTCATTCTCTACAATTTGGGGTTACGATTGGGGATTAGAGAGAAATTTTTTTTTACTTTATTTTTCGATTAGCCTTATCATTTTATTAATATCTGGGTTTTTTCTCTTTTTTCAAGATCTATGAATATCAATGTGCGTATTGGATCTAAGAATATCCATGAATATGAACGGTTCTGTGTATGTAAAAAAAAACTTTTTTGGTTGCATAGAATGAGCTTATAATCAGGTAATTTGTTAGCGTTTTTTATTTTTATCAGTGATTTGAGTTGTGAAGGGAAAAAACTGTGGGGGTTTATTTTGATGCAATTTGTGCATTTGGAACTTCAATGGTGGATTTTAATTCTTGGTCTATTTTTTTTAGTGCTCAACTTTAGCTTGATGATATGGTTTTCCCATTTTAACTGACTTTATATAATATTTTAGATACCTAAATTTAAGAATGCTTGATTCATTTATGTTTTTAATTTTTTCTCAGGGAACCTTATGTTCTGCTATTGAAAACTACCGAGTTTTAGTATTTAAAATTCTGTGCTTTGTTGATTCTATATGGCTATACAAATTTTATAGGGTTCCTTTATGTCCATTTCATCGTATCGAAGAACGTATTTACGGAGGTGATTATATCTCCATTAAGTGTAAAGCTACATTATTAGTGTCAAATCTATGTCACAATTAAGTTTGAAGCTATAACTCAATGCATATATATAAAGTAATTTTGTATGTGTATTAAATGATGTAGGTTTTGGAGGTGATGCTTAATCAACAACTGATGATATAAGAGCTTAATCATGATTAGATGGGGATGCGACAACATGTTCATGAAGTATCTTGACGGGTTGAAAGGATGATGTTCATGAAGTATCATGACGGGTTGAAGCCGCTCAAAATCAACATAGGTGAAAGGACGATGATATCACCAACTTTATTTACAAGGAAAGCTCCATCCACCTATAGTCCGAATGCCTCTATTCCAGGTATGAATTTAAATATCAGTTTTGATATGCGTTGATGTTATAACTTGCAAGCAAGCTGATTGAAAAAGCAAAAAGTCCTAATACTAGATATGTTGATATGCTGCTAATACCTAATACATGATATGATGGTACCTGATACCTAATATGTGGATACTCGATCAGCAGCATTCTTGGTACTAATACGGAAATGGATCTCATATATGCTGTTTTTTCCCTCCATATCCATGTTTTACCTCAAATATGAGATCCATTTTTTGGGTTTTAGTGTCGAGTCTCTTTCTTTTTTATTACTACATCACTCAATTTTATTACTACATCACTCAATTCGTGGGATTTTCAGTAAGCTCTATATTCTAATTTGAAATTATGTAGTTATATTTTAAGATCATTAATGATCAGTAACTGAAAGTATTGTAACGATGTTTGCGTGAAGCAATACTAAGATAGTATTGTAAAGATTTATGCGTGAAGAAATACTAAGATAGTATTGTAAAGATATTTGCGTATATACATATTATAATTCAACGATGTTTAGTATTTCAATTGTATCATTTAGGAGGATAGGAACTACAAATAATATGGTTCGCCAAGGGATGCAACATAGCAGTGTTGGCAGATGCCATTTTTTGTAAGAGGTTAGTAACTTCCTCTTTTCTTTTTTTGGCAGATTTCATTTTTGGCAGAGGTTAGAGGAAATTTTGAATTCCTCTTTTCTGTACAGTTAAATAAAAAGCACAGCTTTTAGAAAGTTTGGAACGACTTCTTGGAGTTACACGTCGACTGTCACAGATGGTTGAGCTGGCCGTGAATGAAGCTACGGAGGTATCTACTTTGCTTGCTTGATCATTTTTAGTATCACAGATAGTTGAGCCGACGATCACAAATGGTTTAGCATTTACTAGCACGACTTCGAGTATTGGTTCAACAAATATTGTATTCATCAAAGTTAATTTACACTCATGGTTAGATCATTATGTAATGTGAAGTTTCGGGTCCTCTAAGAGGACTGAATATCCCAGATATAAAGTAAAAATAAAATGTCATTTACAGTTTCATGTCCTATTATTATGTGGTATTACCTTGATTTTTCTTTTTTTGTGTAAGTCAAGGATATGTATATTGGAATATATTATACACTTCCTATTGAGTTTGTTAGTCTATTTTCTCTTCGTCATTGCAATCATAAACGTTGGTTCTCTTCGTATTAAGTCAAGGTCCCTGCAATCATAAACATTGCCGGAGCACCCCCTGTTCTACATCTCTTCTTCTCTTCTCTCTCTCTCTCTCTCTCTTCAGCAAGTTATAATCGTGTCAATTACAAATGATATAAACTCTTGCAGCAACTGGAATGTCAGCTTACTAAACAAAACATAGATCCTGTGAACCCTGTGATTCCCATAGTATGAGAGCCTTTGAAATATTAATTTAAATTTACTCTGCTATGACATTCTAAGTGGTTCTAATACTAAGATGTTTTTTCAATCACTGAGTGAGGCTTAAGATCAAGTCTTTCAGGGTCCCAGAGCGTTTTATTGAGATTGCAGAAACTGTAATAGTTGGTTCTCCTTAAGGTATGTTATTGTCAAACTACTTTGTTGGGCTAAGATGCTTTGTTTTGTTTCTTTCCATGATTCTATGTTTCTTAAACTATTCACATAACATGCTCAAGTAAATTTCCAACAAAAATTTTGTTGTTTTCTACAAGTAAAAGTACTCCGAGTATTGTTGTTGGTCTTATAGATGTTTGACATTTAGTTAATTGATGTAATTTTTTTACAAATTTTAGCAATTGGGATTAACCTTATTATCTTCCTCTTTCGCTCCCCTCTTTTTTAACTGATACTCTATGAAATTTGAAGATAGGATAAACTACGTTGACTCTCACAGGGCTCAACTATTTTTACATTCGTGCATTTCATTCGAAACCAAAATAAGGAGAGACATTACCATCCCTCCAAATTCATTACAATGGCTTTTCTCCACCTGATCAATCAAAAAGAGTTCCTGTGATTTGTCAGATTAAGAGAAAATCAAATACATCTATGATCACATGGATAGAATTGACATGGTCAGGGTTAGTTCTTCTGATTTAATGCTTTAACATCCGTTAATATAAATAGGTGAATTAAAAACGAATACATAATAATAGAAAAGGTCTCGCACAAGTTAATTTGAAAAATATTGAATGATGAGAAAACCAACTGAATTACATGATCTATATAACAAGGCATTATGCAAATGATATATCCCATAGTTTCAATATTGTGTTTGTCATTGATAAGAAAAACATCATTTTACGAAGCTGTGGATTCTAGATGAACTGAAGCGCAAATTTTTTGAAGCAATTCAAAATGAGAATCTTTAAAGAAACAACACTGAGCAAATACCTGTTGTTGTCTTTATAAGTATGCATGAAAATCATCTTATAGAGCATGTCCAAGTATGCATGAAAATCGATTTGGTCTTTATAAGTTTTTGAGACGGGATGCAACTGGCCAGGAATATGCTGTTGTGGTCTTTGGGGAGGGAATCTTGGTTGGCCTCATGAGAAAGCTGCTGAAGACAAGATCGAAAAGGCTCTTTTCTTTCTTTTTCTTTCTTTTGAAGACTCACAAGGGAACCAACTTCCCACTACCACAAAAATATTACAAGGAATTCACTATGTTCTTCATCATAATGGTTCGGCTAAATTCAACTTTCTTTTGTCTGTACAACAAAGAATTAGAGGATTTTGCACTACACTCTCGAGCAAGGTAGCTTTAAACTATTCTTTCATTGTTTCTTTCTAGATGCAATCAACCATTTGTATTTATATGGATGTCTCGAAAAGTTAAGGATTATAATTTTGTTTATTTTCTCGATTTTTCTTACATGATTGTTGTTGAATAGGCACCTCAGAGCTGTTTCATAAGCAGTTAAAACAACCCCATTCACTACAATAGATTTGGCGTTCAAAAGTCGCTGTAAACCTCAGAGCTGTCATGACGAAGGTCGACATTTCATTCTTCTCGCCGAACTACTTGAAAAGATTGGTTCTTTCTATGGAGCATTACCTGCTCATAGTCGTCTTTGGGACTCTACTATAGCTACTTTGAAGGACCTGCTGTCACATTTGGCTATCGAACATTGCGTCCATGAGGCTAGAGGACTTGATGTGCTGCCCACAATGTGTATCAGATGAAAAATTAAAATTTTAGCATTGTGCTTTAGCTGAATTGTATTGCACCCGAAGTAAAGCACACTAGAGCTGGTACTTCCATTATGGGTAAATATCAAACAGATATTGTAAGAAATATATTCATTGAGTTTTCAAGACTTTTCCCCCTTTTCTTGGGTAAAAAAAGAATGAGATACATAGTTATTGCAGTTGGTGCTGCATATTCTTATTGTAGTTGGTGCTACTATACAACTGCCTCAAGTCCCTTCATCGGGATTAATGCTCCCCAGTGATGTTCTTATTCATAAATTTTAATGTTTTGTGGGGCGGTGGTTGTTATTTTTTGGTGTTTTTACTAATTTTATTAGTTAATTTCTTAGTTATTTTTTCCACATGCGCATAAATAAGTATAATTTAATCATAATTTTATGCCGAGTTTGTATATAATCTTAGTTTTCATCCAAGACAAAATATATTTTTTTAAGATATTGCTTGGGATCTCCCTGCTTATAACCTTGCACTATATTGTATAACCTTACAAATGTATTGTTTGGAGATATTGTTGGCCATTGTATGTATTCCTTTTTAATTGTATATTTATTCCATTATATTTGTTCAGATGAATTACAACTCAAGAATAGCTGAATGGAAAGTATAATTGTTTATTGTTGCCCATTGTATGTTTTTTTTTTTTGCTTTCTTTATTATAGCAATGCATTGTTTTTTGTTTAAACTTCAAATGTGTAAAGATCACTTTGGAGGTCTTTTGAAGATTGATTCCCTAAAGAAGTTAAGACTCCGTTGCTTGCAAAATTTTTCGCATAGGTGATATTCGGACATTTTTACTTGATGTGAATTTTACATGATGATAATAATCATTATTATAATAACTACTATAATAATTATTGTTGTTATTGTCTGTTTGTAGTTCTTGCTTGAGGAACTAATCGACTGACCAGAAGTGCCATTGTGCGGTAGCTCCCGTTATATGGACATTGGCGCCATTATATAAAAGACGATGAAAATGATATTTAGAGGGATGGAAGATTGGAAACTGGTAGATCAAGCACCCACCATTTCTCTTTTTTCTTAAAAAGTGTTTTTGTAAATCAAGATGATGTATGTTGGTAATATTGAGTGCTTATTTATTTCTTTTGTAAAATATTTATTTTAGCTGGACGCATTCTATACAATGTTTGGCGCTTCCAAAATGTGAAAGTACTAGAAATGTGTACTCCACATGTTATACAAATCTAAATAGATAATTATATTATATTTGAATTACAAACTATGACTTTTGTAGTGGGTGTATTTTTTATTTTTTTATAAAGAGCGGATAATCCAATAAACAAAGGAAATTTTGTTCAAAAATTTAAAACTGTTTACGATTATTTATTTTATATAAAAACATAGACTTAAATTATACATGATTTGATATTTTGAAAAAAAATTATTCATGAAGAAGCTGCTTTCGTGTTTCGAACTCGAGACCAACCATAGTTTTGGTGAGAGCACTTGCTATTGCATCAAGACACGACTTTATGCTTTTCAAAATTATCAGCGTGCCTTCAGGCACGGGCATACCCTAGTATCTCTCTCTCTCTCTCTCTCTCTCTATATATATATATATATATATATATATATATATATATATATATATGGCCCTTCTCCTATCGTCTCTCGGTTGAACCAGATCCACACGACTTGCCAAAATAAGTTTTACCTATTTTTCAACCCAAATCTTGAGCTATTTTGCTCAAGAGTTTTGAGTAAGCAACTCACTTGTCGCCCCAACATTTTCCACATTTTTTTTAATTTAAAAAAAAATTATGTATTGATTTTAATTTAGTTTGACAACAATTGCTTTGCAGGCCCAACCTTCTTATCTTTTATTAGTTGACCTGCATTTTCTTGCTCAACGGTTTAACTCATTATGGACATGTAGAATTTGCCTAAAACTTGGAGATTGTCTAAGAGGTAGAAATAACCTTCAATTTGAACATTAAATTTGAATTAGACTAAATACGACCATCCAAATGTTTATATAGACGGTAAGCAAACATATTTTTCGGACACCTTATTCATATAAAAAAACAAATGCACTCTCAATATTACCTCTCAATGATTCAGAGTCAATATATATGACTGTAACCTCTTAAAAAACATTGAACATCTCAGATTTAAGAGGTAAAAACAAATACCACCTAAACACAGACCGGAAGCAAACTTGTTCTTACGAAGTAATTTGGTTGTGTTGAGCAAAATGAAGTACTTGTTGAAGATTGGTCTATCAAAGAAGGACGTCGCATTCATGGTGCGAAGATTCTCGCCGTTACTCAAATACAACGTTGACGAGGTCTTGAGACTGAAGTTGGAGTTCCTAGTGAAGACCATGGAAAAAACACCAAGTGAGGTGGTTGATTATCCCAGATATTTCAGCTACTCTTTGAAAAAGAAGATAGAACCTAGACATTGGATGCTCAGGGGTAGGAATGTAGAGTGTAGTTTGAAAGATATGTTGGGTAAGAATGATGAGGAATTTGCAGCTGATTATGTGATGGGTGTTGGGAATATGCCGGTTTCACTACATTTGGAATGATGAAAAGTGGTGTCGTTTTGGCGATTGTATGGTATCGGGACTCTTTTGAAAATAGTAAATCACAGGTGTTTTGAGACCTACCCCCATCCTTCTCGCACGCGCACGCACACGCACACGGAAAAAATAAAGGTGGCAATTCGTATTTTTGGATCGTGGTTTGACTCGATACGTCAATAACCATTAAGGCACGAACACGTGTGTTTTCACCTGACACAGACATGACTAAAATGTGACAGGGCTAACATGATTCTTATCAGTTAAACGCAAGAAGACATAAGAAACGATCATGTTAAAAAATTCGGACACGAATATGATTTGTTGTTTTGTTTTGGCGCATCTAAAATTGTCACCCATAAAAAAATATGGGATTAAGAGTGCTTGATTATAAAGTTAGGAAAAAAGATTGATAAGAGTTTTTTTTGAATGAAAAGCTGGATAAAGAGCTGAAGAAAAGATTGGTGTGATACTCTTTACTTGCCCCTTTCACTGTACTCGGAATTATATTTAATGGAACAAAGAATTCACTTTAATAGAATACTGGAAAAGTAAGGTGGAAATTGTTTTCCATTTTTTGTTTCTAATTTCATCTCCCTTTCTAGTTTTCATTTTCTATGAAAAAAATTTAAATTTAGAAAACGCGTTTAAGTATCAGAATTAATGCTTGCTCTATTTATTAATTTTTTTCACTAACACTACAACTAATTCACCACATTAGCCACAAAATGGTCGTTTTAAAAGAACAAATTAAAAATATTCTTTTTTTTTTTGGAAAATTTGAAAAAAGTTTTTAAAATTGGAAATATATTTATTTGAATGCATGTTTTCCGTAGTTTTTATTTAAAACTCTATATTCCATAATTATACAGGCCCAAGTGTCTCCCACCAAGTCACTCATCTCCTTTTCTATTCTTCCTCCCCTATTTTTAATAAAAGTAACCTGTTTCATTAATTTCTTTTAAAATTTATGGTCAAAATAAAATAAAATTAAAGAATGCTTCAACGTGTCAAAAGAGAATAGGGATACTTAGACGAATTGCAATGCATATTATATTGATGGTGATTGGAGCGAAATCTTTCATAATTGGATTTCAAGTTAGTAACTTTTATTTTTCCCTTCACCTTCCTCTTCGTTTTAGATCCAAAATAGGAGAGTTGAGTAAATCTAAAAGCTAAAGAAGGTTTATGGTGAAGGGTGAAGATGTCCGAATATTGATTATTTTAAAATGTACCAATTGTGTCTGAAACAGTGTTAATAAGGTATCAACGGGCATTTTCAGATATATTACTCAAAAGAACTGGCACAATGCACTTAATTTATATACCAAGATGCTTCAATGGTAGTTTGCTCCTGCATAAAGGTGATTTGCTCCATGACATTGGGCAAATTCAACCTTTTCGTGACATCTTTTTTGTCGTGTGCGTCTTTTCTTTGGCAATTGGAATATCACGAAAAGGTAAGTTTGTGTAAGTGTGTATATATATATAATTGTTTTGATTTAAAAATATAATGTTTAAAAAAGATTAAAAATAGTTTATTTTTATAAAAATATGTCAAATATATAAAAATTAGGTAGCGTAGTCGCGGTGGGGTGGGTGGCTAGGCGGTTATGTTTTGTACGCGTGATCCTCTCGCGACGATTGGTTTGTCGCGCGAACACGCATTTGCTGCTCATGAACAAACAACTTAGGAGCAATTTGCTTGTTTGGGATTATTTTATTAGTTTTCATAATATTTTGGAGAGCAAAATTATATAATGATGGATACAAAAATAACATAATGCTATTTTGCTGGTCTTAGGAATTAAAACCATATTAATGCGCATGAAGGATTATACTAAGGATTTCACCCCTAGAAAAGTGTATATTCTTGCCTATTAGTATAAACGTTAAACAAGGTCTGAAATAGATAGAAATGAGCTCACAAAACGCTCTGTAATGGGCATTGGTCTGGGCCTCCTATTTGGTTAGGGCCAATACTTAAATGGAATTAGATCTCCAGATAATAATGATCCCCTGCACAGTCCGAGTGGAACTTGGAAGCCCAAGAAGAGACTAAACCTACAATTGAAGCCCAAATCGCACGAACTGGAATCTCGTTCGAATGAAAATATTTTTTAAGAACTTTTCATAAAAGTTTTCGAACGAGATTCCCAGGTCGTTCGAACGATAATTCTAACGAATTTTCCTTTTTCTCACTGGAACATCGTTAGTAAAGTCGTTCGAACGACTTTGGCGGGAACAAATTTTTGGCAGTTTTCTCCTTGTTCCCACTATGTTTTCCCCACTACTTTTTGACATAATTACTAAGTGCGGAAACCAACCTTTTGAAGGCAACTTTTTCACATTCTAAGAGTTTTTAGGAAGAGCAAAAACTTTCAAGAAAAAGTTCCATGTTTTGTGTTTGATTTTTATGGATTAATTTCACCAAAAACACATACACACCCAATAGTTTGTTTATTCCAAGTTCCTTAATATATATATATATATATATCCTTGCTTGGAGTGTTTGGCACCGAGTTTTTCTCTACACCTCAAAGAAGAGAAGTTTGGGTTTACTTCTACATCCCACAAAGAAGAAGTTTGTTTGCTGTGACATACCCACTTGGAGAAAGGCTCCTTGTTCGGATGGCGGTGACCACAAAAAGTCCAATCGGTGGATTTCGAGACCGCGGTGGACCTCCGTGGTTATTCGCTAGGCAGAGGTGTATACAAGAAGAAACACCGGGACTTGGACGGAGTCAAGTCGGGTGTTGTAAGTCTTTTTGTCTTGTACTTGTAAAATCGTACTTAGTGGATTTGTGGCTAGGGCCTTCCGAGGTTTTTTCCCGTTGTGGGTTTTTCCTCGTATATCGAGGCGTAGTGGTTTGTTTATTTTATCCTTTGCAAATTTACAGATGCATGCTTAGGTAAAAGATAAAATTGGAATATTTAATTTGGTGCTAAATTTGTTTGGGTAAAAATTCATTTAATTCAAGTCATGAATTTTATTGGATAAAATTTGGTTTGGCCTAATTTGCAAAAATGAATTAATTATTCGTGTTAAGCAAATTTCTAGGACTTGGGTTGAATTATTTGGGTTTAAGTGAAAAATGTATTTGTTATTTAATTTAATTTCACTTTGAGTTTAGTTTAATTTTAATTTGAAAGAAATTAAAATTTTTTGTGTGCGTGTGTTATGTTGAACCATCTTTATTCCGCACTAAAGGAAATTGTTTTTGTAAAATTTTAAAATTGGGGTCCTATCGTTTTCAACAAGTGGTATCAGAGCATTGATTTAGAAAAACTCACGTTTTCAGATTGGTATTAGAGTATTGATTTAGAAAAACTCACGTTTTCAGATTGGTATCAGAGCGGGATCGCTAAATTATTGCGTTTAAGATCCTTTTAAATATTTTTGACTAAAATGGAATTTTTTCCATTTTCAAAATTTCCTATTTTCGATGGTTCTAATTACGCATATTAGAAAGCACGTATGCGCTCGACACTTAGGTCTCTAGATGAGAGGGTTTGGTTGTTAGTTGTTAACGGGTGGCCCCACCTACATATTTAGTTAAAAATGAACGTGTTCCCAAACCCACCAATAGATGGAGTGAGAATGAATTTAAACTTGCAAATTTTAATTCCAGAGGTTTAAATGCCTTGTTTAGCGCGGTCACACCGGATGAATTTCGTCGCATTATGACGTTTAAAATCGCTAAAGAAGCTTGGGATATTTTACAACTCACTCATGAAGGAACTAGTGTCGTAAAAGCTTTTAAACTCCAAATCCTCACCACTCAATTTGAAACCATCAAAATGAATGAAAAAGAAACATTTGATGAATTTTATGCTTGACTTTCCGATATAGTTAATTCATCTTTTAATTTGGGAGCGAAAATACCCGACAACTGAGTAGTAAAGAAAATTTTAAGGTCCCTACCCGATAGATTTGTTCCTAAGGTGACCGTGTTAAATTCTTTACCTACTTTAGCCTCTACGAAATTAGAAGAGCTCGTAGGTGATTTACAAACCTATGAACTAGACATGTTTACCTCTAAAACTGAAAAGAAAATAGATAAGGGCGTTGCTTTGAAAGCCCAAAACGAGGAAAAACAAGTAGTAAAGAGTGAAAGTGAGAGTGAGTCGGAAGATATGGCTATGTTTGCTAGGAAGTTTTGAAAATTTCTTAAATTTAACAAAGATAAATTTAAAAATGATTTTAAGAAATTTGAAAATTCTAAGCATGAAAAAGCCGAAAAGATCCCTAAAACTTTTAATGAAAACCTTAATAGGGATGAGTCTAATAGGTGTTACGGTTGTAAGGGTAATGGCCAAGGGCTTTTGAATGCCCCACTAAACTAAGGAAATAGGGTAAACAACCTATTTCATATAATGCTACACTTGGTGATAGTGATAAGGAAGAGGGAACCGCTTTCCCCATTGAGCGCAACTTTACCGCGTTCATGACTAGTCATGTTAGTGAGTGTGAGATTTTGTCCGACGATGACACCTTAAAACATGACACTTCCAAGGCCTTTGTTTGTGAAGCTAAAAAAGATGATGGTAGTGAGAGTGGAGAAGAGAGAGAGAGTGAAAGTGAAAATGAGGTTGATGTGAGTGAACTTCAGTTTGCATTTCAAGAACTATATGGAGAATCTATTAAATTAAAAAGAGCAAATTTGAAGTTAGAAGCTAGTTTGAAAGAGCGTGTCGAGGTCATTAATGAGAATGTTTTAGTGGAAGACCTTAGGACACGTGAGAGATCTCTTCGTGAGAAGCTTGAATATGTTGAAGGCGAGAGAGATAGCCTTAAAGGTTTAATGGAATCCTTGAAAAAGGAGCTTCTTGTGTTTGAAGAGCGGAATGTCTTATTAGAGTCTAATATTTTAGAATTAAAAAATAAATTAAAAGACTCTAGTAAAGTCAAATTTAATTTGGAGTGTCGTTCAGAGAAATTAGATAAAATATTAGGAACGGTCCAAATTAAAAATGACACGTGTGGTTTAGGCTTCGATACTTGTAATGAATCAACTCATAAAGTCAAAACCAAAGTTTTAAGAGAATCACATAGGAAAGCCTTTAGAGATCAATCCTTAGGTTCCAACTTTCGCGTGTTTTTATTTGTTCACATTGCAATCGAAAAGGTCATCTTAGAAAATTTTGTTTTGATCTTAAACGAGGTCCTAGAAAATCCCAACGTAAGGCAACCGAGGTAGCCAAGATTCCTAAACCCCGTGATCGTCATTCTTCGTTAGTTTGGGTTAGGAAATCTGACTTGGTAGCTTTACATGATAGGATTTTTTATTCTCATTTACTTTCACATGCTTCCTCCCCTGCTACATCTAAATGTTGAATGTGTTAGTTGTTTGCATACTTTAGCTTTTGTGCTTCATGCTAAGTTATCATGCTAATTGTATGCTTCTTTATCACTCTTTTAGTCTATACTTCATGCTTTATCACATGCTAGAATTATGATTGTTGTTTATCTTTTGTATTATAGTTATTTCATTTTACACTACACCAAAAACAACATTTTGGCACACCCTGATATTAAAAATCTGGCATGGTTTAAAACTGTGCCAGATTTTGGCACGGTTTAATAGAAATTTGGCACACTTTAAAGCAGTGCCAAAATTTGGCACTGTTTTAAAGTGTGCCAAAATTGAGTACACTTTACTAGGATATAAAATACCTCAAAATTTTGGGACATTTTGGTTTCCCTCTTCTCTCTCCTTCTTCGTCTTCTCCCCCGCTCTCCCCTCTCTCTCCACCAAAAACCCAAGCCCTACCATCGGGTCACCAAAAATCCAAGCCCGACCATCCGCTCTCCCCCGCTCTCCCCCTCTCTCCCCTGCTGCGTCGGCCCTATTCCTGCCGTCGCCTCCCCCCTTGGGTTTATCCCCTGCCGTCGCCCCTATTTCCGGGTTTATCCTCCTCCGGTCACCTCCCCCGCTCCCCTGGTTCCGGGTTTTTGATATTCCGGTGTCGTGGTTTTGATATTCCGGTGTCGTCGCCCCTATTTTCTCAGTTTGAGGTATATATATATATATATATATATATATATAAATCAATATATATCAGTATATAAATCAGTATACTGATTTATATCATATATATATATATACTGATATATAAATATAAAATCATATATACTAACTGATATATAAATATAAAATCATATATACTGATATATATTATATATATACTGATTTATATCATATATACTGATATATAAATATAAAATCATATATACTAACTGATATATAAATATAAAATCATATATACTGATTTATATATATATATATATTCGATTAAACTCTAGAATTAGATTTAATCTAGAATTATTTAGAATTGTCTAGAATTATTTAGAATTATCTAGAATTAAATCTATTTTATTAAATCACTATATATTAGATTTAATTCTAGATAATTATAGATTAAATCTAATTCTAGAGTTTAATCTAATATATATATATATATATATATATATATATATATATATATATATATATATATATATATATACTGAGGTGGAATTAAATCTAATATATACTGATTTTTGGAATGTGGAGATAACTTTTCAATAGTCCAGTTTAGGAAAGAGAGAGCCATGTGCAGCTAACATTTTGAGTCTTGAGGTGGGTGATATAGGAGGTGATTGTGTTTTCTTGGCAAGATCTGATGGGGGTGATGGGATTTCCAAGCACTTGAGGTGATTGTGTTCTCAAAGGCCCAGTCAGGGCACACTCCCTCCAAGGCTGTTGCCGTCCCTCTAAGGTATTTCTCATATTAACTTTTTGAATGGATTTTTTGTTTTGCAACAAAATGCATTTTTTTTGGCACAAAAATGGTTCAATGTGCACAAAATGCATTTTAGGGCATAATAATCTCATATTAATATTTAAGTGTTTAAATGCTAATTGTGCATGTTCATGTTTGTGACAATGTTAATGTGCACATAGAGGGGTAAAGCTTGGATAGTCCAATTGTTAGCTGTGGCCTGTTTCTCGCTAGCAACAAAAATGGAGGAGATTGAAGTGCCTCCCATTGTTGATTTACAGGTGAGAGAAAAATTAATGTGAATATTTATTTATTTCATTATATATTGATCCATTTTCCTTTCTGATATGTTCTTATATGTAATGGACATATGGATTTTTGTGAGTAGGTAGGAGATCCCAAATTTTTATTTGAAGGCAAAACCATACAAAGAATGGCGCTTCTTGTTTTGAGAACCTTGAATGGAGATCCCAAGTTCTTTCATAGACTACTTTCTTAAAAAGATTAACCATGATCATCTTCCATCACAATCTTTGATCTCTAGATCAATTCAATACATCTTAAGCACAATCAAAGCTAGATTATTCACTATATATATAATAAAGCACAATATAACGCGTGTCCTAATGGCACATAATGATACCTAATTATACTCATAAAAGGGACATGTTATCAATTTCACACACGTGTGTGTATAATCATATATGGGTACTGTAATATTAAAGAGTTTAATCCAGTGCTCGGTGGGAATTGAATGCAGGTATTGGGGAGGTTTGGAGATCAAAAGGCCAGCATAGGCTGCCAATGATTTGTTTGGTTTTGTTTTACAAATGTTCAACTCAGGCCAGTTCCATCCAATCTTAATCAAGTTACTACAGGTAACTATTATTTAGTACCCATTCATTAACCTTTTAAAATGCAATAAATTATTTCTACTCAATATTTATAGTTTATCTTTTTCATTCTATATCTGATCATTCCTTTTAAAGTTTGAAAATCACTTCATGGCTTACTTTATGAGCTTATTTAGTTAAATTGGTGGAAGGGACTTGCTGGTGGTTTGGTTTTGGAATTTGCTGTTGCTGTTGAGTTTATATTAAATGTTAAAACATGTTGGATTTAACGAATAAACAAATGAAACTATGTCAAAATTTTCTAAAATCCATAAACGTTCAAAATTGATTAAAAACATACTGTTAGAGAATATGACGATATAGGAGGATATAGGAGGCACGAACACCTCGCACGAGACCAATGTAACTTGTAGGAACTGACCGCGTAGCCCCGGGTCTCCCGATTTGAGAGTATGACGATAATCTGGAAAAATCACACTTAGAGTTAAAAACATGCCATTAAAGGGTGAAAACCCAAACCAACCCCCAAACGATCCCGTAGGAGGCACAAACACCTCGTACGGGACCAATGTAACCTGTAGGAACTGATCGCATAGTCCCGGGTCTCCCGGTTTGAGAGTATGACGATGATTTGCAAAAATCACACTTAAGACTTAAAAGCAAGCTGTTAAAGGGTGAAAACCCAAACCAACCCCCAAAACAACCCCGTAGGAGGCACGAACACCTCGTACGGGACCAATGTAACTTGTAGGAACTGACCGCGTAGTCCCAGGTCGCTCGGTTTGAGAGTATGATGATAATCTGCAAAAATCACAAGAGTTAAAAACATGCCGTTAAAGGGTGAAAACCCAAACCAGCCCCCCAACGACCTCGTAGGAGGCATGAACACCTCGTACGGGACCGATGTAACTTGTAGGAACTGACCCCGTAGTCGCGGGTCTCCCGGTTTGAGAGTATGATGATAATTTGCAAAAATCACACTTAGACTTAAAAACATGCTGTTAAAGAGTGAAAACCCTAACCATCCCCCAAACGACCCCGTAGGAGGCATGAACACCTCGCACGGGACCAATGTAACTTGTAGGAACTGACCGCGTAGTCCCGGGTCGCTCGGTTTGAGAGTATGACGATAATCTGCAAAAAATCACACTTAGAGTTAAAAACATGCCGTTAAAGGGTGAAAACCCAAACCAGCCCCCAAACGACCCCGTAGGAGGCACGACACCTCGCACGGGACCAATGCAACTTGTAGGAACTGACCGCGTAGTCCCAGGTCTCTCGGTTTGAGAGTATGACGATAATTTGTAAAAATCACTCTTAGACTTAAAAACATGCTGTTAAAGAGTGAAAACTCTTAGACTAATTAGTTTGCATTAAATGAAAAATACAAAAAGATTTTGTTTATCATTTGTGGTTTTATCTTAAGAGTAATTTAGACTTAATGAAAATTACAAATGATTTTTGTTTGTCTTTTAAGTAAATATTTTTATTTGTTTGGTGAAAAATTTCAAAAATTCAAAAAAAAAATTAGTTTGTGTGTATTTTAGTTTGACACGCTCTATGTGGCATATTCTTGTGTTTGAATCCCTTCTTTTTCGCTCCCATGTAGCTAGAACTTTTGGTTAAGATTGTCAATCCTTAAAATGTTCTTTACCATGCTTACATGGAGTAGTTGGATTTTGTGTTGATATAATGAATTCTATTTTTATATGTCTCAATTCACACATGCACGAGCTCACTTGAAATTATAACTTCATATGTATATTTGAGCTTTGTGAGGTGTTCTCCTTCCAATCTTGTCATCTACATGTTATATAACCTAGGAGTACTAGTGCATATTAAATTGAGCGATAAAAGATTATATATATATATTAAAATTTCTAAAAAACTAAATTATACAAATTGATATAAAGAAAATTACAAAATGTTCGTTCGTCACGCGGAGTTGAAATCTAGTTAGCTATAATATTTGACATTTTACATACTAAAACACCACCCTAAGGACTTTGGACAGGTTCTTTATATAAATTTTCAACTTGAAGAAATTTATTGGGTGAGAGATATAGACAAAAGAAGAAGAACGGGTAACTGGTGGTGGGAGGCTAATTAGAAGACAAGTATAATATAAAAAGTGATCTGTATTAAGGTCCCTTGGTGAACCTTGTTAAGCATCCTTTTTACATTAGAGACTTGAAAGGTCTTGGCAAGTCCAAACAACACACACTTATATGGTCGCTCACTGCTACCCGGAAGAGGCTTAGATGAAGGATTAATTAATTCTCATTGGAAACCCAATCGGTGGGGAAAACGAAAAGAGAAATAATAAATGCTTTTACAGAAAACCCATATTTCTTAATCACAAGGGAAAGGAAGTTGGATGGGGAGCGATGAGAGATTGTAGAGGCTGTACAGGTGATGAAAACGTGGAGATATAATTGAATTTGGGTGGGATCAAAATAGTCCATGTGGATAGCCTGTATGAATTGAAAGGTCTCAAAATTCTCTCTCGTAGGTAAATGCTGGTGGGAGGCTAATTAAGAGATAAGAGGAGTGAGGATCAGATAATTAATGGAAAGGAATCAAATTAAGGTCCCTTGGTTAACCATCCTTTTTATGTATAGAATTGAAAGGTCCTGGTAAGTCCAAACAACACACTTATAAAAAGTAATGAATCCGCCACGAAAGAAGCCCTAAAAGTAATGAATCTAGTGTGTGTACAGTTGTGAATTTGTTTCGTACAAGTAGTACATATATCCAGATTTTTCGTGTCATAATATTAACCCTCTCTATAGCCCAAGCTGATTTGTGTCGATAACCATGTCCAATAAAAAAGACAAAAAGCCTGCAAAATATCGGAAAAAAGCCTACTTATTTCATGTCGGAGGCGGTGGCGGTGGCAGTGGTAAACGAACTGGCGTTTTACAAAGTTTGTTTGGGACTAACTGGGACAGGGTGAAAATGAGAGCCATAAGCACTATCATATTCATTTCTCTAGTTTATCTCATCCGCGAGTGTGTGAAATATATTGATCAGATACTCTACGGATAAGAATATGAGAGGTTTGTTTCGCTTTTACTTTTCTTTCTCGTTCATAATTTTCTTTCTTAGTTTTCAATCTGTAGGACTGAGGTTTTTATCTATTGATTCTCTTGCTTTGAAAAAACAGATAACAGTTTACATTTGATCAGTTAAACATTCTTCATGGTAGGTGTATAAAAATTTTACTTGTGTTTACGAGAAACTCAATCAACAATTACACATTCGTATTACTCCCTTTATTATTTTCTTTTTCTTGTTAATCCCTATTCGTTTATACCATATTATTATTTATAGAGAATTAAGGTAATGTCATATTCCTTCCTATATTCGGACTATCAGAACAATGTTTTCAAATTTATAAATCTAGTCCCTATGGTACAATAACATTTATTTGTGTGGTCCCTTTAAAGTTAGGAGTACATTTTTTGGGTCCGCACCAGCGGCACCATTTTTCATAATCTTTTAGTTATGTTTTTAGTACAGGGACTAAATTTATAAAAATTATGTGGATGTCCTATTTTTATACAATTTGAAAATTATGAGGACATTTTCCCAAAACCCCCTATTATAATTGCTCATGTCGTTTACTTTCTTTTGTTTTTGCCAGATTTTTCGGATCCAGAAACAAAAAAGAAGACTTGAAGTACGAGGACCTTAAAATGACTATTGTCACTTGAAGTATGCGGGCATGTCCCATATATTAGTTTATGGCTATATAATCAGTAGTTATCTTCTTGTCAATCTTCAAGAGTGCGTGTTTAAGACTTGTTAAGTATTAATATGTTTATGTTTATTTCATAGACTTCAATCATATGGCCATGGATGGATGCGAATTATATTGCATTACTTATGATTCTCAATTGGATTATTATGATTCTCAATTGGATTACGCCAGACTTTTAAATGATCCATACTAGATTATATAAGCTATAAATTATATGTGCGTCTATTAAAAATGAATGTTATGATTATAAACATATATAAAGTTGCAATTGAACTAAGTTAGGAAGTATACGCACAATCAAGGAGGGGGTTGTGGTCAGTGGCGGAGCCAGGAATAATTGGTGTGCTGGGTACGAAATGAAAATTCCGAAGGTTCGGGGAAAGGAGCCCCCTAATTTTTTTTTTGAGTACTTATAATAATCTTTTAACCGCATAGAGAATAACATATATTCACTAGTGGTAGCAGAACGTGTATACATTTTTATTTAGTGTCAGTAAGTGTTCGAGAGTTGGTTGTTCATTACAGCTTGGTTTTTGCAGACCCGCGCGGGCCCATGACAAAACTCTCTTGAGACAGACCCACGTTATTAAATCCTTATTGTCACGACGTTTCCCTCACCATGTCTCAAACAGCAGACTATAAATGCTTATTAACTCATGCCAACAATATTGCAAATGGCACGGCAACAGCAGGCCACACGACAGCAAATCAACCAACTATTAGTCAACCAAACAACAGCACGACAACAATTTCAGTTTCATAAACCAAACATGACGAGACGTAAAGATCTTCTTTGATGTAATATCCAAACAAAAATACACACTTTGATTAAGAGAGTAACCAAGAAAAACACAAAGAAGAAGATTTGGGCTGAAGTTTATTAGAATTGTATGGTTTTAGACAAGGAAAACAAAGACATCCAAAAACTTTCAGTTTGTTGTAATTTGGTTTTTGGGTAAATAATTTTTCATAAGGAGAAGAAAATCAAGTATAGGAGTTGGAAGTCGATTTATTAAATACACTGCAGTTTGAAAAGCATGAGACCAATATTTATAAGGGAGTTTTGCTTGTATATATTTATCTTTCTTCGACGATGATCTCGTATCTAGTTCATGAATAGTATATATCGATTCATGGCACTGTCTTATTGTGTTTCTCCTTTTTTTTGGGTAATAATGATGTAATGTTTGAATTGGTAGGTCTTCGATGTTATAGCATTTCCGAATCCTTGATTTTAGTGCTTTGAGGAGTGCCATTGCTAATTGTTTGAGCTATTGTGTTTTTTTTTCTTTCCTGATTCTCTGGAAGTGGATGAAGTTATGATTAGTTCTTATTTTTCTGATTTTCCCTCTTTGCACTAGTTCTATAAGAAACGTAAGAAGCTAAAATAACAGGACACAATCTTGATATTGACACTGTTCCATTGTCGTGGAAATGATAACTAGTTCTAAATTTGCACCTGTGTATAGGTATGGACTAATATCTATGTGTGTGTCTAGTTGAGTTGGAACTTGGACTATATTTTTTTGTGAGAATTCTTACCTAAAATTGATTGTTTCATAGATTAATATAAAATAAGGGCTTGTGTACTCACATAAAAAAGCAAAGCATTTAATATTGTTTCCACAGTGGTTATGAACTTGTGACGCTGGTAACTTAAAGCAAACAAATATGGACTTATGTGTGCACGAGGGCACGAGGGCATCTCTGTATTTGAATCCCAAGTGTTGCCTAGCAGCCTGGGCTTACCTCCCAACCTTGAGGTCAAGAGTTTGGAGAAGAAATAGAAGAAGAAAGGGACACTAAACCAGACTGAACAAGAGACTTTAGTGTTTTAAGAGACCGATGACCAAGACGTCCATGCCAAATCACTGGAGAAGCAGAGACAGGAACACTAGTAGAAAATGCCATGGGCGTGAGCTAGTATTCACATCCGTTGCAGCTGGCCATTCATAAAGATCATGTCGATTACTTCCGTGGAGTAAAGGTTTCCCCGTGCATAAATCCTTGACAACAAAATAAGAAGGAAAGAATTCAATAGAGGTCTGATTTGTACGACAAAATTTTGAAACAGATATTAAATTTTGTTTAATAGATGGAACACATAAAACATTAGATAAATTGAGACGGGGAGAAAGAAATAGATCCAGTATGAGTGATTTTTAGACCTGAACCATCACCATCACCAATTTTAATGTCATCAGCATCCTCATACAGTTAATGGAAGGACAAATTTGACATCTGAGATGTGACATGGTGAGATGCACCAGAATCAACTATCCATGGATATTGAGAGGTGGTAGAAATATTAGCAAATGGACGTTAAAAGCGGAGTTGAGGGAAAAGCTTGAAGCATTTTTTAGCATCATGTCCACGTTTGTCACTGTATTGACAAATGTTTGTAGGTGAACTGGAGTTGTTTAGTTTGTACGGTTTGTTGGCAGTAGTGGGATTAGGAAGTAGTCCAGGTGCTGAAGAAGAGAAATGAGACTTTTGTGGACGATGATATAATGAAGAATGTTTGGCTAAATGTGCAGTAGGTGCTACGGGATTAGGATTGTGTTTTTCATTATGAAGAAGGAAGGTCTCATGATCAATAATCTCGTCGAACAATTCTTCGAAGGGAACAACGAAATCTTGAGTTCTCATGGCAGTGATCAGTTCTTTGTAAGCAGGGCCCAGACCTGGAGTTGCATAAATAAGATCAGCATCACTTGGAGGATCACCAAGAGCGGTAAGTTCATCTGTAATCTGCTTGATAGAAATAAGAAAATCAGTAACAAAGAGCAAGCCACGAGTAGTCATAGTTAGTTTGTCCTTGAGATAAATCATGTGAGTGGTAGATCTTTTGGCATAAAGATGAGAGAGTCGAGTCCAAGCCTCCTGACTGGATGATGCAGAGGACACCAGTGGAATGACTGCTTCACTTAGAGACGCAAGAATTGCATAAAGAATTAGTTGGTCTTGGCGACGCCATGGAAGATAAGTTGGATTAGGAATGTTCTAACCAATTTGAGCAATTGACAGAGCAGGACAAGGAAGTGTGCCGTCGAGATAGCCAAGATGATCCAAGCTAAAGAACAAAGTTAAATTGTGCTTTCCACAAAAAATAGTTGAGAGAGGTGAGCTTTAGAGGTAGCTGAGCAGCAGCGTTGATCGTTATCAAATTTTGGGCAGGGTTTGAAGGAACAACAGCAGCTGCGGATAGATTGCTTGTAGCAGAATCATAGGCCATTTTGCAAAAAAAATGTTTATGCAATAGACGGGAAGAAAAAAAAAGATTTAGCTCGTTGGAGAAGAATCTCTGATACCATACCAGGTTTATATTACTTTGAATGATAACTTTCTTTATTTATTTTTAATGTACAAGATCAGTATATATACGAGCTATGCACTTTTACTGGCATAAAGGTGCCTGAATACAAGGAAAGAGTAAGACAAACTTTTGAGTTTTAAATTACTGTTGAAACAGAAGGGGAGATTTATCATCGTCTGCCTGAATAACTTTCTTCCATGGCTATGCACTTTTACAGGCATAAAATTTTTGAAAATTTGACGCACTTCTGATTTTTCTTCCATCAAGAATATCCACGAAATTATAGTATGATCATCAACAAAAGACGCAAACCATTTAGTTCTTGTCATGTTCTTTATTTTAGATAGTTCCCAAACATCACTATATATCATGGAGAAGGGGTGAGATGATTTGTGTGGTTGAATTGGATAGGAATTATAACCATGCTTGAATAATTGACAAATTTCACACTGAAAAACATCAACGACAATGACACAACATAACATCACTATCTTTATCAGAACGAAAAATAAACAAAAACCTGTTTCCACAAACTATTGTTTGAGGTTATCTTTCGAGATAATCAGTAACTTTGAAGATATAGAGTTCCGAACACATCTCAGCGTTGCCAATCATCTTCCTCGAATCCAAATCCCAAAAAAACACAATGGTTGGGGAAAAATTGCCATCATTCTAACCAGTTTCAAACAAGATGCAACAAAATTTAACTTTTCAAAAACCTCACAACATTCAAAAGCCTCACTGAAATAAATCGACAAGACCACAAAATGCAACATAATTTAGAATTTAAAACATACATAGATATGTAAAACGTAGAGATGAAAGACAATCTCATTTATTCATTAATAAAACTCCAACATTATTCTGTAATTGACATCAAACTATGGGAGCAAAGGCTTGGACATGGTTGAGGCGTGATCACAAAAGCCACGGAGAATATTCCCTTCTTTGGTTGTGAATCCGATGGAGCCGAGCAAGGTAGGCCAGCAATCGCGTTGGATGGTCTGAATTGTGTTGCAACATCCCGCCCCAACATTTGTCTCTCCATTCATGAAAAATAGTATGAGCTCGCTGGAACATGCTTGAAGCTGAAACAAAGAGCCCCAACAGTTAGAGGAACCTTGTTGATCGAGCTTGAGCCGAGCAGCGAGGGTTGAGGTTGCGCCATAGGGTCGCGCCATGACCACGGACCCCATGAGAAAGGCTAGAAACAAAGTGAGAACAAGCTTCAAAGTGGAAGACATGTTTGAGAGATTGAAATAGAGGGAGAGGGCGATGGTGTGGAGTTTTTACCTAGAAATTGTTTGATATATATAGGGGAAATTTTGGCAGAGGAGGGAGGTTAAGGGACATGTAGCATTTAAGTGAGGAAAACCAAGGATTTTTCACCTATTAATTGGATTGGTTGTGAGGTGAAGAGTTTTCTTTTCTCCCACGCACACGAAGAGGACAGAGGAACCCATCGTCTGATTTTCTCTCTTCTAAGGGTAAGTGAATGAGGACGGGAAACAGAGGAGTTACAGTATTTATAACTGATGTTCATTTCACCCCCTTCCCCTTCGTTTGCCAATCAATCAACAAAACTAACTGGGTGCTTCAATTTTGGAATTTGGACGATTCATCTGCTCAACTCTTTCTCTTCCCAACTACACACGGACTATATTTCCTCAATATCCCATAATTTCACATATTTGTTTTAATTTTTTTTTTGTACCACTTACGTAATTGTATTTATTATTGATGTTCATTTAACCTAGGGGTGACAATTTTTGACACGACACGATAACCCGACACGAACTCGACACAAATTTAGCGGGTTAGGGTTGATGATTTCTTGACACGAACCCGAATATGACACGACCCGCCAACACGAATAATAAACGGGTTGGGTTAGTGTCAAACACGTATAACTCGAAAATGACACGAATAGACCCTCTTAACTCGTATTTTATGGAGAATATTTCAGATAATTTATATATCTTGATACGCATTCTATAAAATTCATGGAGAATCGGATGATAAATTATTTATGTGTTGAAAGAAGTTGAAATTAATTAAATTTAAGTTATTATAGACCTATGATTGGTATGATTGGTTAAGAGAGAAGAAAAGAATTATTTTATATTTTACTTAATGGGTTATGCGGGTCAACCCGAACACGACACGATAATAAATAGGTAAGGTTAGTGTTTGCTCATCTGACACGATTTTGTTATTAAAACTGGGTGCTTCAATATTGGGATCTTATTAGATTTGGATAGGGTTAGTGTTTCGATAGGATCGGACCGGAAAATGATCTTTCGAAAAAAAAAATTCAAATTTTTCGGAAATAAAATATTTGTTTCAATTTCCTAACCAATTTTTCGGAAAATTAAAAATGTTTCCGAATTCGGAAAAATCGGAAATTCAAAAATATACTAAAAATTCAGAAATTTTGGAAATTTCAAAATTTCAAAAAAATTAATATAGGATTTTTGATTACTCGAAATTCTCATTTTAAAGAAATAAAAAAAAAATTTAAACCAACATGTAAATATGAAAGAATTTAACCATTTTTTTCATTTGTGCAGAGGATAGAGGGATATTCTCCTTTTATAGAGGACTTTTTTTGGCGTCCCTTCCTCTCCTAGCCGATGTGGGACACCTGAGAATGTTTAAAAAAAAATTAGAAAAATTGCAAATCGAAAAAAAAATCAGAAATAATTCGGAAAAATCGGATCGGCATAGTTTCGGAAAAATCGGAAAATCGGAAATTCAGAATTATTTCCAATTTTCGATCCGATTTTTTTTTCTGAAAAATCAAAAATCGAAAAATCGAAAACCTTATATACGTTCCAAAATCGGAAAATATCGGATCGGATATCGAAAAAATCGGAATGTTAAAAAAAACACACAACCCTAGATTTGGACGATTCATCTGCTCAACTCTCTCTCTCCCCAACTACAGACATACTATATTTTCTCAAACCAAATACCAATTACAAATTTTCATTATCTAATCTGACATAGAAAGATAAGGCCATCTAGCTATGCATAAGCTAAAGTGAGTGTTTACAACTAACACCTCAGTTCCGGGATTAACTTCATAATGTTGTCCACTAAGTTCTATATAAATTCAGTGCATATTTGTATGCCATATATTGTTCTTTAACCTTAGTCTATCTCAACAAGCTATTTGATTTTTAATTCACACCAATTATCGTCTACACCATTAGACTATAAGTTTTATTTTCTTTAATTACCGTCTACATTCTTAGACTGCCAAATTATTATTCTCATTAACTATTGTCTACCGCATTAGACCATTAGAACTTACTTTCGTTCTTAATTATCCATATAATTATGTTAATCCGACTATATTATCATTAAGTATTGTCGACATCTATCTCATATGAGAACGCATTCTCATACAAGGCACACCATAATGTGTATATAAATAATTACATATGTCCGTATATATATGTACGACACACGAAGACATCGATCTTCGGCGTCTTGTTCATGATTTATTGGTAATACCCGGAGGGTACCCTCATCACAATACGAGTAATAACAAAATACAAGAGAGTGGGGCAGTACCCACGTAGTACACCAGTTCACGACCCATACCCAGCGGTGACAAAGGATCCCAGTACCTCTCGTAAGTGGCGCTACTATGTAGTACCAATATTATGACCTAACACTAGGCCTATCCCACATGTGCCGACGTGCGCTCCGGTCCCGATTGCACTCAAACCCCAACCGATAGGACGGTCCACGAACCCAGGAATGTCCACACAAAGTACTATCATACATATTATTATCCAATATATACAATCATTTACTCAATAACTACTTGTACGCAAGGAATCTTCATTCATATAAATATAGCCCTTTCGGCTTAACCATAACATTTTAGTCATTTATTACGTAACCCATATTGAGTCGCCATCCTACAACTACTCCCCAATTAAATATTCAAGTCCCATATTTTGCCTTCTAAACTTAATCATCACATTTACTTCATCATTTATTTCTCCATAAATATATAGGTATAGTTATCCCCAAACTAACCTTTCAAAAACAATTAATGATTTCAGCATGTTTCCCTCTTGGCTTAAAATTTAATCCTTCTAAATTATTAATAATTATTCACTTCTCGTTTCCTTTACAATAAGGTTATATGTACATATATAAGAAATCCACTAATAAGTAGTCTCACCCCAACTACTATCACGACCGATGCTACCCATTTAGACTTAGCCCACTAGGCTTAGGATACATTTCTGCTTAGTATCCTTATACGATAATAATTTGACGGATCTAACCATTAATTATATTCTCAAGGATTCAACGTATTTATAATAAGTAATTCTTTTATTTAAACTTATCCCCTTTTAACTCATAAAATTATCATCGTATCTTTTAGGTATCATTTATGTGCCCCTTCCAAAGTTACCCAATTATCTAGGTACATCTTGAACTTTTAAAATCTTTATTTCATATAGCTTTGTTCAAGAATCCCACATAAAACATCTTGTTCATATAGTTAACTTGTACTTTAAGTTATCGTCATATCACGAACCGATCCCAGTTTAATTGCGTATATAAGATCATAACCATATCATTAATATATTACAATAAGTCTATATCCCTCACTGGAACAAAAATGGTGTGGCACACCCTTTCGTAGAAAAATCATAACTAATTTAAAAAATCAGAAAAATACAAGATCGGCGCCCACGCAATCGTAACAAAAAAATATACAAGTAGGTGTACCGAATCAATTCGGTAGGTAGGCCGAATCGATTCGACTCTCCTAGTAAGCCGAGAACGGGTATTCTTCCAAGATGGGATTTTTTCAATTAATTCTAAATGCATCAAAACTCTTTCTAATGATTCAGACACTAAAATAGGTTATCCATCATGAGTTCTACAATTGATTAGGTTCATTCTACTCATGGATTAACCTCTAAATCCACCAAGAAACACCAATATCTGCAAGGGCTTTTCCCCAGATTTTTCTACACAAAAATACCACAGCTTTTCATCATAAATCTTCAACAATCAAACCCAGATTTCTAAAAAAAATTCTAAAAGAAATTTAGCAATGATTTATCTAAATCAAACAACCTATTTTCATCATTTGTCACGGGGATTCATGGATCTAGCACCCTAAAATATGAATATCACCAAGAACTCAAGATTAGTCAAGAACCCTAACATGCTTGCAATAAATCCGATTTAACCTCAAATCTAAACATGGATTCAACATAAAAAATAAGTTAGAAAAAAATGAATAAGTTTGGTAAGATAATCTTTGCCTGAAAGAGCAGAGAAAACTCATATTTTCTTCTTCTTGGGTGGCTTCTCCCATTCTCTTTCAAAGTGTGTAGCCTCCAAAAGTGTATGGGGGTGGATATGGGGGGTTATGAAACCCTCAGTGTGATTTTAATCCTTTAACTAACATTTTAGATTAACTTAAATTCAGAAGTTTCTATAGGGCCAGACTTAAGGCCCCTAAAAAGGTTCCTATACATACTCGGTTTGACCCAAAACTCTGCCCAAGGTCCTACCCAACCCATGGGTCCATTTTTAAACACAAAAAATGCATATTTAAGTCATCTAATCACATTTAAAGGTCTATAAACACTTTATACCTTTCTTTGTATGTTCCATCATTATCATATACGTATATCCTTAATACAACTTAATTAAATCAACGGGGCATCAATTTATTCGCGTCTATCTTCATTATTTGCAATATATTGTCATTCTATAAAAATCATAACATATAGGCCACATTTATGAAATAACATATTCAATTAAATATTCTAATTTAATTAACATGCTCATTTAATTATTACGTTGAAATAAGGATTAATTTAATTATTGCCTCCAAATAATAATTCCCATAATTTTAATTAAATCAATATAACTTCGATTTAATATCCATAAAAATGTGGGGTATTACATTCTCTCCCCCTAATAACGGAATTCCGTCCTCGGAATTCGCTAAGGCAAGAAGTCACATTTTAATCCGTACCATTATATTAAGTTTATACCCAATCAATCCATACTCATATCCCATGAGATAAATGAAAGGCTCATCCCCGTCGGTCATAACGCCACTAGGGCACCCATATATTCCACATTATATGCGCACACACGCGTACCATTAATAATTACGAATGCCACATATACATCCAATTTGTATCATTCACACCAAGCATCTCCACACAACTATCATGGTTCAATACTATTATAGTTCACACTCGTATCTGACGAGATTAAAAAGAAAGGCTCACATATGCCTATAATAGTGTACTATCACCAGGACACCCACACGTCACAATCACAAGCATCCATACACAATTATCAAGCATGACAGGCACACCCATATCCATAAACCAACTATACATACGATGTATACATATGAGGTATAAGTATATATGAATACTCTACCGACAATAATCATACTCTTCGTTGCTCGATGCGTACCCTCATTACATACGTACCAATTATTAAACATAATGTCTCAAGGCCAAAGGTTCCTCAATTCCCCACACTTGATAAGTTTAGTGCGTGGGATGTCTTGCAAGCAAAATCTAAACAAGGAACCCTCCCGATACACTACTACATAGATTCATCGATCACTGAGGCCCATTTGGCCTAAAACCAAACATGAACGACTCTAACCATAAATTTCCAAAATTTGGCAATTTCCCAACAAACCATTTATCCTTCACAAGATTTATACCAAACTCCTTTAGACTCAACCGACCCTTTCATGCCCAACACTCCAATCAGCACGACCTAGGTAGGACATTCCCTGTCCATATTTAATCGATAGAGAAATTAGTCATTTCTAAGTTTCCAAAGGCATACCCATATTAATCAAGTCTACCATCTCCACTTCAACGACCATGTCACTATACAAACATTAAACGTGATCATATACAATCTCAACAATCGAATCTAGCATTAGCCTTACTTCTACTTTATTGCTTATACTTGCTAAGGAAATACTTCCCCAAATCATACTATTATGTTATCTCTCAAAATCTTTCCCCACATAAAGGACCGTTGCTCCAACCTGAGCATAACCCGATTTATCCCATGAGTTTCGAGTTTATTTTGAGTTACTCAAAATTTTAAATTACACTCACATGTTGCTTCCCCAAGCATACCTAAATTTTTTAAATGGCCTTGCACAACGTAAGTTCCCATTGAAAGCCATCGTATCAAAACTAGGCTCACCCATAATAATTACTTACAATAACCCTCACGATTACGATGAACACCAATTTCTAACCAATCTTGTCTTCTAAACATGACCACAATTCATAGCAGTCCCCATGAAATCAACGTATCCCAAGTGGGGGGGTGGGGGGACAATTATAATTTGGGTCAGAGACCTAGAGTTGAAAGGATTATTCACCAATAAATATACAAAATGTAACTAACACATACTTCACGTCTCTCTATAGATGCTCACATGTATCGATTATCTCACCTCTCATCTAGAAGCAGTACTACTCGTATCCTCAAACAAAATACCAATTATGAATTTCCATTATCTAATCCGACATATAATGATAAGTCCATCTAGCTAAGTGTCAGCTAAAAGTGAGTGTTTACAACTAAAACCCCAGTCCTCGGATTAACTTCATAATGTTGTCCACTAAGTTCTATATAAATTCAGTGCATATTTTTACGTTATATAATGTTCTGTAACCTTAGTCTTTTTCATCATAGTATTTAATTTTTAATTCACACCAATTATCGTCTACACTCTATTTGGCTATAAGTTTCATTTTCTTTAATTACCGTCTACATTCTTAGACTACCAGTTTATATTCTTATTAATAATTGTCTACCACATTAGACCATTAGAACTTACTTTCGTTCTTAATTATTTATATCATTATGTTAATACGACTTTACTATCATTAAGCATTGTCTACATCTATCTCATATGAGAACCTCATTCTCATACGAGGCACACCACAATGTGTATATAAATAATTACATATGTATGCATATATATATGTACGACACACGAAGACATTTATCTTCAGTGTCCTATTCGTGCTCTATCGGTAATACCCGGAGGAATTCCTCATCACAACACGAGTAATAACAAAACACAATAAAGTGGGGGTAGTACCTACGCAGTACACTAGTTCACGACCCATACCCAGTGGTGACAAAGGAACCCAACATCTACAACTACCTTTCGTAAGTTGCGTTGCTACATAGTATCTATTTTATGACCTAACATAACACCTAGCCCACCCGAGTCAACTTGTGCTCCGGTCCCGATCTCACTCAAACCCCAACCGATAGGACGGTTGTGACACCCCGCCTATTTCAATCATGGGTGATCAGTCCTTTATCAAAATAATCAGGAATCTCATATGACTCATTGTTAGCATCACTCTCGAAAAACTTTTTAATTACTAACCACTTATGTTAAAATTAAGCCGGTGCCAAATTTTATCTTTCACTATTATAACAATATGTGAAAAATAAATTAAATTAACCAAAGCATCCACCCCGTAATAATCTGAACAATCACAAGACATGTATATAATATATAAGACCGAATAAACCGTCGGTTCCAAAACAAATAATCCAACTAATATGAAGCAAAAAAATTGAATCTGAACACAGTCTAATAATATGAAAAACTAAATAGTCCAAGGGGCAACACATCCAATTGAAATACTGAGAAATATCCTATCTAGAAAGGAATAAAATGAAGCGTTTACAAGTCCTGCAAGCCTCCATAAGTGTTGCAGCTACGCATCCCTGAAAAGAATCATCAAGTTGGGCGTCCTTGTGGCTGGACAACTAAAATTGTTTTGGAAAATATTTGGACATAGGTCAGCGACTAAGAAAACCTTTTGAAAATATTTAGCAAGCAATTAAAATGAAACAATTTAAATATGCATGAACCCTATCCATATTTAAGCCGGTGTCGCACTCTCTTGAGATATATCTCACCCCTCAACTAATGTTCACACCTATCGACTAGTTACGTTACCCCACCTAACTAGCCTTAGTACACCATTTTCATCACGCTACTCTAACCCGAGTATTCCTTACTTTGATTTATAAGTTATTCTACTCCTTAACTTATTTAATCATTTCAACTTTAATTAATCACATAACGTTCACACTAGTTATATATGAAATATATCTTAATCATAAAATGTTCACACTAGTTATATATAAAATACATTCACACTTTATGTATTTATCTTGTATATAATCATTTAATCATGTTATATACGTACTAGTATATTACAACATTCACACACATATCACGTATAGTAACCATCCTCCCGAGTAATAACTCACTGGATGCATGTCTCTACAATGCTATCACATCCCAGGTATGCTCACTCCAACCCGGTTACCACAAGTCGAACTAACTCACACCGAACTTTGGTAAAAAATTAAACACGTAGTGGAGGCTGTCATATTTTCCCAAGAGAGAGAGACTGAATCATACCCAAAATGTCTTACCTCGAAAATAAATCACACAATAAAATACCGAACAATATGACTTGGGGATTAAACTCTCCCTTCATTCACTGTCCAGGAGATTCACCCACATCGCGTAACCTCCGATGATACCACTATAGGGGTATGCTTTCACATAAATATCATTCACACTAATATTTAATAAATACACAAGTATACATATATACTATCACAATCCCGTATATATATAATTAAATTAAACTCGGCTAACCCGTGCCTAACTCTCGTAGCACTAGCCCATAATACCCGAGTCTATTTCCCGACTCTTAATTCTATAAGTATTAACTTACAATTTATATATATCACAACATATTTTTATTCATGATACTAAGCACATTTTAATCGAGCCTGTACCCTAATTTCATCCCAAGTTTCCATTCGAAATCGTTCATATATTATCGAGTGTTGTTCATCCTAAACACTCCTAAATCCATACCCTTAATTAATTCCCATCTAATTCCAAGGTAAAATTAATGTTCCTTAATATTCTCCAGAGTCCTACCTTAATCTACAGACATCCCTAAATAATCCAGATTTGATTTCCCACCGAAGATTTCGATCTCAAACACCCTTCCGTAATAAATTCATAACCAATTAAAAAAATCAGAAAAATATGAGGTCAACGCCCATGCGCTCGTAACGACAAGACCTACAATTCCATGTTTTGAACAATCAGGTACACTGAGCCGGTTCGACCAAGGGGCAGACCGGTTTGCCTGTCAATAAAAATGATGTTGTTTTTATTCTGGGAGACTTCATCTTCCCCAATCGTTTTCTTCCATTTGTGTTCACCCAACCCTCCATGGATTTTTCTCAAAACTCAAGCTAAACATACCCAATGATTAATACATGTTTCCAACAATTTCTATTGGTCAAATACATCATTAAACATTAACGATTCCTACTTAAATCATACCCAAAACGTCTCACCTCGAAAATAAATCACAAAATGAAATATCGGACGATGTAACTTGGGGACTATACTCTCCCTGCATTCACTAGTCAGGGGATTCATCCACATCGCGCAACCTCCGATGATAGCACTAGAGGGATATGGTTTCACATAAATATCATTCACACTGATATTTAATAAATACACAAGTATACATATATACTATCACAATCCTGTATATATATAATTAAATTAAATCCGACTAACCCGTGCCTAACTCCTGTAACACTAGCCCATAATACCCGAGTCTATTTCCCGACTCTTAATTGTATAAGTATTAACTTACAATTTATATATATATATATATATATATATCACAACATATTTTTATTTAAGATATTAAGCATGTCTCAATCCATCCCATATCCTTATTTCATATGAAATTCCCATTCGAAATCATTCATATATTTTCGAGTGTTGTTCATCCTAAACACACCTAAATACATACCTCGAATTCATTCCCATCTAATTCCAAGGTAAAAATAATTTTCCTTAATATTTTCTAGAGTTCTACCCTCATTTACGGGCATCCCTAAATAATCTAGATTTTATTTCCCAACAAAGAATTCGGTCTCGGACACCGTTCTGTAATAAATTCATAACTAATTAAAAAAATTAGAAAAATACGAGGTTGGCGCACATGCGATCATAATGAAAAGACCTACAATTCCATATTTTGAACAAGTAGGTACACCGAACCGGTTCGGTCAGGGGGCGGACCGATTCACCTATCAATCAAAATGACGTGGTTTTGATTCTAACAGACTTCATCTTCCCCTTGCAAAGGAATTTCGTCCTTAAAATTAGGATATGGCCGGTACTAAAAACTTTGGATGCTTACATGCAATACATCCAAATGTAATCAAAGTTAATAAGTAATAATATTCTGGTGTTTCCACAATACACACCAATAGTACCATTTTGACTGAAGGTCTACTGACTATAACCCAAGATTAGAAACAAGTCCATTCAAACTCTTACATACCGATATATTCTCTCATTCTTAAGGTCTTACCTCGGCAATGGTACGCAAAACACATTATGATCCTGCTAAAAATATTCCAATAAGACTAGCCTACACTTCATTGGCTTTGTCGTCTCAATACTGATGGAAGGCCCCACATCCCTAGGAGACAACTTCCTTTATTTTCCAAGCCACATAACTCCCTTCATGGGAGAAACCACAATGACATCTGACCACTCATCTCAATCCTTAAAACTTTGATTCGTGGAGATATAACTCTTACGACATTCATGAATGACACGAAACAATTTATGGTTAACTCAACCCTTGTCGACGGACTCTAAATCATGCCCGGACTGAAAATCTTGTTATCCCCTCATCTCTAATCAACCAGAGGGTGAACGACAAAGCCTTCCACACAAAATCTAAAAAGGCGCCTTGCCAAAATAAACTACTAACGGTAATGACTCTTCCTAATTACCCTAAAATCCAGAATACACATTCTTCGCATTCTTCAATATCTCGGCTACCTCCCGACTAACTATCGTCCTACGATTGACATGTGTTGCTCCAAATGCAACTCTGTCTCCATTGTATTCTGACAATATCTATCAGAGGTGGGACTCAAGTACCTTTTCCAGATTCACAACAATATTAACTGATCCCTCGTGCCGGTTCATTTCCTCTCTTTAAATGAAATGTTTGGCACACTATTTGATATTATAACTCACCCAAGGTAGAAATAAATATTCCATCTCGATTAATCCATTTTAGAAAACTGAAGGAAATATTGAACTTTTCGTGATGTTGGCTACCTAACAATGAAATCTATAGGCCTGCACATCAATTCCATCCCTGGAATTTTCATTTGTCATTAAATTTTAGTTGATTATCTCAGACCAACCTTTTTTCCATCTACGGGTGGTGCACCTGGAGTCAACTTCATTGTGTGTTACTCAACACCGATCCACACGCTTAGTGTTTCACATTACCAATACATCTTAATCCCCTTTCCTGGAAGTGTACCAAAATCGTTACCCATACATCCGCTACAGAATTGCACACTTTCTAGATCCTTTTCATCTGGTAGTAATCAACATTCTGCTTACGCACGAGTTACAATCAGCAATTTACTTTGTAAGACTCCGTTCTACTTTCCCAAAACAATTAGATCTTCTCTTGTTAAGAGATATTTTTCCTTTGTCTCTGTCGTCCTTTAACCCATCTCAGGTGTAATAGTTCTCCTTGTACATAGCTATTCAGACTATTGTCTTTTGCAAACGAAGTTCAGTCCATAATTATTTTTTAATTATGTTTATATTATCCCACCGACATATCTTCGAAATAATTATAACCACGCCCCCTCATCTTGGATGATTTTGAAAATCACACTAACCAAGGCGCCCATATACCCTATAACCCGTCAATATTTGCACAAGCATTACAAACGTCACATGCATAACATATTTATCTCAATATCAACCTCACATTCTCGGTGTGGCTATACTGTAAGGTTACACTCAATTACCCTACTAATCTCAATTCAATTCTTCTAGAGATCACCCCACTTATCAACTAGTGGTGTAAAAGTTTCAACAGTGCATCCCACACAACACTACTCATCTCTACTAGCCTTATATCGTATAAGTGCTCTCAACTCAAGGTGTAATCCACATAAACGTGGAATAACTAAAATGTTATACCCATTCCCTAGGGACCAACATATCCCTCAACTCCTGACATTATCCTAAGTTCATGCACGGGATGTCTCGCAAGCAAAAGCCAAATAAGGACCCCTCCCGATACACTATTGCCTTGCATTGTCGATCATTGATATTTGTAGGCCCAAAGCATATAATCAGAGAACTCGAAGTCTTGTTCCAATATATATAAGTATAATAATCAACTCCCACGTCTCTAAAGGATCCGTATAATACTACGCTTGCACTATCAAATGGGAGAAAACAGGGTAGAATACAATCACTCAATCCTTAGCAAATTATCATAGAGAATACTAGACTTGTAAATTAAAATAATTTATTAGATCCAACCTTTATAACTTCTAAGCATTACATATATGAGGTTCAAGCCCGCATCATATGAAATCAAAAATAGGTATAAAGCGGTGAATGATAAATTATACTAGCAAAGCTTTCTTAAACATCTCAAGTACCTAGGGCAAGAAAGATTAAAAGATTGACAGTTTTTGTATAATTTTCTTTCACGATTCAATCAATATTTTAATTTAGCCTCTATTTTCTACATAGATAATCTGCCTTGGATTGAGTTCATGTACCCCAACCCTTGGGAAATTTAGCTACTCATGATTGGATTGAAGAACGAATTCATACTCAGAATTATGGAACTACAAGACATGGGAAATAAATCTGCAAATAATAAAGTAACAGAGAATAGAATGATATTACTTGAATTCAGCAGCAGGAAAGTAATTGAAATTGAAATCCAGATAACTTCTCCTTAATCAGCAGTACAAACTAAGGTTCTTACGAAAGAAATTTAAACTTCTGAATGTTTCTCTCAAAAACTAACTCTCAAATTCTTTAGCTAATTTGTAATCTACCAACAACTAACAACATGCTACAATTCTCTCTCTACCTTCTTGGTTGGTCTCTCTCTTTCAAATGATATAGGGCACTAGCTTTTATAACACCAAGTATCGAAATTGATAGCCAATAATGCTTTTTGGTACGTTTTTCCAAGAGTTGCTCTGTTTTAATTGAACAATTAATTGTCAGCATTTCACACGATCGGACCGGTCCGGCTCAACCTCGGATCGGTTCTTTTCTTTTTACCAGATCAGTCCGGGCCTAGTCGGATGGGTCAGAATTTTTTCTTCCATCGGTTCGTCATCAATTCGGATGGATCCGGATCCAACCCGGATCGGTCCGAAATTCTTCTAGTTTGACTTTTTCCTTGAACTTTGACTGACCATATCTTTTGATCTAGAACTCCGATTTGAATGCCGTTTCTTCCTATGCTCTTGTGAACTCATGCTCTTCAACTTCAATTTTGACGTTGCTTTCGAATTCTGAATGGAGTTTACACTTTTTCCCTTTTACATTTCTTCTAGTTTTCTTCTTTTCTTTTATTGCATTCCATTCCTGAAATCTTTATCACAATTACATAAAAACTAGGGAATTTTGTTAGAAATGAACAATAGAGTGATATGGACTAAAAATGATTCAATTAACTTGTTCGAGATATTAAAAGCACTAATTTAAGGGGCTAAATTCGGAAGAATTCACGCTTGGTCAAATCCCCCTAACTTAGGACTTTGCACGTCCTGGGCAATGTATCTGAATCTAACCAAAACTCAACTCTTGAAAATTCCTTTAATAAAATAAAATTCCACTTTCGCAGGCACGCGATTGCATTGAGCATATGCAACAAGCCTTTAAACCCCTAGGTTACCCTAGTAGGACGAGTTTTATCTCGTGAGGGTTTGCAGTGAATTTACCCACAAAATTCTTTATTGACTCAAATAAATATCAAAATACTTAAAAATTGTACAATTTAAACTTTTCGAAAAAATAATCACCAACAACTCATATTCAACTATCTCAAACCATAGTGTGTGTGTGCAAAGCCAAAAATTAAACCTCAAACTTCCACCGATTGAGCATTACGTTACTTTCTGAAAATTCGTTTTGATTCAAATTCTTACGGATTGCACTCACAAACGAATCACTCGGATTGTGGTTAATTTCTCTCTGTATGCATGATATAAAGAGTAAATATAATGGGCACAAATTCATGCATACAAAATTGAAAAGAAGGAAATATATGGTGAAACGATCTCATCATCGGAGTACGGTTATAGGGAAACGGGAACATCACCTCTAGTTCACACCATTTTAATCTCTTATTTTATCTTTTCATAGCTTAGCTCTCCATGCAGTAATTAATTTCGCCATTTGGACTCGGTTAGGACTTTTCTGGGTTAAAAGGTGTAAAGGGTAAAATTGGGAATAGACGGATTGTTCGGAATTGAAAAATGTCCTTATGACGTCCATTAGTGCTTTTTCGGGCATTTGCTCATTTTTCTCTTTCTTTTTTCTATTTTCATTTTTTCTTTTCTTGCTATTTTTTGTTGAGCATATCTATTTTTTTTCTTGCCCCTTTTTGTTGCACACTTTGGACGTACTTGATGAATTTTCTCAATTTTCACAATTCCGGGCTATTTGGGTTTTTCGGGTTATCAAACGAAAGGGAAATATTTTATTAGGCTCAAAGTGGGTTGCAAAGGGATAATTTTTCACATATTTTTATGGCCATATTTTTGGGTAACAAACGAGGGCCTACTTCATTGTCCAAATTGCTAATCACATTACCATATGCATCTCGAGATTAATTAAGTTTAGAGATACATTTAGCACGAATTTCGAGACAACATTTCACACATTTTCCATAACCGATCAAAACAAAGGATTGAGATCATCAACGACTTATTAAAACACTGAAAATAACTTTGAGTTAATCATAAACTCGGATTGATTTAAAAACTCATAAAAAATTGAAAGGCTCAAAATCTCACCGGGTTTGATCAATCTCCACACTTATTCATTAAGTCGTCAATTTTCTTTCAATTTCCATCTTCGGTCAATTTTGGCTTAGTGCATTATGATTGTTAACAATTTGAGACTTTAAATAGAATAAAGGTGATATTTTTGAAAAATTTAAATTCCAATTTCCAATTTTGAACAAAAATATTTTTGGCTTTTTTTCAAAAATTTCAATTTTTTTTAACACACTTGGAAAGAACATGTGATCGAATCAATGAATCTAAACCATAAATGGGAAGAATATCCCACACCCCCTAACTGAAATGTTGCATTGTCCTCAATGCGAATCAAGAACACAACATAAAGAGAGGAAAAGAAAGATATTACCCAAATGGAGCGATCCCCGATGAGTGCGAGGCCATTGAATCTACAAAACATGTTAGAACCAAGCATACAAAAAAAAATAACAATACTTGAACTAATTACTCTAAATGCAGCAAGACACTATATAACACTTATACATGACTCAAAAATACAACAAAAATCACCCCATACGCGTCGAGGATGCGACGACCTCTTATCTCTATCCACAAATCACCCGATCCCTTTCACTGGGTACGATGCACGCCTCGTCTCTCCAGTCTTACCATCATAAGTGAATAGCCGGAACAAATTGGGCCCGTGCCCATAGATAAATGAAAGACCGGGAGATGCATTATGATAAACTGGAAAAGGATCCGCTTGTTGCGTAGCACGTGGGTTGGTCGCTAAGTCGGACGAGATTTGAGTCGTATCTTCAAGTACTCCGAAGACTCAAATGGTATGGGTGGAGGTTTAGGAAGGAGAAATTCATAAATTCTATTGTCCCACTCGCTTTCATCTAAATGACAAAATGAGGCCCAGAAATCTTGGACTTCATCATTTAGGCTCGCATCCACCGGTCCGAACTCGCGCTCAAACTCTGCTAGGCTCAACTCCTCGAGCTCTCTCTCTTGCTTGGTGTCCTCAACCGGCCTTTCGTGCTCACTCATTCTCTCAAATGCATTAACTAAACATACATCCTCTACCTTGCTCTCGATGACACAACCTTCCCCTAATGGTTCTTCCTTGTAAGTTCTTGCTTGCTCGTGTGCTTCCCCCAAAAGATCCAATCCTCGCAGTTCCCCTTCATCGCCCTCTCTCTTGGAATTATTAAAGATATTTATTTCGAGGGTCATGTTCCTGAAAGTTAATTGCATACGCCCACTTCGGGTATTGATAAGAGCATTAGCTGTAGCTAAAAATGGGCGGCCAAGAATAACGGGAACATGATTACTTGGGAGAACGGAAGGTTCTTCATCCCAAATTACAAAATCCACCGGGAAGTAGAAAGTGTCTATTTGGACAATCACATCCTCAACAATTCCCCGAGGAAACTTCACAGAATGATCCGCGAGGTGGAGGGTCATATTGGTGGGCTTAAGGGCCCCCAGTTCTAGTTTCCTATAGATGGAATAGGGCATAATGTTAACACTAGCCCCTAGATCTATTAGAACTCTCCTGATTCGGTTCTTCCCCAAGATACACGAAATAGTGGGCGCACCCGGATCTTTATATTTTAATGGAAAGTCACTCGACAAGACGGCGCTGACATTTTGGGCCAAAGGGACGTTCTGGTTTACCTTTAGCTTGCGTTTCACCGTGAGTAAGTCCTTAATAAACTTGGCATACGCGGGAATTCTCTGTATAGTCTCGAGAAAAGGTAAATTAATTTTTACTTGCTTAAGGACTTCCAGAACTTCATCACGGGAGGTCGTTTTCGAGTGAGAGACCAACCGTTGAGGGTATGGGGCAGCGGTGGGAGTGATGGCCTTGGGTCCACTAGTATTTTCCTCCTCCTCACTCTCAATTAAAGGGGCATCTTCGGCCTCTCTTGCGCCGGGCGAAACCTCTTTATCTTTAGATGCATTGCATGGGTGAGGTGAAAAATCAACTACTCTCCCACTACGTAGAGTGGTAATAGCGCTACATTGCTCTCGATGGTCGTGGGATGTAGTGCCAATACTGCTTTGTCCTAGGGGAGGTCGTTGGCTTTGAGCAGGAAATTTTCCCTTCTCTTGGATATTCGATGCAGTTTGCAACCTTGAGATGCTAGTATATATGTCATTGAACATTCGATCATACTTAGCACTTGTCTCCTTTTGAGATTGGATGAGGTGATTTAAGTTGTCCTCAAGAGATCGCCTCGGTGGAGCAACATACGGACCAGGAGGTGGTACCTGCATAGGATTTGGCATTGGAGGAGCCGCTTGCTGAAATTGAGGAGGTGGTGGTATAATCATATGTGGATTATGAACCATCCCACCTTGAGGTTGTCCATAATTGAATCCAGGATTCCTCCACGACTGATTATATGCATTCCCTTGCTGTGCATTATAATTTCCTCGAAAACCAAATATTGCCACAACCTGTTCAGTATACATTGCTTTGTATGTAGGAATGGTAGGACATCCTTTGGTAGAATGACCCGCATTACAGATGGCACATACTTTCTCCTTTCCAGTTTGTACGGATCCAGACACATCTCTCAATCGCACTTCAAGCATATCTCTGAAATTCTTTTCTAATTGGTCAAATTTTCGATCCAACAAAGTGTCCTTGTCCAAGTGAAAAATACCGGACGCAGTAGGCAAGTTGGACACTTGTCGATTTCTATTTTGACTATTGGGGTCAGAAGTATCCCATGCTTGGGTAGTCTCAGCTATATATTTCAAATGAGCTTCAGCATCGCTCGAATTTAACTCCCAAAAAGGTCTTTCACACATGGTTTGGACAAGTTGTTTCGATGCTAATGTAAGGCCTTGATGGAAAAATGAAATTAAATGATGCTTTTCAAAACCGTGATGTGGGCACGCACTAACTAACTCGTGAAATCTCTCCCAACATTTATCAAAAGCCTCATTCTCATTTTGTCGAAAAGCTTGAATTTGGGCTTTAACAGAATTAGTTTTGTGTTGTGGGAATTTTTTTGATATAAACTTATTTTGCATATCTCTCCAAGATAACACAGAATTTGGGGGTAGGGACTATAACCAAGTTTTAGCTTTATCCTTTAAGGAAAAAGGGAAGAGCTTCAACCGGACTACATCTTGTGGACAAGCTTGGTCTCCAAAAGTCTCACATGTATCTTCGAACTCTCGAATATGGAGATATGGTTTTTCAGAATCCATCCCATGAAATGTAGGAAGGATTTGGATCATGCCATTCCGAAAATGGAACTGACCGGCATTATACGGGAGTAAAATGCAACCAGGGGTAACAGTTCGCTCCGGAAATAACAAATCTTTCATAGGAAGATAGGGTATCTCATCCTGTCCAGCACCAACAACAACACTACCATGTTCCGACATATCGCTACCAAAAGGTTCAGAATTCTCACTCCGGGTTTGACTCAATGTACGACTAGTAATGGAATTATTAGGCGAAGGAGGTGGAACCCAAAAAGGAAGAGACTCAGAATTTTCAGAACTTGCTTCGGCTATAGGATTTTCGTGAACTTGGGTGGGGGATGAATGCAGCATAAGCACATAAGAGATGAAATGAAGTTTTTTTTAACTTTTTTTTTTATATAGAAATCACTTGTAGATACAAATAACTTTCGTGAAAATTTAACAATTTTTCATTCCCCGGCAACGGCGCCAAAAACTTGACGCGACTTAGAATTTGTCTTAAAAGTGCGTTCACTCTAGGTTCAAGTGCAAACCTATCGCTCAAGTAATAACCCGGTAAGTCGGGATCGAATCCACAGGGAAAGAAAATGTCAACTAGTAATCAAGAAACTTATTAGATCTGAAAATGATTTCTTAAAATAAACAACAAGATGATTAATGATTTTGGAAGATTTCTAGCGAAATAAAACTTTTCTTTAACAAAAGCAAACTGGAAATTTTAATGAAAACAGACTAAAAATTGCAGGAAAAACTTTTAATCAAATGGGAGAAAACAGGGTAGAATACAATCCCTCAATCCTTAGCAAATTATCATAGAGAATACTAGACTTGTAAATTAAAATAATTTATTAGATCCAACCTTTATAACTTCTAAGCATTACATATATGAGGTTCAAGCCCGCATCATATGAAATCAAAAATAGGTATAAAGCGGTGAATGATAAATTATACTAGCAAAGCTTTCTTAAACATCTCAAGTACCTAGGGCAAGAAAGATTAAAAGATTGACAGTTTTTGTATAATTTTCTTTCACGATTCAATCAATATTTTAATTTAGCCTCTATTTTCTACATAGATAATCTGCCTTGGATTGAGTTCATGTACCCCAACCCTTGGGAAATTTAGCTACTCATGATTGGATTGAAGAACGAATTCATACTCAGAATTATGGAACTACAAGACATGGGAAATAAATCTGCAAATAATAAAGTAACAGAGAATAGAATGATATTACTTGAATTCAGCAGCAGGAAAGTAATTGAAATTGAAATCCAGATAACTTCTCCTTAATCAGCAGTACAAACTAAGGTTCTTACGAAAGAAATTTAAACTTCTGAATGTTTCTCTCAAAAACTAACTCTCAAATTCTTTAGCTAATTTGTAATCTACCAACAACTAACAACATGCTACAATTCTCTCTCTACCTTCTTGGTTGGTCTCTCTCTTTCAAATGATATAGGGCACTAGCTTTTATAACACCAAGTATCGAAATTGATAGCCAATAATGCCTTTTGGTACGTTTTTCCAAGAGTTGCTCTGTTTTAATTGAACAATTAATTGTCAGCATTTCACACGATCGGACCGGTCCGGCTCAACCTCGGATCGGTCCGAATACACCGGATCGGTTCTTTTCTTTTTACCAGATCGGTTCGGGCCTAGTCGGATGGGTCCGAATTTTTGCTTCCATCGGTTCGTCATCAATCCGGGGGCTACTGGACATTGTCAATTCGGATGGATCCGGATCCAACCCGGATCGGTCCGAAATTCTTCTAGTTTTACTTTTTCCTTGAACTTTGACTCACCATATCTTTTGATCTAGAACTCTGATTTGAATGCCGTTTCTTCCTATGCTCTTGTGAACTCATGATCTTCAACTTCAATTTTGACGTTGCTTCCGAATTCTGAATGGAATTTACACTTTTGCCCTTTTACATTTCTTCTAGTTTTCTTCTTTTCTTTTATTTCATTCCATTCCTGAAATCTTTATCACAATTACACAAAAACTAGGGAATTTTGTTAGAAACGAACAATAGAGTGATATGGACTAAAAATGATTCAGTTACCTTGTTCGAGATATTAAAATCACTAATTTTAAGGGGCTAAATTCGGAAGAATTTACGCTTGGTCACCTATAACCTGTCAATATTTGCACAAGCATTACAAACGTCACATGCATAACATATTTATCTCAATATCGACCTCGCATTCTCAGTGTGGCTATACTGTAAGTTTACACTCAGTTACCCTACTAATCTCAATTCAATTCTTCTAGAGATCACTCCACTTATCAACTAGTGGTGTAAAAGTTTCAACAGTGCATCCCACACAACACTACTCACCTCTACTAGCCTTATATCGTATAAGTGCTCTCAACTCAAGGTGTAATCCACATAAACGTGGAATAACTAAAATGTTATACCCATTCCCTAGGGACCAACATATCCCTCAACTCCTGACATTATCCTAAGTTCATGCACGGGACGTCTCGCAAGCAAAAGCCAAATAAGGACCCCCCCGATACACTATTGCCTAGCATTGTTGATCATTGATATTTGTAGGCCCAAAGCATATAATCAGAGAACTCGAAGTCTTGTTCCAATATATATAAGTATAATAATCAACTCCCACGTCTCTAAAGGATCCGTATAATACTACACTCGCACTATCACTAAGTCCCTAACGATAAATGAATAACGAGATCAATCTCTCTGATCGACGGTAAACCCGATATCCCCCTAAATTGCTTTACTACAGTCCTTATGCGTCAGGATCAAATATAACGAGACAATTATACTCTCTAAAGTCTCCCTTATAATATAATATAGACGCGAGCTCGACCCTTTTTCAGGTGAGACATCACAAAACAACACATCATGCCCTGGAACAGTGAACAGGATAGCCTTGTTGTAACATTCCATCATCGCTCAAACCGTTACTAACCGGTCCATACCCTAAATAAAATCATACTTGCTTATCATATCTCTAAAAAGAGTAAATACATTAAACTCTATCCTCTCAGTGTCCACACCCGCTCCCCTGCAAATGAAACCAAAGAGGGCCATGCTACCCAACGGTAAATATATACACACAATAGTAACACTGCTGATACACTCACTAAACTCGTATCACGCATGAATCTAGTGTCAATTAAAATATTGTGACTCGCTCATGTCACATAAATCTTACGCCATTTACCTGAGGATAAAATTCATACATCGAATTTCCAATAGCAATGGTTGTTCAAATGGTTCTGAGACACAATGCTCTCGTACAAACGAAATCAATAATGGTTTTAACAATTGACCTTGCTAAGAACCATGCTCTTATCCCCTTAATTGTTGCGAACAATATTAGCATATGTGGACCCTACTCTCCACACATAAGACACCTCTCTGTGTCATCCCCCTATCTCTAGCCCCAATGGCCATTTCGGGGTTGTCCTTCTCTCGAACCTGGTAGTCTTGGTCCTAATTGCTATCCCTGTTGTTCCTTTGGATATCCTAACCATGTGGAACACACTACTACCCTCACTGAATCCACCGTCACTTGGTAGGAATTACATTGATATGAATCATATAAATAGTTCCCCTCTTGGGTATCCCTATGTGGTGCCTCATTAGCATTGTTACATTCGGTCTTACCCTTCTTTCTAGATTTCCTAACTCTCTTGGCTCCTTTCACATGGAAGTGTCGATATTATCATTGTAAAAGCATGCCATTGGCGGTATTGGCACCATATGCATAGGTCGTCCAAGCCATATTTCTCATAAGTGATGGTGACTTTAACCCGTGAGTCCATCGTCCAACTTAAAGACTAATTTTTCCTCCGTAACCACCTCGTGTGGCACGAAGCTCACCAAATAAGTAATTTTTTTCTCATAATTGGACATTATCCGACCCTCATATAATAAGTCCAGAAACTTCATTCACATTTATTTTTGAAAATTAGATGAAAGAACTTGCAGTCAAACCACACTTAAAACTCTTCGATTAATAGTATCTCTCTTCTCATAGGTGGTTACTGACTCCCACCACTAGAATGTTGTTCCCACGAGCTCAAAAATGGCCAAAAGTTATTTCTAAGTGTCACTGCACTCCACCATAAGTAAATGTCTTAGACTTTTATCCTTCCATTAGCCTTTCTCATTCTCGCACATTCTTCGAACTCTTACAGATGACCCTTCTGAAAAGCCCCTCCTACTCTCTCCCTCACCGACTGCACTGGGTGCGTCTGAATTCGCGCCATTATTTGTTATGGTGGTACTTGAGGAAAACTATTGCTCCTTAGCGGTTATCTTGGCATCAACTTCTAGCAAAATGATAATGCCACTACTACGAATAGAGAAGGAAGCCCAAGGTTTCTTGGGAAAGTTATAGTATATCATCCATCAGTTGACTTCTATTTGTGAACCCATCTTCAAACTCCTCCGAAAGGATTTCATCAAAGACTAGAATGAAGATTTACCAGGAGGCCTTTGATCGAATCAATAAGTATCTAACCCGACCTCTGGTACTCATACCACCATAGCCCGATCTCCCTCTACTCATATACTTAACAGTAACAGACACCGCAGTTGGGGATTTGTTAGACCAATAAATTGAAGAATCCCATAAAGAGAGCCATCTACTACGCCAATCACAAATTGGTCTGGTACGAAGTTAACTACAATGCATTGGAGAAATCATGTGTCACCCTTGTCTGGTTCACCCAGAAATTATGGCACTACATACTCTCTTTTCCTATTAGACTTGTATTCCGAATGGATCCTATCAAATACCTGCTCCAAAAACCTGCCCTGTCTAGCTGAATGGCCCAATGGTTGATGTTGTTAGTCGAGTTCAATATTGTGTGTGTCACACAAAAATCCATGAAAGGGAGAGCTATCTCTGACTACCTTAGTGATTACCCCATGGAAGAATCCAATGTTTAGATCTTTGAATTCCCAAACAAAGACATCCTTTGAACCTCTGAGGAAGACCTCCAGTGGCGAATGTTCTTTGGCGGCACGACCCACAAAAAGGATACGACATTGGGATACTCCTAACATCCCCTGATGACTCTCACACTCCCATTACTATGAAGCTAGATTTTACCTGCACCAATAACATGACCGAACACGAGGCATGCACCGTAGGCCTTAAAGTCTCTCTCAAGAAAGGAATCTAATGTCTAGATGTCTATGGGGAATTTGTCCTCATGATCGGCCAGGTCCTTGAAAAATAGAAAATCAAAGATGAAAAGATTTTATCCTTCAATGCTCACCTGGAGGAGTTGGCCTCCCAGTTCCGAGATATAACCTTCCACTACTTGCCCTGAGCAAGGAACAACTTGGTCTATGCCCTTGCTACTCTCACCTCCCTGGTCGACATGCCCGAGGGAATAATGATGACCCCTTTCCTAATCCAAAAATAAGCTAAACTGGCCCACTTCTACCATATTGAGCTCATCACAAAATAGGATCATGATATGGTCGAGTGTTGGTATTACGACATTTGGCGCATCCTAAAGCATGATAGGTATCCCCATGATGCTAACAAGAAATATCGAGCAACTCTCCGCACACTAGCTGCCCAGTACATTGTCTGTGATAAAGCACTATTCAAGAGAAACTTCGATGGAACCCACATACACTGCATCGCAGGGGATGACATTGAAGAAATGATGCAGAAAATCCACTGCGGGGAATGCGGACCCCACATGAATGGACATATGCTCACTAAGAATATTATTTGATAGGGTTACAATTATACTACCATGGTTCAAGATTGCACCGCCTATGTCTGGAGATGCCTTAAATACCAATAATTTTCCAATCTCCAGCACTTGCCTCCGCGGGAATTATACAACATGACCTCTCTCTGGTCGTTCTCCACATAGGGAATCAATATTATGGGGAAAGTTACACCCAAAGCCTCCAATGGGCATGAGTTCATCCTGGTTTCCATTGATTACTTCACTAAATGGGTCAAAGTAGAGTCATACGTAATGTTAAATGCCAAAAAGCTAGCCAAGTTCATCCCGAAGAACATCATCTGCCGATATGGGGTTCCACACTAGCTAATATCAAATAATGGGCTACATTATGAAGAAGAAGTCACATGATGGGTTGACGAGTATGGTATTCAGAGACACAAATCTTCTCCCTATCGAACACAAACCAACGATGCAGTTGAAGCCCCTAGTAATAACCTCAAAGAAATCATTAGCAAAATGATCGAGAGTTTACGAGATTAGGCCGATTGGATCCTTTACACCCTCTAGGGCTACCGTACTTCAGTCCAAGAATCTACTAGGGCTACCCTTTACTCTCTGGTATACGGCATGGAAGATGTTCTACCCGTTGAACTAGAAATACCTTCACTGCGCGTCATGTTTGAAAGCAAAGTCAACGAAGAAGACTGGCATCAGAGCCGACTTGATGAGTTATTGCTGTTAGATGAAATGAGGCTAAAGGCTCTATATCATATACAGGGGTACCATCGCCGTATAATGTGATTGTTCAACGGGAGAGTCAAGGACCTTGGTGTTCGAGAGGGGGATTTAGCCGTCAAAAAATCACAAAACCCGTCTGGGAGCCCGAAGGGAAATTCGAGTGGACCCTATATCATGAAGCAGATCCTGTCCAGTGGTGCCGCTATGCTCAGTGACCTTGATTGAGAAGATATGGCCCATCCAGTCAACCTGGACCATTTCAAGAAAGTCTACCCCTAGTCTGAAATCTCAGCTCGCTACGACTCCTTTCATCCCCCTTTTATTCTAAAAACATCTTCATTTCCCTCTACTGAGAACTACGTGGGGCTCAATCCCCTAAAAAACACTTGGTTTCAAAAATGAAACTCATAAAATTTTTAAAACCCCTATAGGTACGTAGGCAACTCATACACTTTACATGGGCACGGTCCCCTCCTTTTTCACAAATTGCTATTCTTTTCTTACCTTCGAGAATGACGATTCATTTTATCATTTACATGAACAAAAGGATTATGAATGCCTTAGTGATTTTTATAGATAATTCAAATGTAAAACTCATAAAGAGGCACAACAATATCATTAAAATCCTTTTTTATTCCATTTTGAGAAATTTCGGTACGATTATAGGAAATATCAGCGTAGGCAGTCAAATAACTAGCCCCGCCAACCTAATCAAATTACTCATAAACAAATTAATCAAACCTTCCCAAATTTCTTCCTGACAAACAAAAATAACCAAACACATAAAAGCTTCACAAATGAACACCAGCTTCACAAAAGACCCTACCCGCAACTACCAGAAGATCCAGCCCCATCATCATCTTGAGGCCCCCAAACTTCCCATGCTTGGATAGTATGCCAAAGGCGATCTATGGAATGGTAAGCCTGGACCAGCCTAGACAAAACCACTATGCCCCCTCTATAGTGTCAAATATGGAAAACCATCTATGTCCGATCTTCTCTGCTAAGATCTTATCCACTTCCTTCTTCCACACCCATTTCATATAATCTTTGGACACATGCCAAACCTTGGTAATAGATTGGGAAGGACGGGTTGACAGACGATAACTCTCCCATAAAGAGACCAACCTCATGCGCATGCCTTTAGTCAAATCCTTTATAGGAAAGAAATCCAGGGTACGGGAAGGCACAATCTGCTCCTATTTAACTTGAGGCAGCAACCACTAACGAAAATATAAGGAGGTTTGCTGGAGGCCAACTAACCGAACATACCGGTATTCTCCTTGTTCCATAATGGGATACAACTCCCCCTACCAGGGCACTAAACAGCGTAGACTTCGAGCTCCATGCTCCATAAACTAGTTTAACCAGTTCTCTTCTCATTTATTGGGCACGTGTCGCCCTTTCCATTATTTGATTGTTATTGGGACATTTATATTTTAGTTATTTCCAGTATTGTTCTATGGGATTTATTCAGGATGGATTTGTGATTTTAGTTTCATATGTTGACATTCGATTGACGAATGTATTATGTTATTTGGCTTTTTGTGGTGTGATTCTTAATTGTAGAAATGTTGTTTTAAATAAATAAATCTTTTTCTTTAATTAAAATTTGGAAAGTTTGTATGAAAAATGTTTTTGACACTTAGCTTAATTATTTAGGGTGTTAAATTGGAAAAATGATTTTTTCGACAGTGATGCTGAGAATGAACCAACTGTTAACCTTGATTTAATTTAATAAAGGAGTGATCGCCCGGTATTTAATTAGGCGGGGTGTCACACGTAGCACACGTCAGCATAGGTGAGCTAGGCATTTTGTAGGTCATTATTTTAGGTACTACGTAGCAGCGCCACTTACGAGAGGTAGGTGTAGATGCTAGGATCCATTGTCACCGTTGGGTATGGACCGTGCAATGGTGTACTGCATAGGGACCACCCTAACTGTGTGTGTTTTGTGATGTCCATTTGGATGAGGGACTCCTCTGAACTTACCGATAAAGCATGAAGGGGGCACTAAGGGTAGATGCCCTTAAGTGTCGTATATATTTAAGGATATATATATATATATATATATATATATATATATATATATATATATATATATATATATATATATATATATATAATTTTATAAATTAATTGAGATTAATTAATTAGTTTAATGATTTAGACAACCAATTACGAACCCAATACTATGTAAATGCATAATAGATGGTTATGTCACTTTTGTGGGTAGCATCATTGGGGTATTTGGGGAAATGGGAATACGTGTATAGATAGTTAACTTAGGTACATGAATTATGCTAGATGCATCATGTATTAATTGTTGTTACGATTATCAATTTTTCATAGTTGGGAACTTGTGTGGATATGCATGTAGTATTAAAATTAGATGGGTGGGAGGTACTTAACACATGAGAATGCTGATGGGTGGTGCATACTTTGAATTAACTGTATTATTGCATCTTAATTTTCGTAAGTTAATTTTTGAAACTCTAGGGCGCTGACCAAAATTATAATTATTTTATACCCCAGGTTTCCCTAGATAATAGCGGGACTGACGGGATACCAGACTTGTTTATATACCTTTTCTTATCAGAGATCAGCTCATTGATTCTAGTTTAGGTTGATATTTCCTTTTAGTTACTCATTTTGGATATTGTATGGGCATAATCCCAGAGTTTATTATTATTCAATCATTTGAGATAGTCGTATTTATGTTGGGTTTATTTTATTTGGATGTTGATGTTGGATTTATAATTATTTCATTTATTAATTAAATCAGTTCTATTGTGCATGAGGTTTTGAAAAAAATAAATGTTTTATTGTGATTCGATGCTAAGAATGATATAAATTGATAAACAATCCCTATCTTCAGTGTATTATGTCTGGCCAACTTTTATATGGAAAATGGGGATTGTTACACCAAGCCTTCCTCTTTTGAAGCAGGAAAGAATTCTATTGCTGCTTCTTTTCAAGCTAAAAGTCTTGATTCCGATGATAAGGAGGAGGCTACTGAAAAAGCCAAAATCGATGCCGAGGATAATTTTAAATAGACTGTGGAGGAGCTTAAAATATCTGAAGCAAAATGCCTTGAAGCTTCCAAATAGATTGCGACTAATCAAGATAAAGTTGTAGTTCTTGAGATCTAACTTACCTCCATGTCTCAAAATCACTCCTTGGCCATTTAGAATATAGTTGATGATCACAACCCGACCCTTCAGAAGCTGGTCGGTGAACATACTGCGACTTTGAAGATTACTAGTGAAGATTATGTAGCCAAGTTTAAAACTTCAAAGATTTTTTAGCTGGCTAAAATAAGGCATACATCCGTGACTATAAAGATATGAGGGCCACAGAGTTGCTAAAAACTTCCTTGAGGCCAAGGATACCTTTTTTGCCTGTAGGTTTGATGATGTCAATCACACCCAGTGTGTGGAGGAGAGTGTGTGGAGGAGATAAAAGAGGCTGAAGAATTGTCCAGGGGGAAGAAGGAAGAGGCTATGGAAGCTACTGCCTTGGAGGCCTAAGGGACATAGACGGGCTTGGAAGAAGATAGTGGTGATAAAAAGGACGCAACCTTTTAGATAGTTTCGGAGGACTATTATCTTTTATTTTGTTGAAAATTTTATTTTTGACATATCTCTAATGAGCAATTGAGTTTTTTTTCCTTGATTAATGAAGCCTGCTTTTAATTCCGAAGCCTTATAACTTGTAATTTGCTTTTCCTATCTTTCTTTATTCGCTTTCCTAGATGTTTAAACTAAGCCTTTGTAGTATTCGGCATCTTATTACTTGAATTGCCGCTTGATTACTTATAGTCGCAACTTATTGCTTGTTTCTACACTTACTTTTACTACTAAACTTGATTGTGGTCACGACTCTAAAAGTTTTCTACATGTTTGCCTTGTAAAATCTTCGACCTTATCTTCCTCTATGATGAATGCGCTTGACTACTGTTGTATCCTTAGTAATGTGTCATGTCCAAAGGCTTTAGATAATAGTCTGCAACTTGAGGGGTACAATGCCCCTTAGGCTTTGGGCATGGTTTGTTGACTTTTGGTGGCTGCAGACGTTAGGATGGTGTCTACATCTTCCATGTTATTCCTTTGCTACTGTCGTCTCCTAACTCTTGAAATATTTAAAGTGCGTTGAGGTATTATTTAGGAGCCTCCCCAAACCACTAAGGCTATGTTTTACAAGCCCCCTAGTCTTGATGTCCTATTCTGGAGCTGGACCAGAGTCTTTAATAAAAGACTCACTCCAATCAGGGAGCCGCCTTCATTAAGGATCCAGCCACTACCTCTAGAATGACGTTCTTTCTAGTTGGGATCTCTATGCAAAATAAGTCTAATTTATTATAACTTACATTTTTTGTGGACTAAGTTTGATCGCTCTGATCAAAATCTTCACTTCCTATGACTTAGGTTTTTTTATTAGAGATGAATCTGCACCTCAGTATTTGTGGTTGTTGATAGGGTTTTTAGGAATTTCTTCCTCCCTAGCCACCGTCTTCTTGATCCTGAGGTCTTGGGCACCTCTTCCTTTACGGTCGATGATAGGGTTTGGGGGCATTTTTACCTCCATGATCACGGTTTTCTTATAATTTGAAGAACCATATCCTTTGTATTTGTCTTGAGGTGTGATTTTTGTTAGGTTTTTCGATAAACCTATTGAATAAAAAATTGCGAGGGAATTAAAGAAATTTTCTAACTTTTCATTGATATGAACTTGAGGGAATACAAAATTAATTTTTCTGGCTATGGTATGGCTTTGTAATAATAACAAGTAAAATAGAAAAATCTCCCTAAAAATGTTTCAAGTTGTAAATTTATTGTTGCTCAGTTGAAGGTTGCGATCTTTGTGAATCTTCGTAGCATTCCTTGCCTGACAAGTCTTTTGACCTCAATCTTTAGGCTTAGGCACTTGTTGGTTATATGATCATTATCTTTCTGGAACTCACATCGCTTGCTTTCATCTCTCGTACTAGTAGGAGATTTAAACTTCCCTGGCCATTTGAGCAGGTTCTATTTTTTATACTGGCCAAAATAGTTTCGAGGTTGCAGTTTAGAGGGGTGAACTCCTCATAGGGCCGTTGGGGACGATCACCATGCTTCCTCCTTTTCCTTTCCACCAGTTCAACACCTATCCTCCTCTTAGAAGCAGTGTCCTTCATCTTTATTTCAGCATCTTTGGCCTTCAATGTACTGGTGAAGGTTGCAGACTCAAGCATAAAAATTATCCGTTCGAGGAGGGTGATTTAGCCTTAGATTGAGATTTGACCTTCATAATGATGGTTGATGTACCTCATCAAGCGTGATACGTATTTAGTTTATTATTTTCCTAATCCTGATTTACCTTCCATGACGCCTATCTCTAAATAGTTAGTTATTTAGAAAATATTTTCTCTGAGACAAACTAAACACAGTGAGAAATCTAAAGAGTCATAGAGTAAGCAGAATCAAACAGTGAGCTGGCATTAATAATGAGATGAGGCCTATTCCATAGAGGTCGCGACCTGTCAGGAAAATAAAGGATGAGGTCGTTGTTTTTGTCCTTTACAAGGAGATTTTCCACTGCGATTGATATAATCTAACATGGTTTCCTCCTGAGGTGACTCCGCTTGGTGGGAAATTTACCGAATACATGCCTTTGGATAGAATAGTAATTTAAAAATTAGTAAAACAATCTCAACTTATCTCTGGCGGTTTAACAGTCCACAAGGCAATAACCCCATCATATTTTTCCAATAGAATCATCGGTTTTGAATCTTACGACCTAGCCTTGTGCAAGTTAACACGACTTTTAAGTCATAAAACATGTTATGGTTTTTTTCAATCATTTAATGGCATCTTTGGTCTAAAGGAAAATAATTCTATAATAAGAAATGTTAAAAAATCCAAAAATATGAATTTGGCTTAAGTTGTTACCACTAGGCCGCGGCCTATAAAATGACAACATGTAAGGCCGTGGACCTATGGGGCAGAATGCAAATTCTAGCTCAGATTTTTCCCAAAAGTGATTCTCCACCCCCCAAGAATTAGTCTAAAATCCTTTAAGGTGTTAATTTCAAGGAAATAATGAGCCCTTATGTGTAAAATATCACAAGTTACTTAGCAAATACCTAATATAGTTCATAATATGGTAACAATGCCTAAAAGTGCAGAGAAAACAAGAATATATGTCCATATCTAGTTCATAGTCTTTATAAGGTCGTGGCATGTCAAGATTCTTAGCAGAATTTAGACATGGGAACATCACGTGGGGAGATGGATCTGCCTGGAAAACCCAAATAGGCTTAAGAAAACAGATTTGAAAAGGTGATGATACCCTAAACGAGGTTTATATGAAAATATGGGCCTAAGAACCAAGATCTCACACATAGTGACACACCCCAACCCAGTTACTTATAATTAAGTTTGAAAGTCAAAGTGAGTCAAACCATAATTAATCTAACCAAACCATAATCACGAGTTTTGATTTCAGAGCCATCATTGTAAATCCATATAACTGAAAACTTTTTTACAACATAAGAGTAAATATGTCCATAAAAACTTTCTTGAAGGATAAGTTAACTTAATTACATCATTTACATTTACAAAAAATCATAGTTTCTCCCATTCCTGGCTAACCCAACCCGACCTCCTAGATTTGGCAATGACATCGCGTTACCTGAAAAATGTGAACATAGGAACCAGGAGCAAAATAGCCCAGTGAATGCATCACTACTATACTATTGCATAAATTTACATGCAATATATCATGTCCATATAATTATGAATTAACTTATCCAGCTCATTCATAATGAATGACCAACTTTTCCGAATCATGATTCACATATCCTGTCTAAATAGACAATTCTCCCCCATTCCTGGTCGAGGAGTAACCCTTTGTCATTAATAGACAAATCTCCCCCATTCCTGGTCGAGGAGTAACCCCTCATTTCGGTAAACCGAAATGAACAATTTTATATTCATAACATTACGATCACATTCGTAACAGTATACAAATGCATCATTCCAGTGAGTACACTCACCTTGAGTTGTCAACTACGTATTCAGGTTTCTTTCTGGTGGAGCTGAACTGGGTTGATTAGACCTTACACCTATCAATCCAACTAGATCAGTACTGAACCTCAATCATAAATATTATCCTAACATAATTATGTAACTTTCCATGACTATACATCAACAATATAATTCCAATTAAGTCACATTCCATAAAACATAGGTAAAGGCAAAACAATGATATACATGTTGATAAAGTTACGAACATTCAACCGTAGGAAATAACTTATGAGGAATTTATAACCAAAGTCAAGTAAACATGAAATTATACCCCTAAATGTATATACACATGAAACATGTACTCAAAGTACCCTTTGTAAGGACGAAATACAAACATTCATTCAAGGGGTACCCAGTATGGCCTGAAATTATGGTCTTACATACTTAACCATCCTATATTCCTAAATTGTACAAATACAGGGGTCCAACCTCATCAATATGAAAACATATATGAATATACTATCCAGTACAAGTGACGGTGTAATTTTTCAAGCTTCCTAGGGCAAGTTATAACCATTTCTCTACAACACAAGAAATCTGCCCTACAAGCTCCTCTATTGTTCCTTCGAATTCCCAGAATTTTCATAATTTTTCAACAGCATAAATTTCCATGATTTTTAACTCATTTTCAGTACACATACTTAATAGTAAATAATTAAAGTTTCATAATTTTTTGACTTCATTTGCTATCTCAAAAGCTCGACTAAACTTAGGGCATACCGAAATCAAGTATACAAACAGTAACCATGTACCAACTTGAAATCATCATTACAGCCTAACCACAAGGAGATAAATTCTAATTTTCAGATATGATATGAATATATGAGTCTAATTTCATTTCCAATTAGAATTTCTCAATTACAGTAATCACACAAAGATATATACAAGTTTGAATACAAGGGGTTTCAATACAAAGCAATTTTTAAGGGTTTATGCATTCAACTTAACTTAAACTTGCATATATTCATACATATGCACCAAAGCATGAAAGTTAAATAAACAAATCAAGGATTTATATCATATAAATCATAAATATATGAAAAATAACAATATTTGCAATTAGGATTACCTTCGGGACATTTACGTAATTTCTACGGATTTTTCTACACTTTTTCTCCTCACTTTTCTTCCTAAACTTCTACCTTCTCTTTCCTTAAGCTTAAAACCCTTTCATGGCTGATTTTGGCTGAAGGATAAGTCTATTTAAAGGGTATAAGGTCGGCCAAGGCTGTCTCCCAAGCCAACCAATCAAATTAAACCATTTGGTTTAGTAAAAGACAATTTACCACTTAAAGGGAATTGACCAAATTGCCCCTTGTTCGTAAATTCGGTATAAATCTTTACTCGGGCATCCATTTGATGATCCGTTTGTTGTGTTACAACCCTAACTCACATGTCTACAACTATATATTTTTCACCTCAAGTCATTTATAATGTTATAAAGGTCAAAACTAGTCTCTAACAGGAACCTTTCTATCGAAAACAACAAAATTTTGTGTTCGTAAATAATTCGACCTATTATGATTTATGAAAGTAAGATTATAATAAACATAATCACTTAACATTATATATACTAATATCACATTATTCATATCACATAAGGTAAGCACGATTTAAATATAATTCATCATAATTATATTCGGGTTGTCACAACTTCCCCCCCTTAGAAAATTTTGTCCCCGAAATTTAATGTGAAGGTCACTTACCAAACAAATGGGGATACTGTTTTCTCATGCTATCATCCGTTTCCCAAGTTGCTTCTTTAACTCCATGGATCATCCACATAACCTTAACTAAGGGAATAACTTTATTTCTCAATACTTGGTCCTTACGATCAATAATTTCCATTGGTTCCTCGATGTACGATAAGTCTTCCTTCAGTTCAATTGGTTGAGTTTTCAACTAGTGAGATGGATCCGCCAAATACTTACGAAGCATCGATACGTGAAACACATCATGTAAATGAGACAACTCCGAAGGCAATGCTAATCTATATGCCAGGGCCCCAATTCTTTCCAACACCTCATATGGTCCAATGTATCTTGGACTTAGTTTCCCCTTTTTCCCAAATCTCATAACACCTTTCCATGGTGAAATACGCAGGAATACAAAATCTCCCTTCTGAAATTCCAATGGATGCTTCCTCTTATCTGCATAAAATTTCTGCCTGCTTTGCGCTATCTTTATCCGTTCCCGAATCATTTTGATCTTTTCAGTTGTCATATCTATCAATTCAGGACTCAAAATTTTCCTTTCACCCACTTCATTCCAACACAAAGGCGTTCTACATCTCCTCCCATATAAAGCTTCATAAGGAGCCATACCAATAGTCGACTGATAACTATTATTCTATGAAAATTCCATCAATGGCAAATGATCATCCCAACTACCTTTGAAGTCAAATACACAGGCTCGTAACATGTCTTCTAATATTTGAATCGTCCTTTCTGATTGCCCATCAGTTTGTGGATGAAACGCAGTGCTGAACTTCAAACTTGTGCCCATGGCATTCTGGAGACGAGGCCAAAACTTAGAAGTGAACGTTGGATCTCTATCTGATACTATTGACACTGGTGCCCCATGTAAATGAATAATCTCATCAACGTACATACGTGCATACTTGTCAACATGGTAGGTGGTCTTAACTGGGAGAAAATGAGCTAACTTCGTCAATCGGTCTGCAATCACCCAAATAGAATCATGCCCCTTTGGTGACCGGAGTAATCCTATAACAAAGTCCATCGTTATATGCTCCCACTTCCATTCTGGAATAGGCAATGACTGTAATAATCCTGCCGACTTCTGATGCTCCGCCTTTACTTGCTGGCACACTAAACATTTAGCTACGAACTCTGCAATATCTCGTTTCATATTGTTCCACCAGTAATACTCTTTTAAATCTCTGTACATTTTGGTACCTCCCGGATGCATAGAGTAAATACAACTATGTGCCTCTTCTAATATATCTTTCTTTAAGGGTGGATCATTAGGTACACAAATCCTATGTTTATAACACAACGATTCATCATTCTTAATTTCAAAGTCACTCTCTTTACCATCCAGGACATCTTGTTTCTTCTTCTCAAGGAATGGATCACTGGTCTGCAAATTTCGTATGCGCTCGGCCAATAAAGGTCTCACTGTGACATGTGCTAATAATCCTCCACTTTTTGAAAACTTCAATTCAATCCCCATCGATGCCAAGTCAAGAATATTTCCAACACGGACACACTGTATGCAACCAAGCATCCCTGATGATTTTCGACTCAAAGCATCTGCTACTACATTGGCCTTCCCAGGATGATGATGAATGGTACAGTCATAGTATTTAATCAACTCTATCCAACGCCTCTGTCTCAAATTCAGTTCTTTCTGTGTAAACAAGTATTTCAAACTTTGATGATCCGTAAATATCTCACAAGTTTCTCCATACAAGTAATGTCGCCACAACTTTAAAGCAAAAACAATGGCCGCTAACTCCAAATCATGTGTAGGGTAATTTCGTTCATGCGTCTTTAATTGTCTGGAAGCATATGCTATTACCTTCCCATTCTGCATAAGAACACATCCTAAACGCTGAAATGAAGCATCTGTATAGATCACAAAAGACTCATTCCCACATGGAATAGTAAGTATAGGGGCTGAAACCAACCGATTCTTTAATTCTTTAAAACTCCTCTCACATTCTTCATCCCATAAAAACTTCACTTCTTTACGAGTCAATTTTGTCAGTGGTAATGCTATTGCTGAAAATACCTTAATGAATCTGCGATAGTAACCTGCCAATCCTTGGAAACTCCTAATTTCTGTCACATTCTTAGGACTTTCCCATTCAACAATTTCTTGCACTTTCTTTGGATCAACATAAATCCCATTTCCCGAGACCACGTGCCCTAAAAACACAATTTCATTCAACCAAAACTCACACTTTCTGAATTTAGCAAACAATTTCTTCTCTCTCAAAATCTGCAATACAAGTCTCAAATGCTTCTCATGTTCCTCCATGCTACGTGAGTAAATCAACACATAGTCTATGAATACAATCACAAATGAATCAATGAAAGGGTGGAATACCCGATTCATCAAATCCATAAAAACTGCTGGAGCATTAGTTAATCCAAAAGGCATCACCAAAAACTCATAGTGCCCATATCGAGTCCGAAAAGTTGTTTTGAAAATATCACTATCCTTCACTTTCAGTTGGTGGTAACCCGATCTCAAATAAATCTTTGAAAATACTGTGGCCCCCTGTAATTGGTCAAACAAGTCATCGATACGAGGTAGAGGGTACTTATTTCTAATGGTCACCTTATTCAACTGCCGATAATCAATACATAATCGCATTGTCCCATCTTTCTTTTTCACAAATAACACTGGTGCTCCCCATGGCAAAACACTAGGCCGAATGAAACCTCTACTTATCAGATCTTGTAATTGCACTTTCAATTCCTTCAACTCTGTTGGTGCCATTCTATAAGGAGCAAGGGAAATCGGACCAGTACCTGGAACTAATTCAATAGAAAACTCTACTTCCCTATCGGGTGGCAATCCTGGCAATTCCTCTGGGAAGACATCAGAAAATTCTCTAACCACTGGTATATCTTCAACTTTAAGTGTTTCCTTACTAACATCAACCACATACGCTAAATACCCCGTATAACCCTTACTCAATAACTTTCTACTCTTTATTGTTGAGATAAGACAATTATGGACAACATTCCTTTCTCCTATAAATTGGAACTCGGGTTCACCAGGCAAATGAAATGTAACTTCTTTGCGAAAATAATTAATGGAAGCATGGTATGATGATAACCAATCCATCCCCAATATAATATCAAAATCCCTAATGGCCAACGGTATCAAATCAACATAGAAATCTCGTTCACCCATTCGTAAGACACAATCTTTATAAACATACTGAACTAGAATTACACTTTCCATTGGGGTAGAAATATATAAGGCACAATTGAGGAATGAACATGGTCTACCCAAATATGAAATAATATGTAATGCCATAAATGAATGCGTAGATCCAGGATCAATGAGTGCATATAAATCTTTGTTTGCAATAGAAAGTTTACCTGTAACCACTTCAGGTGTAGCATGGGCATCTTATAGAGTCATTGCAAACACTCTTCCTCCTTCCCTCGATCCAGTTGCTTGTTCTGTACCTCTCCCCCTGGTGGCACTGCCTAGAGAAGATCCTTTATGAGGCCCCACACTACTGACTGAAACTGTTCTCGCCAACGTAGGACAATTCTTTCTCAAATGACCCTTCTGGTGGTAGTTAAAACATTCTATATTCAGTAACTTTGGGCAATTTCTCTTTATATGACCTGATGCCCCACAAAAGAAACAAACATTCGGATCTCCTTGTGTTGAAACTCCTGAACCTCTTCCACCACTAGCTTCACCCCTTTGCAAACTACTTCCACCTCTACCCTGTTGGAATTTCTGCCCTCCAAACCTCGAATATTCTGTACCACTACTCTTTTGATAATTTGGATCAAATCTGCTTCTATTTACACCTCGTTCTCGATTCCTTCTAGCTTCATTCACGTCCTTTTCTACCAACATGTCTTTGTTCACCAAGGCTGAATAATTAACAGTCTCTAAAGCCGGCAACCGTGATTTAATGACTAACTCAAGCCCATCGAGAAATCGGCTGCACATATCTTCCTCATTTCGTATAAACCTCGAAGCAAACCGAGATAAAGCTGTAAGTTTAGCTTCGTATTCTCTAACTGTCATACTCCCTTGATTCAATATGAAATATTCCTTCTCCTTTTATTTTTGATACATTGGGGGGAAATACTTATCATACAAAGCTTTGATAAAAGCATCCCATGAGATCAGATTCTCACCTCCTGGAGTAATCAACAAATGTTTTGTGGCATCCCACCAGTACTTAGCTTCTCCTTTCAGCATATACGTCGCCAAGGTCACTCGTTGATTTTCAGGCATTCTCATTACCCCAAAAATAAGTTCAATCTCTTTAACCCATACTTCTGCCTCTGCTGGATCAACTGCTCCTTCAAATGAGGGTGGGTTCATCTTAATAAATTTCTCATGTGAATTACTTCTTTCTTCCCGGTGTATCACCTCCTCAGCCCTGACCAATGCTTGTGCCTCCAGTTGTCTGGCCTGTTGTTCTTCCATCTGAGCCATAAATCTAGCTTGCTGCTCTGCCATTAAAGTCATAGCACGTGCCATTTTTTGCATGTCTGTCAATTGTTCTGGGTTAGGTTCTACATTTCCATGAACAGGTTGCTCAACCTCTGCCTCTGCTGCCATATTTGAAGCCTCATCTTCTATTTCCACATTCACATTCCCTCCTTCCATTCTTTTATATCTGAAATGGATCAAAGATATAACAACATGCATATATACATATTTTTCCTACCGTAATCATTACTATCAAACAAAATATACTTTTAACATTCACTGCCAAATCTAGACTCTTCTCACTCCAGAACCTCTAAAACCTAGGCTCTGATACCAAAAGCTGACACACCCCAACTCAGTTACTTATAATTAAGTTTGAAAGTCAAAGTGAGTCAAACCATAATTAATCTAACCAAACCATAATCACGAGTTTTGATTTCAGAGTCATCATTGTAAATCCATATAACTGAAAACCTTTTTAGAACATCCGAGTAATTATGTCCATACAAACTTTCTTGAAGGATAAGTTAACTTAATTACATCATTTATATTTACACAAAATCATAGTTTCTCCCATTCCTGTCTAACCCAACCCGACCTCCTAGATTTGGCAGTGACATCGCATTACCTGAAAAATGTCAACATAGGAACCATGAGCAAAATAGCCCAGTGAATGCATCACTACTATACTACTGCATAAATTTACATGCAATATATCATGTCCATATAATTATGAATTAACTTATCCGGCTCATTCATAATGAATGACCAACTTTTCCGAATCATGATTAACATATCCTGTCTAAATAGACAATTCTCCCCCATTCCTGGTCGAGGAGTAACCCCTTGTCATTAATAGACAAATCTCCCCCATTCCTGGTCGAGGAGTAACCCCTCATTTCGGTAAACTGAAATGAACAATTTTATATTCATAACATTATGATCACATTCGTAACAGTATACAAATGCATCATTCCAGTGAGTACACTCACCTTGAGTTGTCAACTACGTATTCATGTTTCTTTCTGGTGGAGCTGAACTGGGTTGATTAGACCTTGCACCTGTCAATCCAACTAGATCAGTACTGAAACTCAATCGTAAATATTATCCTAACATAATTATGTAACTTTCCATGACTATACATCAACAATATAATTCCAATTAAGTCACATTCCATAAAACATAGGTAAAGGCAGAACAATGATATACATGTTGATAAAGTTACGAACATTCAATCGTAGGAAATACCTTATGAGGAATTTATAACCAAAGTCAAGTAAACATTAAATTATACTCCTAAATGTATATACACATGAAACATGTACTCAAAGCACCCTTTGTAAGGACGAAATACAAACATTCATTCAAGGTGTACCCAATATGGCCTGAAATTATGGTCTTACATACTTAACCATCCTATATTCCTAAATTGTAAAAATACAGGGGCCCAACCTCATCAATATGAAAACACATATGAATATACTATCCAGTACAAGTGACGGTGTAATTTTTCAAGCTTCCTAGGGCAAGTTATAACCATTTCTCTACAACACAAGAAATCTGCCCTACAAGCTCCTCGATTGTTCCTTCGAATTCCCAGAATTTTCATAATTTTTCTACAGCATAACTTTCCATGATTTTTAACTGATTTTCAGTAAACATACTTAATAGTACATAAATAAAGTTTCATAATTTTTTGACTTCATTTGCTATCTCAAAAGCTCGACTAAACTTAGGGCATACCGAAATCAAGTATACAAACAGCAACCATGTACCAACTTGAAATCATCATTACGGCCTAACCACAAGGAGATAAATTCTAATTTTCAGATATGATATGAATATATGAGTCTAATTTCATTTCCAATTAGAATTTGTCAATTACAGTAATCACACAAAGATATATACAAGTTTGAATACAAGGGGTTTCAATACAAAGCAATTTTTAAGGGTTTATGCATTCAACTTAACTTAAACTTGCATATATTCATACATATGCACCCAAGCATGAAAGGTCAATAAACAAATCAAGGATTTATATCATATAAATCATAAATATATGAAAAATAACAATATTTTCAACTAGGATTACCTTCGGGACGTTTACGTAATTTCTACGGATTTTTCTACACTTTTTCTCCTCACGTTTCTTCCTAAACTTCTACCTTCTCTTTCCTTAATCTTAAAACCCTTTCATGGCTGATTTTGGCTGAAGGATAAGTCTATTTCAAGGGTATAAGGTCGGCCAAGGCTGACTCCCAATCCAACCAATCAAATTAAACCATTTGGTTTAATAAAAGACAATTTACCACTTAAAGGGAATTGACCAAATTTCCCCTTGTTCGTAAATTCGGTATAACTCTTTACTCGGGCATCCATTTGATGATCCGTTTGTTGTGTTACAACACTAACTCACATGTATACAACTATCTATTTTTCACCTCAAGTCATTTATAATGTTATAAAGGTCAAAACTAGTCTCTAACAGGAACCTTTCTATCGAAAACAACAAAATTTTGTGTTCGTAAATAATTCGACCTTTCATGATTTATGAAAGTAGGATTATAATAAACATAATCACTTAACATTAGATATACTAATATCACATTATTCATATCACATAAGGTAAGCACGATTTAAATATAATTCATCATAATTATATTCGGGTTGTCACACATAGAATGTAGATCAGGGATCCCTATGGATGAAATAAGGCATAATTGACCCAATAAGTGAGAAAATTAGTATAGCACCTCATTTTCCACAGATGATGCCAAACTGTTATTGTAAAAAAATGATTTTCCAAAGTAAATCATACCGTCAAAGCTATACAAAATAGTCAAAGTATAGAAAATAGAGTAAACGAGATATAAAAGAGAGAGAACATAAGATTTAAAGTGGTTCGGTTGTGACAATAGGCCTACATCCACTATTGTGCATTATTTTCATTAGATGTCTACATTCAATACAAGTTTAAGGCCTACAATAAGATATAAGTAGGCTAAATGTATAAATATGCACATTTTGTGCTATAGAGGTTGCGAAATCTGTAGTGATGATACGTAGAGGCCATAGCTATCAGTGTCTCAGTTCGCCTGAGCAGATGACTGCAGTGTGGAATCCAGTGTAGAGATAAGCTAGAGAGATTTGGGCAGAGTTTCGCTACCCATATATTGCATGTTAGATGAATATGCGAGGACCTGTATTTATAGTAGTTGGTGAGGGTGTCACGTGCATAATGCATGTGACATATGGATAAGTATTGATGAGATGGAATCTTTCTAGAAGGTGGACAACTGGCGATCCAATGATGACGTTTTAGGGTCCGCGACTTATAATTTTCGGGCTAGGATATGCTTGAGAAGTCGTGGCCTGTGAGCACTTGGTTGTGTCCTTTTAAGGTAGTCTTGTTCTTATAAGTCACGGCATGTCTGTGTACCAGGTCTTGGTATTAAGTATTAATGGGGAAAATAGAGATTAGTCTGTGGTCTGGCAATGTACCAGGTCATGGACGTCGTGGACTTCTTAGTGGCTAAGTCCTTTTACCAATACTTAAGCCTATCTTCATTGGGTTATTGTGGGTTCCATGCCACTTGTCTCTTGATTATTGGATGGTATATTTCGTGTATAATACCCCTCTTTAGCACCATTAATTGATCATAAATTGTTAGAATATAGTTTTTAAAATTGACACCTGATTGCGAGAAGTTTTAAAGACAATGGATCACCTAAGAACAAGCTTCAACCATGTCAGTGAACCAGGGGTGTCAAACTTGAAGGAAAAGACCAAAAATTATTTTCTATAGGTTCATAATTATTTGGGTTATTTGTACTGGGATTGGTTAATAATTAAGGTTGTTAGCATCCAGACAAGATTTGTGGTCTTATTAACCAGAGATCTTAGCCTAGTGATAATTATCAGGCGATTATGTAGCATTTGATGCCTTAATTAAGAGGACGTATGCTTCCCTTAGGAAAGACTCAAAGTAAGTGCTAGATTTTAATAACTAACTAGGACAAACATAGTAAATTGCATGAATTGAAAGTAAAAAAGAAAAGAAAAAATGTAGTTAAATTAAAGATTTGCAAGAAAGTAAATTCGGAGTAATGTAAAGATTTGCAAAAATTAAAGAACAATAAAGGAAAAAAAAATTAAATAAACTTGGAAAAAGAGTTGCAACTACCTTATAATCTACTTAAGGAATTGAAATAAAATAAGTAAATAAAAAGGAGGATGAAATTAATGTAAATGTGTTTTGGTGAGGGATTCATATATTCCTCTTCATGAAAGGCTGAATTTATTATTGTTTACGATAACTAAATTCCTTTGGTTCCGAGTAACTTCCAATTTGAATTAATTCTCAACAATAATCACCCATAACCAACTCTTTTTGGATCAAAGTAACTTCCAATTTGAATTTAAATTAGATCTCTACAATAACCACCTATATTTTCCTCTAAATAATTCTAATTCAAAATGAAATAATAACCGATTTAAACCACCCACTACTTCCACCAAATTTCATGCAATAACAATTATATAACTGTTATTAACTTCCCTCATCATCTAACAACATGCCAAAATTGTCACGAGATGAACTCGATAAAATATGGTGTAAACATACCCCCCGCACCACCTGAATTTTGATAGATATTTAGGTGGTGGATTACTCAAATGCAATTCAAAAATGGTCCTCTGACTTACCTAGGATGTCCTCTGTACAGTGGGAGAAAGAGAATATGCTTCTTCGAAAACATGGTGCTCAAAGTGAGAAAAAAAATAGTTGGATGGAAGACAAAGTGTTTATCAGCTGGGGGGAAGTTAGTTCTAATAAAATCAGTCCTTGTTTCAATGAATCTATATCTTCTAACAACATTATCTACTCCAAAAGCAATAATAACCAGACTGAAGAGGGTTATAGCAAATTTATTTTGAGGATCTAGCTTTAGGAAGGATAGGCACCACTAGTGTAAGTGGGATCAGATTACAAGACCTGTCAAAAAAGGAGGGTTGGGGATCAGAGACCTTCAAGACATTATTAACTCCTTGAGTATGAAGTTGTGGTGGGTATTTAGATCTCAAGAGTCTATTCGGCCTAAGTATATGCGCGCAGCCTACTGTAGGGCTCATCATACAACTCTAGCTCCAAGAAGAAGTGGAGCTCATATATGGAATAGGATTTGTTCAATGAGAGAAGTAGCAAAAGAAAATATGTTATGGCATCTAGGAAAAGGAGATATATGCATATGCAAAGACAATTGGGGTTTTGAAGGTTGGAAGAGCCTTGAAGAAGTAGCAGACCTACAAATAAACAGATTATGGGGGCCAAATCAGACATGGGATAGATCTTTGCTCGAAAATAAATTTCCATTTGATGTAGCTGCTGGTATCAGTAGGTTCAAGTAGATCTGGTATGACCAACCAGATAAACTGATCTGGAAGCCAAATGCAACAGGTAAGTTTAATATTCAAACAGTATGGGATATATGTAGGTCTAAATTCTCTTCCCAAATTAGCTCTAAGTTTATCTGGCATAGTCTTATCCCTTTAAAAGTCTTAGTTTTTATGTGGAAAATGTTAAATAATCTTCTTTCAACTGATGACAAGACTAAATCTATTGGATTTTAAGGGGCCATCAAAATGTAACTGATGTGTTAGTCCAGCAGAAGAAAACATAGATCATATATTTGGGTATGGTGAAGTAGCTACAAGAGTATGGGGAAATTTATCTCGAGAGTATGGAGTCAAGAGAACTTCGGGAGGAGTTAGAAGCTTTCTTTTTTCAATGGTGGTTTCATGGAACTAAATCTGACCCAGTGATCAATTTTCTTATTCCAGCTCTAACTTGTTGGTGCTTATGGCTGCAAAGGAATATAATGGCTCTCCAAATGCTAAATTTGTTTTGTATCAGGTTAACAATATAAAAATTCTTTATAGTTCAAAGAAGATTCCTCAAAAAGTTTACTCAAGGATACAAATCAGATGGTTGCCCTCCCCCCCTCTTCAGGTGTCTTAAAACTAAACACAGATAGTAGTGCTATTGGGAACCCAGGAAGTGGTGGAGTAGGAGGCATTCTTAGAAATCATAATGGTGAAATGTTGTGGGATTTTAGTGCTCCTATTGGGGAAGTTTCTAACATGGAAGCAGAGGCTTTAGCATTGAAGAGTGGAGTGGAGGTTTTCAAGGATTTGAAACAGTATGAATTAATTATAGAGAGTGATCCTAAAGTTCTTATAGACATTCTCTAATGAAAGGCTCAAATTCCTTGGAAAATAGCATGGTCTATTAATATCATCAATAATCTCCTAAAGGATTTCAAGTACTCTCTCGAGTATTTTCATAGGGAAACAAATCAAGTCACTGACTTCTTGGCTAAAAGAGGTAGCAAGTATGCAGAAGATGTATTCTCCCATTCTATAGGGGAGTTTCCAAAATAATTGAAGGGCTCGATAAAAGTGTATTCACGGGGTCTTCCAAATTTTAAGTATATACACCATATGGGAACATTTGTAACGGACCTATATTTGATTTTGTAACAGTAGTGCGTTAGGAATTTGTAACACTATTTAAGTGTTAGTAATTACTTATATCTGCTACAAAAAAAATTTAGTGTGTTTATATTTAATTATAATATATATATATTTTAAATTTAATTTTTTATGCGCCAAAAAAAAAGTGTGAGCAAAATAAATTGGCGCCAAAATAGAAAGGGTCCTATCGTGAGCTATTTCTTTTAACCACACTGTTTTCTATTCCTGCTCCACGTAAAACTTGGGACACACTTTTGACCCGTAACTGGTTTCTTCCCTTCTCGTACCATTGCACCGCCGTTCTCCTCCCTTGCCACTCTTCTCCTTGGCCCCATCTCAGACCGCGTTCTCCATCTCCTAAATCTGATCGCAGAGAGCAGAACCTTTCAAGTGATGACCGTGTAATGCTATTGAAAGAAGGGTAAGTTTTTCTTCAGATAAACTAGTAATTTTGTATGTTTGTATATTACCGAATTAGAAACTAGCACGACTCGTCAAAATAAAAATCATCCTAGACATGGACACACGAAAATCTTGTTTTATTTTAGGAAGTTTTCTAATTTTCTTGAAAGTAAATTAAACATAACCTCTTAATTATTTAGCCCCTCATCTGTTGTTAAAGAAGCGTTCTTGTGTCACTAGAGATCTTTTCTTTTTTCTTTTGATTTTGGGTCTGTAAAATATCTATAAGATTTGTAAAATATTTAATATCCGAGTGTCAGGGACAAATTCTTATTTTTTAATTCTTATTTTCCATTCTCTGATTCGCCCCTGTCCACGGAGAGTCTCGTATTGTTTTTCTTTTAATTTTTTTAGTTTATGAATTATTTATTCTGAAAATATATTGTTTTTTTCCTCTATCTCGTATGTTTTTTTAGTTTATGAATGATATGTAGTCTAAATATATGTCACAGAATTCCCGGTCCAACTCTCTTGTAATCCGGTATATATATTCATCCTTCCTTCTCAATATAATCATATGTGTAAATATATCCACGCATTGGAATTGAAATTCTGTTGGAAAATTACAATTATTTGTGTGATCATTGTGCATTGCTTGTTTAACCGATTGATATCTACACCATTATGAAATTTTTTTGAATTTATTAGTTTATGAGAGTTATATATACGAATATATTTATTATTATGTTTTTTAATTTTTTGTTTAAATATAAGATTGTAAAAAGGAAAAATATATTAAAATATGGAGAAGTTGTTCACTATGATAAGCCATTATTTTATGTGTGTTATTTGTAATTTATGTAATTATTGTATATCTTTACTGGGTAATAAGGGTATTAGTTTATGGTTTTGTTGTTGGCGAATTACATCAGTTAATAACTATATTTATCCCGTTGAAATCATAAAATCACGACTGATATGTGATATCACGTTTTAAATCGAAGGTTGCAATCAAAGCTAGGGGTTTAAGTTAGATCAAATCCGAAGTTTAAAGTATGAGTTTATTATATATACTCCTCCGGCCGCTATAATGCACCATTGCATCTTTGTAGTTTTAAGTGTGATTATCGAACTTATCTAATCTTGAATATTGCAGATGTTTATTTCAATCGAAATACGTGTTTTGTGATGAATATTTCGGTGGTAGAATTATACAAGTGTTATTGAAACTTTGAGGAAACACAGTGTGCCTTCAACATTAAATAATTATTTACTGTTTCCATATGAATGTATTGTCTTACTATACGATATGCTCTTGTCACTTAACTCTTTTACATTGCAGAATGTCTCGACTAATTAATAAAGGTTGGTTGGGTGAAAAGAATAGATTTAGCTTAGAATATAAACAATGATTTGAAGATTTTATTGACTTTGCGATTGAAAATAATGATCAATTACTATTAATGTTTCCATGCATGTGTTTGAAATGTCATAATAGGATGCGGTTTACTGTGATAGAAACTCGAACACATTTACTGAGGCACGGTATAGATCAGTTGTATACTACATGGGCTTTACATGGTGAAAAGTCTTCCACAAATTTAAAAGATCACCCATCGATAAGAAATGTTGAAGAAATAACTGAAGAAGAAATCACTGACAATGCGGGACTGGTATGGGGAACATTGTTGATACATTTTATGGCGTGCATGAAGATACTTATGTGGATACTGAAGGAGGTCAAACGGGGGTTGCTGAAGAAACGTATCCAGGTAACAAAAAGTACGATGAATACAAGAGATTAGCAACTGAGAAGTTGTACCCTTCATATGAGGGCCCGAAGACAACTCTTTCTGTAATCGTTGAATTGCACAATATAAAGAAACAGTTTGGATGGTCAGGAAATAGTATAACATTACTTCTATCTATATTGAAAAGGTGGCTCCCGAATGGAAACACGTTGCCAAAAAAGTATCCTCATATGAAGCGTATGATGAAAGACTTAGGGATGAAGGCCAATTTCATTCATGCATGCGTCAATAATTATATTTTGTATTGAAAGGAAGATGAAGATAAGGAGGAAGGTCTCAATGTGGAGGGCCGAGATATGAAGTGACCACGAGCAAAGGGAGTAGAGTATGCAAAGAACCTACGAAAGTATTGATGCATTTTCCTCTAATTCCTAAACTTGTTAGATTGTACATCATACCATGGATAGCACGGGAAATGACATGGCATAGTCGAGCAACCAGTTCATGGGATTTTCAACATCCTTATGATTCATCTCAATAGAGAAATTTTAAACTGAAATGGCCAGATTTTGCTATAGAAGAGCGCAATGTTTGGCTAGAAATAGCAACTGATGGGTTTAATCCACGAAATCTGCTAGTTATAGTTATTGGCCTGTTATCACTTCACCATTAAATTTCTCACCATCATTGTGCGGGAAGCGAGAGTTTCATATGTTTTCTTTGTTAATACCTGGTACAAAAGTACATAGCCCAGACATTGATGCATGGTTCAAAGTCTCAGGATCGGTCCCGGTATCGGACACTCGATTTTCAACTCGGTCGTGGTATCGGGCGATACGCAAAGATAAACTATTTAGAGAGCGCAAAAAATTCTGGAAAAAATGTAGAAAATTTTAAAAAAATAAGATTAACAAAGTGGACCAATGGGATACATTCAAACCCATCATTCAATATGCATTGCATTGTATAATTGGTTGTACTAAAGCGCGACAGAGTTATCGGATTCAATATTGCATAGTAAACCAATACTAATATTATAAAAACAATCAAATGGCACATAGAACTTGATAAAAAATTATATGGAAGATAAATAGAAATGATTACAATGTTTCGTCATTTTCATCCCCCTATTTAGTTGCGATATCGATCATACGGATCTGGATAGGGGTAATTTCTTTCAGTAGGGTAAGGAAAGAAATATGAACCATATTGCTGCTCAGAGGGTTGGGATGATTGACTAGATGATCCATAATTTGGAAATTGTGGTTGGCGACCTCCCAATTGACAACTGTGATGATAATATACAAAACCTCTATACCCAGAATTATCAGTTGAAGACCCACCATATTTTACAAAAAAATAACATTTTTATAGTTTTATAACATTTTTATAGTTTTATAACATTTTTTGTAACGTTTTTATAGTTTTATAACAATTTTTTGTAACATTTTTATAGTTTTATAACATTTTTTTGTAACGTTTTTATAACATTTAAAAAAAATAACATTTTTATAACATTTAACAGTGTTATAACATTTTCTTGTAACATTTTTATAACATTTTAAAAAAATAACATTTTCATAGTTTTACAACATTTTTTTGTAACATTTTTATAACATTTAACAGTTTTATAGCATTTTTTTGTAACATTATTATAACATTAAAAAAAATTATAGTTTATAACATTTTTTTGTAACATTTTTATAACATTTAAAAAAAATAACATTTTTACAGTTTTATAACATTTTTGTAACAACTAAAAAAATAGCATTTTTATAACATTTAACAATTTGTAACATTTTTATAACATTTAACAGTTTGTAAAAAAAATTGAATCGGTTGTCTCAGCCGATATCACGGCGACACGTCTCAGAATCGGTTGTCTTGACTGATATCTCGGCGAGACAACACGATTCAGTATTTTTTTTAAATGCCTCTTGGTATCGTATCGGTACCCTCCGATTCCAAGTCAACTCGGCCGATACCGAGTCAAATCGACCGATACTTTGAACCATGCATTGATGTTTTTCTTCATCCACTAGTAGACGAATTGAAGCTATTGTGGGAAGAAGGAGTGCCGGCTTATGACATGTCGAGAAAAGAGTCTTTCACATTAAGAGCTATGCTTATGTGGGGGATTTATGATTTCCCTACATACGGGAATGTATCTGAATGTGTAACACATAGTTACAAAGCTTGTCCAGTTTGTGGCGATAATACTCCATCCATCCGACTAGAGCATAGCCAAAAGATAGTTTACACAAACTACTGTATGTTTCTCAACAATGATCACCCGTTCAGGAAAGGAGGTTATTATTATATTTTGATATTTTGCACAGTTGGCCAATTCAAGAGAGATGGAATCGAAGGCACTATTATGACGATTAGTTCAAGGGCCAAATCATAGAGTTAATACATATAAGTATCGCGTCAATGATTTTGTATTTTTAACTAAGTACCATGACGATAATGTTGTAACACAATACAACGGTGTTTGCTTAAAGGCGTGGACAAAATTCAGGACAAGAAAAAGCGAAAAAAATCTAAAGGATGCCTGGACTATGTGGTATGGGGTTATTAGATAGATAATTGAGCTTGATTATACAATAATTAAGAAGGTAATGTTGTATTGTGATTGGGTTAGAGTGGAAGATAAGACCAATGGTTGTCGACACTATCTGGACTCTAATTTGGTGATGGTGAATTTTGACAATCTTAAGAGTTTGAGCAATGACTTGGATGGGCCTGTAATTCTCACTTTCGAGGCCAACCAACTATTTTATTCAAGAGACCTTAAGAATACCAATTGGTGGGTGGTTGTACACTCACTGAAAAGACTGACCAATCGAGTAGACGAGTTAGATATACCAACGGACTTTCAATCTACTATTGAAGACCAACATCATTTGGAAAAGTTGTTTAAACTTAATGGTTATGTCTAGCTATTGAATCACCTAACTCATTTAGAAATATGTCAATGCTTTTGGAACGATTAATGCCTCGCTTCGTATCTTTTTATGGTTGGAATGTCATTGAATCGCTTCATATATTTATAGACATTTCTTTTTATAAATCATGCTATGTATGTAGTTGTCCAGTCGCTTTTCTCTGTTTCTCTTTCTTTGAGCTTGTTTATTTTCATATGTGGTTCGATTAGCATGAGTATGAATGGAGCAATATTATAGTTCAAGTGTAAATGTTGTTATGGTTCGATTCTGTTGATGCTTGGAATAAGAAGAACGGATGATTTTTTTTTTACAAATAGACCTTACCTTCCTCTGATTGTTTTCTGAGACAGGGTGTTTATACTTTTTAATACTTGATATGCAGTGGGCTTCTGATAACATGGAATTGGTTTTATGAGATCAGAATGTTTACTGACCTCATAAATAATTTCTGACTGAAAATTATAATATCTGACCCTATATAGAGAGGATGATTAAATTACCATCAAGGGAAATTGCTATACAATTAGCAATAGGAACAACATGCCTCTATATGTGTTTTTACTGCTAAAATGTTATTCATAGATTCAATTAATCGGGCAGGGGGGAGGAGAGTGGGGCATGTCTCCTTCCCAACATATCCCTTTACCATTTGAACTTAGAGCATCTCCAACGCAAATGTTTATTTTTTTACTTACAAGGATGTGTAACTAGACAATGTGGTTCTTATTTGGCAAAAAAATAATTAACCCATTGTCCATAAAAAAATATTCTTCTCCAATTGAAATGTCTATATATTAACTTCTATCCACTGTATTTCAGTAATTGTCTATAGATCGCATTTACTTCACAATGTATAGAGTCGCTCTACATGTAGAGGGTCATCCTCATAATGTCTCCCTTTCTTGCCACATCAGGTTTCAGGTTCACTTAACACATTTGCATTGGAGAGATATTGTTTCTCACATTGTAATATTGTATTCATCCTATATGGCACTTCAATGTTTCCCGATTTATGAAAGCATTGGAGATGCTCTTAAGGTGCTTCGAAAGAGGTTTCAACAAAATTTTCGCTTCGTTTCTGAATGCTAGCTATAGACTGAAGTGGTGTTGTAATCGCTATATATCATTGCTCATACGAAAATTGTTGATATCTTTTGTTCATCTTGCAGCCCCATCTGTTACTTGGATTGATTTCTCAGATAATTAAGGTACTTTTACTTATTGGGTTCTTCCTTACTGAATATATGCTCGGCTTCTAGAGACGTCTAGTGTACCACCAATATTCTTATTCATTGTTTTTTCATATCGTGGAAATATTACAGCAGACACTTTTTTTTAGTGATTGAATGTAAGTATATTACATCAGACACTTTTTTTTCCAAGAGTATACGGTTTTCTATGAAAACGTATCTACATATTTTTATAATGCCCAAAACTATGAAAAAATAAATTTATACTAATTTAGTGTCTTAAAGTAACTATGTCCATTTGTTTATATTTTGGTATTATAGATTTATCTTATAGGTACTTGTATAAAAATGTAACTATATAGTACTCCCTCCGTTCCAAATTAAGATTCATATTCGTTTTTTTGTATAGATTAAGGATACACTCAATCAATGGTCAAAATCAATACTTGTTGTCTAACGTGCAATTTAGTCACTTGTTTATGTCAATAGAAGAAGAAAAGTGGTCTCTTAATTTGGGACAATATAAAAAAGAATAGTGAACTCTTAATTAATCGAAAATATGATGTCCTTACAATACAAAGAACATAAATCCCCCAAATTTCAATAATACCTGAACTTCAACGAGACCGTTTCTTTGGGCAATGACAACTTCAATTGTCCCATCAGGTTTCCTCTTCCAATAACCGCTCTCGGCGTGCATAGGCTCTCCAGAGTTCAATTTCGATGTCTTCTGAGAATATACTATCACAGGCTTCACAAACAAAAATCTTTATCAGTTACATCATTAAATCTAATTACCACATTAACCATGTACAAGTTTAATTGTCGAGTAATTTTACACCGACATAAGTTTCTGACGACTCATTTTTCGGAGTTCGATTTTGTTAACACGCTTTAAACGGTGAAGATTTGTTGACCCGCTTTAAACAATTACACTTTGGACCCAAATTTTAGGGCATACAGAGGGGTAAAATTAGAGTTAATTACCTTGTGGCCCGAGTGAGAAAATTGAAGCTCTTCGCCGTAAGTGAAGGATGCCCACCTTCGCCTTGGCCTCTCCAAGTGCCCAACAAGAATGATAATGGTTCAATTAAAGGATGAATATTTGGCCGTGCTGTCGCTATTGTCTCACCGCCTCCCTCCATTTTTTATGTTTCTTGGTTTCACCGTTTTCTCTTCATTCTACAAATCCCATCTTTTTCTAGTTTTTGTCAACGTAAATTGAAGGAGCACTTCTATAGGACCCATTTTTTGACCTAATTTCAGCCGAGTTTGGTATTGATTGGTTTTGAAGTCTCGCTGGTGCGGACCCGATGAATCAATCAATATCACGCCGGCACGTCAATGTGTCGACTAAAATTCGGTCAAAAAATCAGGCAGAATAGTATTTTTGAAATTGAGGTCGTCGGATACGGGGGCATGTTTTGCAACTGTATTTCTTATAAAAACTTATGTTTGGCAATTTATTTTTAAATACTGAATTATATACATATGTATGTATATATATATATATATATATATATTCATGTATTATGTATGTATGTAAATTTTATGTATGTGTTTATATATATACACATATATGTATAATATAAATATACATGTTTGAAAATTTTGTCAAATTTTTAAAAAACTGTATTTAAAAACAAGTTTACCAAACGCACGCTAATAATTATAAACACAAAAAACTAAATTTTCAAACTGTATTTAAAAACATCATTTAAATCGAGTTTTCAAAATAGAGAACCAAACGGGCCCTTAGTATCATTTTTAAAGTTTTGTTTGTCTCTCATTCCATGTTTTTATAAAGTTGTTTTAAGTCTCATAAAGGCCCTCAACTTTCATGTAACTTCTCATAACCGCTCATGTCTCTTTTTATAGAAAATGACAAGTATAAAAATATAAGACCAACAAAAAAAATAATGACATGGGACTAAACACACATATATTCAAAAAATTAGGACTAAAAATTTGTAATCCCTAAATTAATTCATTTCGTCCTAGTTTGTGACTCGTAACAGGCTTGGTATAAGTCTTTCCGAATCCGGCTAAATGTAAACCTCCTAAATTTATTCTCGTTCTGCCTCGTTTATATTATACGGGTCAAAAATTCGCTCTAGAGGGGTGAAAACCCACGTGCTAAACATCTTAAGACTTGTTAACATACCTATAAGTTTTGGTATAAATAATATATCAAAAAAGGGTGGAGCGGGTTACAATTATATATACTAAATTCAAACCCACTTCGTTTAATCAACGAGTTTTTTAAATTCATACATGCACCTATTATTTTAAACAGAGGCAGGGCGAGACAAGGCGGGTTAAATTGACATCCTTATCTCTAATACCACACAAAAAACAAAATGACGTTTTTTTATATACCACCACACCATATATACTATTTTTTTCAAACAAATAAAATGACCCACTTTCATTTTTTGCACAAACCATTTAGCTCCCGAATTCTCAAATGCTTGCTCAATGAGAAAGCACACCACACAAACACAAATCAAACTTGAAAAAACTTTAGTTTGTCATTCATATTGATTTATACATTGGTAATAGACAAATTTCTGATCATTTTGATACTTTTTTGGAGCATATCAACTCATGTAAGTCATAGAAAGTGACCAAAATATCAATACAAATGCTGATAGTTTCGGGTTTCAGCATTTCATCAAAATAGTTCCAAGTACAATAACAGATATATTAAACAAAAATGTACTTATTATGTTGTTTGGTTAACTTAAAACTAGGTAAAAAAATGACGGTAAAACAAGTACAGCTTCATTCGGTATCGGGGTACAGACGACGTTGGAACTTTTCGGTATCTCGATATCGATTTAGCTTTATTATTCTTTAAATATTAAGTGCCTATTCGACACATTTGTCCTGGAAGTGTTACATATAACTCGTTATATACCTGCCAAGTTGTTTTTTCATGTTTTTTTATCCAAGTTACCATTCGACATCTAAATCCCGAATATATAGCTTATAAATCAAAACACGGAATCCGAATATCTTAAAGATTATTCGTGCACATATGCGACAACGTTTTTAAATTTTACACAAGTTTTGATTTGTGATTGTCATCTCGAGTTCTAATTATTTCATTCAATGTTTTAATTGATTCAATTTTGAAACCCAACTATTTTATATTTGAAAAGACCTCATATTCGTTATATACCTACTGAACTAGTCATATATAGTCGTTATATTGGTTGGATTTTTACCTTGTAATGTTTTGAAGTAAAAATAAAGGCATTCCGATATTTTGTAGCAATGTCATATCCATCCTCAATGTTTCCCTAATTTTTGTTATTTCAAAGTCGAATCAAGCTTATATCATCAATTGTTAATATTTTATAGGATCCGTGAATGGATTTCAACTCAGTGTTTTTTGACGATGCAATGTTGAAAGAAATGAAGACAAAAAGGATGAGGTTGATCTTAATATTATTGTTAGCGAGCACATCTTAACCGATCAAGTTTGTTATCTATTATTGTGTGTTTTATTACACACTTGTTCAAAAGTTGATTCATTTTCCATTTATGTGTTTTTCAGGTATTTTCTTCATGACACGCGTTAGCCAGTTAGGCTCAAAATCACAGTAGATCGATACAAACAGTTGTTGTAACTACCAAGTCAGAGGCCTCATCGACTTCATGGAAGGGTCATTTTCACTTGGGTTGTAAAAGGGGAAGAGTTTATAGGTATTACAAGATTCCAAATGTTGATGAAAAAAAACAAAAGAGGGATTCTTCCACAAAAAAAAAGTGCAATCAATTTCGTTGAAGGGTGTTTGTTCCATTGGATGATGGTGTGAATGCTTCAAGTTTGTAATGGTGTCCAAAACCACTCCCTCCCCAAACTCTTGTAGGTAATCCATATGCTGGGCTTTTAATCGCGAAAGAGAGGAAAACTGATGTCTATTAGTGGTGTGAAACTTGGGTACCTCATTTATTTGTCTTGGCCCAGAGAAGTAGCCCGACTAGGCCCTATAAAAAATAAGGAAAGTCTGGCCCAAAATCTAAGGTCTCATAAATAACTAATTCAGCAGCGACATATTCAACCCCTAAATCTCTCAAGAGATATTCAAGGGATTATGGGCCAACATGGAAGTGCCCAACACCCCCACTCTTCGAGAATTACATGTATATATTGAACCCCCCGGCCCGAGGCAATGGGTATGCAATTGTAAACACTCCCCTAGAGAAAAGAGAAATATAAAACAGATAGCACCACTATGGACGTAGGCCATTTTGCCGAACCACGTATATCATGTGTTGTATGTGATTGTAGTTATTCTAGTTTGTGTTCTTTATTTTTTCTGGTGATCGCATTTGCTTATAATTTGTGTTGAGATTAATTGTCACCACAATTGGCGCCGTTTGTGGGAAACGATTATTCTTCCTTTAAGAAATCCCTCACCAACAAGAACCTAGAATTTTTGGTCACAGCAGCAATGCCCCTCAAGCAGGGGATATTCAAGAGCAACCTACCCCTCGTAGGGTTAGGTCTGAAGTTCGATGCTCAAACCCAAGCCCTGACCCAGAACGACAAGCCTCAGAAGAAAGCCAGGGACTAGTTAGGTCCACGCAAGTCTTTAGGCTGATCGACGCCTATAAGGCCAGGATCCAAGAACAGGAGGAGGCCACTCGCAAGAAAGGAGCTAAGAATGCTCGCCTTAAGAGGAGACTGGAGAAAATGGAGTGAGAACTTCATCACAATACAAAGCGACATCATTATCAGACTCCTAGCCCTCAGGCGAGCAGATCTCGTAGCCGAGGAAGGAGCCCAGAATGTGGATCTCAAAAATTTGAGGGACATAGGTCAAATAACGACTGGTCCGAGAACCAATAACCAGTTCTCCGTCATAGGAGCCCAGGCTGAGGAAACAACGATATACGAAATTTGGCCCGGAGAGAGATGGACCAACACCCAACATATCAGGGAGACAAGTCGACCAAAGAGTTAGCCAGGCGATCCCTCAAAACCCAGATAAAATCCCCTTTTTTAAGGGAAATAGAGGAAGAAGAAGCCCCCAAGAAGTTTGCAATACCCGGGTTCAAGATTTATGATGGAAAGACTGATCCTATCGACCACGTCAGGCAGTATATGCAGGTCATGACCCTTTGGAACCACAAGGACGCATTGATGTGTCGTATTTTTTCGTCGAGCTTGCACGACGTGGCCCAAAAGTGGTTCAAGAAACTTCCTCACAAATCCGTCAGGAACTTCGAGTCCCTGGCAGAGCTTTTCACAGCTCACTTTATTACCAGAAGCTCCCATTCGAAGAGGATGGATGCCTTGTTAATAATGAAGAAAAAGTCCCAGGAAAGCCTTAGAGACTATGCAAAGAGGTATTGGGAACTGTTCAATGAGGTCGAGGACTGCTCAGAATAGGCCGTCGTTGCATCCTTTAAGATTGGCTTGTCCAGTTCGTGCCTCTTACAACAGTCCCTCACTAAGAAGGAGGCCACAGCCATCGATGACTTGATGGCTCGTATTGTAAAATATGCCAAAGTTGAAGATGTGACCCATCTCAGTGCAGTAGAAAATGGTAGCACCAAGTTCGTCAATTAAGGGAAGCAACAAAATAGAGGGTCAAAAGAAAAGAGGTAAGAATGGGGGTAAAAGCGGCCCTAAGAATGGGAACAAGAGTGATGCCTAGAAGGCATTTCAAGTAGTAAACACAGTTTTTAAATAACCAATCTATAAGATTCTGGCAAAGATCAAGGACGAACCGTTCATTAAGTGGCCTAGGAAGATGGGTGGAGACCCTTCAAAGAGAAATAATGCACTAAGATGTGCTTTTCAGAAAGAGGGTGGGCACAAAATTGAGCAATGCAAAGCCCTCAAATATCACCTTGAAGAGTTAGCTCAAACTAGACACTTAAGCAAATTTGTGGAAAATAAGGTAGAAAAGGTAGCTACTAATGGAGATCAAAGGCCCGATAACGTGATCGAGGAAGACGTTGGCCATGAGTTTGCAGTAATTTATTGGGCGTCCGACCTTAAATAGATTCAAGGAAACACAACTCGGATGGAAGTCAAAAAGCTCACAACAGTAATGGGAGATTTTTAAATTGATCCAGCTAAAACGCAAGTAGGAAAGCATCGACGAGTTGAGGACGTCGACTACAGCAAGCACATAATGTTCACAGATGAGGACCTGGTGGGAGTAAGAACCTCACATCATGATGCATTGATCATTACACTCAGGATAGCTAACTATGACATCGACAGGTTACTCGTCGACCAAGGTAGCTCATCCGAAGTAATGTACCTCGACCTGTTCAGGAAGTTGAAGCTAAATATCACTGACCTAAAGGAAGTCACCATTCCTCTAGTTAGTTTCACTGGAAAAGTAACCATCCCCTTGGGAAATATTATCTTGCCAGTAAGAGCAGGAAACATCTCAAAAATGATCAAATTTCTCGTGGTCGATATTGATTCACCCTACCAAGCGATCCTCGACAGAGGATGGCTGCATGCGATGAAGGTGTAAGGACATTTTTATCCATTAGCAATTTGTTATTTCGCATGCCGTTACACCGTTGAAGAAATTCAAGACTCATTCATTAATCAACGGATCCGAATATGAAAAGAAGAAGAGGAATCAAAGACTGTCAATCGGACCGGTCCACCCAGAAAAAAAGAACCGATCCGGCTAACCGGACCGGTCCGCCTCAGTCCCGGACCGATCCGCCTGCTGAAGTCCAGTAGACCCCGAACCGCAAGTGAACCGATGAAGCCTTCAATAAAAGAACCGATCCGCCTCAAACCGGACCGATCCGCCTTCAATAAAAGAACCGATCCGATCAATCGGACCGATCCGCCTCAGACCCGGACCGGTCCGCCTGGGATAAATCTAAAAAGATCGTGTTCAGACCGTGGTCAGATTTTTATGGCTCAAGGCTTCTTATTTAATCCCACTACGGGAAGTGGTTTTCTAAGATTTATACACACGATTTTGAGAGTACAGAAAACCCTAAGTCTTCACCTATTGAGCATCTAGACTCTAGGTATTTGATTCACACAATTGCCAATCCTTTGTGAATCTTTTTGGTAACCCTAGAACACAACTTTGAGTTTGTTCAACCATTGTGGAGAAGTCGTTCTCTTCTTCATTGCAGCTCTACTGGAAAGGGATAGTTCCAGCCGCCGACTACAGAATCCGACACCTGAGGGTAATTCTTAGTCACTTGTATTTTCATTGTAATCCGAAATTGTATAGTTACAATATTATAATGAAAATAAATGGTTTTGCCCCTTTGGGGGATTTTTCCTCAAATTGCATGTGCTTGAATGTTCTTGCTTAGATTATCATTTTATTCAATCACATATTGTTGCATGTTTAGGGTTTGTTTGGGTTAAAAGGTGTTGAATATATAATTTGCTCATTTGAACGCAAGCGCATACGTTCTCAAATTGGTATCAGAGCGGGTTACACTAATCTATTGCGTATTCCTATTTTCTGCAAATTTTTTCTAAGATATCAATTTTCTGAAAAAAATTGATTTTTTGAAAAAGTGCGTGTTCAAATGGAGAAGTTATATAATAAAATGCCATTTTTTTACGGCACAAATTATGCTTATTGGAAAGCCCGAATGAGGTCGGCTTTAAAAGCCATTGATGAAAGGGTTTGAATTTTAGTTGAAAGAGGGTGGACTCCTCCCTCCGTAACTGTTGATAATGTGATCAACTTGAAACCTGTCACTTCTTGGACTGATGAAGAATTTAAATGGTCATCTTTTAATTCTAAGGGTCTAAGTGCTATTTCTGGGTCTGTCACACCTGATGAGTTCAAACGCATAATGACGTGCACCACGTCAAAAGAGGCATGGGATGTTTTACAACTCACCCATAAAGGAACTAATGCTATGAAAGAATCTAAGTTGCAAAATTTGACAACTCAATTTGAAACCATCACCATGCATGAATCTGAATGCTTTGATGAATTTTATGCTAGACTTTCTGACATTGTGAATACTAGCTTTAATCTTGGTGAACATATTCCTAATGCGAGAGTTGTTAAAAAGATTCTTCATTCTTTGCCTAAGCGTTTTATCCTTAAAGTCACTGTGCTAAATTCTATGGGTAATTTAAATACGCTAAAATTGGAAGAACTTGTAGGAGATTTGCAAACTTATGAAATTGATATGTTCCCTAAAACTGCTAAATCTAAAGATAAGGGAATTGCACTTAATGCCCAAGAGAGAAGGAGTGAGGGGTCGGCTAGAAAAAGGGTAGAGTCGTCTAGAAAAAGAGAGACTGACACGTCAGATTCTGAGTGTGATTTTGACCTAGATGATTTGGCTCTTTTTGCAAAAAATTTCAAGAGGATTCTCAAATTTAAGAAAAATGGAAATTTTAAAGATAAAAAGAAATTTGAGAAAACTAAGTTTGAAAAGAAAAATGAAAAAGATTCCAAAAATCCTCCTAAGAAAGAAAGTGAGAGATGCTTTGAGTGCGATGGTAGGGGTCATAGAGCCTTTGAGTGTGCCACTCGTCTGAATAGAGAGAAAGGGAAAGCTGTCCTTAATGCTACCCTTAGTGACGACAGTGAGGTCGAGACGGTGGATTCAGGAGATGAGTCACCGCATGAGTGTAACTTCACCGCATTCATGGCCAGTCAAGTGAGCACTCCTAGTTCTCTTCACGACAATGAAGATGATGCTTCACAGGGACACCTCGATAGTGAGATCGATGTGAGTGAGGGGGAGGATGACTCAAGTGAGAGCGAGAGTGATATTCAATGCGCCTACGCTGAGTTATATTCTGAGTCATTTAAAACTAAAAAACGTAACAAAGCGCTAGTTCTTAAGATCACCGGCTTAGAGGAAGATTTAAGAAAGGCGAGAGAAAGAGAGTCCTCCACCTTCACCGCCCTGAGAGAGAGAGAATCTGCCTGTGTCGAGAAAGAGATTCTGTTTAAAGAGAGAGGGGACTTGACTAAACAAGTGGCTAGTCTTACGAGTTAGCTCCATTCCTCATTGGAGACTCGAAAGAAACTTGAAGCCCTGGTTGCCCAGCTGACTCATGATCTTGAGAAATCACGGGAAGTCAAGGTACAAATCGAGGACAAATCTGGGAAGATGGGAAAGATGTTCCTCGGCCCCACTTTAGGTTTTGGTGATCGGCAAGGAATTGGATATGATGGTGCCTCCACGTCCCAAAATTGCACCTGGACCAGTTCCTGAGTTGACTACGAATCCTTATGGCCATTGTCCAAAACCTCGAAGGAGAGTTCAACCAAGAAAAGCAAACCAAGGTCCGCCTTTGACTGTGCTCTTTTGTACTTATTGAAAAAGAAAAGGCCACCTTAGGGAAACTTGCTATAGCATGGGTCGGACACGACGTACTACTGCTCCACCACGTCATACTGATGAGTTTTCTAGTCTGAGAGAGCGAGTTGAGTTCTTAGCTGCCACGACCCAGAGTTTAATGGAAGAATTCCGACGGATGTCTTTGCCGTTAGTGAATGCTTCTCACATTCCAGCTAAAACCAACAACAACAAAGGCAAATAAAAGGTCACCTCTGCTTGGGTACCTAAGAAAGATAAAAAGGCCTTCGTTGTTCATGTTGCTCTCAAAGCACACAACACCTCACAGTGGTATTTTGATAGTGGGTGCTCCAGACACATGACAGGTGATGCCTCATTTTTTACGACTCTTGAGGATTATCAAGATGGCAGAGTCACCTTTGGAGATGGGGGCAAGTCTAGCATTATAGGACGTGGTACTGTCGAGTTACCTGGATTTCCTAAGCTAGAAAATGTTTTGTACGTCAAAGGTTTGAAAGCAAACCTTCTCAGCATTATCCAGCTGTGCGACACTGACTTTGCAGTAAAGTTTGACCGGGACGCGTGTAAAGTCTACAATCAAGCCGGTAAAATTTTGATGCAAGGGGTGAGGACCGAGGATAATTGCTATGGGACTGAGCCCACATCCTCACTTGTCTGCAACAGCGCCACAATCACTCCTATGGATCTATGGCACCAACGTCTAGGTCACGTGAACGTTAGAGATCTCAATCGTTTAGCTAAAAAGGACCGCGTACGTGGCTTACCATCTCTTGGAAAGTCAACTTTGACCATTTGTGGACCTTGTCAGTTGGGAAAACAAATTCGTAGTCCTCATAGGAAGTTGCATTCCATTACCACTTCTCGTGTTCTTGAGTTGATTCACAAGGATCTTATGGGTCCCACTCGTACTGAGAGTCTAGGTAGTAAGAGATACATCCTCGTGATGGTAGATGATTTCTCCAGGTATTCCATTGTAGGTTTTCTGAGAGAGAAATCCGATGCTGTAGAATTTTTAACGACCAAGTGTCGTGTCCTGCAAAATCAACATGGTGTCACTATTAACAGGATGCGTAGTGACAATGGCACTGAATTCACAGAAGCAAAGGTAGACCTTTACTGTGATAGCCTCGGGATCAAACATGAGTTTTCTGCTGTGGGAACTCCTCAGCAAAATAGGATTGTTGAGAGAAATAATAGAACGATCCAAGAGATGGCTAGATCTATGCTTCTAGGTCGAAAAGTTTCTAGGAGATTTTGGGCAGAGGCAGTGTCTACTGCATGCCACACGGTGAATAGGGTTTATTTGCGTCCACACACACTACAGACTCCTTATGAGTTGTGGACTGGCAAAAAGCCCAACCTGGCATATTTTTGTGTTTTTTGGAGTAAATGCTACATCCTACGGGTTTGAGAGCAATTAGGAAAGTTTGACTCCCGGAGCGACGAGGGAATATTTCTAGGATATTCATCGACTAGCAGAGCGTACCGGGTTTTTAACCTGAAGAGCTCTAAGGTTATGGAATCAATAAACGTCACCGTTTAAGATGATGAACCTCTAACGGTTATTGATCCTAACCTTCAGTGTGAGGATGAGAATTGTTCTGACAGTGATTTACCTGTTCCTCTCACACACTGTGTGGACCCTACTCCTGCGCTAGGGGACACACCTGCTTGGGTTCGCAAAAGTCATGACCCTTCTGCCATTGTTGGTGATCCCACTCTAGGGGTCAAGACTCGTGCTCAGCTAGAAAACGTTGTTAGCCATCTTTGCTACACGTCCAAAGTCGAGCCCAAGAATCATAAAGAAGCACTCAAGGATGAACACTGGATATCTGCTATGCAGGATGAGTTGCTTCAGTTTAAAAAGAATAATGTCTGGGAACTTGTCCCCCGACCTAGTGAGACTAATGTGATAGGTACCCGGTGGATTTTTAAGAACAAAATGGATGAAAATGGTACCATAATCAGAAATAAGGCTAGGTTGGTCGCTCAAGGCTACACACAGATAGAGGGTGTAGACTTTGGGGAGACATTTGCTCCTATTGCGAGGATTGAGTCCGTCCGTCTTCTGCTCGCCATCGCATGTCATCTGCACTTCAAGGTATATCAGATGGATGTCAAGAGTGCCTTTCTGAATGGCATTCTACAGGAGGAGGTTTATGTGGAACAACCAAAAGGGTTTGAAGACCCTCAGCACCCGGAGCACGTCTACTAACTGAGAAAAGCCTTGTATGGTTTGAAGCAAGCACCCTGTGCTTGGTACGAGAGACTTACTTCCTATCTCTTAGCTCGTGGCTTCAAGAGAGGGGGAGTAGATATGACATTGTTCGTCAGGAGAGATGACGGTGCTATTTTGGTTGCCCAGGTCTATGTGGACGACATAGTCTTTGGATCCACATGCTCCCAGCATGCTCACCACTTTGAGGAGGAGGTGAAAAGTGAGTTTGAGATGAGCATGGTTGGTGAGCTTACATTCTTCCTTGGTCTCCAGGTTCGTCAGCTAGAGGATGGGATGTTCATCTCCCAATCCAAGTATGCTAAAGACCTAGTGAAAAAATTTGGTTTAGACTCTGCTAAGCATGCACGTACACCTATAAGTACCACTACCAAGCTTAGTAAGGACACTTCAGGAAAGGACGTAGAGCAAACCTTATATCGGAGTATGATAGGTAGTCTTCTCTACTTGACTGCCAGTCGTCTCGACATCGCCTTTAGTGTTGGAGTCTGTGCGCGATATCAGGCGTCCCCTAAAGAGTCACACTTAATTTCTCTAAAACGTATTATTAAATACGTGAGTGGGACTCTCTCATATGGTATTTGGTATTCTTTTGATACCGATGACCGTTTATCCGCCTATTCGGATGCCGATTGGGCTGGGGATGTAGATGGTTGTAGGAGCACAACTGGTGGGTGTTTCTATTTTGGTTCTGCTCTTGTCTCCTGGCTGAGCAAGAAACAAAATTCCATCTCTATGTCCACTGCGGAGGCTGAGTACATAGCCGCCGGGAGTTGTTGCACACAACTCTTGTGGATGAAGCAAATGCTGGAAGATTATGGGATTTCACAAGACACCATGATCATTTCTTGTGATAACACGAGCGCGATTAACATATCCCGTAATCCCGTCCAGCATTCGCGCACAAAACACATCAGGATACGTGAGCACTTTATTCGTCAGTTAGTGGAGGAGAACACTGTATCCCTGAGTTTTGTTCCCACCGACCGTCAGTTAGCCGACATTTTCACGAAACCTTTAGATGCCCTTAGATTTGAGAGTCTTAGGAAGTCTTTGGGGATTTGCACAGTTGACTGAGGGGTTGGTCTATGTCTAGAATAGGTTGCTTCTTCATGTTCATATCATATACTTCCTATTGCTAGTCTGTTTTATATGTACCATTGCTTAGTTGTACAGCTTTTATTTATTCTTTTTGCTTTTTTTATTTCTTTTGAAAAAAAATACAAAAAGATTTTCTTTTATTTTTTGTAAAGAAAAGCACAAAAAGATTTTATTTTGATAAAATTTTTGAAAAAGACCAAAAAGATTTTTGTATTTTTTTTAAGCACCTTTTATGGATGAGCATTTAAGATAGCCAAGTCACAACTTCATTCCATATATCCATGTGACTGTTTGATAGAGATTTGAGACGCTACATCATTTCATCCATGTGCTTTGCATTGATTGGAGTCCTTGAGATGTAATTAGTGATATTTTCCTACATGTTTGACTCCTATCTCCTTTATTGCACACATGCACGGCTATATTTGATTACTGCACTTGTCTATCACATATTGGCTTGAGTGTTTCCATCTCAATTCTGTCTATACAATGTACAATATGCGATAAAACTTGACAAGATTGGAATGCATGTAAAAACCGTTTTGGTGAGATTGTGTTTTTTTTTTGTATAACGGGGAGGGGCTGCGAAAGGTAATCATCTATCCCTTGCGCAAAAGCCACCGTTAAAAAGGACCTAAAAAATGGAGGAATTTTAATATCCGAGGTCCAAAGAGGTTAAAAGAGCCCAAAAAAATTTAAAGGCAATAAAAAGCAATTCATGCCAAATATGGGCCACTTAGGTTTCACCATCAATTCTCCAAAGTTTGAGAATTTAGAATGCCTCTATTCAAAATTATATCTGAGGGAGTTTGGTTGGAGAATCTTTAAACGGGTTTGCACTTCCTTGAAAGTCCTGAAAAAGCATAAAATCTTTTTGGACGTTATTGGTGTGAAAATCACTTTGAGCTTTGATTTGTTGATTTGATTGAGTCAATATCTTATATTGTCATTCTTTTACACCAAAGGAAGCATTTGAGTTCATTCGCTAGGAGTATCCAATATTCATCGTGCACATATGTCATGTTTGTATGCATTGATTTTCCTATCGAATTTGATCACACCACTTCATTTACGCTATCATCGTTTTGGTTACTTTGTGTTTATTCATGGTGTGATTTTATACTCGTGACACCCCACACTTGCTTATTTGATTTATTTCTCTCATTTATCTATTTGGGGACATCATAAAAAGGGGGAGAATGAATTATCTTATTATGGGGGAGATTGATTTGAAAGTTGAGTTTGCTCATAAATTGGTATATATGCTTATCTCATTTCAAACTCGATATGTCACTTGGTATTTCGCTCTGTCTCATGTGTGTAGGTACTACATGGATTATCATTGGATTGCACACCCTGATGAGAAAAGTGTTGAGATTCCTGAAAGAGTTGAAGAGCAAACGCTGTAGTCTTATTCAATTGTATCTTTCCAGTTTTGGGTTCATGGAAGGGTAGATTTGTATAGGCATTTTTAGTTGTTTGATAATTTTGATGTTTGTTTTTATGTATGTACCGGCATAGACATAGGGGGAGATTTGTAAGGGAATTTTTGTCCATTAGCAATTTGTTATGTCGCACGCCGTTACACCGTTGAACAAATTCAAGACTCATTCATTAATCAACGGATCCGAATATCAAAAGAAGAAGAGGAATCAAAGACTGTCAACCGGACCGGTCCGCCCAGAAAAAAAGAACTGATCCGGCTAACCGGACCGATCCGCATCAGACCCGAACCGATCCGCCTGCTGAAGTCCAGTAGACCCCGAACCACAAGCGAACCGATGAAGCCTGAAATAAAAGAACCGATCCGCCTCAAACCGGACCGATCCGCCTTTAATCAAAGAACCGATCCGATCAATCGGACCGATCCGCCTCAAACCCGGACCGGTCCACCTGGGATAAATCTAAAAAGATCGTGTTCAGATTTTTATGGCTCAAGGCTTCTTATTTAATCCCACTACGGGAAGTGGTTTTCTAAGACTTATACACACGATTTTCAGAGTACAGAAAACCCTAAGTCTTCACCTATTGAGCATCTAGACTCTAGGTATTTGATTCACACAATTGCCAATCCTTTGTGAATCTTTTTGGTAACCCAAGAACATAACTTTGAGTTTGTTCAACCATTGTGGAGAAGCCGTTCTCTTCTTCATTGCAGCCCTACTGGAAAGGGATAGTTCCAACCGCCGACTACAGAATCCGACACCTGAGGGTAATTCTTAGTCACTTGTATTTTCATTGTAATCCGAAATTGTATAGTTACAATATTATAATGAAAATAAATGGTTTTGACCCTTTGGGGGATTTTTCCTCAAATTGCATGTGCTTGAATGTTCTTGCTGAGATTATCATTTTATTCAATCACATATTGTTGCATGTTTAGGGTTTGTTTGGGTTAAAAGGTGTTGAATATATAATTTGCTCATTTGAACGCAAGCGCATACGTTCTCAGAAGGTCGTCCCTTCTACTTATTAGCAGAAGATCAAATGTGTGACTGAAGGAGGAGGAGTGGAGATCCACAGAGATAGGGTGATGACGAGAAAGTGCTTCATAGTAGCCATACGTCCCAAGTCAGAGAAGAAGGTTGAAAAAGTTATAAGCAAGGACGAAGAATAGGAAAGGCTAATTCCCTCCAAATAGAAACTAAGATATGGGAGACCAGGAGTGGAGGATACCAAGCTCCTCCCCTCTAAAAGAGTCATCGAGGACCTGAAGGAAGTCACAACCAATAGCAGTTCAAGTAAAAGAAATTTCTTAATTGGAATCTCACTCACCGATCGCGAAAAGAGGGAATTGGACACCCTAATCCGAAGTAACCTAGATGTATTTGCATGGAAACCTTACGAACTATTTGGAATTGATCTAAACATCACTTGTCATTAGTTTCACATCGATCCAGCACTCAAGCCAATTACACAGAAAGCTCGCCGAACTACTTCGGAAAAACCCAAGGTAGTGGAGAAGGAAGTTGAAAAACTACTAGACGCAGGATCCATATGGGAAGTCCAGTTTCCCAAATGGTTATCCAATTTAGTGGTTATCCCTTAAATCAACGAAAAGTGGAGAGTCTGCATCGATTTCACCGACCTCAACAAGGCATGCCCTAAAGACAGCTTCCCACTTCTAAAGATTGATCAACTGGTGGACACCACTAAATCACACGAAAGAATGAGCTTCCTATACGCATCCTCCGGGTATCACCATATCCCCCTATACGAGCCGGATTAAGACAAAAAAACATTTATAACCAAAGTTGGGCTATATTAATACAAGGTCATGCCCTTTGGGCTAAAAAATGCAGGGGCAACTTACCAACGGTTGGTCACAAAAATGTTCAGAGACCAAATGGGAAGCACTATGAAGGTCTACATCGATGACATTCTCATCAAGAGCAAGCTCAAGGATGACCACCTCTCTGACCTATCAAATATCTTTGAAATCCTCAGGAAGTACCGAATGAAACTCAATGCGAGCAAGTGTTCCTTCGATGTCCAGTCAGGAAAATTCCTTGGGTACTTGGTCAACAAGAGAGGTATCGAAGCTAAACCAGACTAAATTGATGCCATCAATAGGGTGAAGCCCCCCCCCCACTCCTACGATAAGAGACGTGTAGAAGCTCATGGGGATGCTCACCGCCCTAAATCGGTTCATCTCTAAATCATCCGAAAGGTTCCAGCCTTTCTTCCAGTTGTTGAAGAAAGGCAAAAATGTGGAGTGGAACGAGGATTGATCGAGGGAGTTAGAGGGGCTCAAATCTTACCTCAGTACACCACCCTTGCTCGTAATCCGTCAAGAGAATGATTCTTCATACCTTTACCTTGTAATATCCATCCATGCTGTAAGTTCTGCACTGGTATGTGAAAAAATAGGGATCCATCACCCAGTTTATTATGCGAGCAAGACTCTTTTGGATGCTGAATATCGATACCTACCGCTAGAAAAGCTCGCCACTGCGCTAGCGGTATCCTCAAGGAAATTAAGACACTACTTCGAAGCTCACTTCATCGTACTTATATCCCACCCTCTTAAAGAAGTTATGAAAGAAGAAGACCTTTCCGGAAGACTATCAAAGTGATCGATCTAGCTTGGAAGATTTGACATTAAGTAACAGCCGAGGAATGCCATCAAGGGTAAAGTCCTCGCTTATTTCATTACAGAGTTTATAGGAGAACACCCTTGCGACCAACCCCAAATGATTCATCAAAATAAAGTTCACCCAGCGTCAGGCGTCTGGATACTATTTGTTGACAGAGCCTCTAATTCCAAATGGGCAGGAGTAGGCATCATGCTGATTACTCTGAAGATGCAATACTCGAGCAAGGAATCAGGCTTGGATTTGAAGCCTCCAATAACGAAGCAGAATATGAAGCATAGATCGCGGGCCTACAAAAAGCACGAATGCTCAGAGAAAAGCAACTCCAAGTGTTCAGCGACTCACAGTTGGTCTCTAACTGGATAAGTGACGATTTCAACGCTAGAGATGAGAGAATGGTAGCTTATCTCGCCACTACGAAAGAATTGATGACTAACTTTGAATAAGCCAATGTCTAGAAGCTTCCCAGAGGATAAAAAAACCATGCCTTAAGCTCATTGATCAACTCCGACTGAGGAGGACAATTCAGATTGATTTCTTTGCCCAGTTAAGTATCAACCAAACCGATGAGCTACCGAGCGTGGGGCATGTTCTCCAGATTGAGATAACCCCCCAGTTGGATGGACCCTTAAGGGATTTATTGATACAAAATTTTGTCAGCTGACATGGACCATTTATATGAAGACACATGTCTTCCAGCGTGGCATTAATATATGTACTGATCAACTTAAAGCACCAAGCTACTCAGCGTACCGAGTAACTTATTAGGAAGATTAAACGACCAATACAGATTCAATGTTTATTCTTTACCATGTACAGATGTATACGCCTGTTCAATAATGGCACATTACCTATTCACATAGACAACCCAAAGGCTATAAATACATTATAAATACCCTCATGAAAGGGTAAGACATCATAGGCAAATATAATCGAAATCAAGGCAAAATACCCAGTAATACAAGATAGTGGACGTAAGCCATTTCATTAAGGCTGAACCACTTTAAAAACCTTTTATCTTATTTTTTATTCCTATTTATCCGTGACTAATTAATTAGATCAAATCTAGTTTTTTACATCAACAGATTGTCGCCATCTGTGGGAAATGACTATACGTAGCGTTTTTCATTAAAAATTTATCATAAATGGCTGATATTCTAGAATCTAGCAATAGGAACAATGACGGGAATCTTCATAACCCTTCGGCTCCTCCAAATGTTAACGATATCACAGGAATTTTGGAAAACTTAGTTAGAGGACAAATGGCTAAGTAAGAAACTATGCGACAGTTCATCCAAACTATTCAAAATGGAGCATTTGCCCAGTTGGGCCAACGAAGCATTCATAGAAGCATATGTCCACCGTCTTCACGATCCAGACATACTGAACTCCATCATACAGGGACTTCAAGTGATCCGTCCTATCACCAGGGACAAACTTCTCTTGTAAGAATTATGAGTTCTCAAGAAAATGTCACTTTAATTCCAGAACGAACAACCGCTCTGGAAAGGTTGAGCATAGTTTCTCCCTTCGATCGTTTGTACCCTAGGAGGAACAGAAACCCTCCTCAGATTGCGTTGAGAAATTCTCAACGACCAAATGATTTAAGGGAAGGCTCTTCCCAATCACATCCAAATTCTAGGCCAGATGCTCGCACAGAAAGGTCCCAAGAAGGGAATTATGTGTGATCTGTTGCTTATGCAAACATAAATAAATCAGAGGTTGGAAATGATGCATGGAAGGGATCCATTAAGAGATTAGAAGACATGTTAGGGGAAATGGCTAAGGCTAAAAACCCTCTCCAAAGAACCTTCATCAAAGGATCTCCATTTGTGCGGGTAATTATGGATTTCCCTACACCATCAAAGTTCAAAGCTCCCGTGGTCACACCGAAGTATGATGGAAAAATTGACCCTATTCTCCATATAGAGCAATACCAAGCTGCAGCAGACATTTATGCAGTCCCCGATGAAATGAGGTGCAAGGCGTCTCTGGAACTATCACCGGATCCGCTCAGATATGGTACAACAACCTTCCTCGAGGACATATAACAACCTTCCATCAACTAGCAGAGCTCTCTATAGGAAATTTTTGTTTTGGTGCAAAGTCAGTAAAAAGGGTATCACATCTGTTGACTGTAAGGTAAAAAGCAGGAGAAAGCATCAGGGACTATATCACTCATTTCATTAATAAGAAACTAGAAGTCATTGACTATGAGGAGAAGACAACCATTACCGCTCTCATGAGTGGTATTTTTCCAGATAAGCTGTACTACACCTTGGCCAAGGATCCTCCTAAGTCCATGGATGAATTGATGGTTAAGGCAGCAAAAATAATGAACGTCGGAGATGCTATGGCTGCGAAGAATAATGCAGAGGCAAAGGTAGAAAATAAAGTTGAAGGGAAGTCGGAGAGGAAAGATCACAAGCATATCGGTGGGAGCAAGCACTAGAAAGGTAAGGAAATATTGGAATAGTTAAGGAAGTATATAAATTATACTCCCTTCAAGGTGGGCATAATCTACGTTCTAGAGGAAATCAAGAACAATGAGGAACTGAATTGGCCAGAAAAATTGAGATCATCTCCCGAAAGAAGGGATAAATCCAAGTATTACGAGTTCTATAAAGATCATGGTCACACGACCAAGCAGTGTGTAGCTCTCCAGAATGAGATAAAAGCACTCATTAGACGAGGAAAGCTGAACAGGTATGTTGAGCAACAAATGGTGGGAAAACCAATAACAGAGCTCAGCAGAGGTCTAAATATCCTTGCCGACCAAAAGACAATAAGAAAAGAGACAGCGAAGATGACCCTGAAGATGACCGCGATCTCCCAAAAAAACCAAGACAGCCTGAACGTGAGGTATTTTCAATTCATTTTGGTTCGATCGATTATAACATGATTACAGGTGGAGACGTTGGAGGGGGTGATCATACCGCTGAAAGGAAATCTTACCTCAATGAGGCTCAAGCTTGTTCCTACATACAATGGATAAATCTGGCAAAAGAAGATCATCGAAGGAAGGTTAATAAAGATAAGTTGGTCATTGGTTTCTCTAAAAATGATTTAGAAGGTGTTTTATATCCTCATGATGATCCTCTAGTAATAAAAATGAGAATGGAGGATGTAATCATTTCAAGAGTGCTGGTGGATAATGGTAGCTCGGTAGACATCATGTTCTTCCTTTGTTTTGATAGTTTGAGCTTGAAACTTAATCAGTTTGAGCCGTATCACAAACCCCTCATCGGCTTATCTGGAGAAAAAGTTTTTCCCCTTGGAACGATCAAGTTAGACATGTTAATAGGTACGTGGCCCGCTTGCAGATCAGAGAAAGTGCGTTTCTTCGTGATGGGTAGAAATATCCATTCAACTTATAATATAATCACAGGGAGAGTAGGCTTGAAAAAGTTTGAGGCAGTTCCATCCACTTTACATCAGTGCTTACCAACTTTGGGGTTAAAATTGTGAAGGGAGATCAAAACGTAGCTTGAGAATGATACTACTCATCTGTTGAGCAAGAAAAATTAGAGGATGCCAGGAAGAAAACCATTATTTATCAAGTGGATGAATCTGACGAGTCTGAGATTGAAACCTTAGACCCAAGAGATTAAACAGAGCTCATTAAAGGCCAGGTCATAGAGGCAACGAAAAACATTATTCGGGATGACGAGCAACCAGAAAGAATAACTCATATTGGTGTTTCACTTGATCCGATATTGAAGTAAGAACTGGTGGAATTTTTAAAGCATAGAAAACAAGCCTTCGCATGGAGTCATGAAGATATACCGGGGATAGACCCAGCCTACCTATGTCACGAGCTCAATGTCAACAAAGAGATTAAATCGGTGAAGCAACTAAGAAGAGTGTTTAGTTTAGAGAAGAATCAGACTATCCAATAGGAAGTGGAAAAGTTATAAAAGGCTTCTTTGATCGAAGACGTCAAATATCCTGATTGGTTGGCTAATGTTATGATGGTAAAGAAGAAAAATAATAAAAAGAGAATGTGTGTGGACTTCACAGACTTGAATAAAACTTCCCAAAAGATCATTTCCCTCTGCCCAGAATAAACCAGCTAGTGGATGCAACTTCAGGGCATGAATTGCTAAGCTTAATGGATGCCTACTCCGGTTACAATCAAATTAAAATGAAGCCAGAACATAGGGAAAGTACCTCTTTTATTACTCCAAGAGGAACATATTGTTACAATGTTATGCCTTTTGGTCTTAAAAATGCAGGTGCTACATATCAGCGATTGATGAACAAGGTGTTTACAGAGCAGATTGTCAGATTGTCAAAAATATAGAGGTATACATCGATGACATGTTGACCAAAAGCAAGAAAGTTGCTGACCACATAGCTGATTTGAGTCAAACATTTGATCAATTAGAGAAATACCGGATGAAGTTGAACCCAACCAAGTGCATTTTGGGTATACACGAGGGTATGTTCCTCGGGTACATTATAAATTAAAGAGTTATTAAAGCCAATCCTGACAAGATCAAAGCCTTGTTGGAGTTACACTCTCCAACCACCAAGAAATAAGTACAGGGCCTTATGGGGCGTATTGTAGCCCTCAATAGATTTATCTCCCGAGCAACTGAAAGATGTCTTCCATTCTTCAAGGTTCTTAAAAAGACCTTTGAGTGGAATGATAAATGTGATAAGGAGTTCTTAGAATTGAAGAGATACTTGGGGACACTTCCTTCATTGTCCACGCCACTAACGGGTGAAAAATTATACTTGTACTTAGCTGTTTCAGAAATTGCAGTCAGTTCGGCTTTGGTAAGAGTAGAAGGTGGAACACAAAAACCCATTTATTATACAAGCAAGGCATTTCAGGGAGCAGAGGTCAGGTATCCAAAATTGGAGAAGTTAGCACTGGCGTTGATTGAGGCAAGTTGGAGGATGAAACCATATTTGCAAGCCCATACAATAGTGGTGTATACTGATATGCCACTTAGACAACCTTTACATAAACCAGAAAAGTCTGGAAGACTGATGTATTGGGCAGTGGAGTTAGGGGAGTACGACATTATCTATGACCTAAGATCCACTTTCAAAGGGTAGGCAGTGGAGTACTTCATTGCTGAATTTACATACTCAGATGTCTCCGATCAACAGGGGGTTAATGCAAAGCAACTCCAGGATGCTAGAGGAGCAACAAAAAGTATCCCCGAGAAACTCCCTGCAGCGGAATTACTAGAAGGGACGACCACTGATCAACCAGAATCACCTGGTAAGGTGCAGGAAAAAAGGAAGAATAAGATATTTCATCAAGGGATTTTGTCAGACTGAGCGTTTGATGATAATATCCCTATATGGAAACTATATATCGATGGATCTTTGTTTGCAACAGGTAGCGGAGCTGGAGTTATTCTCAACAGTTCAGATGGGATAGATATAGAATATGCCATGCATTTCTGATTTCAGGCTTCTAATAATGAAGCTAAATATGAAGCCATAATTATGGGCCTCAACTTAACTAAATCATTGAATGCAGAGAAAGTTATGGTGTTCAGTGATTCGCAACTAGTGGTGAATCAAATGCTCAGTCTTTACGCTGTAAAAGGGGAGTTCATGTCAACGTATTTAACTAAAGCTATGGAAATTGTATCCAATTTGGAAAATGTCCAAGTGATTAGAATACCAAGACTGATGAACGCAAGGGCAGATGCACTTGCTCGGTTAGCCTCAACTATGCGCACCGAGCTACGAAGAATAATCCCTATTGAATTACTTGCAAGCATAAGTATTGATGGAGATTTGATGGTGAATTTTATCACTGCAGATATGGGACCTTCTTGGATGGATCCCATTAGGGCTTATATAGAAGAAGGTACTTTACCAACCGATAAACTTGCAGCCAAGAGGTTGAAGTCTAAGGGTACCAGATATGTCTTGAGCCATGGAGTTCTGTATAGAAAAGGCATGATAGATGGTCTGCAAAGGTGTGTTCATCCAGCTGAAGTTAAAGATCTAGTAAAGGATATACATAAAGGATCTTGTGGAGCTCATGTAGCAGGTAGAACTCTTTTATAAAGAATAAATACACATGGGTACTATTAGCCAACAATGCGCGCTAATTGTACAACTTATGCCAAGAAATGCGATAAGTGTCAGTGATTTTTAACTATATGAAGAACTCCTCAGGCGTTTCTAACACCAATCACTTCACCTTAGCCATTCGTTTTGTGGGGAATAGATTAGTGGGGCCTCTATAATGACAAGAGGAAGATTCAAATATTTAGTGATCGTTGTTGATTACTTCACAAAATGGGTGGAAGTTGAACCTCTCATCGATATGGCCTATGAAAGGGTCTATCAATTCATCTGGAAGAATATTATTTACAGATTTGGTCTAGCCCATGATTTTATCATCGATTACGGTACTCAATTTGACAATGACAAGTTTGCAGTGTACTGTCTACAGTCCAACATTCAAAAAATTCACTTTGCTCCAGGTCATCCCCAAAGTAACGGGCAAACAAAGGTGACGAACATAACTCTACTGTGGTGACAATTAAGTTCAGCACAAATTATCAAGAAAAGATAATCACCAGAACAAATGAAGAAAGTAGGGAATGGTAATCACACAGCACAATATTTTACGTGGTTCAGCAAGAATGCCTACATCCATGGTGGTGCTCTCAATATTATTTCTCTATACTCCGGGGAGTGTTTTATAGGAAAAATAATACATGCCCTTTGCCCCCGGCTAAAGGTTTGTTATATATATGTTCGTTTCCGGGGAGTGGGGGTGTTGGACTCCCCCACGTTAATCCACAACTCCTAGAATATCTCCTTACGAGATTTTGGTAATAGACTAGGTCGTAAATAAATGAGTTGGGGCATGAGGCCTCCAGACTCTGGGCCGTAATTTATTGGGCTACTTGTCTAGGCCCAAGGTGATAAATCGAGGTACCCACAATTTCCCCTAAAGTTATTGGGCCACAATTTGGGCTCAATAATTTCAAATGATTTGTCATAATGGCTATTTTGTAAATTGTGCAACACTTTTCAAGATCGAAGCGCCTCTTCTGAACTGATTTAGGCGGCAGCCTGCCTCGTTGCCCGTGCCCTACGATTAGAAACGTTTAAAAATCCTTCAGATAAGTCTTTTCTTGTTGTCTCTTCAAGTTTATCCATATTTCTAAACTTCTCCAAGATTCCGTCGTTGCTCTTTCATTCCCAGGTCTTCGTCTTCCAATTTCAATCTTCTTCATCGTCTTCACTTGTGACTTTGCATCGTCCCAAGATAAGTTTTTACTTCGTAAGTTCCTATTGCTCTTTCTCTTTCATTTTTATGTTAAAATTTCTTCGCATTTGTATTTAGGGTTTGTATATTTCAATGGAAAAAATAGGCAATAGATCCATATCCGAATTTAGGAAGTTCTATAATATTCCAAATTGGGAAGACATCGAGTGTGCCCTTATCCCCCGTAATGTTAAGGAGGTTGAGGACACTCACTGGATTCACGTTCTCTTGTTGTCCCAAGGGGGTCTTACTTTTCCTCCAAGAAATTTTTTTTGCACTTTTTTAGTTATTTCAATATTGTCCCTGTATAGTGTTCGCCCAATATCTGGAAGATTGTTAATGGTGTACATAGAATAAATCAGCTCTATAGCACCAATTTAGGGCTTGCTGGGATATGCTTTTGTTATTCTTTCTCGCGAATAAGTTTTGGTCTTCTTTACCTCAAGGCCAGGAGTCCTGATAGGGTATTGGTAGTAAATCTACCTGATTCCCACAAGGATTACCGGCATAAGGGTTTTATTGCTAGAAATTGGCAGTTTCCTCCCCACACTAAGGGGTCGAGGTCTAATAGGTTTGAGGTCCCCTTCTATGGCGAGGAGTACATAGGTAGGCTTAGTCTTTGCTCTGCTCATCGATCCTCTATTCATGTATGATTTTTTTGATATTTTCTTCCTTTCTTTTCAGCGAGGATAAAGAACTCGGAACCTGCTCTCAGCAAGGTTTGAGCTTCTGAGTTAGTTAAAGCCTATAACATCAGGGAGCTCTTGGTTGACGGTGAACACCCTCGATCAATGACTTTTCTCTTGGAATATAAGAACGTTGGCTGAGGGTGGTTTTAGTGAAGAGAGATCTGGTGGTGAAGTGTCTTCCATCTCGGAAGAAGTTTTAGAGGCTCGAGAGTCTTCAAGTGAATTGAGTAGTTCCAGCGAATAAGATATGGTTCCTCCCAGGAAGAATATGATTCGTGATGATGATGATGATGATGAGATGTGCTCCTCTCTTGCCGATCGAAGAAGTAAAAAACTAGCAGTGGAGGGGTTACAACTGGTTCTCAGCCTGCTACTCATAAGTTGAAGAAGAAGAAGTGGGAGGAAGAGCAGTTGAGAGAGAGGGAGAGAAAGGAGGAGGAGAGGAAGAATGTGGAGGAGAGAAAGAAGGTGGAAGAGAAAGAGAGATGAGAAGGAGAAGAAGGAGAGGGAAGAGGAAAAAATGAGAGAGGAGGTTAGGACGAAGGCATGACAGGCTCTGGTGACTGTATCTGCCTTGCTCGAAGGGGCCTCTGTGGCCTTTTCTCCTCAGTTGGCTCCTGCATTGCTCGAAAGAGCAATTCTGCCAACTGATCGTCAGAAGGCGATGGGGACCGATCAGTTAGCTTTGAAGGAAAGTCAGAGGCTAGCCTTAGTAAGTTTACTCTCACTTTTTTATTCTCGTAATACTTTGCTCTATGCTTCCCTTGCTAATATTTCTCTTCTTTGCAGTTTAAGACCTACTTCGTCGTCATCTACTGTAGCCATGACGAGCTGGAAAAGAGTATTGCTGATCTTAAAAAGAAGAATGACGAGCTGGAGGATAGCTTAAAAGCTACTGATGTTGTCCAGAAGTCATCTTATCCCGCTCTATCTGAAGCCAACCGAATAAAGGAGGCGGTGATTAAGGATCTTGGAGAGTTAAGGTAGGCTTATGACCTAGTCTGCTCGAGCAAGTTGGGTGTAGCGGAGGAGAATAAAGTGCTGGCGGAGAAGGTGAAGAAGGTGAAAACTAAGGTAGCCACCCTGAAGGAAAGCTCGTACAATTTTAGATGGGCTGCTGCGTACGAGGATGCCGATGTTCAAATAGGCTACATACCCGACTGAACTTTAATAAGGGTTGGAACAAGGATCTTTTGGCTGCTGGAGTGGATATCGATTCTCCATTATTTAATGAGCATGATCCAGGCTCGAAGCCTGTTATGGATGAGGCACCTGCCCCAGCCATTGACGGTAGTGTTCTTGCTTCTTAGACTGCTCCTGCTGATGCTTCTTCTACCTAGGGAACAACAGTTTATCCACCTGAGGGAGGTATACCTGCTACTGTAGACAAGGGAAAATAATCGACGACCTCGGAGAAAATTGAGGTTGCCAGCTAGCCTGTTCTGAGGAACTTCTTGATAGTTTTTCTGTATTTATACTGTCCTTCTGATTACTGATGTAATTGTAATGTTCCATTTTAATGAAATGAAAACACTTTCCTTTCTTCATACTGATTCTTCTACTCTTTAATGCTTTTTATGATTTGTAGTTGATTGATGTGGATGAGTATATACCTGCTACCTCTTAACTGGGAAGGATCCTCGGTTCTAATGCGAGTAATCAAGTTCGTCAAGCCTTTGTAAGGATTTGCAAGTCCCTTAGGTCGAGGAACAAGAGATTTAAAGATCAGTCTGAGCTCATCGCCAAACTGAAGGATAGACTTCAAAAGATAGAAGAGGTTGGTGCTTCTGTTCAAGAAGAAGTGAACCTTCTGAGGGATAAACTTCTGGATGCTTTCGAGATCAATCAATTCGGAGAAGTTCTTCAACAGGAGAATAAAACTCTAAGGTGGGAGGTGTCACGACTCAAGGAGCATGCGTCGAGTGTTGCACCTCAAGTTTTATGAGGTTCCTCTTTATCGGCTGGTCCGCGAGCTGGCACAGTGTTGAGCGCCACCCCTCAAGTTTTGCGAGGTTTTACTTCATCGATTGGTCTGCGAGCTGGTATAGATACCAGGGGTCCAATTAGGGAGGTGGACGAGCTTCGAGGGGATGTTCATCGAGCATACGTGATAGTTTTCGGGCTCCAAAGAGATGTCACGTGGCTAAGGGATCTGTTCAAGAGAGGTCCTCAGCGAGTGTGGGCTGACGGTTATGATCAGGGTTGGGTAGATGCTCTGATGAGGTTGGCAGAATTTGAAGAACTATCCTTTATTAGGGGATGATTGAATGCTCTTAGGGAGCTGAAAGTCCCCAAGAACTCAGTCCTTTGGTATCGTCATTAGATCTCCCCATCGACTCTGATGCCTAACCCTTTTCGGAGGGATAGCTAGTATGTCCCCATAGATGCTATTCTCAGGTAGCTACTGGAGCCGGATGCAAATGAAGTAGAGTTGGAGTTAGATCTCCACCTAGATGACGATCGAAGAGCGCAAGTAGTTGATTACCTTACTCGGAGACCTAATCCCAATAGGATTTACTTAATTCATTCAATGTAACTCTTGTTGTAAATGCAGTGAAGTAATAAAATATTTATGTTTTGGGCGATTCGCCGACTAAACATGCGTTGTATATTTTCTACTTCATTGATTTTTATTTGATTATCTTGGGATCTTCATTGTCGACTAGATTTGATGTGGGTAGAGTTGTTTTATTGTGTGAGTATCCTCCCAGTCCAGTATGCTTATGAGATACCATTATGCCATACTTTACCTTTTAGGTCGTGTCGTCACACTCCCTTAGGCCTAAGTGTGGCAATGGCGAGGACACACCTGGTGTTGGATGTTCTATTCGATCAGGTTTTTTGAGCCTAACATCGTTTGGTGACCAATTCAATTTGGTCGAGCTGCCTAAGGGTCCCTTGTAGGGCTTCATATATTGCCAAGGGCAATGCTAAGAGGTTGTTCATGTTTCATAATGAAAACCTGAGGAGGGAGGCTCCCTACTTTTATATATTGAGTAATGTGCTTATCGCTTGGAAAAGATGTGCAAGTTATAAAGTTCATAATACACAATTAACACTTTATGGAATGCTACTGCTAAACAATCTTTTATTAATCAAACACAATAAAAATGAGTTGCCAATTCTAGTAATGTGATAAATGATCAATGAAGAGAAACTAGAAATAGAATTTCTTTAGGTTGGTCGCGTTCCAATCTCGGGGTATCTCTCTGCCCTCCGGCGTCTCTAAGTGATAGGTTCCTTGCAGGTTGTCTCTTATCACCTTGAATTGTCCCTCCCAGTTTGGACCCAACTTTTCATCGGATGGTTTTACTGCGATGCCAAGAACTTTCCTTAGGACGTATTCCCCAACCAGAAATGTTCTTGTATTGACCTTTTTGTTTTAGTGCTTTGCTATCTGTTGCTGGTAGCTCACTAGTTTCACTAGATCTAATTCTCTTTGTTCGTCAGTTAGGTCAAGTTCAGCGAGTAATGCTGCATCATTCTGGCCTTGGTCGACCAAGGTGGACCCCATGGTTGGGAGGCCAACTTTTAAAGGGATGATTGCCTCCATTCTATTTGTTAGTGATAATGGGGTTTCCCCAGTTGCTCGTCGTGGGATGGTGTGGTAAGCCCATAGAGTATGTGGCAGCTCGCTCACCCATGCCCCTTTGGCTCACTCTAATCATTTTTTCAGTCCATCAATCACCATTTTATTGGAAGCTTCAACCTGTTCGTTGCTCTGAGGGTATGCCACATAGCTGAAATGGTGCATGATCCCATGGTCGTTGTAGAAACCCTGGAATAGGCCACTCTCGAACTGGGTTCCGGTGTTAGTCATGATCATTTTAGGGATCCTGGAATGGGTAATTATGTTTTTTCAAGTGAATCTCATCATATCTGCATCCCTGATGTTTGCCAGGGGCTCCACCTCAATCCATTTGGTGAAGTAGTCTATCGCGATCAACATATACTTGCAATTACCTGAAGCGGTAGAAAGAGGGCCGACGATGTCCATTCCCCACTGGATGAAGGGACAGGGTCTGGTAATTGATTTTAGGTCGCTGGCAGGCTGGTGAACCATAGGAGCGTGTAATTGACATTTCTCGCACCTGCGAGCATATATCCTAGAGTCTTTCTGTATGTACGGGCACTAGTAACCTTCCTTCATTGCTCGAAAGGCTAGCGATCTGCCCCCAATATAGCTCCCACAGATTCCTTCATGAAGCTCGTGCAGGACTTTCTCGACGTCCTTCGGGTGAACACATTGGAGGTAAGGGCCGGTGAAAGATTTTTTGTACAATTTGCCCTCAGGAGATAAGTGAAAGCGAGCAGCTTTGACTCTTATCCGATGAGAGGCTTTCTTATCGTCTGGTAGTGCACCATCCTTCAAATAGTACCTTAGGGGGTCCATCCAACTTGGTGCTGATTCAATCTGAAGAATATGGCCCATGTCTGGCAGCTCGTCACTCTGGTTGATGATCGATTGGGCAAGAAAGTCGATAGGGATTGTTCTCTTTAAGTCAGAGTTGATTGTTGAACTCAAGGCTGCTAGGGCATCTACATAATTATTTTATCCTCTGGGAAATTGTTGGACACTGACTTCCTCAAAGTTGGACATTAATTTCTTTGCCAAGGCTAGGTAGGCTGCCATTCTCTCATCCCTCGTATTGAAGTCTCCACTTATCAGATTGGAGACCAATCATGAGTCGCTGAACACCTGTAGTTATTTTGCACCCAATGCCTATGCCTTTTGTAGGCCTGCTATAAATGCTTCATATTTTTCTTCATTGTTAGAGGCTTTAAATACAAGTCTGATTCCTTGCTCGAGGATTGTATCTTCTGGGGTAACGAGCATAATGTCTACTCCTTCCCCCTTGGAGTTGGAGGCTTCATCAACAAACAGTCAGCAAATACCTTCTCCCGAGTGATCTTCCCTCTTACCCACTGTTTGCAGTTGGTTGCAAGGTTGTTCGCCTGTAAACTTCGTGATGAAGTCGGTGAGTAACTGCCCCTTGATTGCATTCCTTGGTTGGAACTGGATGTCAAATCGTCCGAGCTCGATCGACCACTTTGATAGTCTGCTGGACAGATCCGCTTTTCGTAGGACTGCTTTAAGAGGGTGTGATGTAAGGACAATAATTGAGTGTGCTTCGAAGTAGTGCTTCAGTTTCCTCGAGGCTACCACTAGTGCAAAGGCGAGCTTCTCCAGTGGTAGGTATCGCTGCTCGACGTCCAAGAGGGTCTTACTCGCGTAGTAGACCGAGTGCTAGATTCCAGTTCTTTTGCATACCAGTGCAGAACTGACAGCGTGACTGGAAACGATAAGGTATAGGTACAGGGAATCGATCTCTTGAGGTATCACGAGCAAGGGTGGTGTGCTAAGATAAGCTTTGAGATCTTCCAATGCTTTCGAGCAATCTTGATTCCACTTCACTGTTTTGCTCTTCTTAAATAGCTGGAAGAATGGCTGGCACTTTTCGAATGACTTTGAGATGAATTGATTCAAGGCGGCGAGCATGCCCGTGAGTTTTTGTACGTCTCTTATCGTGCAGGGAGGCTGTACCTTATTGATTGCATCAATCTGGTCCGGGTTAGCTTCATTGCCTTTCTCGCTAGAAAGTATCCGAGAAATTTTCTTGAACGAACACCAAAGGAACATTTGCTCGCGTTGAGCTTCATTCGATATTTTCTGAGGATTTTGAAGGTCCTTGACAGGTCTGAGAGGTGGTCTTATTTGTGCCTACTCATGACGAGTATATCGTCAATGTGGACTTCCATGGTATCTCCCATTTTGTCTTTAAACATCTTGGTGACCAGTTGTTGGTAAGTAGCTCTAGCATTTTTGAGCCCAAAGGGCATAACTTTGTAATAGTATAATCCGGTGGTGGTGATGAACACTATCTTGTATTGTCTTGGTCTGGTGCATATAGAGGAATTAGATGTTAGATGATACCCCGAGTATGCATCCAGGAAACTCATTCTTTTATGAGTTGCTGTGGTACCCACCAGCTGGTCAATTTTTGGGAGAGGGAAACTGTCCTTAGGGCACGCCCTGTTAAGGTCAGTGAAGTCAATGCAAACTCTCCATTTCCCGTTGCTTTTCAGAACCAGTACTGGGTTGGACAACACATTTAGGGAATTGAACTTCCCGTATGGATCCTACATCCAGCAGCTTCTCTACTTCTTTCTCCACAGCTTTGGCCTTCTCGGGCGCAGTTTGCTGAGCCTTCTGTGCAACAGGCTTAAAATTTAGGTTGACGTGAAATCAATAACAAACCACACTGGGGTCAATTCCAGGTAGCTCGTAAGGTTTCCATGTGAAAACATCCACATTGTTCCTCAAAAGTACCATAAATTCCTTTTTTTTCTCGATTTGTGAGGGAGGCTCCAATTAAGAACATTCTGTCTTTTTTGTTGCCATTGGCTGTGACCTCTTCCAGGTTTTCAAGGACCCGCTCAGAGGGGAGGATCCTGGTCTCCTCCACTCCGGGTCTTCCATACTTTAACTGCTACTTTGAAGGTATCATACCTTCTTATTCCTTAACCTTCTCTTTGGCCTTCTCTCCCTTCTTTTCTGGGTACTATGAAGAACCTTCTTATCATCTCTTGATCTTTGTGGATCTCCATTACTCTTCGCTCAGTCACGTACTTGAGTTTCTGATGGTAGGTCAAGGGGGCGACCTTCATTGCATGTAGCCATCCTCTGCCGAGGATATCTCGGTAGGGCGAGTCAATGTCGATTACCAGAAACTCGGTCATCTTGGAGGCACTTCCTACCCTCACTGGTAGTACGATCTTTCCCAAAGGGATAGTTACTTTCCCAGCGAAGCCAACTAGAGGGAATGTGGCCTCCTTCAAGCCGTCAACGCTTAACTTTAATTTCCTGAATAGGTCGAGAGACATTACCTAGGATGAGCTTCCCTGGTCGACGAGGAACTTATCGACATCATAATTTGCTATCCGTAGTGTAATGATCAAGGCATCATGATGTAGGGTTCTAACTCTCACTAAGTCTTCATCCGTGAATACGATGTGCTTGTTGTAGTATACGTCATCTACTCACCGATGCTTTTCTGACTGTGTTTTCGCTGTATCGATTTGAAAAGCTTGCATTACTGTCGTAAGCTTTTTTACTTCCATCCGGGCTGAATTCCCTTGAATCTGTTTTAGATCAGATTCCCCATGAATTACTACGAACTCATGGACAAAATCGTCTTCGAGCACATTGTTGGTCCTTATGTCTCTGTTGGTAGCGACCTTCTCTACCTTCTTTTCCACAAAGTCGTTTAGGTTCCCGATCTGGGCCAGCTCTTCAAGGTAAAACTTAAGAGCCTTGCAGTGCTCAGTTTTGTGTCCTCCTTTCTTATGAAAAGTGCATCTCAGTGCGTTATTTCTCTTTGAGGGATCTCCTCCCATCTTTCTGGGCCACTTGACGAATGGCTCGTCCTTAATCTTCGCTAGGATCTTGTAGATTGGTTCTTTAAATATCGTTCTTATTTCCATTCTTGGAGCCACCCTTGCCCCCATTCTTGCCTCCTCTCTTCTGGTTTTTAGCCTTATCGTTGCACTTGGTAGCGAGCTTAGCTCGACCATTCTCCCCTGCACTGAGGTGGGTCATATTCTCAACTTTGGCGTACTTCTCGATGCGAGCCATCAGGTCATCAATGGTTGTGGCCTCCTTCTTAGTCAGGGATTAGTGCAAGAGGTAAGAGCTGGGTAGGCCAATCTTGAAAGAGGCCACTGCTACCTGCTCTGAGCAGTTCTCGACCTCATTGAATAACTCCCAGTACCTTTTTACCTCGTCCCGGAGGCTCTCCTGGGGCGTATTTTTCATTATTAGTAAGGCATCCATCCTCTTTGGATGGGAGCTACTAGTAATAAAGCGAGCCATGAAGAGCTCTGTCAGGGAATCAAAGCTCCTGATAGATCTGTGAGGGAGTCTCTCGAACCACTTCTGGGTCACATCATGCAAACTCAAGGGAAAGATCTGGCATATTAGTGCGTCCCTGTGGTTTTAGAGAGTCATGGTCTGCCTTTACTGGGAGTTGTTCAATGAGGTCGAGAACTGCTCTTGAGAATTGCAAACTTCTTGGGGGCTTCTTCTTCTTCTTCTTCTTCTATCTCCCTTGAGAAAGGGGATTTCATCTGGGTCCTGAGAGCTCACTGGGCTAGCTCTCTGGTCAATCTGACACCCCGATGTGCTAGGTGTTGGTCTATTTCTCTTCGGACCAAATTTCGTATGTCATCATTTCCTCGAGCCAAGCTCCTGCAACGACAAGCTGGTCACTGTTGTCGAGTAAGTCATCATCTGACGCATGTTCCTCTATCTTTTGGGATCCGCATTTAGGGCTCCTTCATCAGCTGCGAGACTTTCTCACCTGAGGGATAAGAGTGCGATATTGACGTTGCCTGGTGCTACGATGGAGCTCTTTTTCCATCCTTTCCAATCTCCTTTTGAGGTGAGCATTTTCATCTTCTTGCTTGCGAGTGGCCTCTCCTTGCTTGCGAGGGACTTTCTTGAACAAATGCCTCAATAGGGTGACATCTCTCTGGAGACCATCAGCTATTACATACGCCCTGCAAACATGCCCCCACAGCTTGGTAATCTCCCTAGCTGAACCACTATTACCAGTCCTATCTCGCCACCCAGTCGATGAAGAGGAACCACGTAAAACTTGAGGGGCAATGCTCGGAGAATTATCCCTAAGTCGTGAAACTTCCCTCCTTAGATCATCATTCTCCTATTAAAGGACCTCTCCAACTTGATTGATATCAGAAGCGTACATAATCTTGGCCTTCAGCACACCCACTTCCTCTTGAACTAAAGCGCCAACGTCCTCCATCTCCTGAAGCCTATCTTTCAGCTTGGCAATGAGCTCCGACTGGTCCTTATATTCTTGATTCCTCGACCTAAGAAACTTATAGATTTTTATAAAGGCACGGCAAACTCGATTGCTCATATCAGGACCAAGAATTTTTCCTAATTGAGAGGTAGCAGGAATATATTCCTCAAGATCGATGAGCTACAAACCATATAAGTATTGGAAAACAAATAAATCAGTACCCGGAAGGGAACATAACTTTATTTCATTAAGTAAAAAATATCCTAAGTACATCAACGAAAGAAAAAGATAATAACAGAGATACAAAAAATAAAAAGGTCCCTAAGAAGACTAGATGGCGACCTCAGTCTGTTCTGAGGATGCTGGTTACTTCCTTTATCCGCAGTAGCCCCAGGTGCACCTCCCTCAGATGGAGCAGTCACCATACCTTGATCGAGGGGAGCATCGGTAACAGTGGTAGGGACAACTCAGATACCTTCATGAGTAGTAGAAGGCACCTCATCCACAACAGGCTTGAGACCAAGGTCGTGATTATCAAAGAGGAGGGAATCAATATCCACCTCAATAATGACCAAAGCCTTATCCCTACCCTTCTTGAAGTTGAGACGGCTAATATAGCCAATCTGGGCCTCAGCATCCTCATATGTTGTAACCCATCCAGTATTGTACGAGCTCTCCTTGAGAGTGGCGGCCTCAGATTCCATCTTCTTCATCTTCTCGGCAAGCTCTTTGTTCTCTTCGACCACTACCAGCTTGCTCGTACAGACCAAGTCGTAAGACTGCCTTAGCTCCTTTAGCTCATTGGGCATTGCCTCTTTTTCCAAGGCAAGGTCGGAAGACTTCTAAGCAGTAAGAGAAGTTTTTAGGCTCACTTACAACTCGGTATTTCTCCTTGCCATCTCATCGCAGCTGCGATAGAGGATAGTGAAATCAGACAAAAACTAAAGAAAGAAAGAAAACACTTACCAAAGAAGGTATTGAAAAGAAATGGAAGAGTAAAGAAGTAAGAACAGACTTACCAAGGCTACCCCTGACTTGCCTGCAGGGCTAATTGGTTAGTCCCTATACTTGACGACCTCTGGCGATCATCTAGCAAGACTGCTCTCTCGAGCATCGTTGAAGCCAGCTGAGGGGAAAGAGCAACAAAAGCCCCCTCAGCCAAGGTAGACACGGGCACCAAAGACTGCCCCATCTTGGTCCTTAATTATTCTCTCCTCCTCTCTTCCTCTCTCTCATTCTTCTTCTCTCTCTCTCTCTCTCTCTCTCTCTCTCTCTCTCTCTCACTAATGCCTCCTCTTTCTTCTTTCTCTCCTACTCATGAGCAACATACTGGGAGCCAATAGAAGTATCCCCACTCCCAGACTTCCGCTTCTTCAACCTGCGAACTAGCGCCACATTGTCTTCATCATCATCCTGAATTAAATTTTTCCTAGGAGAGGACATAGTTTCCTTACCAAAGTTATCTAAAATATCAGAGTCCTTCGAAACCTCTGAACCCTCTGAATCCTCCTCCGAATTGGAAGATTCTTCACTAGAGTCACTTTTAACTTCACCTCTGTTAGCCCCCACGCTGACTTGACTAGAGTTGATCTCTTCTTCGTCCAACTAGATTGGTTTAGATGGAACCTCTTCTATGATGTCAAGGTGAGGAATGCTATCCATAGGTCGAGCGATAAAGCTGGACCCGATGTTCTTGTACTCTAAAAGAAATGTATCTAATCGCGGATGATCATCGTCAGCCAAATATTCCCTGATCTTCTAAGCTTTAATCAACTCAACAGCTCGAATTTCACGAAGAGCAGGTTTTGAGTTCTTTGTCTTCGCTAAAAAAGGAAAAAAGAAAAAACACAAGAAAAACAATACACTAATAGAAAATCAAAGAGCAGAATAAGAGCTATGCCTACCTATGTACTCCTCCCCATAAAAGGGAATCGTAGGTCCCCTATACTTCGCCCCTTCAGTTTCGGGATGGAACTGCCAGTTCCTGGAAATAAACCCCTCTTGCCAATAGTCCTTGTGGAAATCAGGTAGCTTGACTACCAATACCCTGTCAGAACTCCTAACTTTCAGATAAATGAGACCGAAGCTTCGAGAGAAGGAATAGCAATAACAAATTTCAGCAAGACCTAAATTAGTGCCATAGAGCTGATTGATCCTATGTACACCGTTGACAATCTTCTAAACATTTGGAGAATATTAGGCATGAATTATGTAAAAGTAGCTAAAGAATTGCAAAAATAAGAGGTTTAGGGGAAAGGTTAAACCCCCCTGAGACAACAAGAGGACATGAATCCAATGCCCGTACTCAATATCTCGAACATTGTAAGGAACAGGGGCACATTCAATGTCCACCCAGTTAGGAATGTTATAAAACTCCCAAAACTCTGCTATTGACCTATTACCTATCCTTGCCATTAGAAGAAAAAAGCCCTAGAAGCGATAAAGAAGAAATCTTAGCAGTAAAGAAAATGGAAGAGTTGTGGAAAACTTACGAAGTAGAAATCAGTTTGAGATGATGCAAGGCCATAAGTAAAGATATGGGAAGAAAACAAAGAGCTCGAAGACGAAAGGAGAAACCTGAAAGTGAGAAAATGCAATGAAAAGCTGGAGAAATCTTGAGAATGCAAGGAAGTTTGAAGCGACGACAGAAAATGGCTTCTTCAAACAAATTCAAACCTTTTTAATGATTATACACGGAGAACGAAGTGAATCTGCCGCCTAAATTTAATTGGGAAGGACGATTCACTCCCCAAAGCTTCTTGCAATTAACAAAAATTCCATCAAGGCTATTATTTAAAATTATTGAGCCCAAATTGTGACCTAAAAATTTTAGTGGCAATTGTGGGTACCTCGTTTATTTTTCTTGGCCCAGAGAAGTAGCCCGACTAGGCATTATCAAAAATCAGGAAAGTCCGGCCCAAAATCTAAGGTCTCATAAATAACTAATTCAGCAGTGACCCATTCAACCCCTAAAATCTCTCAAGAGATATTCAAGGGATTATGGACCAACGTGGAGGTGCCCAACACCCCCACTCTCCGAGAATTACATGTGTATATTGAACCCCCTAGCCCAGGACAATGGGTATGCAATTGTAAACACTCCCCTGGAGAAAAGATAAATATAAAACAGAGAGCACCACTATGGACGTAGGCCATTTTGCTGAACCATGTATATCTTGTGTCGTATGTGATTGTAGTTGTTCTAGTTTGTGTTCTTTATTTTTTCTGATGATCACATTTGATTATAATTTGTGTTGAGATTAATTGTCACCACAGAAACCTGTCGAAATTTTAATCACACTGAAAAGACGGCATCAATCTAATGTATCTAGAAGGACGAGGATTTATAATGCTAAAGTAAAATCGAAGACAAACGAGAGGGCGGACAGGAGTGCAATGCAACATCTAATGAAATTGTTGACCGGTAAGCATTGTGTATACTGGTATAGGCATAATGAGATTACCAGGGATGTTGAAGACTTATTCTGGGACCATCCCAAGTCTATTCAGCTAGCCAAATGTTTTCCTTATATTGTTATAGTGGATTGTACTTACAAGACTAACTGTTACAATATGCCACTTTTTGAGATGGTCAAAATATCCTATGTAGGTCATACTTTAGCTATTGCATTTGCCTTCTTAGTCCAAGAGAAAGTGGATAATTATAAGTGGGCATTGGGACATTTAAAGATATTGTTTGTAAGGACATTTCTGTCCATTATCAATTTATATGTCGTACGCCGTTACACCGTTGAAGAAACTCAAGATCGCATCTACATCAACGGATCCGAATATCAAAGCGTCTTCAACATCATAGCCTCTGCGAGAATGAACTTGGTAAAATTTTGTTTTTGCGTTCCTTAAAGTTCATATTTAGTATTGGGAAATTTTTATAAAATGTTTTTTTATAAAAATAAGAAGTAAGTTTTTTAAAGCAAAATGAGGCTTTTAAAAGTTTTTTATTTTTCTGGGAAGCCGGACCGGTCCGCCCCCTACCGGACCGATCCGCCACCGGACCGGTCCGCCCCTCAACCGAACCGATCCGTTTGCTGCAGATCCGGTAGACCCCAGACCGAAAGCGAACCGATGGAGCCATTTTTAAAAGAACCGATCCGCCTAACCGGACCGATCCGCCTCCAAACCGGACCGGTCCGACGGTGATAAATTTAGCCAGATCTGTTTGAGATTTTTTAGGCTCAAAGTTTTCTTATTTAAAGCCAACTTCGGGGAGTTGTTTTCTAAGACTTTTCAAGACGATTTTCAGAGTCCTAAATACTCTAAGTCTTCACCTTTTTAAGTCCCAAGACTCTTTTTGATTCACACACTAAATCCCAATTACTTTTGTGAATCTTTTGGAACCCTAGAACATAATTTTGTTATTGTTCAACCCTTGTGGAGAAGCCGTCTTTCTTCTTTATTGCTGCCCTCCTGGAAAGGGAAAATTCCAGCCGACAAACTTGTGGAGAAGCCGTTTCTCTTCTTCATTGCAGCCCTCCTGGAAAGGGATATTTCCAGCCGTTGACTACAGATCCGACACCTGAGGGTAATTCTGTGTCACTGTATTTTCATTGTAAACCGAAATTGTATGTTACAATATTATAATGAAAATAAAAGGTTTTACCCCTTTGGGGGATTTTTCCTGAAATTGTTTGTTTTATCCTGCATATTATATTTTATTTGATAAATCATCTAGATGCATGTTTTAGGGTTTAACTAAAATTTGGGTTTAATTAAAATTGGATTTTATTTGAGAAGTCGCAATATTTCCGCTGTAGCTACTCTCTCATTGTTTAATCCGACTTCTATCCCAAAGGTGTTCGTTACCGATCGTGAGTTTTCATGTATGAATGCATTACGAAATGTATTCTCACATGAAAAATACATGTTGTACATATCTCACGTTACGAGGAACATGGAATCCCATGCAATGAGAAATATGGTGTGTGGGGATGTGCACCAGAAGTCCATTTGACATTGGGTCCATCTTGTCGAATCACCTATCGAGAAAGATTTTTCTGAATCATAGACATTGATGAGTGTGGATCGACTAGTTTCCTAATACCATAAAGTACATAACTAAAAAATGGATTACATTGAAGGAGTGATTCATCACTGCTTGGACTAATATGATTAAACATTGCGGTAACTGAACCACTAATTGTTATGAAGGTGCGCATGGAAAGTTGAAGAAATATTTGGAGGACTCGCATCTAGCCTTTAACTCAGTGTGGGCAGGGATGGATAATCTATTGGATTTATAAGTAACGGGGATCGAGAAAGAGTTTGAGACTTCATTTCATAAAATTAAGCATTCTCACAATATACGATATTTAGGGAGTGCAGAAAAACCGACTGAAATGCCGAACCAACTAAACCGAACCGAACCGAACCGAACCGATGATTGCAGGCGATTTATTTTTAAGGTCGGGCCAGTATGGTTTAGGCAATATAAAAATCGATAATTTCAGTTCGGTTTTTAGTTTGGACCACATGTGTATATATATATATAGTAATAATAATAATAATAATAATAATAATAATAATAATAATAATAATAATAGTAATAATAATAAAATCCTAACTGATCTAAAAGACACACAAAACACGGATCAAAAGGAAAACAAAAATACAAAACCCTTTCTAACTTTTTTTTTCTCTCTGTCTCTCTAAAATTTTCAAGCCCTAAAATTTCTCAAATCCCCTCCCTCTCTTTCCAACACCGTCTCCATCTCTCTTCGACGTTGTCCCCCTCTCTCTCTCTCTCTCACTCTCAGACTTGCCGCTCTCTTGCAGCCAGTGGTGCTCTCTTTCAGGTAAGTTTTTTCTTTTTTCTAGATCTAACTGAATGAAACTTTTTTTCCATATCTAACTGAATGAAACTCTTTTTTTCCAGATCTGACTTTTTTTATGAGATTTATTTATAAAATTGATTTATAACTGATTGTTTTATGTATTGTTGTTGAGATTTATAACTAATTGTTTTATGAGATTAATTTATAACCGATTGTTTTGTGTTGCAAATATAACTGATTGTTTTATGAGATTGATTTAACTAAAATAAATATAAATGTTTTATGTGAATATAACTTGATTTATATTTATTTATATATGTTAACTTTATATATGTTCATGTATTTCAGTTATATTTCTTTATATATGTTAAATAAATATTCATATCATGTGAGTTTGATTTGGTCTTATCAAATGATTTGTGAGTCTGAATGTTAACAAGTTCTCACTTGTTAAAATCTTTTATTTCAAATTCTAAGAAAATCTTGTTTTTCTTTTTTTATGTAGTGTTGTTGGGCAGAAAGACGGCTCCGGCTGAGAATGTGGATGTTCCAAAGTCTACGAAAGTGGTTGTGACGGGTAAAAAGTCATCTCCAAAAAAGGTAAATGGTTCTAAATGAAAGGCTTGATGTTGGAATCATTTTATCGAATTAAAAGACTCAAAGACACCTAGGACTGCGTGTAATTATTGTGGGGTGACTTATGCTTGTGATTCTAAGAATAATGGAACCCACAATTTGATAAATCGCATAACTAATAAATTCAAGGTCTACCAATATAATAATGAGGATAAAAAACATAAAAAATTGTCATTTGAATGAAAGAAAGAGGAGGTGGTAACGGTTATAATCTTGTGTCCATTAATTTTATCGTTGAAGGTTGTAGAAAAAGTATTGCTAAAATGATTATAATTCATGAGTTATCATTTAGGTTTGTTAAGAGTGGGGATTTTAAAAGGTTAGTTGATGAGTTCATTATTTTATATATTTTATACCCAAATTTAACTTTGTTAGTCCCATTTTGTTTTATTTAATAAGTTCTTAGGATCATTTTATTAAAAAAGAAAAAAATGCAAGAATGATTGAATTCATATTCAAAATGGCAATTTTAAGTAAAAAAATGGGCACTTCGATAATTTTATAACATTCTCGTGCTAATTTGTGGAAAAAATTGCCTAGTGAAAATTTTGCATATAATGATGGAATTTGGTACAAATTGATTGTGAACTCGAAAAACGCGCAAAAACGGATTTTTACTGTCATTAAAAAAAGTTGTTTTTACACTCGTGAAATCGTAAAAAAATTAGAAAATTTTTATCCTTGGATTTGGACGAAATTCGGTATGCGTGTTCAGCAAGAAAAGATAGGAGTTTGCGAGTGGGGGGAAATTCAGTCCCTTATCCCGATCCAAATATTAAAGAGGTGGAGAGATAACTTCCAACATTATTTAGCCAATCAGGGAGAGTCCCACCACAACTCAAATACCTCACCACTTGTCCTATAAAAAGGACCATTGGGCTCATAATTTTAAGGAGGGATTTCGGGGAGCAACTTTGAGTGATTGTAATCAATTTGAGGGCCAAGTTTATATCATTTTTTTAGAGGATTGAAAAATATTGTGAGAGGGCTTATTGTAAGTTTGATTTATTAATGAAAATGTCTTCTTATTCTTGCAATATCTCTTTCATTATGGTAGCTTGATTCTTATACTAGGAGTAGGGTGAAGTTTATCATAGTTAGCTAATATTGTCACGTTAATTTGATTGTTGTTCTTTCCCTACTTGTTTTAATTATTATTATAGATTAGGTATTCATTTTAAAGCGACACGAGAGTGTATATTAAAACCTTCAAGATTGTTTTGTCAAATCAAGTTTTGAAATTTAAAAAATAGTATTTTTTGATGGATTATGCTTGCACTTTGATTGCTTTGATAGTCCTTGCTTAAATACATTTACGAACTTTAAAACTTGTATTTTCTAAGGGAATAGGAATTTTAGCCGTCTATTAGAGACGTTAAAAATATTTCAACATAACTTTCATATTTTTCGAATTAAATGCGACGAGAGACTGTTCTAATTTGAGTTACAAAAGGGAATAACAAAATTAAATTAGTGTGCAATATTAGTTAAGTGATAAATGGACCCCGAATCCTAATTGTAAACAAATATCTTTGGTTACTCTCATTTATTGTAGTTGCTTTATTTAGTTTAGTACATAATTATTCTCTACCCCATTTCATCTAGTTAGACAGTCATAAATATTTTTAAGAAAAAATTGACAAGTCTCTGTGGGTTCGACCCGTACTTACACTCGCTATTCCATAATAACCCGTGCACTTGCGGTATTTTTATAAATTGACAAACATTAATGAACTATGTTCAACTTAAGATGACAAAAATGTAACACCCCATATTTTTGAATATTTATTTTTTTAGCATTTTAAATTACATGTATACACATAATTTAATTAAAATGAGAAATAATGAGAAAAATATTTATATGAGATTATATCTACTGATGTGATAAGTAAATAAAAACATGTCAAATAATATTACGTTGTAAGTGAGTAAAATCGACAGGTTTGACGATATCTCATCCGGGACGCGTGTGTGGGGTCGTGTTGGGAATGAGATGGGCAATTTATGTTAGGTGACTCGGATGGTGATTTTGAGTGTACCAATGATTCAGAATTGGCCGAGATGGTCAGAATTAGGTACTCGGGGTGGTAGTCGGGTTTTGAAAACTTTTTAGGCTAAATGGGATCCGTATAAGGGCGTTTCAGATCATTTTGCACATAACACTTAACCTAATTTTGCGATTAGGATTATATCTAGGGAATGTAGATGGAATGGTCATCCATTCCACCATCCCAAAAGACTTAAAGTTGAGAGAGAAGAGAAGAGAAAAGAAAAGGAAGAACCAAAGAAAAAGAGAGGAAGATCATCCAGAAAGAGAATTGGGGTAATACCGGGTGCAGAACTCTTGTGCAAAGAAGATTCATTGAGGACCTTACAAACTAAAGGTAAGTGTTTATTTTGCTTTGATGTTTTATGTTGTGTCAATAATTCATATCATAGTTGGTGTAGAAACACGAATTTTGGGGTAGGATTCACATGTAAAAATAGGATTTGGGGAATGAAATTATAGATAAATAATTTTGATAAAAATCCCATACGAAATTTGAGATGTTTCATGTTAAAAAGATGTGATCTTTAATGGTTAAGGTGAGAATTGTTGTAATCTTGAATTAGATTTAAGAAGTGAATTTATTATTGATAAATTATGTTGAATCCCATGAATTGATGTGTTGTCGGATGAATTCAGATGTAAAAACATGTATCATTACGTTTAGAATTGATAGGAAGATGTTATTTAGGGTTTGAATGGGGATTGGTATTCATATGGTGTAAAGAGAATTTCAGAATCTCTTTAAAAATGAATTAGAACTCTGCCCAAAACTGGACAGATTCGCCACTAGGGGTGAATCAATTGTAAGGCGAACCGGTTCCAGTCAAGGAGGGGAACTGGTTCGGTCCTACTATTTGGCCACCTTTGGTTATTTGGGTTTTTTCGTGGAACGTTTAGGGAGTGGGTTGATTTAGGGAGTCCGATGGGAGACCTAGGACTTCTGGAAAAATATGAGAGAGATTATATTTACCTTAGGTTAGTGGGGAATCAAATCCGGAAACGAATGTACGGGTGTTTTGGGATGAATAACACTCGGGTTATAATTTATGAAATCGGTTGGGATTTTGAAAAGAGTTAGGCTACGGGCTAGATTAGAATAACTTAGTGACTAGAATTATGATATTTATGAGTTTATTATCAGTAAGTGAATAATTGAATATTCAGGAGTCGACGGCAGACTCGAGAATAGTGTATATATATATATGTGTGTGTGTGTGTGTGTGTGTATGTGTGTGTGTCTCTGTGTGTGTGTGTGTGTGTGTGTGTGTGTGTGTGTGTGTGTGTGTTTGTGAACATACCTACTCTATGGATGTTATCGATGGAGGCTTTGTATAGTGGGCAGCCCACCCTGGCATGACTAGTAGGTGTTAAGTCGGTTCCCTAGGTCAAACAACTGTTGCATGACCATTGTATGTGAGTTTAGAGTCTAGTGGGGTAATGTAGTATGGTTATGACCCACGGATATATATAGATGACAACCTCAAGTTATGTGTTTATGATTCGGGTTTGGTGGTGAGATTCCTACCCAGTGGCCTAAGAGTGGTACGTGATTAATAGTTACAAAATGAGCCCCAAATGATCAAACAACCTATATTAGCCCCAATCAATTAAAAATAGGGCCCATTTAAAAAAAATATGAGATAAATATGGGACGATATTTAAAAGTTATGAGTCAAATATGGGACTCGTATTTGAAAGCTATGAATCAAATATGGATTCCATTTTTCGAAAACTGCGAGTCAAATATAAAGCCCATTTTTAAAAGTTACGAGTAAAATATGTTTTTTTTTACATTTACTTGGAATTGTAATACTTATTTGGGTAGAAAAAATGGGTTGGCCCAACCCATATTTCGTCCGCCCATATTTGACTCAGCTCACATTTAGCTCAACCTACATTTAGCCTAACTCATATTTGGCCCCACCAAATTAGGCCCAACCCATATTTTTGCCACCGCTATACGTTATTTACCTGGAGCCTGCTAGCATTCTAGGTAATGCATTCATGATGTCTCTGCTCTAGGGATGGGATTATCTGTATATATATATATATAGTAGTGGAAAATGGGCGGTTATGGATGGATAAAAAATGGATACAGACAAATTTGGACGGGTCAAAAGCGGGTCGGACAGAATAATTTGGACGGATTGGGTCAGGTCAAATCTGGGTCAGGTCAGGTTGCCCATCGTTTTTTTTTTTGAAAAAAACAATTATTATACCATATAAATTTTGAAAAAAATATACAATTACTTAAATAAAAAAAATCTTTAAACTCTTTAGCAATTTGAGTTTTATTTTTGAGAGGTTTCTGTAATACCCCGTATTTTTCTGATATTTATTTATGGCATTAATTAATTAAATGCGTATTAATTGGAAATTAATCCGGGTAAAATACTAGCGAGATGTGAGTTGGTATTTGACTATATTGAGCATATATGATGTTATATGAATATTTAATTATGAAATTTGTCGTGAGATTGATATACGGCAATTTGGTCATTTTATTGGGACGTGTGTGACAATCGCGTTAGGATATAATTATTTTAATTATAAAAGTGATTTTAAATTCTATTAATCGTATGGTCATTTTGAGTGCGCCAACGTGGCCGGAAGGGTCGAGATAGTCAGAAAACACTAGTCGGGGGTTTAATTTGGGTCCCGGGGTATTTTTAGGCCATACCGGCAACATAAAGGGCATTTTGATAATTTTATATTTTTGGAGAATTAAAAGTGACGAAAATTGGGAGTTTTAATCTGATTGGGAATTGACCCACTAAGCCACTAACCAACCCTTAATGACCCAATAAGCTACGGGGGTTATCAATTAGGTTTCCAAAACTTTCCCAAAAGAAAACCCTAGCCACCATTGGAGAAAAGCTTGGAGAGAGAGAGAGAGAGGAGGAGAATTCTGCAGAAAAAGCTTCATCAAATCAACACCAAACTCAGAGACACTAGAGGCAAGTGGTTTAATATCGTTTAATTTCAGAGAATGCTCTTTCCATGTATAGGAATTTAATAAAACTGATTTGTTCTTGGTGTAATATGAAAACCCATGTATTTTGGAACTTAGAACTTGAAATCTTGAGGAGAATTGCATGTAGAATGATAGGTAGATGATTATACTGATGATATTAGTGATTGGATGAAATTAAAACGGATTTATATTGGGTTAATTCATGAATTAAAATTTTAGGGTTTGTGTTCTTGAAAAATTGGGAAAAGTGATGGGACTTGATGATTTAATGATGATTGGGATGAATTAACTCAGTAAAATACGTTAGTTTATAACCTTGTTATGTTTAGGATTGATTAGAGACCTTAAAACATTGTTGGGACAAATTTTAGAGGAGATTTGAGGAGTATAAATTGATGAAAAACGAGATTGGAGAAAATCTGGGCCGAAACTGGTCCCTCGTTAGAAGACCTTCCCAGGTCGTTCGAACGAGCTCGTTCGAACGAGCTTCTAACGAGTTGACCAGTCGCTTTTAACGAGGGGAGACTTCGTTCGATACCTTCGTTCGAACGAACTGTATTTTGTTCGATACCTTCGTTCGAACGAGATATCGTTAGAAGGTAAAGTTCGTTCGAACGAACTGGAATCTCGTTCGAACAGCCTCGTTCGAACGAGACTTCTAACGAGCTGGCAGTTTAGGCCTTTTTGGCCTGTTTTGATTTTGGGAGTCCCGTAAACTTGTTCGAGGGTAGAGATAACATTCCTTTGATGATGTATTGATAGATTTGGGACTTTTGGGTTATTATGAGGAGTAAAGTATATACGAGTGATTTAAATCAATGGACTATTTGGGTTGAGACGTGAGTGTCTACTACGACGTGAGAATAAATTATGGCGCGTATGATTATAAAACGGAATCGTAGAAATTGTATATATTATATATTGGTACTAGAATGAGAATAGTACTATAATTAAACTACGGTATTACTAAGATGTGTGCTTACTTAGTATTGGTATATGAATTGTGTGTATGACATACCTACCATACTTGCTATCACGGGAGGTTTGCGTTCTCTTAGGGCCCTCTAATCCTTGTGTTGCCCGGATTTAGACTGGTTACCTCGATGAACATAGGTCAGAGAAGGACTTATTGGGATGTTAATAAGTCTGCTGATCGTGGGAGTGGAGGTATGTGCGTGACCCATGTGATGTGACTGTGTTCGCCTCCACTATTTGTGATGTTGTTATCTGTGAACTATTCCTGAGAGATTCGAAATATGTGATCCTTATGTACGTGATGTACCGGGATGGATAGCAGAGTATGTGTGCACCGCAGCTTAGTCTCGGGGTGCTTATATTGTATATTTATGTTGTGGAAAATATACGCTTAATAAACTGGGAACTTTCATATGGTATTATGTGTATATGGAAAAATATAAATGGGATAATCTATACTGAGTTGTATTACTTTTGTGAGAACCTGAATTTACGTTAAGCCTCTATTTAATTGAGATTGTTTTAATGTTAATTGGGAACCGAGTAATAAGGGTAAAACCTATGGCAGTCTAGCTAGATATGATGTCACTTAGCTAGTGGTTTGTGTCGTTTTAGATGGGTACTAACGTTAGGAGTGCACAGTTAGATGAGAGGTGAGAATATCATGTGAGTGCACGTCCTAACATGTATTTTACATTTAATGTTTTAAATATTTTAAAGCACTTGCAGGTTTTTAAAATATCTCCACATTCGGGCTCTGACCCGTTTACTTTCAAATCTATTTTTCTTGTAAAACCATTCTAGGTGCCCAGCCACAAGGACACCATGCATAGGATACTCATTCAGGTGACGAGCTGTAGCTGTTTGTGGAAGCTACAGGGATTTGCTTGTAGACGCTTCTATCATTTGGATTCCAGATTCATTATCTATCAGTTGTAGGGCATGTTGCCCATTTCTATTAGAGACATCTTTCCATTTCAGTTTTTCAGACTTTGGCATGTATTGATTTAGTATTCAGTTTTTCGTTACTTAATTCAGTTGTGGGGTTTGTAGTGACGAGTTTTCCTCCAGACTTTATCTACATTATGTGATGGTTATTCTATTTACTTCAGTATGGTGAAAGGTGTTATTATTCTTCATTACACTTGTTGCATGTTAATCAGACCTTAATTTAAAATTTGGCAACTTACTTTTTAAATATTAGGTGGTTAGTAATAATAAAATGTTTTCGACAGTGATGCTATTAGCTGAGCCAACTTGGCATTTTGAATTAATTTAATAAAGGAGTAGCTACCCGGTATTTAATTAGTCGGGGTGTCACAGGTGGTATCAGAGCATCAAGTTCTAGTATCCTTTAGGATCTGTACGGCTATTATATTTCCGCTAAGTTTCTTTGATATAGAGCCCTATATTTTAAGACTGTTGTACTCTTTTTGTGTATGCTTCGTTCTTCGGCTATTTTAAGTTTATAAACAGCGAACTTATAAACTTTGTTCTTATTTCAGATGCCTCCACGACGTGCACGACGAGTTCCCAGGGATGCCACGCCCGAACCCCAGCCCGCTCCAGTTCAGGTCATGATGAACGCAGCTGAGGTTGCAGCTATAGTAGCCCAAGCGGTAAATGCCGCAATTGCCGTAGTCCAGCAGGCACCACCTCAGGCACCGATTGCCGCGCCAGTACAGGCAAATGCATTCCCGTCTGCTTGGGAACGTGTACGTGACGCTTTTCAGAAAGCGCATCCGCCAGAATTTACAGGTAGCTCAGATGTGGTAGTCTCGAGCCAGTGGAGGAAAGATATGCAGAGGCACTTAAGGATGTATGAGTGCACGGACGTTCAGAAGCAGGTGCTAGCTACTTTCAAGCTAGTTGGATCTGCACTGCAGTGGTGGGAGTCTATTACCACCGTAGAGGAGAGGGATACTCTCACTATTCAGGACTTCTGGGTGCGGTTTGACCGCAAGTACTTTCCGTCGGCTGTTCACACGGAAATGAGGAGGAAACTGATGAATCTGAAGCAAGAGGGTAAGACCGTGGCCGAGTATGAGGCCGAGTTCACAAATCTGTTGAATATCGTTCCGGATGAGATACCAACACAGAAGAAGAAGATTGAGAAATTCACCGACGGGTTGACATGGAGGATCCGTCAGCATCTGTTAGGGAACCTTTCGTTAGCCACGTATTCTGATGTGGTTAACGCTGCTTTGTTACACTGCCAGGACCACCGCTTTCATATGACTGAGGGCAAGAGGTCGGGAGAGTCTAGCCATTAGGGCAGGACAGGAGGGCATGGTGCCGGTGGGGCACAATCTATTCAGGGGCAGAGACAGGGTGAGAAGGGTTCTCAGCAGGGGGATCAGAAGAGGTTCCGATAAGCGAACTACAGACAGGGACATGGAGGTTTCCGTCAGGGCCATCAGGGTCCACACGGCCATCAGGGGCAGAATGGGCAGCAGTTTCAGCAGGGCCAGCAGGGCCAAGGGAGGAACGGTAACGGCCACCAGGGCCGGGGACCGCAAGGGCAGAGAGGAGGGAACTTCCCAGGGAAGTGTTTTGTTTGTGGCAAGACTGGCCATAAACGACAGGATTGTCCTGATAGGGGCAGGGCCCCACAGCAGCAGCAGCAGGGTGCTCGCCAGGAGCCGCAGAGGCCTATGTTTCCCGCCGCTCTCCCCGCACCGCCACAGATGGAAGCATTGCTACCCATTCCAGCAGTCCCAGTCCAGCAGGGACATCTACAGTATGGACGTGTCTACAACGTCCACCAGGCAGCAGTTCCACAGGCACCGCCCGCGATTGAGGGTACGTTTCCTATCCATGGCACTATGGGTCGGGTATTGTTTGATACGGGGGCTACACATTGTTTTGTAGCTACACATTTCGCTAAAGCCTTAGGATTGTTAGCTACGGCAGAGAGCACAGTGACGTGTGTCGACTCACCATTGGGGAGTGGGTCACTTATATTCTTTATATGCCGGGGAGTGGGGGTAGAGATTGGTGGTTTGGTATTACCTGCAGACATGTTGGTATTAGATATGCATGTTCACGATGTGATTATCGGTATGGATTGGCTCGTAGCTTATAGGGCCATGATTGATTGCTTCAGCGGGAGCATTGTTTTTGCCATTTCGGGGCAAGAGATGTTCATAGTGGCGATGCCTCGCCCAGAGGGAGGATCGACCGCTCATCTGTATTACATAGAGGAGGATACCTCTAAGGAGGTTGTGATTCCTTTAGATTCGATCCCGGTTGTCAGGGAGTATTCGGATGTGTTTCAGGAGATATCAGGCCTACCCCCCAGTCGAGAGATAGACTTTGTTATAGACCTATTGCCAGATACGAGGCCTATAGCACGCGCACCGTACCGTATGACTCCGGCAGAGATGCGAGAGATACGAGATCAGATAGAGCAGCTGTTAGGTCAGGGCTTTATTCGCAGGAGTACCTCACCTTGGGGCGCTCCAGTTTTGTTTGTGAAGAAGAGGGACAGTTCACTGAGATTGTGTGTGGACTACCGAGAGTTGAATAAGGTCACGATACGGAATAAGTATCCGTTGCCTCGAATCGATGACTTATTCGACCATTTGAGAGGAGCTTCTTTCTTCTCAAAGACGATCGGGATACCATCAGCTGCGTATCCGGGAGGAGGATGTCTCGAAGACTGCGTTCTTGTCGAGATATGGTTCTTACGAGTTTCGGGTTATGCCTTTTGGTTTGACCAACGCTCCAGCTGTGTTTATGTACTTGATGAACAGAGTGTTCAGGGATTTCCTAGATCAGTTTGTCATTGTCTTCATTGATGATATTCTGGTTTACTCCCAGACAGAGGAGGAGCACGCCGAGCATTTGAGGCAGATTTTGCAGACACTTCGTCAGAACGAGTTGTATGCAAAATATGAGAAATGCGGGTTTTGGTTGAAGGAGGTCCAGTTTTTGGGACATATTATTTCTGACTAGGGAATATCTGTTGATCCGGGAAAAGTATCCGCGGTGAGGGAGTGGGGACAACCCACGACACCGACTGAGATTCGTAGTTTCTTGGGCCTATCAGGATACTACAGGAGGTTCATTCGGGGATTTTCGAAGATAGCGGGTCCTTTGACACATCTGACTCGTAAGGGTGTGCCATTCATCTAGAGTGATGCCTGTCAGTTGGCATTTGATGAGTTAAAGGATAAATTGACCTCAGCACCTGTGTTAGCATTGCCGAGACCGGGAGTTGAGTATTTGGTTTACACCGATGCGTCTTTGCAAGGGCTTGGAGGTGTATTACAGCCGGAGAGACAGGCCATAGCTTATGCTTCCCGTAAGCTTAAGCCTCACGAGAGGAATTACCCCACGCATGATTTGGAGTTGGCGGCAGTGGTATTTGCCCTACGGATTTGGAGGCACTATCTTTTGGGGGAGAAGTTCCAACTGTTCACGGACCACAAGTCCCTACAATACCTGTTCACGCAGAAAGAGTTGAATATGTGGCAGCGTAGGTGGCTTGAGTTTGTGAAAGACTACCAGTTCGATATCCAGTATCACCCAGGTAAGGCTAACGTGGTAGCAGACGCGTTGAGCCGTAGGCCAGCAGATGAGGTGGCAGAGGTGTGGAAGGAAAAGTGGAAGGAGTTGGGACACCAGGATGCAGTGGCCCGATCTTTCATGTCTGTGATGACCGTTACACCGCAGATTGTCACGAAGGTAGTACGGGCACAGGCTAATGACTCGTTCTGTCAGGAGCAGATAGTTCGATTACTAGCAGAGGGAGCCGAGTCCTATACCGTCAGCTCAGACGGGGGATTACGCTTCAATGGGAGATTGGTAGTTCCGGAAGGGGAGAAATTGCGACACGAGGTGATGGCAGAGTCGCACGGCTCACGGTTCGCGGTACATCCCGGAGGGGACAAAATGTACCAAGACATGAGACGCCAGTATTGGTGGAGCGGTATGAAGAAAGATATCGCTGAGTTTGTTTCGAGATGCGCCACTTGTCAGCTTGTAAAAGTGGATCATCAGAGACCGGTAGGACTGCTACAGCCGTTGGAGGTCTCGGTGTGGATGTGGGAGAGCATATCCATGGACTTTATCACGGGGTTGCCTACGTCGCAGAGGGGTCACGACTCCGTTTGGGTAATTATGGACAGGTTGTCCAAAGTCGCTCACTTTTTACCCGTAAGGACTGACTACACTACGGGACAGTATGCCTAGCTCTTCATTTCAGAGGTTGTGAGACTTCACGGTGTGCCCCTAAATATCATGTCTGACAGAGACAAGATATTTGTTTCACGGTTTTGGGAGAGTTTCCAGGAGGCCATGGGCACGGAATTGCGGTTGAGTACGGCTTATCATCCGCAGACCGATGGGCAGACAGAGCGCACAAATCAGATGTTGGAGGACATGCTACGCATGTGCATTATTGACTTTGGGGGTGGATGGGAATAGTACCTCCCACTGGTAGAGTTTGCTTACAACAACTCCTATCAGTTCACTATTGGCATGGATCCGTTTGAGGCATTGTACGGTAGGCCTTGTCGTTCCCCAACATGTTGGTTAGAGGTGGGGGACAACAAACTACTTGGGCCAGAAGTGATTCCGGATACTTCGGCAAGGATTGAGTTGATTCGGAGTCGCATTCGGGTAGCTCAAGACAGGCAAAAGAGTTATGCTGATGCGAAGAGATTTTTCAGGGAATTCCAAGTAGGGGACCAGGTTTTGCTCAGAGTATCTCCTATGAAGGGGATTATGCGTTTCGGGAAGAAGGGGAAGTTGGCACCGAGGTATGTGGGGCCGTTTCCTATTATTGAGCGGATCGAACCGGTTGCGTATAGACTTGGATTACCGGAGCATTTGCATCGGATCCACGATGTGTTCCATATTTCCTCGCTAAGGAAATACCTTAGAGATAATTTGGCTCATTCTCACATTGCAGTGGAGGACATCGATCTCCAGCCGGATAGCTCCTACGAGGAGGGGCCGATTGCTATTTTGGACCGAAGTGAGAGGAAGCTGCGGTCAAAGATAGTTCCGTTAGTGCGTGTTCAGTGGCGACATCACAATGTCGAGGAGTCCACATGGGAGCGCGAGGATGAGATGCGCGAACGTTATCCAGAGTTGTTCATACCAGGTACTTTCTAGTTCCGAATTTCGGGACGAAATTCAGTTATTAGGGGGGAAGTATGTAATACCCCGTATTTTTGTGATATTTATTTATGGGATTAATTAATTAAATGTGTATTAATTGGAAATTAATCCGGGTAAAATACTAGCGAGATGTGAGTTGGTATTTGACTATATTGAGCATATATGATGTTATATGAATATTGAATTATGAAATTTGTCGTGAGATTGATATACGGCTGTAGGAGGGTAGTGAGACTCGGGTCTATGAATAACTGGAAAGGGTGAGGCGTGACCCACTCCAATGGACACTGTCTGCAAGTCTTCAAGGTCTCCTGGTGCAACTTCTGAAGAAAACTTCTCCTTCTGGTAACAATGGAACTCAAGCTTCAACTCACTTCCTGCAAGAAGATGAACTTTCACAGCAAAAATAGCAATTTTCTCAAGGGAAACACCTGAGAGTGATGGCTGTCAGTGGGGAGTGAAGGAACAAGGCACTCAACACTAAGAGAATGAGCAGGGAGAGAATACTAGGTAGGTCTGGTGATATTTTAGCAGAGTAACAGTGCAATTTTTCTTGTCTATCCTTTTTTATCCTCCCTATGACCTTGCCCAGGGGTCCTATTTATACTTGGGCACTAAGGCTGGGTTGGCACTTTTGGCGCCAAAACTTAGAGGGTTGGTGAGGGACAAAGTCTGCAGTATACTATTTGTCCCTACCTGCAGGCAGGTCTGCCTGTCCCCTCTGGCAGATGCCCCCTGGCGCCGACCAAAGTTCAAAAGCAAGTATGTCTTCTAATGGAGACAAAATATCTGATTTGCTAAATATCTTTTGAAACGGTAACTTTGATACAAACTTTATAAACTTGAGGGGGGGTCTCGAGGACCACCTCCTCTAAAATATTTGCAAGCTTGAGGGGGGTCTCGAGGACCCCCTTCTAAAATCATTTTTCTTGAGAGGGGTTTAGAGGACCCTCTCCTTTAAAATCATTTTATAAACAATTCTTTTCTTGTGAGCAGCCAGCCCTTTGACTGCTCACTTCACTTGTGACTAAGTGTGAGGTGTGTGAGGACTGGATGACCCTAGGGTCTCCTAGTAGTATTCTCTCAATCCTATAGTGCTAAGTGGTTGAGCTTGCTCAACATACCTTGTCCCTCAGCCGCCAAGCCAAAACTCCCAGGAGGTCCCAACGCGCCTGTTCGAGCCCTGCTTGCTCGACTAGGCAACCTGTACAAGAAAGTAAAGTGTTAGTGCTGTTGTTCATTTAGGCACTTCTCGAATAACATTTCTGCAGTGACCCTTGCACTGGCACTGACTCTTGCGGTTACGCCGACTCTCTCGACTGTCATTATTGCAGTGGCCCTTGAAGCGGTGCTGGCACTTGAAACGGCGCCGACCTTTGTCCTGGCGCCGACGCTCGAAGTGGCACTGATGTTTGAATCTGTGCTGACATGGGAGGCGGCGCCGACCTTTGTCGTGGCGCCGACGCTCGAGGTGGCGCCGACGCTCGACGTGGCGTTGATGCTTGAATCGGCGCTGACATGTGAGACGGCGCCGACCTTTGTCGTGGCGTCGACGCTCGAAGTGGCGCCGACGCTCGAAGTGTCGTTGAACCTTGAATTGGCGCTGACACATGAGGCGGCGCCGACCTTTGTCGTGGCGCCGACGCTTGAAGTAGTACCGACGCTCGACGTGGCGCCGACGCTCGAAGTAGCGCTGATACTTGCGTCGGTGCTGGCATGTGAGACGGCACTGACCTTTGTCATGGCGCCGATGCTCGAAGTGGCACCGACGCTCGAAGTGGCGCTGAACTTTGAATTGGCGCTGACATGGGAGGCGGCGCTGACCTTTGTCGTGGCGCCGACGCACGACGTGGCGTCGACGCTCGAAGTAGCGCTGATACTTGCGTCAGTGCTGGCATGTGAGGCGGCGCCGACCTTTGTCGTGGCGCCGACGCTCGAGGTGGCGCCGACGGTCGAAGTGGCGCTGATCTTTGAATTGGCACTGACATGTGAGGCGGCACCGACCTTTGTCGTGGCGCCGACGCTCGAAGTGGCGCTGAACCCTGAATTGGCGCTGACACGTGAGGCGGCGCCGACCATTGTCGTGGCGCCGGCGCTCGAAGTGGCGCCGATGCTCGAAGTGGCATTGATGCTTGAATCGGCGCTGACATGTGAGACGACGCCGACCTTTGTCGTGGCGCCGACGCTCGAAGTGGCGCTGAACCTTGAATTGGCGCTGACACGTGAGGCGGTGCCGACCCTTGTCGCGGCGCCGACGCTCGAAATGGCGCCGACGCTCGAAGTGGCGCTGATGCTTGAATCGGCGTCGGCATGTGAGGCGGCGCCGACCCTTGTCGCGACGCCGGTGCTCGGAGTGGCGCCGACGCTCGAAGTGGCGCTGACGCTTGAAGTGGCGCTGACGCCTGAGGTAGCGTTGATGCTTGAATCAGCGCTGACATGTGAGGCGGCGCCGACCCTTGTCGCGGCGCGGACACTTGTAGCGGTGCTGGTACTTGCAGCGGCGCTGACACTTGAAGCGGCGCCGACCCTTGCGGCGGCGCGGACACTTGTAGCGGCGCTGGCACTTGCAGCGGCGCTGACACTTGAAGCGGCGCCGACCCTTGTGGCGGCGCGAACACTTGTAGCTGCGCTGGCACTTGCAGCGGCGCTGACCCTCGCAGCGGCGTAGAGATTTGCAGCGGCGCTGACACTTGAAGCAGCGCTGGCACTTGAAGTGGCGCCGACACTTGCAGCGGCGCTGGGGGTTTCTGATGAATATGAGTTTCTATCGGGACCCTGGGGTGGTTCCTTCTCAATTATGCGTTTCTGTCGGGACCCTAGGTGGGTTCCTTCTTAATACAAGTTTCTACCGGGACCCTGGGGGGTTCCTGCCCAATATGAGTTTCTGCCGGGACCCCGGGGGGTTCCTGCTCAATATGAGTTTCTACCGGGACCTCGGGGGGGGGGGTTCCTGCTCAATATGAGTTTCTGTCGGGGACCCTGGGTTTCTTCTCAGTATTTTTAATAAAATAATATTTTTACTTTTTTTATAGGTAGACACCCTTCTACATTAGCCCCTCGTGCAAAATCTTTTGTGTTGGGTAGACCAAAAGGCTTTGTACGCCGTGAATTCATTTATTTTCTGGGACCCTAGGATTTCTTCATCATTCCCCTTAGGGTCATTAAATGTTATGTCACTTCATCCCAAGTTTTGTAAATGAGGACACTTATAGTGGACCTCCTTATCTCTGTATAAACTTGGGCGGAGGGGTTAACTGAGGTGAGCCCCTCACCCTTGGCCTTCTTCTGTTGGCCTTTCCTCTTAGGCGGAAGGGTTACTCGCGATGGGGGACCCCGCCCTTGGTCTTCCTCTGTGGCCTTCTGTCTTGGGCGGAGGGTTACTCACTGTGCGCCCCTCGCCCTTGACCTTCATCTGTGGCCCTTCATCTTGGGCGGAGGGGTTACTCGCAGTGAGCTCCTCTCCCTTGGCCTTCTTCTGTGGACTTTCATCTTGGGCGGAGGGGTTACTCGCGGTGTGCCCCTCGCCCTTTGCCTTCTTCTGTGGCCTTCTATCTGAGGCGGAGGGGTTACTCTCGATGAGCCCCTCGCTCTTGGCCTTCTTCTGTGGCCTTCTATCTTGGGCGGAGGGGTTACTCACGGTGAGACCCTCGCCATTGGCCTTCTTCTGTGGCCTTATATCTTGGGCGAAGGGGTTACTCAAGGTGAGCCCCTCGCCCTTTGCCTTCTTCTGGGGCCTTTCATCTTGGGCGGAGGGGTTGCTCGCGACGGGCCCCTCGCCCTTGGCCTTCTTCTGCGGCCTTCCATCTTGGGCGGAAGGGTTGCTCGCGGTGAGCCCCTCTCCCTTGGCCTTTTTCTGTGGCCTTCTATCTTGGGCGGAGGGGTTGCTCGCGGTGAGCCCCTCGCCCTTGGCCTTTTTCTGTGGCCTTCTATCTTGGGCAAAAGGGCTGCTCGCGGTGAGCCCTTCGCCCTGAGTTCTTTTCTGTAGCATCGAGTTTGGGAAGAGAGGGCACTCAAGGTGGATCCCCTCGCCCTAGGCTATTTTCTGTCAAACTTGCAATCTTGGGCAGGTGGAGCCACTATAAGTGGATCCCCACACTCCAAGCTATTTTACTATTTGTTCACTTGCTTGAGGACTTCTTAATATTAGCCCCCTCGTGCAGAAGTGTCTTGTAATATCGAGAGACTTGTGCACGAAACTGTCATACCTTTTATTTATACTTGGCAGTTGCTCAAGACTGTGAGCACTCTGGTGCCCTTGGAGTCTTAGGTGCTAAACTGTAGCACCTTATATTTGTACTTGACGCTTGCTCAAGACTATGAGCGCTCCGGTGCCCTTAGAGTCTTAGGTTCTCAGCTGGCGTACCTTATATTTATACTTGGCACTTGCTCAATACTGTGAGCGCTCCGGTGCCCTAGGAGCCTTAGGTGCTCATCTGGAGCACCTTACGTTTATACTTGGCACTTGCTCAAGACTGTGAGCGCTCCGATGCCCTTGGAGTCACAGGTGCTCAACTGGCGCACCTTATATTTATATTTGGCAGTTGCTCAAGACTGTGAGCGCTCCGGTGCCCTTGGATCCTTGGGTGCTAAACTGTCGCACCTTATACTTATACTTGGCAGTTGCTCAAGACTGTGAGCGTTCCTATGCCCTTGGAGACTTAGGTGCTAAACTGTCGCACATATACTTATACTTGGCAATTGCTCAATATTATGAGCGCTCCGATGCCCTTGGAGCCTTAGGCACTAAACTGTCGTACCTTATATTTATATGTATATTTGGCACTTGCTCACGATTGTGAGCGCTCCGGTGCCCTTGGAGTCTAAGGTTTATACTTGGCATTTTCTCAATACTGCGAGCGCTCCGATGCCCTTGGAGCCTTAGGTGCTAAACTGTCGCACATATACTTATACTTGGCAATTGCTCAATATTATGAGCGCTCCGATGCCCTTGGAGCCTTAGGCACTAAACTGTCGCACCTTATATTTATATGTATATTTGGCACTTGCTCAAGATTATGAGCGCTCCGGTGCCCTTGGAGCCTAAGGTGCTCGACTGGCGCACCTTATATTTATGCTTGGCACTTGCTCATGACTGTGAGCGCTCCGGTGCCCTTGGAGCCCTAGGTGCTAAACTGGTGCACCTTATATTTATACTTGGCATTTGCTCAATATTATGAGCGCTCCGATGCCCTTGGAGCCTTAGGCACTAAACTGTCGTACCTTATATTTATATTTGGCACTTGCTCAAGACTGTGAGCGCTCCGGTGCCCTTGGAGCCTTAGGTGCTAAACTGTCGCACCTTATACTTATAGTTGGCAGTTGCTCAAGACTGTGAGCGCTCCTATGCCCTTGGAGCCTTACGTTTATACTTGGCATTTGCTCAATACTGTGAGCGCTCCTATGCCCTTGGATTAGCACTGGCAAAATTATGGGTTGGGCCTAATTTGGGCGGGTCAAATGTGGGTTGGGCTAAATGTGGGTTGGGCCAAATGTGGGTTGGGTTAAATGTGGGCCGGGCCAAATATGGGCGGACCAAATATGGGTTGGGCAACCCATTATTTTTCTACTAAATTAAGTATTACAATTCGAGGTATATATAAAAAAAACTCATATTTTACTCATAACTTTTTAAAATGAGCATTATATTTGATTTGTATCTTTTAAAATTGAGCTCCATATTTAACTCTTTGCTTTCAAATATGGGCCCCATATTTAACTCATAGCTTTGAAATATGGGCCCCATATTTAACTCATAGCTTTTAAACATGGGCCCCATATTTAGATGCTTGGGCTAATATGGGTTGTTTTATTATTTGGGCCACATTTTGCCACTACTACCTTGGATCCTTAGGTGCTCAACTGGCACACCTTATATTTATACATGGCATTTGCTCAAGACTGTGAGCACTCCGATGCCCTTGGAGCCTTAGGTGCTCAACTGGCGCACCTTATATTTATACTTGGCACTTGCTCATGACTGTGAGCGCTCCGGTGCCCTTGGAGCCTTAGGTGCTAAACTGTCGCACCTTATATTTATACTTGGCAGTTGCTCAAGACTGTGAGCGCTCCGGTGCCCTTGGAGCCTTAGGTGCTAAACTATAGCACCTTATATTTATACTTGGCAGTTGCTCAAGACTGTGAGCGCTCCTATGCCCTTGGAGCCTTAGGTACTAAACTGTCGTACCTTATACGTATACTTTGAGTTACTCCTTACTTTGAGTTACTCTTTTTTATGTGAGAACCTCAAGATTGAACTTCTCGCTTCTAACTGTGGGGTATTTGCATATGAGATAAGCAAGTTAAACTTTTGAGGCTGCCCCTCTAACTGCGGGGTACTTGCATATAACTGAGCAAGTTAAAATTTAGAGGCTGCCCCTCTAACTACGGGGTGCTGGCGTATAGCTGAGCAAGTTTAAAATTTTAAATCTTCCCTTTTAACTGCGGGGTACTTGCATATAACTAAGCAAGTTGAAATTTGTAAGCGGCCCCTCTAGCTGCGAGGTACTTCTAGCATATAACTAAGCAAGTTAAAAAAATTCTGAAGCTGCCCCTCTAACTGCGGGGTACTTGCATATAGGCTCTCCATCTGCAAATTTTGAAGTTTCCCCTCTAACAGTGGGGTACTTTCTTATAACTGAGCAAGTTAAGATTTTAAAGCTTCCCCTCTGACTGCGGGGTACTTGCATATTGGCTGAGCAAGTTAAAATTTTGAAGTTTCCCCTCTAACTGTGGGGTTGTTGCATACGGGATGAGCAAGCTATTATATTGAAGCTACCCTTCTAACTGCGGGGTACTTGCATATGAGCTGAGCAAGTTATTATTTCTGAAGTTACCCCTCTTAACTGTGGGGTACTTGTCCTATGCCTATATTTTTAGGACTTTTTTTTTTAAATCATAACTTAAAAGGGGGTGCGTCCCCTCAACATTGTTTTAATGTTTTCTTATTCAAGCAATAACTTAGAGGTAGGGGTGAGCCCCCCTCGACATTTTTTTTTAACATTTGAACCAAAACATAACTTAGAGGGGGATGAGCCCCCTCAACATTTTTTTTCGACATTTTAACCAAAACATAACTTAGAGGTGGGTGAGCCCCCTCAACATCTTTTCATTTTTTTATTCAAACATAACTTAGAGGGAGGGATGAGCTCCCCTCAACATTTCATTTTTCAGTATTTGAATCAAAACGTAACTTAGAGAGGGATGAGCCCCCTCAATATTTGAACCAAAACATAACTTAGAGGTGGGTGAGCCCCCTCAACATCTTTTCATTTTTTTTGATTCAAGCATAACTTAGAGGGAGGGACGAGCTCCCCTCAACATTTCATTTTTCAGTATTTGAATCAAAACGTAACTTAGAGAGGGATGGGCCCCCTCAACATTTGAACCAAAACATAATTTAGAGGTGGGTGAGCCCCCTCAACATCTTTTCATTTTTTTGATTCAAGCATAACTTAGAGGGAGGGACGAGCTCCCCTCAACATTTCATTTTTCAGTATTTGAATCAAAACGTAACTTAGAGAGGGATGAGCCCCCTCAACATTTGAACCAAAACATAACTTGGAGGTGGGTGAGCCCCCTCAACATCTTTTCATTTTTTGATTCAAACATAACTTAGAGGGAGGGATGAGCTCCCCTCAACATTTCATTTTTCAGTATTTGAATCAAAACGTAACTTAGAGAGGGATGAGCCCCCTCAACATCTTTTCATTTTTTTTTATTCAAGCATAACTTAGAGGGAGGGACGAGCTCCCCTCAACATTTCATTTTTCAGTATTTGAATCAAAACGTAACTTAGAGAGGGATGAGCCCCCTCAACATTTTTTTCAACATTTTTTTTTTAAAGTGAGGGGTTCACTTTAAAAACACGACTTGCCCAAGTAGTAAGTTTGTCTCGAACGTTAAACTTCTTTCATACGAGAACTGCTGTGTATAATTTAATAAATAATAATGGGATAAAAGAATAAATAAAAAATAACAAAAAAATATGGGATCGTGCCCTATATTATTAGTCCACGCGTGTGGCAGTGAGAGACGCGCGGGGTTATCTTTCTCACTTCTCTCTTTTTTGTAGCGATCTTTGGACCTCCTCGTCCTGTGTTTAGAGGGTTTTTTCTGAACAACTCCCAACTCCTGCACATGCTAGAGGTAGCACGAGAGAGAAAATTTCTTCCAAAAAAATCTTGTTGTGAGGAGAGTTGTTTCAAAACTTCCCACTGAGATAACCCCGTTTTCTCCCTTCCTGCGAAACAAAGAACAAAAACATGGTCCTCTCGAGTATCCCTAAATATTTTTGGAGAGGTTGTGGTACTAACTTCGTATACCCCCTTTTTTCATTATCAATATACCTTGTCTTGATCTAGAAAATAATTCTACAAGTGTAAATATATTTGTACTGTATTATAGTACACTACATTACTGATATTATGTGAATTCGTACAAATCAACATGTCTCAATGATTGCTCGCGTAAATAATATTTTTCTTGACATGTAAGCGTCCACTTTTTTTTTTGGATGACTACTGCCCCCAAGATATAACTGTACCATTTTTTTTCAATGTTTTTTTGAGCGAGTAAGTCTAGCTTTTGAATTGCTATATGGCTAAGGAAACACAGGATTGACCCAGTCCACGTGTGTGGTTGAAACACGAGAGAGAGGAAAGACATCCCGCTGGGTGGTCCAACTTCCAAACACGAGAGAGAGACTGTTATAGGTCTGGTGGAGGATTTAATTTTTCTGAGAGCTCGTCTATAACTTTTGCTCTATATCTTGGGATATGTCGGTCCCTACGTTAGTTAATCCCTTACGTTTGGTCTAAATCCTCTGAAATGACTATTCGAGCTGAACAAATAAAGCCACGAGCTCGAGCGATTTCTGGTTTCCTCGTGGACTGCTTCTCATTGCTCAAGAACGCAATTGCAAAAAAAAAATTAGGGTGTCATCCCTAATTTGGTCATTTGCTCAAGCACCCAAATTTGGTCATTTTATTGGGACGCGCGTGACAGTCGCGTCAGGATATAATTATTTTAATTATAAAAGTGATTTTAAATTCTATTAACCGTATGGTCGTTTTGAGTGCGCCAACGCGTCCGGAAGGGTCGAGATAGTCAGAAAACACTAGTCGGGGGTTTAATTTGGGTCCCGGGGTATTTTTAGGCCATACCGGCAATATAAAGGGCATTTTGGTAATTTTATATTTTTGGAGAATTAAAAGTGACGAAAATTGGGAGTTTTAATCTGATTGGGAATTGACCCACTAAGCCACTAACCAACCCTTAATGACCCAATAAGCTACGGGGGTTATCAATTAGGTTTCCAAAACTTTCCCAAAAGAAAACCCTAGCCACCATTGGAGAAAAGCTTGGAGAGAGAGAGAGAGAGGAGGAGAATTCTGCAGAAAAAGCTTCATCAAATCAACACCAAACTCAGAGACACTAGAGGCAAGTGGTTTAATATCGTTTAATTTCAGAGAATGCTCTTTCCATGTATAGGAATTTAATAAAACCGATTTGTTCTTGGTGTAATATGAAAACCCATGTATTTTGGAACTTAGAACTTGAAATCTTGAGGAGAATTGCATGTAGAATGATAGGTAGATGATTATACTGATGATATTAGTGATTGGATGAAATTAAAACGGATTTATATTGGGTTAATTCATGAATTAAAATTTTAGGGTTTGTGTTCTTGAAAAATTGGGAAAAGTGATGGGACTTGATGATTTAATGATGATTGGGATGAATTAACTCAGTAAAATACGTTAGTTTATAACCTTGTTATGTTTAGGATTGATTAGAGACCTTAAAACATTGTTGGGACAAATTTTAGAGGAGATTTGAGGAGTATAAATTGATGAAAAACGAGATTGGAGAAAATCTGGACCGAAACTGGTCCCTCGTTAGAAGACCTTCCCAGGTCGTTCGAACGAGCTCGTTCGAACGAGCTTCTAACGAGTTGACCAGTCGCTTTTAACGAGGGGAGACTTCGTTCGATACCTTCGTTCGAACGAACTGTATTTTGTTCGATACCTTCGTTCGAACGAGATATCGTTAGAAGGTACAGTTCGTTCGAACGAACTGGAATCTCGTTCGAACAGCCTCGTTCGAACGAGACTTCTAACGAGCTGGCAGTTTAGGCCTTTTTGGCCTGTTTTGATTTTGGGAGTCCCGTAAACTTGTTCGAGGGTAGAGATAACATTCCTTTGATGATGTATTGATAGATTTGGGACTTTTGGGTTATTATGAGGAGTAAAGTATATACGAGTGATTTAAATCAATGGACTATTTGGGTTGAGACGTGAGTGTCTACTACGACGTGAGAATAAATTATGGCGCGTATGATTATAAATCGGAATCGTATAAATTGTATATATTATATATTGGTACTAGAATGAGAATAGTACTATAATTAAACTACGGTATTACTAAGATGTGTGCTTACTTAGTATTGGTATATGAATTGTGTGTATGACATACCTACCATACTTGCTATCACGGGAGGTTTGCGTTCGCTTAGGGCCCTCTAATCCTTGTGTTGCCCGGATTTAGACTGGTTACCTCGATGAACATAGGTCAGAGAAGGACTTATTGGGATGTTAATAAGTCTGATGATCGTGGGAGTGCAGGTATGTGCGTGACCCATGTGATGTGACTGTGTTCGCCTCCATTATTTGTGATGTTGTTATCTGTGAACTATTCCTGAGAGATTCGGAATATGTGATCCTTATGTACGTGATGTACCGGGATGGATAGCAGAGTATGTGTGCACCGCAGCTTAGTCTCGGGGTGCTTATATTGTATATTTATGTTGTGGAAAATATACGCTTAATTAACTGGGAACTTTCATATGGTATTGTGTGTATATGGAAAAATATAAATGGGATAATCTATACTGAGTTGTATTACTTTTGTGAGAACCTGAATTTACGTTAAGCCTCTATTTAATTGAGATCGTTTTAATGTTAATTGGGAACCGAGTAATAAGGGTAAAACCTATGGCAGTCTAGCTAGATATGATGTCACTTAGCTAGTGGTTTGTGTCGTTTTAGATGGGTACTTACGTTAGGAGTGCACAGTTAGATGAGAGGTGAGAATATCATGTGAGTTCACGTCCTAACATGTATTTTGCATTTAATGTTTTAAATATTTTAAAGCACTTGCAGGTTTTTAAAATATCTCCACATTCGGGCTCTGACCCGTTTGCTTTCAAATCTATTTTTCTTGTAAAACCATTCTAGGTGCCCAGCCACAAGGACACCATGCATAGGATACTCATTCAGGTGACGAGCTGTAGCTGTTTGTGGAAGCTACAGGGATTTGCTTGTAGACGCTTCTATCATTTGGATTCCAGATTCATTATCTATCAGTTGTAGGGCATGTTGCCCATTTCTATTAGAGACATCTTTCCATTTCAGTTTTTCAGACTTTGGCATGTATTGATTTAGTATTCAGTTTTTCGTTACTTAATTCAGTTGTGGGATTTGTAGTGAGGAGTTTTCCTCCAGACTTTATCTACATTATGTGATGGTTATTCTATTTACTTCAGTATGGTGAAAGGTGTTATTATTCTTCATTACACTTGTTGCATGTTAATCAGACTTTAATTTAAAATTTGGCAACTTACTTTTTAAATATTAGGTGGTTAGTAATAATAAAATGTTTTCGACAGTGATGCTATTAGCTGAGCCAACTTGGCATTTTGAATTAATTTAATAAAGGAGTAGCTACCCGGTATTTAATTAGTCGGGGTGTCACAGTTTCTAAACCATTTTGACCCGCTAATGACCCACCAACAAACCGTTTCAAACCATTTTGACCCACAAACACAATTAATGGACCCCAAATACATTATTTTGGATGGATTATGGACAATTTCATTCTCAAAAGCTCATATTGTCGGGTCTAATATATAGGAATTGAACTGTCGCTGAAGCCATCCAAGATAAGCCAAGCGTCTTTGCCTTTTCTTTCTGTGCACGGAATTCCCACAGCTAGCAACATACATCTCTCCAAATCCTAAAAAAACATATATATAGGAATTGAGCTATCGCTGAAAGCAATCCAAGATAAGCCCTAAGAGTCTTTGCCTTTTCTTTCTGTGCACAACCACCTATGGAATTCCCACCGCCAAATCCCGAAAAAAGAGTGTTTCCTTTGGGAAGTTCTTCTTGTATGGACCCTGAGGTGGTTGAGATTCCTCCGCCGACTAATTGGCATTCCAAATCAAAGACTAATAGACTCAAAGAGGTATTCACCATGAAGTGATTGATGTTGAAATGGATGAAGATTGTGGCGATGTCCTGCTGATTGATGGAGAAGTTAACACAAATAAAAAAGGGGAAGGAAGCTTTGACCAATTTTTCTTCTGGCCCTAGTGGTACAGTAACTATTGGATCAATGGATGGGGTTCAGTCTTCGAAGAGTGTAACCCAAGTAGGATGTTCGACAATTTCGTCGTTGTCCCTTAGCATGGAAAAGTGTGGAAAGGAAGATGAAATTCTGAGCAAGTTACAAATTTTTAAAAAATTTGATACGGTTGAAGGCCATTCAGACCATCACTACTTGCGTAGTGGTTGTTCATCAAAGCAGTCATCGAAAAATTAGGCAAAAAAGATACAAGACGAGTGGAAGATCCTAGAAAAAGATTTGCCTGACACAATATATGTTAGGGTTTATGAATCAAGGATGGATCTTTTGAGGGATGTAATTGTAGGAGCGGAGGGTATTCCTTACCATGATGGACTCTTCTTCTTTGATGTGTTCTTCCCTAGTAGTTATCCTAAAGTCCCACCGCACGTGTACTACCGCTCTGGTGGACTTCGAATCAATCCTAATTTGTACAATTGTGGAAAAGTATGCCTCAGCCTTCTTAACACTTGGAAGGGTGACCAAAAAGAGAAATGGATCCCTGGCGTATCAATAATGCTTCAAGTGTTGGCCTCTATACAATGGCTTATTTTAAATGCAAAGCCCATCTTCAACGAGCCTGGATATGCAAATATGAGTGGCTCGGCAAGTGGAGAAGAGATCTCCTTGCTGTATAATGAGAATATTTTTATCCTTTCACTGAAAACGATGGTGTACAGCATGAGGCGGCCACCAAAGCATTTTGAGGACTTTGTTGTGGGGCATATCTGCAAGTGTGCTAGTGTTATTCTGGTGGCATGTAAAGCATATATGGATGGGGCTCAAGTAGCGTGTATTGTGAGAGGAGAGGTTCAGGATGTTGACGAGGGTGACAAGAGCTGCTCACAGAATTTTAAGCAAACCTTGGCTAGCCACATCAAGTTGCTCGTGGAAGCATTCGCACAAGTCGAAGCAAAGGGTTGATTCCTCTCTCAAACACAAATCAGAACAGGCTAGTGTCTTCTGATTCTAAGGCTGCAAATTATTATTACTACTGATGATAAAGCAATAAATAGCTACACAGACTAAAATTTTGCAATGTAAAGACATTTCCTTGTTCGAAGTTTAGTTTCTGACCCGTTAATTTGGAATGAAATTGCATAATTTGTTATATTTATAAGCTTAGGAATCTTTATATTTATATTTGGGTAACGGTGTAAAAAAAATAAAAAAAAATAAAAAAATAAAAAAATATATATATGTGTGTGTGTGTGTGTGTGTGTGTGTTATGTGATATGCAAGGCCAGCTCTATAATTTTGGGGGCCCTAGGCGAATAATTAAATTGGGGACATTTATATTAATTTTTTTAAAGAAAATGTGTTCTCGCATTTTTTGATGCAAAACTATCAATTAAATCATCACAATTTATTGTTGTTAACAAATCTTCTTCAATTGATAACATGGCTAATCCATTTAATCTTTCTTGCACTACCGCAATTATTCGTGTTAATATTTGTCTTCATCTTTCTCTTTCACCATCAATTTGATCTCGTATAGTTTGATCAATTGTTTCATTTTTTTGAAATCTTAATATTAATTCTCGCAATTGTGTCATACTATCTACATGGTCACTACTATTTTCATGGCCCCTAAGTCGCATACTTATATTTTTCCAACCATCTACTCCTTCATTTGCTAATTGAGTTTTATTTTCATTCTTTTTTAACAACTTACAAGAAAAGCAAAAAACCTTATCCTCGGATCGTGAGTACACTAGCCATTCTCTATTACATTTTCTCCATTTTTCCAATAAAAAGTATACTATATAGTAGAAAAACGCCTATTTTCTATATCTTTAGGAAAAGTAATATCATTATCTCTTATTGGACCTTTTTTTACCATTGTGTCTATTAAATTTTGATCAATATTTTTTCAATTAGCCTGATCATAAATATCTAGTGGTAAAGCTTCTACACGTTGATTTTTTAATTGTTCATTATCCAATTCTTCTAAATTTTGATGTTCAACAACATTTTCATTATCTAAATCTTCTATATTTTGATGTTCAACATCTATTTTTTTGTTTATTAAAATATTTATTTAGTGAACCTGCTAGTTTTGATGTTTCTTCTTCAATTTGTTTTTGTCTTTTTCTTTTTTCGTGACCGGAGGGTTATTTTCTAGTAGACATATTCACACAACAACAAGTGTAATTTGCAAAAATAAAAATTAATCACAAAATCACAAGATTCTCAACAATATTGACAAACAATATTAAAGAAAAATGCTAAAGAGGAACAATAGAATCTGATTTGTAACCAATTCGAGAGCAATCTCAAATTTTAATTTGTAAATACCCAAGTAGCAAATTGGAATCTACACAAAAAAAACACAACACAAATATTAATAGTAAAACAAACAAATTTATATAGTGGGATATAACAAAGCAAATGAATAATATATACTTACTTAAACAAGCTCCAACCAATCTCCAATCAAGCCCTAACTTTATGAAATTGAAGAAATTGAAACCCTGGATTTTTAACCCTTATTTTGATGTGGTTAGTTCAAGAAAAAAAGTGGGGGCTGCTCGTTTTTGTCTTTTGGGGGGCGATGGAGGCTGCCGAAGATTTTTTTTGGGGGGGGATGGGTTGGTGGGTGGGGGGGGGGGGGGGGCAGTGGCGGCTAAGGGTTTTTGGGGGGTGGTGTGGGTAAGGGAGGGGTTTATTCTTGCTTTGGTTAGTAGAGAAAGAGAGTAGTGTGAGTGAGATAGAAGAAGAGAGGAAGAGAAGAAGAGTGAGAGAAGAAAGTGGGTGAGAGAAATGAGAGAGTTAGGGTTAGAATAGAATAAGTAAATGGGTTGGGTCGGGTTGGGTTGGGTTATGATGGTGGTGGTTTTATTGTTTAGTGGGTGGGTGGGTTATTATGTTGTTGTTGGGTTTAGTGTATGGGTTTATTTTAAATAGAACAAATTTTATTTTTGGGTGCCTTTTTTTAAGTGATAACTCTAATTTTTTTCATAACTAAGTTTTTTTTTTTTTTTTTGGGGGGGGGGGGGGGGGGGACTTTTTTTTATACAACTAATTTTTTTTGTACCTAAATTTTTTTTCTTTTTGGAAGGGGCCCCAATTAATCGGGGTCCCTAGGCGGTGGCCTAACCCGCCTATGCCTAGAGCCAACCCTGGTGATATCTATATATGTATATAAGAGTGTTACATGTATATGTGTGAATTAAATGAATGTGAGAGAATTGGAAATTATAAATAGTGTAAAGTTATGTGAATCGGTTAATGATAAGATTATAATTGAGAATTACAATGATAAAGATTATGTGATAGCTAAATGAGAAACAAAGCAAAATAAAATACGTGTAGCACCGTTTGGTTAGAAGTTTAGCGTGTGGGGCAGAAATAAGTGATGGTACTAGTTAGGCAAGGTAGCATAACTAGGGTATTAAAATGAATGTGTTATGTGTGCACTATAGATGAGGGGCAAAGATTATCTCATGTGAGTGTGACACCAGTTTAAATATGAACAATTATGTTGCATTTTTATCATTAAATTCTAAATACTTGCAAAATATTTTCAAATGGTTTTGGGCTCTGACCCATATCAAAAATCCTTTTTTAAAACTTTTTAGGTGCTCAGCCATAGGGACGCCATGCTTAACTATCCTTTTGGTCAAATAATGTTGTAGCAGTTGTGGATGCCTGTAGGGATTGAATAGATGCTTTTATCATTGTTCTCTAGATATGATGTACTTCAGATTCCATTTCGGGCATGTGCCCATTATTGGATAGTCTTTACTTTATTTTAGTTTTTGTCAGATTATCGTATGGGGATTTACCGAGAGTTTTTTGGTTAATTTATTTATTTTATCTCTCATCATTTAATTCATTCATGTGGTGAATGTACACTTAAATTATTTGGAATGGTTTGTTGTATGAGGGAAAGTTCTATTTAGGCAAGTTAATAAGTTTTTAAAATTTAACATTGGGCTTAATAGTTTATTAGTAATTAATTTGGTTTTCGATAGCGATGCTAAGAATGAGCTAGTCTCAGATTCCAATTTTATTTTAGTAGAGGTATAGCCACCCGTTATTTAAATAGGCGGGGTGTCACATATGGTATTAGAGCATCAGGTTCTAGTGTCCTTAGGATATGTGCAGATTTACTTTTCAGCGTTGCTTTTTCTTTGATGTGGAGCCTTATGTTTAGGACTGTTAATTCATATTGAACTTTTACGTTCTCTTGATATTGTGCAAAGTTTAAGTGAATCTTATACGAGTTTGATTTTGTTTCAAATGACGAACAGGAGAGGACAACCAGCTCGGGTCACAAGGAGGGCCATAGGAGGAGAGGCTCAGCCGAAGCCGTAGACTATTCAGGGGGTGATGACCGCACATAGCTCATCACTATTGTTGCTCAGATAATTAATGTCGCGATGACCTCTATGGCATATAATATTCCCCAAGCACCTCCACAACAGTCAGTAGGGCCAATTCAGGCTCACCTACTGCCGTCAGTGTGGGAGAGAGTCAGAGGAGCCTTTTAGAAGGGCCATCCATCGGAGTTTTAGGGAAATGCGGACGTTGTAATAGCTAGCCAATGAAAGAAGGACATCCAGAGGTATTTACATATGGTTAAGTTTAGTGACACTCAGAAACAAATTTTGGCAAGTTTGAAGTTTGTAAGGGCGACATTGAAGTGGTGGTAGTCAATCACTACGTCTGAGGAAAGAGATGCCATGACTATCGAGGAATTTTGGGTGCAGTTCGATCGCTGTTCTTTCCATCTGCTATTCAAACAGAGATGCGGAGGAAGTTTTTAAACTTATCATAGAAGGGCAGCACAGTGGTCGATTATGAGGAAGAATTCACTCGTTTGGTGAACTTCGTGCCCGATGAGGTGGATACGAATGAGAAAGGGGTCCTTAAGTTTGTTGATGGACTCAAGTGAAATATTCTCCAACACTTATTTGGAAATCCGGCTTTGATGACTTATTCCGACATCGTCAATGCCACACTTTTACCACTTAGTTAAATACTAAGAGGTTGATTATGATATAGAGATGAAATTTTTTATATAATGTTTTTTAAGATCGATCGAGGATGAGCAAATGACTTTATTGCGGAAACTAAAGGATATAGTTTCGCCGACCACCAAGAGGCTATATGAATATTTTTTTAAATATCGACCCAAAGGGAGCCATAATCATTTGAATATGAGATGGCCGAGGCTAATGTCCCACTAGTGCAAAGAAAATCCAACATTAACTACAAGAAGTTTATAGTCCCAATATCATAGTGCCCCAAATACACCCCCATATACCAGCAGTATGCAAATGATATCCCTGAGTTTTTTAGCAGTTTTTTTCATGGAAATAATAAATGTCAATGTTGATAGTAATTGTTGGTTTAGGTGTGTAAGGGGTGCATTAAGGAAGGGTAGTGATTCGGATTCTTGGAAGGGTATGGGATCAGATTTTATAGAAGATGTGATAAAATCTGTTCGGGGAAGAGTTTCATGATACCATTCTAAAGATGTTAAACAACTTTAATAGCTCGTTCCATCAGAAGCATTGATTACTTATGCCCGAGTGTGGTTATCTCATTGCAAAAATATATAGTTGTGTTTGTGTTTTTTATCCCCAAAACAGTGATTGACATTCTTACTGTTGAGAAGAAAGTCGGATAATTCCTGACGTTTGTTGAAATGGATCTTATTTGTAATAATCATTTTATAATTTGAAGTTGAGACATGTGTACCCAATGCCACTGATTGCAAGTTATTGGTATAACAAAGCCTTACTTGAAGTGTGTGCATGGATTAATAAATACACAAAATGGATCACGGAGTTTGAGAAGCTTTGCCCATATAACGTAGCTACCCGTGATGTTCCGCTTGATATTAGGTAATTGAAGTATATTACCTATGTATTTTTTGTATAAAATCCATACTTGGTGGTGTAATTTTGGGAATGAATGTTATTTTGTAATGCAATATGAGTGGATGTATTTTTGGGGAGTGAATGTTATTTTGTAAATCAAGGTGAAATGTGAATGAATGATTGACCAAGTTAATGCCTTCTGTAATGAAATACGAGTGGATGTAGTTTTTTGTAGTTAGTATGTCCTCTTTTACAAATTTGTAATGATGTCCTCTTTTAATTATGACGTTATTACCAAAATTATGTCTATTAATATTAAATGTATAAATATTAACCGCATAATTATAAACTGCATAAATATTAAGGTCAAAATAAACTTCCACAGTCAAAATATTAACTCTATAAATACTCACTGCATAAATTGGATTATGATGATTTGGCATTAAATAACAAAACTTGGGGACACAATCAGGATGAATATGGCGATTGCTATAAAACATAACAGGGTAAAAAAATTCTTTAAAACACCATAGGGTAAAAATCGAATCGGTATATAGATCACGACTATATATGATAAGTTTTGGTATGTATATAACGAATAAGAGGTCTTTTAAACAAAATGCTTGAACTTCCATTCGGTATGTAAATAATGAATAGGATTCGCAAGTATTGTCATGTCTATCCCGAATTATGGTTTAATTGTCATCGTTTAGGTCTCGAAGCAAACCCTCATCTATATAATCACAAGATAAAAACCCGATCAGAATGGCTATGAAAATTGCTTAAAAATTCCACAATGCCTTTATTTTTTCTTCGTAACACCACCAGGTAAAACCCCAATCATTATTGAGATAACAACTAAATGTCCCAATAATTCGTTATGGATAGGGATTCCTTTGTAAAATAATCGGGATACATGACCCGATTAATCGCTATGCAACCTATAAACCACATTCGATGTCATAAAACCACAAAACATTTTAATGTAATCATTTTTCAAAACACAACAAGCTTCAAAACACCACAAAATAATTAAATTCCAACAAAAAGTTGATTCACAACTAACAAAACATATTAATTATGATAAAAAAAAACATATTTAAATGACAAGATGAACAAACAATTTCATACAAAGTACCCTCAATATAGTCATGTTCATACTAAATACTAAACAACTATAATGATTTACATCAAACCAACATATTCACACCCCCAAAAAATTCATACAAACACCACACAAGTTCATTTCTTTTTCTTTTATGATTTCCCTTTTTGGTAATATTATTGTGATTTTTGGAAACCTTCTTCTTGTTTTTTTGCGTATTCTTCTTCTTATCTTCACTTTTCTTTAGTGGTCCAACTCCCATTCTAGTTTTTGATGCAAGGATGTCGACTGCTTTAATATCTCGTTCAATTATGGTTACAACATCAACCTCCTGTAACACCCCGCCTAATTAAATATCGGGTGATCAGTCCCATACCCAATTAAATCATAATATAAAGTTGGTTCATTCTTAGCATCACTGTCGAAAACATTTTCCTATCACGTAATACTCAATTAAGCTGGTGTTAAACACTTTCCAATAAAAATTTCATTTTACCATTTCGAAAAATTCTACACATTCCATTCCACAACAACATAACTGAATAAATATCACAATAGAATTTAAATGCAACTGGAATAAAACTTTTCCAGTAAATATATCTCAATACATAAATCCTAACAATAGTAAATGTAACAGAACGACATGAGTATAAAACCCTGACTCAGATAGAAGAGAAATATCTAAAATTCTCTTGGGCGGCATGCCCTAAATGAAATATCACTACAGAGTATGAATCAAATAAATGAAGGCGTCTAAACAATACTCCATAGCTCCATAGCTCGTTAACCATCATAATCCTCTATGGCTGGTGTCCCTGCGGCTGGACACCTGATATAGAAGATACAAGAGAGAAAAGAGAACATGCAAGGAAACGGGTCAGAGCCTGATGGTAAAATAGTTTTGAAAACACCAAGTGAATAATTGCAATATTTATCACTTATAATATACATGTTAGATTATCGGACTCTCTCTTTGAGATTCTAACCTCTCATCTAGAGTGCAGACCTAACGTACCTCTAAAGCATACTAGTTACTATTCTCCATTCTAAGTAGTTCATAATTGTATCAACTAATCATAGCCCATATATATAGCCCGCATATTTTCTCATATAATAATTTATACATATATTCAATAAGATTCAACATGGATAAGCCTTTTTATTTATTCATCATAATTAAGAATTATAATACTTAATTAATTACATACTATTATCTTTCAATTCTACTTAATTAACACAGAAGATAGATCTAACCAGTATATACATAATCATTCAATTCATTATATATATATATATATATATAAAATACGACACCGCGAGACACAGCTGCGGTGTATGCATTACTCTAATATCATGTCCTAGTATAGCTTGTCGTCGTATAGGGAACTAAAGGTTCGATAAAGATTCCTCGAACCACAAACATCAAACACAAACAGTGGAGGAGAACATTGTCCTAAGACTTTGGGCTACGCACATACCTACGCACCCAAATGACCGTTCTATACCATTGTTCTCACTAATGGTAATCGACCTAAGTCCTATGTTCTCGAGCGACAAGTCGAAGGTCCCATATATTCATCAGGATAAGACTGTTCTCATGCGTATACATCCCGTCGATAACCAGTAAGCTAGGTATGTCATACACATAATTTATCAAAAAATAGGCATTATCATCTACCTATATAAAATTAGGAACTTATTTGACCTATGTACAATTTTAGGAATTTATTCTACCCCAAGTACCTGTCGTATTTCATGAATACTACATGTACATGTAATCACGATTATCATCATACATTTATTATGTAGATATTACTCACATGATCTTTTATCCAACCTAAGTACTCGTATATATCCTCAATATTACCCGTACTTGCTATAACGATTATTTTCCTCTAAATCGTATAATAATTATGTAGATATCTGATAAAAGGCGTGAAATGCGGTGCGTGTCAAATGCCAATCGTTGTTTTAGTTTCACTTCCTCAATACAAAAGAAACCTAAATTACGACTACACTCAACTGGTGAGTGCAGTGGTAAGTCGGGTATCGAATCCACAGAGAAAGTTTGATAGATTGTAACAGATTATTAATTCAGGAATAAAAGTGTAAAAAGGTGATGGTTGATTGTAAATAAAAGAAAAGAATAAGTTAAGTCTAAATAAAAGTAAGGCGAGGATCGGGATGTCATCCAACCATACGGCTCGAAACAACTAATAATCAGAATTCCGGCTCGAAAGCAATTTAATTGAGCATTTTCAGTTAATCATAAACTTCGCACAATAAGGAATTCAAGCCAAAGTTGCATGAATAAACATTTAACCAAAAATGGTCGCACTCGGATTACCGCTATAAACACTAACGTTGCATGTAAATGAAAGTTAAATGCATAATAATCTGACTTTAATTTGCGCGGGTTCAATTAAACACAATTTTACACAAAACCTAACTTTCGGAGCTCGGGGATCGTTAATGGAGGAACAACATCCCGGCCCTAATTATCTAATGGCACATAATGAAATAAGCTAATTTATACTAATTAAACTAGGAAATCAAGAAATAAAGCAGTCAAACTAATTTAGAAAGCATGTAAATTATTCTACAAAGCAAGGAAAAATGAAGAACAAAGCTATATTAATGTAGATGGAAGTGAATAGTTCAATCTTACAAAACCAATTGGTTGTCACCATAAGAAGAAGATAAAATGAGCTCTCCAAACCAAACCCTAACCTAAAATGTCTTCTAAAACTAAGTATATGGTTTATTACAACAAAATTGGCTTGTATAGTAAGTTGGGAGAAAAGAAAAGAAGAAAGAAAAAAAAAAGAAAGAAAAGAAGGCAAAAATATCTGCAGAAAATAGGGGATCGATCGATCGACCCCTTTGGTTGATCGATCGATCAAGGACAAATTTTGACATTTCAGAAGGATCGATCGATCGATCGATCAAGTAGGGGTGAGCCAAGCAACAACTTCTGCATTCTTTTCTTCTCTTTTCTCCTCCTCTTTTGATTTCCTTGTTTTTCCCTCCGCTAAAATCGCTGTAACTTCTTCGTTATGAATCGGATTCACGCACCATTCATGGCCACGCGAAGCTAGCGAGGAGGGCTACAACTTCCGTGCAGATGTCGGCCCAAGCTGTGAAATGGCCGGATTGCCTTTGAACGTGCGATTGCGTACGGAACTTCACCAGATTGCATCTGAATCCCATACTTAGTACCTAAATACATACAAAAGCCCAATTATACCTCATATAGCATGTTAACAATATAAACCGAGGTTTTCTAGCTAACGGGCTTAAATATAGAGATTAAGGCACCCAAGGGGGCTTAAATGCATAGGTTCGACAGATGAAATACGCAATATTTGCATATTATCGCACCCCTAACTTACACATTGCTAGTCCCTAACAATGAAATAGGATGCAACAAGAAGAACAAGTAAACCAAAACAGGAGATAGTATAAAAGTAGGAAAAGAAAACAATAAAAAGATAAAGCCACTTTCACGGACGAACGATTGCATTTAGCGTATGTAATAAGCCGTTAAACCCCTGGTGGACGAGTGTCGTCTCGTGAGGGTTTTCAGGGATGATACCCACAAACATCAAACTGTTTCCTCAAAATATGCCCAATCATATGTGACAAACTCAACAATACGGACCAGATTTCAGCATGTTATTAGCATAGCAAACGAATTCACGTGAAAAGTCCACAGATATTAACATTATCAAATGCACCTCAATGAATTGAAACTTTAACATGTGGGAGGGGAGTGAGCACATGAAAAATATTGTTTGGCAAAAACTTAAATAATGTACACCCCGCCTAATTAAATACCGGGCGATCACTCCTTTATTAAATTAAAATCAAGGTGAACAGTTGGTTCATTCTTAGCATCACTGTCGTGAAAATAAATTTTCCAAATTATCACCCTAATTAATTAAGCTAAGTGTCAAAACTATTTTTAAACATTACCTTCCAAGTTTTTTTTTTTAAAGAAAATCATTTATTTATTTATTAACACCATTAACATTAAGTAAGAATCATACCACAATTATCCTGGAACATACTCCAATTAATTTAAACATTCAACATTCAAAGTCCCATCATTTAGAACTTAAAGTAAAACATTCATGCTGAAAAATCCCAACGTAACAGTACTGAAAATAACTGAAATACAAATGTCCCAATAAAACAGATAAATAGTGGAAAGGGCGACACATGCCCAATAACTGAGAATGATAGAAGAGGAATCAAGTAAATGAAATCGTCTAAGCAAGTGGCCTGCAACTCCCACCTAAGCTGCAGCACGCTTCTTCCAAGGGATCCTAAGCAAGACGCCCCTATGGCTGGGCACCTGTAATACATACATATATATATACAAGAGAGAGAAAGAGAAAAAGAAACGGGTCAGAGCCCGATAGTGTGTTTGATTTAAAATACGTTTAGCAAGTATTTAAATTGATACAGGCCAATGCAACAACATATTAGTGCGACACTCTCTTGAGAAATTCTCACCTCTCTTCTAATGTGCACACCTATCGTACTAACCTTACCAATAGTCTATCTCATCATATACCACACTATCCTTTCCCAATGGTTTAACTTATCTTAGGTTATTCGCAGGATTCAAAATTTAACGATTCAATTGTTTGAAAAGAATATTTCAATTAGTAACCAAAGTTCTCATTTTAACTTTATTAATCAATAAAGTTTTCCAGTGTCATATTATACTTTTCAAAACAAGTATTTACAATTTGAGTCATCAACATGTTTTACTTAACAAATCACAGTAGGCAGTTCCAAAATTTCAGTATTTCATATATATATTAACTACTCGTATAATATATATATTATATCAGCACCCCAAATAAAACTATGGTGCGGGCATACTCTACTATCCAATCCCCGTATCGATCACAATAAGGGAAATACAAGTTCGGAATCACTCTCGAACTGTATCAACATATAAACACAAATAAGATTGAGGCGAAGCATAGATTCCAAGTCTCTAAGAGGTCAGTACATACCCTCACGTCTCTTAGGACCGTCTGAACTATCGATTCGATAGCCTGTACCAAGGATATCTATCTTCTAGGGTACAAGTCAATATCCCCCATAAAGGTCCCATCGAGATAAGACTGTCCCAACGCGGTAACCTCAGGGATATCAAGTAGCGCGGACATGGTTTTCACATGTATATAATATATGCATACACAATCATATAAATATACCACTTTTATCATATTAATATAGGTTCCTCTCATCACCCATAATTACAACATTTATCCTTAATTTCCACATTATTAGTATTACGTATAAGAGTTCGTTTCTAACTTTAACTCGAAGGATTTTCTCATCTGAATACGTAACATGCATGCACTCTATCCTCCCAAGTATAAAATTCAGTAAGTGTCCTTTCTATGTTCCAACATAACTCTCTTACGCAACTCTCCCGTTAATTCATAAATTCATCAACCCTTAAGTAATTATCCCACAAGTACAATTCTTGTCTCATATTAAGAATCCCAAAATTTTTCATATGTCTTACTGGTCATCCATATCTCCCAAAACATTTTATTAAGGATGTCCAAGAATTATTTCACATTAAATTGAATTTCAACTAATTAATAAGGGGAAACATGAGTCTGCCAGGAGGGGTCGATCGATCGATGGCTGGGGCTGGATCGAGCGAACCTTCGATCGATCGAAGCTCTAGGCTCGATCGATCGATCAAGCAGGTATTGCGATTTTTGCAGAATTGCAGTTACGGGTTTCATCTTCTAACTTACACCAAATCCATATTTTACAATCCCAAACGTCTCAAAATTTGTACTACTAACATCCTAACATGATATTATACATTTCCTACATAAAGCATGTCAATTTACGTCACTAAACATGGATTAATCATGCCATAATTCATTTAAATATTCAAGAACCCTAGAAATCTCTAAATCATGGTTCCAATATGTTTTTCCAGAAATTTCTTCTTGTAAACATCATAATTTCGTGGGTAAATTCCTCTACATGGCAAGGGTTTCCAGAATTATCGTTTAAACCATAACTACATGCGATTCCTATCTCAAATCTTAGGTTTTCTTCCATAAAACTCATCCTAATCATTCCTACACTAATATGAATGATGCATCAACGAAATAAGCAAGATAAACACTTGCCTGGGATTTTTGGTGTTCTGATTTGTAGATGATTTTGGTGTGGTTGCGTTCCCCGTCGCGCGATCTACGCGTTGGTGGTGGTGGCGGTGCAAACGGATGGTTTTTGGGCCTTGAATTTGCCTTGAGAGCTCTCTCCTTCCTCTCCTATGGCCGTCACTTGTGTTTGAGTTTTCTAACCCTAGCTGACTAACCTAAATGGTTGATATAGATTACTGATTTTCGTGGGTTTAATTACCCATAATTGCGAGATGACTAAAATGCCCTCCCGGGTTACTAATTTGGCCTAAAAACGCCCCGAGACCCAAACTAAACCCCCGGGTACACTTTTCTGACTATCTCGACCCTTTCGAACGCGTTGGCGCACTCAAAACGACCATACGAACAGCTTATAAAATATTCACTTTTATTTATCAATATTTAGTCCTGACGCGATACGGGCGCGTCCCGACTCAAATTTCCAAAGTTGTCATTTTATTCACTCGTGACATTCAATATAACCAATATTACATATTACTTTGCTCATTAGTAATATTCAACAAATTTTCCATAATTACTAACTCTCGTCACGTTAATAATTATAACATAATTAATTTCTGGATTTTTATTAAATAATTAACTCACATTAAATTTAATAAATCCCCAAATTAATATAGCATAAAAATACGGGGTATTACAAATAACTCGGATACTAAATATCAAAGCATGCATAAAAGTCAATCCTCACGGGCATTACACTCATCAGATGAATTTACTTGAAACAGGGAGGTAACACACGGGACATGCGGGCATAAAGAGTAAATGTAAATGGAAACTAGGCCGCGCACATATCGCCAATGAAAAACGCTATATAGGAAATACAAACTGTAATATCAGTGAAAGGATACCGCACATATAAAAGAGGCGAAATGCATTTTAACAGATTATCAAAACTATTTAACCCTTTGAATTACATCTACATAAGATTACATAGGATTTTATTAGGGTTGTAATGTAGACTAGGCTGGGGTGTGAAGTGAAAGGGATGTATATACGGATTCAAAGTGTTTGGGGATGAAACTCGGGATAATGGAAAAAAGTGGGTAATTTAAAATTTTGGACATTGATTTCCAAACGAGCATTAGATATAACAATCGAGAGTAATCAAAGCTTATTGAAACACTATAGACAATATATATAAATTTCTCTTTCTTTTTTCTTTTCTTCTTTTTCTCACTTTTTTCTTTTGTTTTCTTTTGTTTTCAACTTTCTCTTTTTCTTCTCTATTTCACTACACTTTCTTCTTTTCTCACTCTTTTCATGCTCAAATTGAAACCACAAAACACAACAATATCATTCAATCCCAAATAACAATCCAAACAAGGGTATGTAAGGTAATATTTATGGTATATAACTCCAATAGGGAGTTGGTTAGGGGAATTTCGGTGATGAAGCGAAAGGCTAGTATTTAGGCTCAAGTGGGTTGACTAGGGAACATATAAAAGGTGAGGTCAAGATCATATGGGTGATATATAAAGATGGCCAATGATCATTTCAAAAATTTTACGCAATTCTCGAGTCAAAACAATATATGAAAATCATGCTCAAGTAATACATTTCAAGAATGAACTCAATTAATGAGCGGTCAATAAAAGAATAAAGATATTACCAACGACTATAACGTTTTCAAAGAGGAAAGAATATTGTATACATCACAAATGAAGATAAGTCTTAATCTCACTAGATGTAAGTATATACAATGCAATAAAAGCTTACCGAGTTATAAAAATCTTAAACCAAATCAATATAACAATGAAAGTGAATGTGCTCATGGGATTAAAGTTTAATTCATGAAGTTATTCATAATATTAATGATTTGAGGACTAAAGTCTAATAACTTCTAAAATCGAGAGCATGCATCGTTGAATTGTCTAATGGATCGGGCAATTATTAAAATTTATCATCGGAAATAGGGGCAAAAAAACTAAAAAGGAGAAAAAAGAAAGAAAATATTTTTGAAAATTTTCAAATTTTTAACAAAAACATGCTTTCTAACTAAATTGTAGTCAAATTCAAGGACTAAACAATGAAATGGATAGAATATCCCACACCCCCTAACTCAAATGTTGCACTGTCCTCAATGCGACCATTAAAGAACACAACACAAAGATAGGAAAATAATGATATTACCCACATTTGGAGCGATATCCATAAGATCAAGTCCAAATGAATCTTCAAAACAAGTTAGTACAAATTATAGGAAGAATATATACCGATGTATTAAGTTAAAAGAAGCTATGTCAGAAGTCACAACAATATAGAGGGGCTGAAGTGTAAATACTAGATAAATTAATGGTGAACTTTTTGATTTTATAAAATGGAAGGTCACACACATCAAAATCTAATAAACAACCACAAACTACATTTTCATTTCTCATTCCATAAGTTCAATACAAAATAACTTAATACATTACAACTAATAAAAAGAAAGAAATAAAAATAAAATAAAATAATACAACCTACTATCCGCCCCAGAAATGCCAAAATAAAATGACCCAGTACAACAGTAGCCTAGTGGCCAGAACCACTAGGATTAGAAAGGTCCTGAAAATGAGGAGGTAGTGTTGTGTCCGAATCATGCCTCTGTAAATAAAGATCTTTCATCATCCGCTCCATCATTCGGTACTCATGCCTGTGCTGTGCTCTAGCCTACCTCTGCCTCGGCCCACTCCTGCCGCTGCTCGGCCTGATAATGCCGCTGCTCGGCCTGCTGCTGGTCTAGGCAGGACTCCCATGTAGCCCACCTGAGCTGGGTCTCCTCCCAGCGGTGGTCCTGCAGTGCCATGTATGCCTCAAAGAGGCCATCAAAATCTGTGGGTGGCACCTGCGAACTCTGCCCCTGCTCTGCCATCCTAATCTCAGCCTCCTCATCGTCGGGCTCATCATCTACCTCTGCCTTTTGTTCCCCGGTTTCCCCCACTCGTGTTTCAGCATCTTCAAAATATTGTTCTTCGTGAGAAGCCCGAGTGGGTCCTGCTTGCGGTCAGCGTCGAATTCAGGGCAACCGTGCAATAAACAGATCCTCGTGATGAGGGCAGGAAAAGGAAGGGAGAATGTCCTAGCTCTCTCCTTAGCCGTCGTGCACATCATATCCGGAAATATATTGGGCAAGCTAATATCGCCCAAATTATTTATCAGTGCGTAGATAAATATAGCGTGCTTGTGACGCACCTCTGACCGGTTGCTCATCACCATGAATGAGTGGACATTGATATAGTGAAGTAGTCTCGGTAAATCCTCCATTGTAGCCGAACCAAAGGCCTTTTTTTCCATTGTTCCCCCGGTGCAAGGGTCTCCATCAATGTCCCAAGTCCAAAAACATTCCCATCGATAAAACTGACTGATTCCTCGGGGTTCGGTACATTCATAAAGACAACCAAATCAAAATGGCGGAATGGTACCCTCACCCCTCGGACCATGGCATCGTATGTAGTCGTCCCGTCCCCTTTTACCACCACTAGTGTCGCATAAAAAATCTTGACCAAAATTCATTGATGCGGCCATTAATGGCGAGAAAAGGTTCCCAACCCTGGCGCCGCAAAATAACACGTGCCTCCTCGGCAAATCAACAAGATTCCAAGCTAAATTATAGGCCAAAGGCCTCTGAGCAGTCTCAAAATATGCTTGGAACCACCCTTGTTCTTTCTTGCAACGGAACCCCTCGAAACCTCGGGTAGGCATGCACATAGTGGAATTGTATTTCTTTAGGTTTGACATTTCAACCTACAAAACAATAATTAGGCAACACAAAAAAAATTGTAAGCGCAATTAATGGCTAGTTAGTGAACTAGTTGAAATGGTGGTGCATGTGCGCAAAACCGAGGAAACAAAATCAAGATTGCGATAAAATTTGTCGGAATGCGACAAGGAGTGAAAATCACCCAAGTGTGCGCAAAAAAAATGGATTGAAATTTTTTTGTGGAATTTCAGCGAACACTTGGTGTGCGCAATGTGAAATGAGGGTGCGAAAGTGCCATTGATCCAATAAACAAGCCTCATTCATGAACAAATTCATTTAGCAATCAACACAAAGTGTTCATGAATGGATTTTAATCAACATTGTTGCACAAAAGTAGTTGGAATAACAAACATGGAGAAAAACTCAAACAATGTCCAAAAATGTGTAAACAATATAAAAGTGACATTAAACCAACAAATCAATGACAAAATCAGGTACTTAGTAAGTGTTATACCTGAAATGAGTAGAGAAATGAGGTTAATTTGAGCAAAAAGGGTGGGGGAAAAAACTAGGGCACGAAATCGGTTAAGAGGAGAGAATAGAGAATAGAAGAAGGGGAAAAAAGAAGCAGATTTCAGCAATTAACTGGTCGATTGATCGATCGACCGACCAAGAAGTTAATTGCCTACTGCCTCCAATTTTAAATGGGGGGGGGGGGGGGGATTGCAATTATGGGGGTAGGGGGGGAATAAGTAAATATAAATAGATATAAGTATACATATAGTATATATAAGTATAAGGATATAAAAATATAAAATAAAAAAATAAAAATAAAAATAAAAATAAAAATAAAAATAAAAATAAAAATAAAAATAAAAATAAAAATAAAAATAAAAATAAAAATAAAAATAAAAATAAAAATAAAAATAAAATAAACATAAACTTAGACTAAATTATGCACATACATAGACCTATGCAACCAAAAATTGAAAAATATGTACACGATCGACACGCACGCATGTTCATAACAAAATGGAAAATAAAATAAAATAAAAAAGAAAAACAAATGCAAAAGCGTGAGGAAGCGTGTGTGTAAAATTAAGAAAAAATATTTGTGTGACTTTTATCAATGTTTTCTTAAGAAGTGTGTGCCGGGGCGCCTAGTCTCCGCAAATTCAAGTCCATTGAACCTATAAAAGAGTTATAACCACACATACAAAAATAAATAAAAAGAGATTAACTAATTACACTAGGCTAAATTAAGAGAAAATAAAAATAAAGAAGTTAGTATATACAACCTATACATAGGATGTCCAATTAGTTATATAGTAAAAGTTAAAACTTTTGAGGGTCCATCCAAAACACAATTTGAATTTGGAGGATCGACGGTGGATCTCCCGAACATGCATGCCTCCCAGAAAATAGGACTTCCGTTCAAACGACGGAAGGCATGTGCAAGGCGATAAAAGTGAACCATCCCCAATTGAAACTTTGGGAGGGAGGATGGGGGATTTGGATAGGAGGGGTGACAAATACACATGCGGGCCAAGAAAAATTGAATCATCTCCCAAGTATTTTAAAGTTGGAATGGGAGATGGCGAACATGAGGGCAAAGATGATGTCATGGAAGGCGGCTCGAGCGAGTACTCCTCGTCGGTGAAACGGTTTGGAACTGTAAAGTTTGGAACCGATTCATCGGTTACTAGAATTGGTGTGACAGTATAGAATAAAGTCGGGGATGAAAGAAATTCAATCTCAGGCGATGAGTGATCGTCGCTTGAAAATTGAATTTCGGCAGAAATAGGATCATTTACAATGAAACTTTCTTCTTTGAAAATCAAAGAAGAAACGAATTCATTGCAAATGGATACTATTCCCTTTTAATCCTCATTTTCATTCTCGACTACACCATGATTCAAGTCAAGGATGATTTGTTCCAAAGTAGGAACGAAGTCCTCATTTGGTTCAAAACGGTCCTTGACTTCGTAAGTCTCCGAAGAAAAGTCGTCATCGGATTCAAATAGTAAATCCAACTCGTGTTCCCAACAATGATTTTCTTCCCCATATCGATTTTCAATCCTCTCATTTTTAAGCATGCGCAATCCCTCACTGAAAGTCATAGGGCGAGGAGAGGATTCTTGGAAATGGGAAGTTTGGAAATTGTTCTCGGGACTACACTCAAAATCATTAACATAAGAATTTTGAAAATGATTACAATTTGATTCGAAATTCTTATCATAAGGATCTTGCGACCCAGAATCAAAATGATCACGCTCAAAATTGATGTAATCCAAACTTTGACTTTTGTAATACTCAGCCAATGTCATTTTCGATGTTGTAACTTTTTGGGATTGTAAGTATTGACCAAAATTCAATGGGTTACTAGAATTTTGAGAGTTATCATTAGGATTCCCAGAAAAGTTAGAATAAGACATGCTTACCCCAACAAAGGCTCGAGAGGACAAGTTCCACAACGAAGATGTGTGCTCGGGAAAATTCAAGTGTTTTTGGGTGCTCAAATGTAGAAGTCTTGCATAAAAGGTTAAAACAAAGAATACAAATACAAAGAAAGAATACTATGAACTGATAAGACAATTAAAATCTATAACAAAACGGAGGTAAGTCAGGTATCGAATCCACAAAGAAAGTTTGATAGATTGTAACATATTATTATTTCAGGAATAAAAGTGTAAAAAGGTGATGGTTGGTTGTAAATAAAAGAAAAGAATAAGTTAAGTCTAAATAAAAGTAACGCGAGGATCGGGATATCATCCAACCATACGGCTCGCAACAACTAATAATCAAAATTTCGACTCGAATCTACAGAGAAAGTTTGATAGATTGTAACAGATTATTAATTCAGGAATAAAAGTGTAAAAAGGTGATGGTTGGTTGTAAATAAAAGAAAAGAATAAGTTAAGTCTAAATAAAAGTAAAGGGAGGATCGGGATATCATCCAACCATATGACTCGAAACAACTAATAATCAGAATTCCAGCTCGAAAGCAATTTAATCGAGCATTTTCAGTTAATCATAAACTTCGCACAATAAGGAATTCAAGCCAAAGTTGTGTGAATAAACATTTAACCGAAAATGGTCGCACGCAGAAACACTAAAATTGCATGACAATGAAAGTTAAACGCATAATAATCCGACTTTAATTTGCGCGGGTTCAACTAAACGCAATTTTACACAAAACCTAATTTTCGGAGTCCGAGGCACATTAATGGCGGAACGACATCCCGACCCTAATTATCTAAGGGCACATAATGAACTAAGCTAATTTATACTAATTAAACTAGGATAGCAATAAATAAAGCAGTCAAACTAATTTAGAAAACACGGAAATTATTCTACAAAGCAAGGAAAAATGAAGAACAAAGCTATATTAATGGAGATGGAAGTGAATAGTTCAATCTTACAAAACCAATTGGTTGTCACCCCAAGAAGAAGAGAAAATGAGCTCTCCAAACCAAACCCTAACCTAAAATGTCTTCTAAAACTAAGTATATGTTTTATTACAACAAAATTGGCTTGTATAGTAAGTTGGTAGAAAAGAAAAGAAGAAAGAAAAGAAGGCAAAAATATCTGCAGAAAATAGGGGATCGATCGATCGACCCCTTTGGTTGATCGATCGATCAAGGCCAAATTTCAGCATTTCAGAAGGATCGATCGATCGATCAAGCAGGGGTGAGCCAAGCAACATCTTCTGCATTCTTTTCTTCTCTTTTCTCCTCCTCTTTTGATTTCCTTATTTTTCCCTCCGCTGAAATCGCCGTAACTTCTTCGTTATGAATCGGATTCACGCACCGTTTGCGGTCACGCGAAGCTAGAGAGGAGGGTTACAACTTCCGTGTAGATGTAGGGCCAGGTGCCTAAGCTTTGAAATGACCGGATTGACCTTTAACGTGCGATTGCGTACGGAACTTCACCGGAATGCATCCAAATCCCATTACTTAGTAACTAAATACCTACAAAAGCCCAATTATACCTCATATAGAATGTTAACAATATAAACCGAGGTTGTCTATTTTACGGGATTAAATATAGAGATTAAAGCACCCGAGGGGGCTAAAATACGTAGGTTCGACAGATGAAATACGCAATATTTGCGTATTATCAATATCTCTCACAAAATTTAATCCTCAAATCTAAATAATTTTCCAACATTAACCCAAGTACCTCGCTCCTTGTTAATGTACCCAAATTAATAAAATCTCACCATTTGACAAATTACCATTTGACAAACTTTTTTTCTTTTCGATAAAGGTACATTCTGCTAGAAATATAAAATTAAAATTTAGAGGCTGCTCCGATTTTGAAAAAACTTAAAACTGAAAAGTTGTGTAGAACGTGATTTTATACAAAAACAGTGTGCACACTGCCAATTTCCTCTTAAAACAGTCCTAAAATTATCATACAATGTTCGTCATTTTTCAATAAATTTTTCCATGCTTTTTATCCATTTTTTTTCATCAAAACCAACACAAATCAATCCAAAACTTCTCCTAATTAATCTCAATTGATATAGCAAGGTATATGATCCGTTTCTAATAATCAAACAACCTAAAATCATCAAATAGTTTGGATTAAATCCTATTATTCGCTTAATTCTCATAGGTTATTATTTCTCCAAAAATCATATTAACTCAGACTTCTTCTATCATTTGAAACCCAAAATTCATGGATTAAATCATTTAAATAGAAAGAGTTTTATTCTATCTAATTTTCATATCAAGAAAAAATTCTAAAAACTCTATAGTTTATCCTTAAATCATGTAAGTTCATATCATACTTCTTACTTAATCTATCTAGCATGGATATTGTAAGCAATAAAATAAAGCAAGAATTACACTTGCCTTAATTATGTAGGTTTGAACCTTTGCTGACGATGGTGTAGAATCCTTTCCTCATTTTTTGGTGACTTTCCGGTGGTGGTGCTGGTGGTAGAAAGTGGTTAATCCCCTTTGGCTTCCCAAAAAGTCTCTCCTCCTTCCGATGCAACCTCTTCTCCTCCTAAGAAACTCTTCACTTTCTCTCACACTAATGCCTTGTAGAATCGCTACAGCGGAAATATTGCGACTTATCAAATAAAATCCAATTTTAATTATTTCCAAATTTTAGTTAAACCCTAAAACATGCATCTAGATGATTTATCCAATAAAATAAAGCATGCAGGATAAAACAAACAATTTCAGGAAAAATCCCCTAAAGGGGTAAAACCTTTTATTTCACTATTATTTTGTAAGAAAACGGCTTACACGGATTACAATGAAATAGGGTGACATACAAAATACCCACAGGTGTCGGTTCCGATATATTGAATGGAACTTTCCCTTTCCAGGAGGGCAGCAGTGAAGAAGAAGACGGCTCCTCCACAAGTTACGGCTGGAATTTTCCCTTTCCAGGAGGGCAACAATGAAGAAGAGAGACGGCTTCTCCACAAGATGTGAACTTTATAAGGACTCCCTCCACAATAGCACGCTGCTGTCGGTTGTAGAGTTTTTCCCACAAAGAATAAACCAAAGAAAAATATGTTCTTGGGTTCCACAAAACAATTCACATAAAAGTAATTGGGATTTTGTGAATTAAAAACAAAACATTTGAACCCTTAAAATTGTTGGAGAAAAACTTTCTGCCAAAAGGTATTGAATTAAATTTGGGCAGATACACAAAAGTTTCAAAAGAATAAGACTTTTAAAAGTTGAAACTGTTCTCCACATTTTTCTAGGCTGCCAGGACCCCTTTTTATACAAAATCTGAGTCAGTTAAAGGATAAGCATTACAACAGCGTGTCAGCCAAAAAGTCATCTCGCTCGAACAAGATCGCGTGTCGTTCGAACGACTACGCGCGACTTCCCATTGTCGTTCGAACGAGATTGATATCTCGCTTGAACGACCTTAGCGTCGAAACTGAGGTACGTTAACTGCCAATGAAATTTTCTCAAAACTATTCTTTTTCTAAACAGTTAACACCTTTTTTAAAAACAATTTTTATAACAAAGATTTTTAAAATTCCTTCTAAGAATATTATAAAGACATTTTTATATAAACGCTTTTTAAAACACCTTTTAAAATATCCCAACACTCTTAATATGAAATGTAAATGAAACTTTAAAACAATATCTTACCAAAGTTCATATTATTGGTCTTGAATGTTGAAGGCAACCGGTAATTCAGATCCGTCTTTTGTAGATGCAATCATCACAATTATTCGACGACTTGTAGCTGTATGTGACATAATTAATTATGACGGACTTATTAAAAATATGTCCTTACAAATATCCCCCTATGTCTATGCTGGTACATACATAAAATCATCTGAATTATCAAAAACCAAAATGCCTATACAAATCTACCCTCCCATGAATCCCAAAACTGAAAAGGTAAAATTTGTAAGCTCTCAAATTTTTCTTCAACATCAAAACTCTCAAAGATTTTCTCATCTGGGTGTGCAACATAATGATCTTCAATCTTCGTACCTACACACATGAGATAAAGCAAAAACCTTCGTGACGCATCGAGTTTGAAATGATATAGGAATAAAGCATTAATAATCAAATCTCCCCCAAAATGTAAAAACTCCCCCATAACATGATAATACTTTCTCCCCATTTTTATGATGTCCCCAAATAGACAGATAAGAAGAAAAAAATCAAAACATAGAGTGTCACGATAAAATTCATAGCAAACAAGAATCAAGCTACGCGCAGGCAAAGGTATGACCCAAAAATTTCACAAACTAATTTTTATTTTTCAAATTTTTCATACAAAAATAGGATACAAAAAAAATCACACCATGGATTTAAACTCAAACAACCAAGTCATGGAAACGTAATGAGTGGGTGTGAACACATTCGATAGGTAAATAAACTCAATCAATCATATGTGCACGATGCATATGTGTACCCCTAACGAATGAGCATAAAAAGTATCCTTAGGTGTAAAAGTTTGTTGAATTTAGATGACATCATCTTATGCAAATCAACAAAACAAAGTCAAAGTGATTTCCACACCAATAATGTCCAAAACTATGTAGCACATTTTCAAGCATTTTAAGGACGTGCAAACCCGTTTTAAATTCTCCAACCAAACTCCCTCATGCATATTTTCTTTTAGAGGTGTATAAACTAAATTCTCAAACTTTGGAGAATTGGTGCAAAAACCTAAATGGCCCCTTTTGGCATGAATATATTTTTATTGCCTTTCAATTTTTTCGGGCTCTTTTAACCTCTTTGGACCCCGGATAATAAAATTCCTCCATTTTTTAGGTCCAATTTAAACGGTGGCTTAGTATTTGCAAAAGCAAAATGAATCTTTCGCAACCCTTCCCCGTTTTCAAAATAAACACACAAACTCACAAAACAGTTTTTATATGCACAATTTTCTTATCAAAATTTATCGCGCTTGGTTCGTTTTAAAGACAGGATTGAAGTGAAAACACCCAACCAACATGTGATAAGACAAGCACAATAATCAAACAAATCCGTGCATGTGTGCAATAAAGGAAACATGAGTCAAACATGTAGGAAGTAACACTTAATTACATCTTAATGACTCCAAACATTATAAAGAACAAGGATGAATTGACCTATTGTCTCAAAACACTATCAAATAGTCACATGAAAATAATGGAATGATGTTGTGACTCGGTCATTCTAAGTGATCATCCATAAATGGTGTAAACAAAATACAAATATCTTTTTGGATTTTTCAAAATATTTAAAAAACAAAAATCTATACAAAAAGTACATGTCACAACGCTAGAAAAAATATATCAAAATGTATAACTAGCGATTTGACGACGTGAGAAGTCAAATTGTATCAAAAAATAAATCCTTGAAAAATCAGGATCACGCGATAAATTAGCGTAACCTGCTCTGATACCAATTTTTAGAATCTCTACAGCGGAAATATTGCGACTTCTCAAATAAAATCTAATTTTAATTATTACCAAATTTTAGTTAAACCCTAAAATAGGCATCTAGATGATTTATCCAATAAAATAAAGCATGCAGGATAAAACAAACAATTTCAGGAAAAATCCCCCAAAGGGGAAAAACCTTTTATTTCACTATAATTTTGTAAGAAAACGGCTTACATGGATTACAATGAAATAGGGTGACATACGAAATACCCGCAGGTGTCGGTTCCGATGTCTTGGCTGGAAGTTTCCCTTTCTAGGAGGGCAGCAGTGAAGAAGAAGACGGCTCCTCCATAAGTTACGGCTGGAATTTTCTCTTTCCAGGAGGGCAGCAATGAAGAAGAGAGACGACTTCTCCACAATATGTGAACTTTATAAGGACTCCCTCCACAATAGCACGCAGTTGTCGGTTGTAGAGTTTTCCCCACAAAGAATAAACCAAAGCAAAATATGTTCTTGGGTTCCACAAAACAATTCACATAAAAGTAATTGGGATTTTGTGAATTAAAAACAAAACATTTGAACCCTTAAAATTCTTGGAGAAAAACTTTCTGCCAAAAGATATCGAATTAAATCTGGGCAGATACACAAAAGTTTCAAAAGAATAAGACTCTTAAAAGTTGAAACTGTTCTCGGCGCTTTTCTAAGGTGCCAAGACCCCTTTTTATACAAAAGCTGGGTCGGCCAAAGGATAAGCATTACAGCAGCGTGTTAGCTAAAAAGTCATCTCGCTCGAACAAGAATGACATCTCGTGCGAACGAGATCGCATGTCGTTCGAACGAGATTGATATCTCGCTTGAACGACCTTGGCGTCGAAACTGAGGTACGTTAACTGCCATGAAATTTTCTCAAAACTATTCTTTTTCTAAACAGTTAACACCTTTTTTAAAAACAAACATAAATAAAAACAATTTTTATAACAAAGATTTTTAAAATTCCTTTTAAGAATAACATAATAACATTTTTATATAAACGCTTTTTAAAACACCTTTTAAAAATATCCCAAAACTCTTAATATGAAATGTAAATGAAACTTTAAAACAATATCTTACCAAAGTTCATATTATTGGGCTTGAATGTTGAAGGCAACTAGTAATTCGGATCCGTCTTTTGTAGATGCAATCATCACAATTCTTCGACGACTTGTAGCGGTATATGACATAAATAATTGTGACGGACTTATTAAAAATATGTCCTTACATGCCTCTCAAATGTTTTGTGATAAAATGAAATGAACTTATGTTCCTCTAATCCATCACCTTTATAATAAGACAAATCCCGAAATTACTATTCCAAATAAAATGACTAAAATGCCCCTTCGGGGTGTACTTTCATCTCCAAAGTGACTCGAGACCCAAATCCAACACCCGAATAGACTTTTCTGACTATTTCATCCCTTACGGATGCAACGGGGCACTCAAAATCACCATAAGGTTGATATAAAAATATGTTTCCTTTTTATTTATTTAAATTAGTCCCGACACATCCCATACCGCGTCCCGACTTTAGTTTCATAATTACCGTATTAGTAACTCACGGCAATATAAATAACATCATATTCATATATTGCTTAAATATCACTAAGTAATATTCAGAATCATATATTTCAATAACCACATGTAATATAAAATTTGGATTAATCCTAATTAATTAATTTAAAATTAATTCCAATTAATCCCATTAACTTTTAATTTAACTCATATTAAATGTCATTAAAATTACGGGGTATTACACCTCCCATCTTGGATGTTTTTAGAGAGCAACTCCATCACCTTTCTCACTTGATCATACTGAAGATAAAATTAATATAAAATTTAAGTACAAAATTTATCATATTGACATAAAATTTCATATAAAATAAATATAAAATTACCAATGAAGATTTTTTTAGTTACGATTAGTGATTGGTAGGATTCTAGATGATAAGATGGGAGTGTGTTAGAAACCATGTCATGTAATCTTTGGTTGAATCCCATGGGAGAGACCTCGATACTGAACGATACTTATATGGAAGCAATTGGTCTTGCCAGTTCTCTTGGTATCATTTCCTATTATCGAACATCACATAATAACTGACGGCTTTGTTTTCTCTCTTATAGATAACCAGTTCCATTATGTCCCTGTCTCTGCATGCACTCCGGATAGTAGGGTTCCTCCACATCAAAGAAAATTAATTTACCATTGTAAAATGATACTTCATGGAATGTGTACGCATCTCTTTTGTCATGGCATGAGTCTTAATAAACCTGTAAAGTTTTAATTTGAGTAAAGTTACAATATGACACACCCGACACTTACATTATTAGAAGACAAGTCATCAAGTTGCTCGGCACTGTATTATTTTGCGAAACCAGCTACAATGACCACCGAGCGATCATTGGCATTTTGTTGTAAAATTCCATACTCAAGCGTCCTCCAAGCCTAGTACATGTCCATACATCCATGACTACATGAAAAATATACAGTACAATTGACAATGTCTCAATTAATATAATCATTGTACTATTATATATATATATATAATTAATTAATTATAATTATAATTATAAATTGCCTCAATTAATATAATCATTTCTAATTATAGAAGAGAAAGTCACCCACTCATCTGCTTCACCTTGGATGTAGATCCTAAGACAAGTTATCTATATAAGTGGGATATGATTCTCATTCCCCATTCTAACCCAACTTTATTCGAATTCTTCAGCAGTTGAAGATAATAAACAAATATGTAATTCTTAATCTTGTCAGAAAAGATGATGCAACCTATGACGTACAACAAATATGCCCTAGCACGTTAATCAAGTTGGTCTTCAGGTGCATCGCTCAATTTTGATTTCTCTTCAAACTTGTCGGCAATCTAGTTAATTTGCACGGTATATGATGCCTGTCATTCTTCTTTTTGCTTCTTCTGTAGTAACTCCCAAATAATTAACTAGAAGATTTATGGCCTTGGTGGGCTGTAATTCCCTCCCCCCATTATCTCCACATGTAAACATTCCAACTACAATGCATGTTAGAATTAGAGTACGTCATCAAGTGTGATACTCATCTTTCTAAAGGGCATGTGAAAATTGTTATTCTCGGGATGCCACCTCTTGATGAATGCAGAAATCAATGCATAGTCTATATACGATGATTGTGCTGGATCAACCCCATTAACCCAGAATTTCAAACCATGTCTCGTACACCTTTACTTAGTTTCTCCACTAAAAAATAATTTATTTTATTCTAATAGTTCCCACATAATAATGGTCCACGTTCAGGCGACGTACTAAAAATTAAAGAGATTTAGTGGATACGTCATTTTCATTTATTGTAAAATAACAAGATAGAGTTAATTTTTAACCTGAGAATGAGTTCATATTGCTTAAGAAATATGGTAAGTGAAGTGTTTCAGAAACTAAAGATCATTTATCCCTCCATCCATGACAACCTCTCTCTTGTTGGATGGCACTGACTCGGTTTTGGGTTTTGGCTATTACTCATGTATGACATTTATTACCTTTCAAGATCAGAACGCCGATGTTATTGGGTTTTGGCTATTACTCATGTATGACATTTAAGACTAATTCTATAACGATTTGGGACAAACGTTACATGTTTAGGGGTTATTTTTGTGGTGTTCAAATCGTTTAGGTTTAGTTTGTGGTGTTCAAAAGTTTTATTGATCATATATTGTGGTGTTCAACTAGTTTATGGTTTGAAACCCTAGCTGCGTACATTATATATAACATGAGTTGAAGTATATACCTTTGTGTGAAAGACAAAAGTTGTTCTTGAGAGTGTAGGTTTACTTCTTCTTTTGAGTTGAGAGTTGTTCTTGAGTTTTTCTTAAGAGTGTGGGTTTACACCAAAGCTAGAGAGAGAGAGAGAGAGAGAGAGAGAGAGAGATGTGGAAGGAAAATAAAAAAAAATCACTTTAGATATGTGGGTGCCCTTTGGTGGTACAAGGTAGTACTTGTGGTCTAAGTTTGGCGTTAGTTAATTATTATCAAGTGTGGGTGTTATTAAGTTATTTATTAGGTGTCCATAGTAGCATCCTTATTTTTATCTCCCATCAATTACGTCTCGTATTAGTTTGAGTACATAAGTTTAATATAATTTGTAGCACTTTTATGGAAACAAAAGTCATTAAAATTTACAAACTGTATAAAATTCATCTCAAAAAGTGAAAATAGTACTCAAGATATTATATTAAACTTTAATACGAAAAAATGATATAGCACAATTCATAGGAGCGAAAGGTCAGATGACACTGAATATATGTGTAAGTTTTTACCTTATGTTTTTTGTCTTTGTATTTACACCACATCTTTAGTGAATTTTTTTAGTAAGTCGAAAAGAAGTGGTGAAGGTATAAGGTTGTTGGGGGATAAGTGGTACACACACGATTTTGAAAAAATTAAAATTTCAGAATTTTGAGGGTTAAATTGTAATTTTAAAAAACTATAAGGTTAACGATTCTAAATATTAAGGATTCTATATAAGTCCTTACCCCTTGTCCTAACCCAAATAAAATATCTAATTTCATTCTTAATGGCACTGAAATTGTCTTTGACCTCGACCTCGCAAAATATGCCTTCTTAAAGTGGGATGAGGTGTTATGGGTTGGAAATAACAAGGCCATAAGGATTTATAGTGGTTTAGTATTTTAGTTGAGGTACCTATGTCCAATCTTAAGACTTTTCTCTATTGAATATTCATTATAATGGTGAATAATACAAATATGTCCAATCGTAGACTTTGGCTAAGATGGTACAAAGAAAATTTGATGTATTTGTAATGGATAGAAATCTCTTAGGGAGAAACTGAATGGATTTATAAGTATTTCTTACTCACTTAGGACTCACAAAAGTGAAAAGAGACTAAGTTGTCCTAGTATATTGGCTAGAACACAATATAAGAGTTGAAAGTTGTTCTAACACAATTCACTGAATAAACCACTTGGATTCTATACCTTGAAATCTTCCCCAAGCACCCATTATATAGCGAGCTGCTGCGGGTACTTGAGAAGTGACAGTAGAGGCATGGACGATCATGGTTGGGCTCTACTTCTACAGTAGAACGGTGGAGTGTTGGTAAAATACCATGTAGATGAGTAGTCATGGTTTTTTAGTGCATTAAATGACAACTAATGCACAAGGGAAAACTATATATGGTGAATGAGGGTTGGTAAAATGGTATGTGTACTTTTTATCAACCCATTAGATTGGTTTATGGGGCTTTGCTCGATTCTTACAATCTTTCCTAAGCTTGGGGTTGCGGTTTTGAGATGTTGAGGCCGAACCAATCATGCATGAGTTCGCCTATAATACCCCATATTTTTAATGAATTAAATAATTAAATAATTAATAATTAATATTTACTACTATAAGTTGATGTGAAATTTATATAAATTATGAGATTCGAGTTATTAGTTGAATTTTAATCGAGAATTAAAATTATGGGTGAATGATTAATAATTTGATATCAACGTTGTGATTGTATATATATATATATATGTATATATAACCATCTGAGGGCTCTCGAGGATAGAAATTCCGTGACTGATGTTATAAGCATATTGCATTGGGACCAAGGGGTGGGTACTCCTTTGGGTCAAGTTTTAGGAGCATAAGCATATTTAGTGTTATAATCTTATGTGGGGGTCCAAAAGTGGGCTCATAGGGACCTATGGGATTAAGAATTTGAATAAATATGTAGGATTTATTAATCAACATATTACACCTTAGCACAAAACCTAGTAGTGGAGGCAAGTTATAGGAGAAGTAAGAGATTTAGAAAGAGGGTTAGTTAGAGCTCAATTCCATCTAAGTTAAGAAATAAAATCTTACTTACACTATTAATTACAATTAATTTATGGTATCATTGTCTTATTGATCTAAAGGTTAGTAATTCATGATTAGGGCTAAAATATCAAAAATAAAACCTTAAGAAAATTGTAATAATCAGTTTTAAGTGTAAATCGGATTAGATTCGTGATTATCATGGTGGTTCAAGAGGATTTATATGCTTAATGGAGTACTATATTGAATTTTAATGTAAAACCCTGGACATCTATATTAATCATTGATTTGGTGTAAATTTGATGAGTTTCATTTATATTTTTACTGATGAATCATGTGTTTAATGAAAATATATGTTAAGAATTTGGTTTAATTCGTGATTATTATAGTCCCTTTGAAGAACATGTTAATTTTGGATAATTTTTCCTTTAATAAGTTTAATTGAAATTATGATTCTCAAATGGTAAGGACTTGTTGAAAATCCATTAGAAATCATAATAGGGTATTCTGAAACTCTTTGGAGATTAATAAGACTCATTAATGGCATAATAGGGTTAAGAAATTGAAATTTTAGGAGTAACTGTAGAAGATAAGTCGAAACTACGTCATTTTAGTAGGCTGAAGGGGGTAACCCATAGGGAAAGGAGTCGTGGGGGTCAGACTTAGAGGTCGCGAGCACGTTGATCCAGGCCGCAAGCATGGGGTTGATCAATACTTAAATATAATACCCCTTATTTTTTCAAACTTAATTAATTAATAATAACTTTAATTGATAAAAGAGGGGAACTGAATTCAGCTTGGAGAAATCATGTTTATTTATGTGCCATTGTGATAAATTCAATTCATGTGATGAGTTTATGAAATTAATGGGAGTAAAATTATTGATATTTGATTCAATTAGGTAATAGAAGTTAGGTGGAAGTTTTAATGCTAATTCTGATTATTAATTACTTCAAGTGGGTCTAATTGATTTAATTAGTTTGATTAGAAAGTAAATATTAATCCAATTACTAAATGAATTAATTTAATTGGTTTAATGTATAGTTTAAATTTATTAAATGGATTTAGTTATCTTTGTTAAATAATGTGATGAGGGGCCTGATGGTTTACTTATTTGGTCCTATATGATTGGACTAGGTAGAGATTAGGATTGATAGGTATCCATTTTAGGTGGTCCACACACACACACACACACACACATGTATATATATATATATATATATATATATATATATATATATATAGAGAGAGAGAGAGAGAGAGAGAGAGAGAGAGAGAAAGAGAGTTGTAATAAATACAATTCTAGGTTTTCAAGATTTCTACGTAAAAAGAGGCACATAAATTGAGGAAGGCATGTGAATTGAGGGAATATTTCCCTATATCTTTCCTTGGTAATGTTGGATATATGTAACACTCCGGGAGGCGCTACTGAAAAATATTGATAAGTTATAGAATTATTAAAAAAAATACCATTTAGCTTGAACATAAATTTGCGGAAGCATAAATACACAAATCCACTTAATAAAATGTCTTAATTTTATTAAATCTCAATTATCCTTTTATAAAATAATTTACAATTAATAATATGGTACATTTAAATTTAAAAATAAATATCTGGAGCATATATCGACAATCCCAATTTCAACAATGACATTAATCTTATCTCGCATCAAACCTGAAATACAAGAAACTAGGGGGGAGCGAAAAATTCAGTAACTCGTACAAATACTTGTGTATGTGTGCATCATATACAAGAGTGTATGCAATATTAACACTCAAACTAAAATCTCAATAATATAATCATAACCTAGGATCTCACCGCGGACACTACATAATTGTGACAACCCGCTCACCAAAATAAGGGGTGGCCAGCCCAATACTCCAATATAACGGAATCATAGATGGAATCATTCTCAGCATCTCAATAAAAATATAGAATATCCAGGACAACCACCCACTATTCCAGAAAACGGGTTGCCAAAATTTTTATTTTAAAGTAAATAAAAGAAAACAAACAACCCATTTCCTGAAAAGATAGGGGAAACCACAAGGATGTATATATTTTACTATAACAACAGGTAACAAATAAGAGGACCAAATATGTTATCGGTCCGCTGATTCATACAACATTATTAAACAATTTCAATAAATTTATATATTACATTACATTAATCAATTACAAAAGCTTGGGCCTCGTCCGAGTGAAAGAGACCCGATCTTAGCTAGAATACAAAAAATGAAAACGTTTATACCAATTGTATCCCGTAATACCCGCAATGCATCACGGATCGCCGAAGACATCAGAATAGGAATTCAAGCCAGGCATCCTTGCGGCGGAGTACCTGAGCGGAGACAAGATGCATATGCAACAAGAAATGTAAACGGGTCAGGGCCCTGTTTTATATGATTACCAGATGAATAAATAGTATGACAGTTATGAATAAAATCATGCTAGAAACAATAAAATCTATCCACACTGTTTTAAAACATAACTAAGACAGAAAAGAAAAGCATGGGTAACATAAATTTAAAAACTTCCATTTCCTTATTATGTTCCTTATCAAGAACTCATAATTACAACATTTATGCTCTTTACTAGCATTTCATTCCTTATCAGGAAAATATAATTATAATTTTAAGCTCTTTATGGCTTTTATTTCAATTACATGCCCATCATGGCATTACCATTCCTTAGCAGGAATATAATCAACAATAAATGCTCTTTGTGGCATTGTATTGTGCTCTTTGTGGCACTTCTTCATGCTCTTTATGGCATATAATCCATCAAGTCCCACTTGATGATGAATAGTTATATTTATATACATATAACGAATTCTAAGACCGCCCCTCCGAGTTTCCCCACTTAGCGCGCCCCTAAATGACCATCATCTTCCAGGGCATATCTATACAAGACAACTTGGGCACCTACAACGAAATACGCCGGGAAGCGGCCATATGCCTACGGGAGAGTCAAGACCACACCCGGAATCTCCTCACCAGCGCAGAAAATATAACATAATCGCTCATATGGCCTATGGACTATATCCACCCTGCATTCACTAGCCATGGGGCATCACCAAGCGCGCGAACTTCCCTTATGATGTCATTTAGAGAGGTGTGTTTAACCAATTCATCATTTATCATATTAATGATTAAGTAAATTATCATTTACCATCATTATATCCATTTTCATGTATATGTTTCATTTTATCTGAAACCATTACTATTTAATTCTCGTAAATAATATAACTTATATTCCGGAGCCATACGATAAATTATATCGTTGCTGCAACCTCAAAGGAGTAATTGAAACTCTTAATCTTCTCCAAACATTTTAGGATGTTATTTTTAAACCCCAATACTATCATACCTCAAAGGAATGAATGAACTTTCAATTTATACTCCCAACTTACTTTTATGGTGTTATTATGAACCATCAAGATTAATGTAGCTCCATTGAGCTCCAAAAGTCTCCCAAACATAACTCTAGGAATCCTAGTTTCATAATAATTAACTAGAAAAAGAATGCCCGAACATCAATTGGCATATCCCCGGAAAAGTCCCCACATAACCCATTCCTAGTGTAGGGAAAGTAAATAACTCAATTACAACTCTAGGACACTTAGTTTACTTCATTAGAGAAGGTTCCTAGGCCCTAGACTTAAAGAAAATGAATTAGAACTAAACTAAGAAAATTTATCAAAAATACGGGGCTTCCGAATCGATTTGGGTTCAAGAAAGCGAATCGATTCGGCCCACTCGAATCGATTCGGTCAGGAAAACTTGACCTTCTACATAATTGCCGAATCGATTCGGACCATCCGAATCGGTTCGGTCGACCCAGACCTGGAAACTGTCTCAAGGCGAATCGATTCGGCCAGGATGAATCGATTCGGTTCTGCAGATTGGCCTAATTTTATCTTAAGGGTTATGAACCCTAATCCTCCCAAACCTCAAATCTCTTCAATTTTACACACAACCAACAACATTTATCTACCCAAAATTTATCCTACATGATTAATAACCATTATAGTCCATAATTTTATCATCAAAATAAACATTAGGGTTTAACTCCAATAAATTTCATTTTTGATCTCCAAATGAATATAAATAATTATCATACAAATTATTCAACTTAAATCACATATTAGCAAGTAGAAAACGTGCCTTAGGTTTGCAAATTCAGATTTCTTGGTGGTAGAAGCAATCTCCCATCTTCAATCTTCATTTTCTCTCTTCTTTCTCCACTTTTCTCTTCTTCTTTCTTTCTCTCCTTTTCTCTCTATGTTTAAGGCATAAATTAGGAAATTAGGGGATTTAGAAGACTAAAAATCCGGGCTTAACATAATTCTCCCAACTTAAGTGGTTAATACCACATTAAAAGGACTCGCAAATACGCATTTAAGCTAAAATCAAGTAAAAGTGCCCGAAATACAAAAAATACAATATGACACTTATTTTGACTGTCTCGGACATTTCGGGACTAACTACACCCTCTAAACTGGCATCCGACAATTTTTATAAATTATTTCGAGTTCCAAATTCATTTAAATCAAAATGTCATTTTAAATACATGACACTATAAACATGCAACCTGATGATATTTACGTTCACATACAGTAAATATACACCAGTCTAGTAAATATTAACTTCCAATTCATTCGATTAATATTTACTCCAGTTCCAGCATTTTATATAATTACCTTATGCGGTAAAATTAGTATAAAATGAGCCTCCCAGAATCGAGGGTTGTTACATACTCCCCCCCTTATGAGGGAATTTTGCCCCCAAAATTCGGGCATACCCAATTCTCATAAAGGGTATACTACTCTAAACTAGGATTCTACCATCCTAAACAAACCCCTCGTTATTGCAACATCCTAAATGGACCCAGACCAAGGTCGACCCTCTCGATCTCAGTCTACAACAGTTGTGCTCTAGCATAGCACAAAGCGTTCCTTACTAACTATCGATTCTAGCTTCCTACTGTGAAAGGCGATGTCCACATGACTCGGCACAAATAGCCTAACCTCTAGCATCATGTTACATCTCTCCTCGTGGCACTCATACCAACTCTCAGTGGTCTACCCCCAACGCTACTCAACTTCCCTCGCATTGACGTATCTCATCAAGGTGTGTGGCTTAAAAGACAAATCTTTAAGTAAATGTCCCGAGACCACTCCAAGCCCAAGGAACATATTACCCGTTGGTTTCATCCAATGAGTATGCGAATTACTCAACCGACCACTCTAGGCCACTCACGATACCATGCCTTAGGAAATGATCCATAAGCCAATTTAATAGCCTAATGGTTGTACGGAAATCTCTATCCATATACTTACTTCTCCCATCTGCTATGCATTCTAAGGCACCCGCATCGAGATATTCCTTTCGTCCCTAAGTCAATTTCCTCCCATACATCCATCCACTTTAGAGCGGTAGGATATACACCATTTCCATACGGTTCCCATTTCTTCATGGAAACTTTTACCAAACCTCCGACATGAATATCTAGTCTCGGTCCACCCTATCTTAATAGACACCTCCCACAGTTCTACCATTCCTCCATCAAGAATGGAGCGTACTCTTCTACATGTAGTCCATCCATAATGGCCGAAAATGCACCAGTCTGGTCAAACGGTTAATAATTTTCTCAAATAGGATCATGACCATAACGGTCCCGGCACTTTAACGCAAACGTCTATGGATATGCCTCTCTTCATTTCACCGCTACTCTTCTTCACGCGAGTAGATGAAATGGTCAATCATAGACCGGAATGCTTTCGCGACAAAGTCTCCCTAGTCATGTTCATTTCATTTGGCTTCCTATGCCATCACTAATTTCTCTGACGGGTTTTCTGCTCGACGCACCTACTACCCCAGTCGCATTCCTTTGCAAATGAGAAAATATCCAATCACTAGTTCTTCTGAACTCCGAGCACCAACTCAATTTATCCCACAACATATTGCAACGACTAGTTGCTTTCGAGAAAGGCCAAATTTCCTGCCCAGGAAGTAGTGCCTTATCTATTTAAGGTGATCACTACCACGATGAATTTCAATTCAAGCATGAAATAATACTTCCCGCAAGTTTAAGATTGTGAGACGCATAAACTATAGGTCTCCGCTCCAGTATTATTGCTCCCCAAAATTTACGTTACCAACATAACAATCAAATCAAGAAAGGCCTTATCTTCTTCGGCCTCACCTACCAAACCTCTCGAGACCCCATAAATCTCGTTCCTAGTGACTTAATCCCTCTTAGAGTTAACCCACAACCTATTTGTGGTCAACTCCTTACAGTCTTCCTAAACTAACGTCTCATACCCTAAAGACCTAACATCCTAATAATACTAAGGTCGATCTATATATACCCTATCTAAGTCGTAGATATATAATACTAAATATATCCCTAGTGTCCAAGACCTATCTCAACTTCCGACATTCGCTCCGTTTCGTGCGTGGGACGTCTCGCCGAAGTGAAATCCAAACAAGGAACCCTCCTGTTACACTACTACCTCGTATCCTTGGTTATTAAGATGTGACGGTCTAAAACACATAATCGGGATCGATAAATTTTAACTTGCAATTATTTCAACAAAATTCTACTTCTACATCTCACCATAACATTATTAACGATTTTTAACTGACCAGACATTCACTTTCTGTGAAGTCTTACAAATTCTATCCCATGACATATATACATATTTTCAAATAGCCTTCTTTTTAAGGCATAACCCGAAGTCTCAATTCGACTTCGTATCTCAGTCTCCCTCACATCGATCAGAGGAGAGAACTTTATCTAGTGCTTCTATCTCGCACTTTAATAGCCCTTAATCACTCTTCTACGTGATTCTCGGCTAAACCTTTCAACCCAACTTCCAGCAACAGAAAAAAATAAAAGAAAGAAAAAGAGTAGCGCCTCTCCACTCATAACATTGTTAAGTGTTCATGCGGCGGAGTGTCTCGCAAAGCAAAATCCAAACAAGGAACCCCTCCGACACATGCCTAATTAACTAGTTGGTCATGGAGATAAGCGTAACATGCATAAACAAGACAAATGAACAATCAAACACTCACGCAAGATAACACAACAAATAAATAAATAAAAATCTCCTACCTACCTCGATCCGCCTCTATAAAGTCTCAACCTGTATCCAGGAGAGATATTATAGAACAACTAGTCCCATTTTGAACTAGAATTAAGATAGCCTTTTAATTTTATTTACTTGCTATCCACCAAACCAACCAAAATATCTTTACTCGCTTAATATACATAAAATAAGATAAAGGAAAAGGAAAAGTAACATCTCTCCACTCCCAACGTCGTTAAGGTTCATGCATGGAGCGTCCCGCAAAAGCGGAATCCAAACAAGGAACCCCTCCTATGCATTACTACTTAACTTTGTTGGTCGTGGAGATAAGTCATAACATCCACATATAATGCAAACAAGCAATAGAGCACTCAAACCAAGTAACACATACAACAAATAACACGTATATCACATGTATATTTTGAATATCATCACTCGTTTCATAACGAGTGAGGAAAAAATAGACTTCCATACCAAGGAAGTCATATAATTACTCTTCCTATAATAGCATCAATACAACTACAAGCTCAATATACACACCCGAATCGAGAGCAACCACAATACTACTCTATCTTATCGTGGGGGATACACCACGCACTACTAAGGTGGAATTCCCACCAACAATTTATGCCAAGCACTCCGGGTCAATACTACTGGTTCTCAGACTCCATATTCGAGCCTTACACGAACCAACATTATTTCCATCCAGTCTCGACTAGGAAATCTATCATTGCCCTAGTCATCCAATCAACACAATCGAAATGAGTGGTTCTCCACTCTACGTTATAGCCATTGTTCCGACCCTGACCGACGACAATTGCCCACGCAGTCCCTCTTACTTTCTCAGTAAAAGAGGACATGCTCTCGGCCTCCTCTTACTTATTTCAATGAGTCCTCCCCAGGGCGGATAGAGGATATCCACCATAGGGTTTTCATGAACATAGTTCCTTCAGAAGTGTTAGCGACACTTGTTCTGGAACCTATCATTTTGTGGTGCACGGTCTCCCTAACCGTACAACACTGTATTCACAACCGGCCTTTGACCAAACATTGTGTGAACATTCAAAAATCCACCTTCTCCTCAGTCCAGTTATCCCAGAGAAACTTACGATAGAAGATATCTATCAGTTTTCTCCATGGGTAAAACTTTCGGCACCCACGAATATGGTGAACACATTTTCACCACCTCAACACTACCCCTATGGGTGAAGGATTTTCCTCCATCCTACTTCAGGGCGCTTCTCCTCTTCAATTTAACATCGCTTGAAATCTCAAGCTTAGTACCACTTTCTACTTCTCGCGGTACTTGGGAAACTACATCAACTGTAATTAGTAGTCGTAGTATCAAGACAAGTAAGTGCTACAAAAAGGGAGCGACCTCCAAAGCGGTCCTCATCCCCGACCACAATTTACAGTCCTTAGTAGTTCCTTCTCATGACGCCCTTCTTCAATCGACCTACTACTCTCACACGAATGCACAAAAGATTCTATAGATTCTACCTCATGGCAGAAGAACGAAATCTCACAAGAGAAACCAATGATCTTAATCCTAAGGATCTACGTCAAGTCAAAAGCAACGTGGAAAACTTAAGGCGTTCACACAGATTCCTAAGGAATCTAGAACCTGATGCTCTGATACCATCTGTGACAATCCGCTCACCAAAATAAGGGGTGGCCAGCCCAATACTCCAATATAACGGAATCATAGATGGAATCATTCTCAGCATCTCAATAAAAATATAGAGTATCCAGGACAACCACCCACTATTCCAGAAAACGGGTTGCCAAAAATTTTGTTTTAAAGTAAATAAAAGAAAACAAACAACCCATTTCCTGAAAAGATAGGGGAACCACAAGGATGTATATATTTTACTATAACAACAGGTAACAAATAAGAGGACCAAATATGTTATCGGTCCACTGATTCATACAACATTATTAAACAATTTCAATAAATTTATATATTATATTACATTAATCAATTACAAAAGCTTGGGCCTCGCCCGAGTGAAAGAGACCGGATCTTGGCTAGAATACAAAAAATGAAAACATTTATACCAATCGTATCCCGTAATACACGAAATGCATCACGGCTCGCCGAAGACATCGGAATAGGAATTCAAGTCAGGCATCCTTGCGGCGGAGTACCTGAGCGGAGACAAGATGCATATGCAACAAGAAGTGTAAACGGGTTAGGGCGCGGTTCTATATGATTACCAGATGAATAAAGAATATGACAGTTATGAATAAAATCATGCTAGAAAGAATAAAATCTATCTACACAGTTCTAAAACATAACTAAGACAAAAAAGAAAAGCATGGGTAACATAAATTTAAAAACTTCCATTTCATTATTATGTTCCTTATCAGGAACTCATAATTACAACATTTATGCTCTTTACTAGCATTTTATTCCTTATCAGGAAAATATAATTATAATTTTAAGCTCTTTATGGCTTTTATTTAAATTACATCCCCCATCCTGGCATTACCATTCCTTAGCAGGAATATAATCAACATTAAATGCTCTTTGTGGCATTGTATTGTGCTCTTTGTGGCACTTATTCATGCTCTTTATGGCATATAATGCATCAAGTCCCACTTGATGATGAATAGTTATATTTATATACATATAACTAATTCTAAGATCGCCCCTCCGAGTTTCCCCACTGGGCGCGCCCCTAAATGACCATCATCTTCCAGGGCCTATCTATACAAGACAACCTGGGCACCTACAATGAAATATGTCGGGAAGCAGCCATATGCCTGTGGAAGAGTCAAGACCACACCCGGAATCTCCTCACCAGCGCAGAAAATATAACATAATCGCTCATATGGCCTATGGACTATATCCACCCTGCATTCACTAGCCAGGGGGCATCACCAAGCGCGCGAACTTCCCTTATGATGTCATTTAGAGAGGTGTGTTTAACCAATTCATCATTTATCATATTAATGATTAAGTAAATTATCATTTACCATCATTATATCCATTTCCATGTATATGTTTCATTTTATCCGAAACCATTACTATTTACTTCTCGTAAATAATATAACTTATATTCCGGAGCCATACGATAAATTATATCGTTGCTACAACCTAAAAGGAGTAATTGAAACTCTTAATCTTCTCCAAACATTTTAGGGTGTTATTTTTAAACCCCAATACTATCATACCTCAAAGGAATGAATGAACTTTCAATTTATACTCCCAACTTACTTTTATGGTGTTATTATGAACCATTAAGATTAATGTAGCTCCATTGAGCTCCAAAAGTCTCCCAAACATAACTCTAGGAATCCTAGTTTCATAATAATTAACTTGAAAAAGAATGCCCTAACATCAATTGGCATATCCCCAAAAAAGTCCCCACATAACCCATTCCTAGTGTAGGGAAAGTAACTAACTCAATTACAACTCTAGGACACTTAGTTTACTTCATTAGAGAAGGTTCCTAGGCCCTATACTTAAAGAAAATAAATTAGAACTAAACTAAGAAAATTTCTCAAAAATGCAGGGCTTCCGAATCGATTCGGCCTAGCCGAATCGATTTGGTTTCAAGAAAGCGAATCGATTTGTCCCACTCGAATCGATTCGGTCAGGAAAACCTGACCTTCTGCATAATTGCCGAATCGATTCGGACCATCCGAATCGGTTCGGTCGACCCAGACCTGGAAACTATCTCAAGGCGAATCGATTCGGCCAGGATGAATCGATTCGGTTCTGCAGATTGGCCTAATTTTATCTTAAGGGTTATGAACCCTAATCCTCCCAAACCTCAAATCTCTTCAATTTTACACACAACCAACAACATTTATCTACCCAAAATTTATCCTACATGATTAATAACCATTATAGTCCACAATTTTATCATCAAATAAAGATTAGGGTTTAATTCCCATAAATTCCATTTTTGATCTCCAAATGAATATACATAATTATCATACAAATTATTCAAATTAAATCACATATTAGCAAGTAGAAAACTTGCCTTAGGGTTGCAAATTCAGATTTCTTGGTGGTAGAAGCAATCTCCCATCTTCAATCTTCATTTTCTTTCTTCTTTCTCCACTTTTCTCTTCTTCTTTCTTTCTCTCCTTTTCTCTCTATGTTTAAGGCATAAATTAGGAAATTAGGGGATTTAGAAGACTAAAAATCGGGGATTAACATAATTCTCCCAACTTAAGTGGTTAATACCACTTTAAAATGACTCGCAAATACGCATTTAAGCTAAAAACAGGTAAAAGTGCCCGAAATACAAAAATACAATATGGCACTTATTTTGACTGTCTCGGACATTCCGGGAATAACTACACCTTCTAAACTGGCATCCGACAATTTTATAAATTATTTCGAGTTCCAATTTTATTTAAATCAAAATGTCATTTTAAATACATGACACTATAAACATGCAACCTGATGATATTTACTTTCACAAACAGTAAATATACATCAGTCTAGTAAATATTAACTTCCAATTCATTCAATTAATATTTAATCCAGTTCCTACATTTTATATAATTACCTTATGCGGTAAAATTAGTATAAAATGAGCCTCCCAGAATCGATGGTTGTTACAATAATCCCAAACCCCATATCAAAATCCTCGCCGCACTTTCCATAGTACGGTATGGACTACCGTCTCCTGCCAATTATTCTCGCAGCAATCCAATAGCCCTAAACAATAAGTAACATAACTTGGGCACACAACCCATCATAACATGGAATCACCACCATAAAATCTTAGCATCCCCACAATAATAACACTTGGCATACTCGACAACCGGGGTCCATGACCTAGTCTTTGGATAATAAGCAAAATCATAGTCGATAGCACATCCCCGTCCAACGAGTGGTTTGCCCGAGGAATGCCTATGCATTCTCCAATAATAATCATCATAAACTCATTATCTCAATTCAAATAAATTTCAAATTCAATTCCTATAAATCAAGTGTACATATTTTTTACCCAATTTCTATAATCCAACATGCTTGTAAAATCAACTAGTTTCGTTTCCCCAAACTACACGACATGAAAATAACATATACAAAATGGGTGCGATAACAAATATAGTATACAAGCATATAGTATATATAAATGCAACACATATCATGGATATAACAAGACAATCAAGGTTGAATAGGTGTAGCACACTAAATTAACAACGGGATTACGAAACTACGTCAAGAGAGTCAAAATCCACAATTGTAGGCTTATTTTAAAAATACGGAAAAATCATATTAAAAAATTATCCTAATATCCAATTCGGCTTTAGATTTGAATTCCATACAAAAAATTGTGTTTGATTTTTTTTCAAATCTCATTCGAAAGCACTTCAAAAGAAGATCTAAAACACTCCAAACCGAATCTTCTCATTCCTCTCATTTTTGCCTCTTTGGATTTCATTTTTTACCTCTATTTTTCATCTCTCTTTCCTTAAAATCATCCCTATTATTCCTTATAAAGCCTCTCCCTTAAAACCTAGCTTGGAGCCTAAGCTAACACATATTACTATATTGCCCTTTAATTCATTATTGTCTATATTACATATTTAAACCATTATAAAATGTCCAAAATCATTTGCATTTAAATTTGATTGTTTGATTCGATTTCAAACCAAAATATTTTTTTTTTCAAATACAATATCAGTAAAAGTAATTTTAATTAAAATTATTACTAAAATCTAATATAATTTCTAAAATAAGCCCTCAAAATGACGGGTATTACATATACATGACAATTAAAAGGGGTTGGTTCCCATCGGTTATCGCGCTGGGAAGTTTTGATGAAAAAGGGTTCTCTTCAAGTGCATGTTGTTTGAATATTTTGAATGTCAAACTAAAATAGCCAATTCATTTTGAATTTGAAGCTATATCCCTATCTTCTTTTCATTGTCGGTTAAATACTTGGCTTGTGGCTATTTTTCACATATTGGCTTGTGTCGTTGATTGTATTTTCACACACGTAGATGACACCTACCCAATGATACTCAAATTAAAATATGGTGTTATCATTCTAATGATATCTCTTATCAACTCATATACTATCTATTTTCAACTCCAAAAAATACTAATGTATAACACTCAAACTCACAAAAAACGGATCATTGAGACTTGACAAGCAAGACATACGATGATAGTATAATGGAATCCTCGTGAATAGTCTCAATAAACTTCTAAAATAAGTGTGATGGTGCGGTGTAAGTGATATACAAGCTAACAATCCACAATACACTTGCAAAAAATATTTTCATGGCATTTTTGAGAAATAATTTACATGAAACACATAAATATACGAAAATAAACTATTCAATTTTCTTTTCATAACAAAATTTATCCATTAACATTTAGCATGGTTAAGTACAAATAAAAAATCAAGCAAATAAAAATATTTTTGGATTTTTCATATATGTGTCAAGCATATAAATGAAAAAGTATGAGAGAAGTAAATCACATATGCATAACAACAAAATCTCATACAAAAATAAATAAACTCAATATATGTGTGGATTTTTATCCAAATAAATAGATAAGAACAAAGAAAGAGATGAAAAATTCATGTATATACAAATGAATGCAACCTCTCACATAACAAATTTTCACAACACAATCACTCCCCAAAGCATAACCTATGATGAGATATGGAACATGAGACAATAAAATTCTAGCTATGACAGTCACTTAATAACTCAAGTGGGAGGACAAACCTCTCCGGTATCAATGATAGGTGGAGAAACACTTAAGGATGACTCACACATAAATGTGGAAACACAAATACCAACACATAAATTATTTTTCTTCTTACAAATATACCTTGAAATGGGATTCTTTGTTTTAGTGACAACCCTTGAAACAACTTGAGGCACATAACCTCCTTATTGAAAACTTTCCTTTTTAACAAAATCTTGTTTTACCCCAAATCTCCTATTTCCACGCAAGTGAAGAGGAGCATAAGGAAATATTTTCAATAACCAAATCCATTTGATCTAAAATTCATGTTTCTCCCAAAAATCTTTTCCTTTTTAAAATTTCTACCACAATCCATAGTCAACTCTATGACTTTTATCACAAGCACATTCAAATAATATTCTAAGTCATTAAAAGAATCAAAGGGATCAAGGTCATGAGAAAATGAATCATCGTGATAATTTTTAATCACGAAACAAAAAAACTCTAAGATGTCTGATTTTATGACAATGATGCACATATAAAGTTCATGATGAAGAACCTTAGGATGAGATTTAGAAACAATTATCGCCTTTTTATTTTATTAATAAACAACTTTGAGATTGCATGTGCTCGAAACAGAGATAGACGATATGTAACCAATTAAAATTTCTTTCAAAAGAGACAAGGTTTTCTTTTCAATATCAAGATTGGGAAACAAATACAAAGCATAATGTTTATGTGATTAATTGTTTACTAATTAGATTACATCAATTTTTATATGTAATATTTTTGTGACATGATCTAACTACGAAAAGATACACAATACAACACAATATCAAGGAGTATGAAGAAAAACCCACAACAGAAAAAAAAACCTTAAGGGCGACAGAATGTTAAATTTACTATGTTAGAGTTTAAAAACTAGAGGAAATAAACTTATAACCCTCACAATGCTAAATCCACTAAACACTCTTTTCCACCATATCCTTCATAGAGAGTGCCAACAGTTGACGTGTTCTTAATTACAACTACCCCTTAATCTAATCTTTCCCTCCTCCCCTTTTTGTCAGTGAATTGACGAAGGTAAAGAAAAATTAAATTAAACATGTGTAATAAGAATGATCATATAATGTGGTGTCGCTGGTTTATAGCAGTACATAATTTCAGGAATCCCTAGACGAGTTCCATGAATTTGATTCAATCTATGTACACCATTAACTACCCTCCATGTATTTGGAACTACTCTTGTAGGAACAATATCAAAATATTGGAAAAATTCCAAACACAGGGGATTAGGCGGGAAAGAAAAACCACATTCTGCTATAAAAATAGAGGGAAACCAGTGTCCCTCGGCTAGAGAAAATAAATTAGAAGGGCAAGGAGGTTTTTCCAAATTAACCCAAGAAGGAATCCCAAAGTCAGCCCTAAACTTATCCAACAATTCGATAAGATAAACCATGATGACTAAAACAAAGAAATAAGAAGGAAGAGTTCCTTACAGAAAATTAAGAAATCAGCTAAGGCAGATGACAGAAAGAACGATCGTAAGAAGAAAAGTGAAAAGACAGAGTTTGTAAGTCTAAATGGCAAAAGATAGAAGACAATTTGATTTTATCACCTTTAAATATGTTGCTTTGGAAAACAGGAAAAGTAATGATCACAGAGGACGATGATTTCATTTTCGACGTCTAATCAAGGAAAATGACGCAAGTACCCAAGCGTTCGTCAAAAATTCAAAATATTTACAAGTTTGCCACTTCGCGCTCAAAATTGTTAAACTAGGTGGAAAATTTTACAAGTGTTGAATATCTGCGATCAAACAAGACGTGATAAACATGCCCGAGTAACTTTTGGGTATAATGTTCCACACTCTCATATCCAACTTCAACTCTGAAACATTAGGGGCTTCTATTGATACAAAATTTAGTCAGCTGATGTGGACCATTTATATGAAGACACGTGTCTTCCAGCGTGGCACTAATATATGTATCGAGTAACGTAAAGCGCCGAGCTACTCAGCGTACTGAGAAACTTGTTGGGAAGATTAAACGACCATGACAGATTCAATGTTTATTCTTTACCATGTACAGATGTATATGTCATTCAATAATGGCACATTACCTATTCACATAGATATCCCAAGGGCTATAAATACATTGTAAATAACCTCGTGAAAGGGTAAGCCATTATAGGCAAACATAATTGAGATCAAGGCAAAATACCCAATAATACATGGTAGTGGACGTAGGCCATTTCATTAAGGCTGAACGACTTTAAAAACCTTTTGTCTTATTTCTTTATTCATATTTATCTTTGATTAATTAACTAGATCAAATCTAGTTTTTTACATCAACAGGATTATCTGAAGGACGGCGCGTTACCAATAGACAAGAAAATTGCTCACCAGATAAGAGTCAAAGCTTCTTACTTTCATTTATCTTCTGAAGGAAAGTTATACAAGAAATCTTTCACTGGCCCTTACCTCCAGTGCATTCATCCACTGAACGTTGAGCAGGTCCTGCATGAACTCCATGAGGGAATCTGTGGGAGTCATATTGGGGGCAGGTCGCTGGCTTTCTGAGCAATGAAAGAAGGCTAATGGTGGTCGTACATGCAGAAAGACACTGTACTCTATGCTCAAAAATACATAAAGTGCCAACTTTACGCACCTATGGTTCACCAGCCAGCTAGCGACCTGAAGTCACTTACCCGCCTATGGCCTTTCGCCCAATAGGGTATGGACATTGTGGGCCCTCTTCCTACTGTCGCCGCTAATTGCAAGTATCTGTTGATCGCAACAGACTACTTCACCAAATGGATAGAAGCAGAGCCACTGGCTAACATTAGAGACGCGGATATGATAAGATTCATATGGAGGAACATTGTCACTCATTTTGGGATCCCCCAGACTATCATCACTGACAATGGAACTGACTAAGCATAAATTCTTCTAAATTTATCCTCCTAAATTGGTAGTTTTAGTACCTCGAACAACATAATTGATTTGTTTTTTTCTCATATCAATGCTAATGACTTCTTCTAACAAGTACCCCAAGTTTCGTGTATTTTTTACTATTTTTACAGATATTTAGTGCCAAAGAGAACTCAAAATAGTGAAAGAAACCAAGAAATAGGGAGTTGAAGTGCATTTTCATAATTTTACATATATTTTAGAGGTGGGTAAAACTAGAAAGTTGAAGAGCTCTAAATTACAAGAACATTGGAAAAACGGTAGTAAAATCGGAGCTCTGGATCAAAAGATATGGCAAGTCAAAGTTGGAGAAAGAAAATCAAAGTTGAAATTAATTCTAGAATCTGAAGAGTTTTAACTCTTGAAATTTCTTGTATAATTCCTTTTTATTAGTTGTAAAACGTGGAGAGGCATGGGAAAAGTCATATTTGGGTAATATAAAAAGCCAAGCCCCAGAGTAATGAAGGGAGGAAAAGAGAGTGTTCCTTTTGGCATATAATTTCATATTTTCTTAGGATTTAGAAACCCTAGTTTGTAAGTTGAACAAGAGCTATTCAAGATTCAAGTTTCAAGTCCAGATTTCCTTCTTCTATTCAAGTATTGCTAATTTCTACTTTCCATTTCTTACATATTGTAAGTTTAAATTGCTCTTGTAGTTTAAATTTATTTCTCAATTCAAGTTTCTTTTTAATTCATAATAGACCTATGATTTCTTGCACATTTAGAATTTTGTTTTCATTTAATAAAATCATGTCTAGCTAAGTTTTTTTTAGGGTTGAGATGCATGAACCCATCCCAATGTAAATTACATATGTAGAAAATAGAATTTAAATTAAAATTTTGAAAGAGTCGTGCAAGATAATTCTACAATCATTATAGGTCTTTTAACCTCTCTTGCCCTAGGTACTTGGGATGTTTAAGAATATAATGTGTGTAAAATTGTTTAGCACCGCTTTATATTTCCCTTTGATTTCATATGATGCAGGATTGAACCTCATATATGATATGCTTAGGATCTATAAAGAATGGATTCATTCAAACTTCTAATTTATAATTTTAGTATTCTGCTAAGTAATTACTAAGGATTGGGAGATTGTATCCCCAACCTGTTTTCCTTTCATTCTTATTAAGTCATTTGATAAGCACCCAAAACTGTACAATTTATGCCCCGAATAGACGTACTTTAGTTGCTAATTCTCGACAATATGGGTCTTATGCGCTTAATTGTTCAATATGCGGGTTTAATTGCAGTTGCGGTGTCAAAAGTTATATTTCAAGGCAATTTGCAACAATATGGAGCTAATTACCAAATTCCCCGAGCCTAAACCTACCCTAAACCGTGTGTGCGTTGAGTTTGCGCCATTTTATCAATTTTTTGATTTTTAGTTTGTGTCATTTTAATTTTAGGATTATTTTAGAATTTTTAGGTTTTATTTTCTATTTTTCTATTTTATTAATATAATTTTATTTTATTTTGATTTTATTAAGTTTTTAGTTTTAGTTTTAGTTTTAATTTTATTTTAGTCTTATTTTATTAGGATTAGTTTGTAGCAATTTAGTTTTATTAGATTTTATTTTTTTTAGGACTTTTAGTTTTTAAATTTAATAGATTTACATTTTTATTTTTCTTTTCATTTCATTTATTTTTATTTTTATTGAGTCTTTATTTTATTTTTTAGAATAGAAATTTAATTTTTAGATTTTTAGTTTTTATAGTTTTATTTTATTAGTTAGTTTGAGTGTTATTTTTAAGGGTTCAAATTAAACACACACAAAGACACACCCTATACCCACAAACATATCCTACACACACCCTCACCCTACACTCACATACACACCTATTATCCAATACCCTCACCCACACAACCATACCCACCTTCATCTTCCTAACCCACACCACACTCTCTCTCCTCCATTACTAACCCACCATCATCTTCCACCTCTCACCACCCCTTTCTCTCTCCTCTCACCAAAAACCTCCATTAAACTAAACCCCTCTCTCTCCTCCATAACTCTCACTACCACCAAACCACCACCTCAAACCCAAGCACCGCCGACCTATTCCCCGTCCTGCTCCCGTCGGCCAGCCACCTCCGGCGACGTTACTCCTCAAAACCGCCAGTGCTGACGAAACCTCCGGCGAGTTCGACCTCAACTCCGGCGACGAAACCCACAACTTATATCAAAACCAATACCCACACAATATCTCCAAACCGAAACCCATTTCTTCCATAACCCAATTCAAAAACCCATTTCCTCTTCAAGCCAATACCCATTTCAAACCATACAAAGACCCACTTCCCATTTCATCCCAAATGCCTTCTACGATTTCCTCATCTGCTCAAAAGCCAAACAAGCCAATCTAAAAGCAAGACCAACTAAAACCCCATGTGCCAATAAAACCACTTATTCCCATTTACCCATATTACCCCCAACTAACCACTCAAAACCAAATCCCAAAATTACCCCTCACCATATCATATTTTATTCCCATTCACATTACACACCCAAACCACATGCACACTTAAACCAATTACCCTATATACCCTTATCTCCATGCCTTGTATAAAAAGAAGATAGAAGACCCCATGAAGGGGAGAGCTTTTAGATAGGAAAATTCTAGAGAGAGAATTGTAGAGAAAAACACCATTTGTAAATAGTTTTGTTTTATTCCTTTTTAGATATTTGTGAGGTTAAATATTGATTGAGATTTAATTGAGTGTTCATTTATTTTCAAATTAATTGGATTCTCAATTGAAGGGTTGTATGCTTCTCATTCAAGGATTGAAGTTTATTGAATTCAAGAGATTGGTTTGATTATTCTTCTCTCTACTCTTTTATATTAAATGCCTATTGAATATTTGTTTGTTATGTTTGATACCATGTTAGTCTAAATCCCCTTTCAAGGGGTGGGGTGAAACCCTTATTTGATATTATTTTAGTTTAATTAGTTTGATTACTTGAAATTTCCCTTTGAATGTTAATTTTGATCCCTCGCCCTTAAATTTACGCCTCGAGAGAGGGTAAATGATTTTCGAGAGAAAATCGAAATTCTAGTTATAATATCCATTTTAGATTCGAACTAGAGATAGGGGTTTCTTAAGTGGGGTATTATAACTTGAATTTCAACTCTAAATTTATTTTCTAAGATTTACATGAATTTTAAGTGATCGATCCTAGCGGGTGATTAATTAAAAGGAGTGTCGATCTATTTTTCTAGAGTTGTGGGGTGTTAAACTTAATTTTCTAAAAGATTACTATTATAATTACACTTGCAACGAGAGTTGGTTTGTAATTTTAATATTAATTTGGGAGAATTCAAATAATTAAATTAATTAATTAGAATAACTAAAATTTGTGGTGTAATCCCATTCCTTGATTGTTCTCACAATTATTTACCTCACTTTATCTCTTATTTTAGTGTTAGACTTTATTTTTCATTTTAGTCACTTTCTAGTTAGTAATTTTCATATCACATTTTAGTTTAGTTTAGTTTAAAATCTCACCTCACCCTATTGTTTTATTATTGAAAAAGCTAAAAAAAATTAGAAAAGTAAAAAACACAAAAAGAAAATAAAAAGTGAATTACAATTGAATTTGTCTCTAGCGTACTCCCTAGGAAGTGGATTGATACCCTTACTTACCTCTACACTTGAGTTTATATTATTTTGTAGGTATTTGAGGATTTTGATTAACTTGGCTTTCAACAACAACGACATATGCAAAAAGTCTTTCTATCAAATGGCGCCGTTGCCGGGGACATAAAAAGTTATTCTATCAAATGGCGTCGTTGCCATTCTTGGGAGCGTGAAGCACTCGGAGCGGATTCCATTTTATATTTCATTTATTTCCTATTTTTTTGTTGCATTCTAATACCATTTTTTGCATTTTATTAGAAGGCTTGTATTAGGATTTTTATCATTGCTTGTATTGCGGTGCTTAGAGACACCATTTATTTTTCATTTAAATTGTAATAATCGAAGACAAGCGTGATAGGGAAACCGAACAAGGTAGAGATAGGGCGTCCAAAGGCGAGGATTTAGAAGCCTCTCTACCTTGGGTCGGTCGGACTCCCGGGGAAGACTGAGATTGGTGTATTCTCCCCCCGGTCGACTCAAAATTTTCGGCACCCCACGGCCTAAAAATCGTGGGAGGTACATTTCTTAAACACTCGCGCCTCTCTTGTTAGCGAGCCAATTCTTTTGTGTGCTCTTGTGTGATTTTATTCTCGCATTTATTTTTTGAATGGTGTGATGAATTAAATTACTAAGACTTACACCCGGTCACTCACGAGAAGGGATTTCATCACCCGACTCACTCGCTTACCATTGTGTGCTACCCTAGCCATCACTAAATTTAAAATCAATCAACTACGTAGCCCACTAGGAGAACATTTTGCAAAGGCGATCACAAAGATAAGTCGGTGATTTTTTATCGCCCACGGACTTAATTAAAATTTGACTACCCTTTCACTAAATCTAAAGATAAAAATTGGCTATGTGCCAGTTAGGAAATTTTCTTGACTTGTGTGTGTGTCTAATTCCATTTTTCGATAGTCGATTTTAGTTGGTTTGTCCAAAATTCTGAGTCCACCTATTTTTCCCCACCTTTTCCTCCACAAAATTCAAAAATATTTTCTTCTATTATTTTTATAAAAAATCCAAAAATATTCTCTTCTATTATTTTTATAAAAAAATCCAAAAATATTTTCTTTCTTTCATTTTAGAAAAATCCAAAAATATTTTTCTTTCCTTTTAAAAAAATTAAAAACTCCAAAAAAAACATATTTCTCTCCTCATGGCCGAAGAACGTCCTTTACGGGACTACTTTGGTCATTTTCCATTGCCACGTGACACGTGTGAGAGTGATCCCGAGCCGTCTCTTTATGATATTCTTAGTCGTTTCACCTATCTCACGAGTACCGTTGGTACTCTTGACCCATCCATGCATGCACCTCCTATTCCATCACCCTCGGTGTCAAGTGTCGACGTGTCTCGTCCTTTGTTATGCACCCACTGTTATTATGTCGATCACATGTCCCATGAGTGCCCATACTCTTCATCTCCATACAAACCCACCACGGACCATGTGTATCCATATGATACTATTATGGAACCCTCCTCGGCCTACTACCCCGCTATACCTAATCCCGAGTTGTGTGAGTACCCGAGCTATTCGTGGAGGCCTGATCACCCTTTCACGCAATATGTATCCCAACTCGATATTGTGGATCCTCACATGTTCCAATAGTTGTCATGGAAACCTTGTGCACCTAGTCACGATCAGTTACCTCATTATGCACCCACCGATTATCAACCATTTGCCCATCACGAAAGCGATCCTTTCGTGTATGATGAACTTGGCCCCACCCCACACACTTCATACGAGTATTCTCCATATAGTCCCGATTATAGCGAGTTGTGTCCACCTCAACCACCACCACCACCCATCATTCCACCAACACCTTCATCCACCTCCACTCTCAAAACCCTCTTGCAAAAGTTCATACTTGAGCAAGAGCAAGCAATTTAAACTCAAGTTCTCCAAAGGCTTGAACAAAGGTTAAATGAATTGGATTGTGTGCGAGAGTCGGATATTCCCATGGCCTCACCCATCGTTGCAACTGAGTGTGATGATGATGTGTCGTCTTGTGCCACTGACTTTGAGTGTGACCAACCCTACCACCCCGAGAATTAAAAGGAGTGTAGATCTATTTTTCTAGAGTTGTGGGGTGTTAAACTTAATTTTCTAAAAGATTACACTTGCAACGTGAGTTGGTTTGTAATTTTAACATTAATTTGGGAGAATTCAAATAATTAAATTAATTAATTAGAATATTTAAAATTTGTGGTGTAATCCCATTCCTTGATTGTTCTCACAATTATTTACCTCACTTTATCTCTTATTTTAGTGTTAGACTTTATTTTTCATTTTAGTCACTTTCTAGTTAGTTATTTTCATATCACATTTTAGTTTAGTTTAGTTTAAAATCTCACCTCACCCTATTGTTTTAATATTGAAAAAGCTAAAAAAAAATTAGAAAATTAAAAAAGCATAAAAAGAAAATAAAAAGTGAATTACAATTGAATTTGTCTCTAGCGTACTCCCTAGGAAGTGGATTGATACCCTTACTTACCTCTACACTTGAGTTTATATTATTTTGTAGGTATTTGAGGATTTTGATTAACTTGGCTTTCAGCAACAACGACATATGCAAAAAGTCTTTCTATCATCATTCTTAGTTAGTTAGTTTTTCTCACATAGTTAATGTAGTAGTTTAATTTAGTGTGCATTTAGTTAATTAGTTATTTCCCATCTCAATCATTCTTTTATTTCGTTTTAGAGTTAAGTTAGGGTTAACAGTCTTACCTTTATCGTCACGTTCACTCGTCCTAGTTCCCTGAGGATTCGATACCCAGACTAGCCACTATACTCTGCAAGAGTGTAGAAGTTTAGGTTTTTGTATTGCAGTTGGAAGCCGATAACAATGACTAACGTATTTACACGAACGCTCGGTTTTTCCACTCGATCAAAATGACACCGTTGCCGGGGAATTAGGTAGACTTTAGGTTAAGTTGGTTAATCCCGAATTTGACCTTTAAAAAAATATAAAAAAAAATTAGAAATATGGGTGTCACGTTCTTGAATTGCCCAATTTGAAATGTCTTACTTTAACTCTTTTGGTGGCTTTAATTGTTACGATAATAGTGAGGAGGAGGCGCTCAAGAGTTATGAACATTAGATCAATATCACTAAAGATAAGTCTCATAAATATAAGGCCAGTGCTAAGGCCATCCAAATTTATCAAAATGAATAGCTTGAAGAAGAAAGACTTGAAAAAGAATATCGAGAAAAAAAGCGTTATTGGGAGCAAGAGTTAGATGAATTATTTGAACCCAATAAGGATTTTTCTTCCGATATTTTTGAAGATGAAGTAAGTTTTCGAACAAATGAGGAATCCGAGGTGCTAGAACCAAGGAAGCCTACTTTGGAAGAACTCTTTCTTATTAACAAAAAGCAATTTGATGACCTTGTTGCTACAGAGTTGAAAATTAGAGAAACTGACATGGAGATTGATGCTTATCTGGAAAGCCTAAAGGAGGGAGAGACTTTCACTTCACCTAACACTTTTGAGGACGAAATCATTGAGAGTGATCCAAATACTTTTGAATCTCAACCTCTTATAAATATTTCAAAATCTATTGAGGTTGAAGATCCTTCGTTTCCTTGTGTCCCCACTATTATCGAACCGTTAACTCCATCACAAGAATCAGATGAAAGTCTTGAGGATGTTGACCTGATTCTTGAACGAGAATATTTATTTGAGATGCTTCATCTTATGGGTTATTTAGTTACACGTGCACTACCTCCTGTTTTAACTGAAAAAAATTTGGGAGACGAATTGAATTTTAATTCCCATGAGTTGGTTGTAACTTTTGAAACAGTTAAAACTTTTACCGACGAGGAATCTTTACTTGAATTAGTTTCCAAGATAGATTCTTCCTTTTTGTATTCCCCTCTTCCCATACTACTTGAAAAATCTTTGGGAGGGGATTCTATTTTTCTTGGATCCCAATTGTATTTTTCACCCATCATCCCTTTAAAAATAGTAATTGGAGATGGTCCATTTTTTTCGCCTTACACATGCCTTCCGTTGTTCAAGCGGAATTCTTATTTTTCAGGAGGCATGCATCCTAATAAGGTTACACTGATTACCCCTCAAAGTCAAATTGTATTTTGGGTGGACCCTCAAATTTTTCGACTTCTAGTGTATAACTTAATAGAAGTTCAAATCGTAGGTTGTACATAATTAATTTTTTCCTTTTCCTTTTTTAACAGTTTAGAGTAATTAGTTAAAGTTTTTGTTATTCTTTTTGTTATGCTTAGTTCTAACATGTTTTGTAGATTCAATGGACCCGCACTCATCGGGGATCGCTCCATTTGGGTAATATCATTATTTTCCTCTCTTTATGTTGTGTTCTTGATTCGCATTGAGGACAATGCAACATTTAAGTTAGGGGTGTGGGATATTCTTCCCGTTTATTATTTAGATTCATTGATTCAATCACATGTTCTTTCCAAGTGTGTTTTTCTTAGAAAATTTTAAAAAAATTGAAATTTTTTGAAAAAAGCCAAAAATATTTTTCTTCAAAATAAATAAAAATTGGAATTTAAAATCTTCAAAACTGTCACATTTTTTTTTGCCTCAAACTGTTAACAATCAAAATTCACTAAGCCAAAATTGACCGAAGATGGAAATTGAAAGAAAATTGACGACTTAACGAATAAGTGTGGAGATTAATAAAAACCGGTGAGATTTCGAGCCTTTCAATTTTTTATGAGTTTTTAAATCAATCTGAGTTTATGATTAACTCAAAGTTCTTTTCAGCATTTTAATAAGTCGTTGATGATCTCAATCGTTTGTTTTGATCAGTTATGGGAAATGTGTGAAATGTTGTCTCGAAATTCGTGCTAAATATATCTCTAAATTTAATTAATGTCGAGATGCATATGGTAATGTGATTATCAATTTGGATAATGAAGTAGGCCCTCTTTTGTTTAACCCAAAAATATTAGCCATAATAAAGTTGTAAAAAAATTATCCCTTTGCAACCCACTTTGAGCCTAATAAAATATTTCCCTTTCCTTTGATAACCCGAAAAACCCAAATAGCCCAGAATTGTGAAAAACTGGAAATTCATCAAGTCCAAAGTGTGTAATAAAAAAAAGGGCAAGAAAAGAAAAATAGCGAGAAAAAAAAAAGAAAATAGAAAAAGAAAGTGAAAAATGAGCAGATGCCCGAAAAAGCACTGATGGACATCATAAGGACATTTTTCAATTCCGGACATTCCATCCATTCCCATTTTTACCCTTTACACTTTTTAACCCGAAAAGTCCTAACCGATTCCGTATGGTGAAATTAATTACTGCATGGAGAGCTAAGACATGAAAATATAATAAAAAAGATGATTAAAATGGTGTGATTAAGAGATGATGTTTCCCGTTTCCTAATAACTGCATTCCGATGATGAGATCTTTTCACCATATAATTCCTTCTTTTCAATTTTGTATGTGTGAATTTGTGTCCATTATATTTACTCTTTATATCATGCATACCGAGAGAAAACAATCACAATCCGATTGATTCTTTTGTGATCCGCAAGAATTTGAATTAAAACGAATTTTCGAAAAGTAACGTAATGCTCAATTGGTGGAAATTTAAGGTTTAATTTCTGGCTTTGCACACATACACTATGATTTGAGACATTTGAATATGAATTTATGGTGATTATTTTTCGAAAAGTTTAAATTCTATAATTTTTAAGTATTTTTATATTTATTTGAGTCAATAAAGAATTTTGTGGGTGTATTCACTGCAAACCCTCACGAGAAAAAACTCATCCTACTAGGGTAACCTAGGGGTTTAAAGGTTTATTGCATATGCTCAATGCAATATCTTGCCAGCAAAAGTGAAATTTTATTTTAATAAAAGAAATTTCAAAAGTCAACTCATTTCTCTTACATTGCTCGGGACGCCAAAATTCTAAGTTAGGGGGATTTGACCAAGCATAAATTCTTCTTAATTTATCTTCCTAAGTTGGTAGTTTTATTACCTCGAACAACGTAATTGATTTATTTTTATCACATATCATTGCTAATGACTTCTTCTAACAAGTACCCTGAGTTTCGTGTATTTCTTACTATTTTTACAGATATTTAGTGCCAAAGAGAACTCAAAACAGTAAAAGAAACCAAGATATGGGGAGTTGAAGGGCATTTTCATAATTCTACATATACATTCCGGAGGTGGGGAAAACTATAATGTTGAATAGCTCTAAATTAAAAGAACATTAGAAAAAACGGTAGTCAAATCGGAGCTCTGGATCAAAAGATATGGCAAGTCAAAGTTGGAGAAAGAAAGTCAAAGTTGAAATTAATTCTCGAAGCTGAAGAGTTTCAACTCTTGAAATTTCTTGTATAATTCCTTTTTATTAGTTGTAAAACGTGGAGAGGCTTGGGAAAAGTCATATTTGGGTAATGTAAAAATCCAAGCCCTAGAGTAATGAAGGGAGGAAGAGAGAGAGTTCCTTTTGGCATATAATTTCATATTTTCTTAGGATTTAGAAACCTTAGTTTGTAAGTTGAACAAGAGCTATTCAAGATTCAAGTTTCATTTTCAGATTTCCTTCTTCTATTCAAGTATTGCTAATTTCTATTTTCCATTTCTTTTATATTGTAAGTTTAAATTTCTCTTGTAGTTTAATTTTGTTTCTCAATTCAAGTTTCTTTTTAATGCATAATAGACCTATGATTTCTTACACATTTAGAATTTTGTTTTCATTTAATAAAATCATGTCTAGCTAAGTTTTTTTTAGGGTTGGGATGCATGAACCCATCCCAATGTAAATTACATATGTAGAAAATAGAATTTAAAATTTTGAAAGAGTCGTGCAAGATAATTCTACAATCATTATATGTCTTTTAATCTCTCTTGCCCTAGGTACTTGGGATGTTTAAGAATATAATGTGCATAAAATTGTTTAGTACCGCTTAATATTTCCCTTTGATTTCATATGATGTGGTATTGAACCTCATATATGTAATGCTTTGGATCAGTAATGACTGGATTCATTCAAACTTCAAATTTATAATTTTAGTATTCTGCTCAGTAATTACTAAGGATTGGGGGATTGTATTCCCAACCAGTTTTCCCTTCATTCTTATTAAGTCATTCTTAGTTAGTTAATTTTGCTCACATAGTTAATGCAGTAGTTTAGTTTAGTATGCATTTAGTTAATTAGTTATTTCCCATCTCAATCATCTTTTTATTTCTTTTTAGTGTCAAGTTAGGGTTAACAGTCTTACCTTTGTCGTCACGTTCACTCATCCTAGTTCCCTAAGGATTCGATACCCACACTAGCCACTATACTCTGCAAGAGTGTAGTTAAAGTTTAGGTTTTTATATTGCGGTTGGAAGACGATAACAACGACTAGCGTATTTACATGGATGCTCGGTTTTTCCACTCGATAGGGAACCCAGTTTGAAAATGGCCTCTTCCAAGGTTTCTGCAACAACCATGGGATCAGGCACTACTTCATCTCTATGGCATATCCTCAGAGAAATGAACAAGCTGAAGTTTCCAACAAAACAACGATTGATGGATTAAATAAGTGCTTGGAGCGAGCCAAAGGGGCATGGGTAAACAAACTACCCCACATCCTATGGGTTTATCATACCACCCCACGATGAGAAACTGGAGAGACACCGTTCGCACTAACGTATGGGATGGAGGCAATTATCCCCTTAGAAGCTGGCCTCCCCACCATATGGTCTACCCTGGTCGACTAAGGCCAGAATGATGCAGGATTTCTCACTAAACTTGACCTAGCTGAAGAACGAAGGGAGTTGTCTCTAGTGAAACTAGCAGCCTACTAGCAACAACTAGCAAACCACTACAACAAAAAGGTCAATCCAAGAGCATTCCAGGTTGGGGACTACGTCCCGAGGAAAGTTCTTGGCACTACTGCAAAACCATCGGATGGCAAGCTAGGACCAAACTGGGAGGGGACATTCAAGGTGATAATAGGCGACTTAAAAGGTGCCTATCACTTAGAAACGCTGGAGGACAGGGAGATACATAGAGCTTGGAATGCAGCTAATTTGAAAAAATTATGCTTCTAGCTTTTCTTTTTTCTTTTTTAACTCCATGTTGAAGTTTTCAATTCATTTCTGATTAATAAATTTGTTTGGCAGTGACATTCTATTAAGTGTTGGGTTTTCTCAACTATATTACAATTCATACACCTTTTCCAAGTTACAGGCTCCCCTCTTAACATATAAAACTAAGATCACGGGAAACATATTAAAGTAGGGTTTGTGTGTAATGACCCTCCTCAGGCATTCGTCAGCAAACACGAATGTCCTCTTAGCTTGCCCTTGGCAATATGTAAAGACCTACAGGGGATCCTTAGGCAACATGGCCAACCCAGGTTAGTCGCCAACATTGTTTGGCTTAAAAATCCTGCTCAGATTAACATCCAATACTAGGTGTATCCTCGCCATTGCCTTACTTAGGCCTAAGGCAGTGTGACGACACGGTCTAAAAGTTAAAGTAAGGCCGAATGGTACACTAAAATCATACTGGACTGGGGGGTACTCACTCATAACTCTGCCCAAGTCATATCTAGTCGACCAGAAGAGCCCAAGATAACAAAACGAGAGATTAATAAAATGAGAAATAACACATGTTTAGTCTGCAAATCACCCAAAACATAACTGTTTTATTACATCATTACATGTACAAATAGTTACATATGCTAAGTAATTTAAACCCTAATGTGGACTAGGTCACTGAGCGAGATAGTCATCTACTCGCGCTCTTTGGCCATCATCTGGGTGAAGAGAGAATTCCTACTCAACTTCATCTGAATTTGGTTCCAGGAGCTATCTTGAGATTGCATCTATAGGAACCCATCAATCATCCCTTCTGAATGGATTCGGCATTAACATTGAGGGAGAGATCTCATGCCTATACCAAAGGACAGAATTCCTGGGAACTTACAACTCCCTGAGGGCATTCAACCACCCTCTTATAAAAGCTAACTCCTCCACCTCCTTCAAATTTTTTGGAGCATCAGTCTATCCCTGGTCGTAGCCATTAACCCACACCTGTCGAGTGCCTTTCCTGAACAAATGCCTCAGTAGGGTGACATCTCTCTGGATACCAACAGCTATTACATACGCCCTGCAAACATCCCACTGCAGCTCGATAATCTCCCTGGCTAAACCACTATCACTAGTCCCATCTCGTTGCCCAGTCGATGAAGAGGAACCACGTAAAACTTGAGGGGCAATGCACAAAGAATTCTCCCTCCTTAGAGCATTATTCTCCTGTTACAGGGCCTCTCTAACTTGATTGATCTCAGAAGCATCCATAAGCTTAGCCTTCAGAACACCCACTTCTTCTTGAACTGAAGCGCCAACGTCGTCCATCTCCTAAAGCCTATCTTTCAGGTTGGAAATAATCTCTGACTGGTCCTTATAGTCTTGATTCCTCGACGTAAGAGACTTGTAGACTTTTACAAAGGCACAGCAAACTCTGTTGTTCACATCAGGACCAAGAATTTTTCCTAGTTGAGAGGTAGCAGGAATATATTCCTCAACATCGATGAGCTACAAACCATATAAGCGTTGGAGAATATATAAATCAATACGTGAAAGGGAACATAACTTCATTTCATTTAGTAAAAAATATCCCAAGAACATCAATGAAAGAAAAAGATAATAACAGAGATACAAAAAATAAAAAAGGTCCCTAAGAAGACTAGCTGGAGACCTCAGTCTGTTCTGAGGATGCTGGTTTCTTCCCCTTATCCGTAGCAGCCCCAGATGCACCTCCCTCAGATGGAGCAGTCACCATCCCCTGATCGAGGGGAGCATCAGCAGTAATGGTAGGGACAACTGGGACACCTTCATGAGTAGTAGGAGGCACCTCATCCACAACAGGCTTGGGACCAAGGTCATGATCATCAAAGAGGGGGGAATGAACATCCACCTCAGCAGTGAGCAAAGCCTTATACCTACCCTTCTTGAAGTTGAGACGGCTAATATAGCCAATCTGAGCCTCAACATCCTCGTACGTTACAACCCATCTGGCATTATACGAACTATCCTTGAGAGTGGTGGCCTCAGATTCCATCTTCTTCATCTTCTCGGTAAGCTTTTTGTTCTCCTCGACCACCACCAGCTTGCTCGTACAGATCAAGTCGTAAGACTACCTCAGCTCCTCCAGATCCTTCGACATTGCCTCTTTTACCTTATTAGATTTTTCCAAGGCAATGTCGAAAGACTTCTGAGCATTAATAGCAGTCTTTATGATCGCTTTTAACTCGATATTTCTCCTTGCCAGCTTATTGCGGCTGCGATAAAGGACGGTGAAATCAGACACAAACTGCAAAAATAAAGAAAACACTTAGCAAAGAAGGTATTGAAAAGAAATTCAAGAGTAAAGAAGTAAGAATAGACTTACCAAGGCTACCCCTGACTTGCCTTCAGGGATAACTGGTCGGTCCCTATACTTGACGACCTCTGGCGATCAGTTGGTAAGACTGCTCTCTCGAACACTGCCGGAGCCAGCTGAGGGGAAAGAGAAACAGAATCCCCCTCATCCAGGGCAGATACGGGCACCAAAGACTACCCCGTCTTGGTCCTCACTTATTCTCTACTCCTCGATTCCTCTCTCTCATTCTTCTTCCTCACTTACTCTTTCTTTCTCTCTCTCTCTCACCAATGCCTCCTCTTTCTTCTTCCTCTCCTGCTCATGAGCAATAGTCTGGGAGCCAGTGGCAGTATCCTCACACCCAGACTTCTGATCCTTTAACCTGCGAGCAAGCGCCACATTATCTTCATCATCATCCTGAATTAAATTTTTCTTAGGAGGGCCATAGTTTCCTCGCTACTCTGAACCCTCTGAACTGGAAGATTCTTCACCGCTTGAACTCTTTTCACTAGAGTCACCTTCAACTTCACCTCTGTCAGCCCTCACGCTGTCTTCACCAGAGCTGCTCTCCTCCTCGTCCAACTTGATTGGTTCAGCTGCAACCTCTTCTATGATGTCAAGGTGAGGAATTTTATCCATAGGTCGAGTAATAAAGCTGGACCAGATGTACTTGTACTCCAAAAGAAATGCAACTGATCGTGGATGATCATCGTCAACCTAGTATTCCCTGATCTTCCAAGCTTTGATCAACTCAACAGCTCAAATTTCACAAAGATCAGGTTTTGAGTTCTTTGTCTTCGCTAAAAAAGGAAAAAAGAAAAAAAAACATAAGAAAGACAGTACACTAACAGAAAATCAATGAGCAGAACAAGAGCTATGCCTACCTATGTACTCCACCCTATAAAAGGGAATCGTAGGTCCCCTGTACTTCGCCCCTTCAGTTTGAGGAGAGAACTGCCAGTTCCTGGAAATAAACCCCTCTTGCCAATAGTCCTTGTGGGAATTGGGTAGATTGACTACCAATGCCCTATCTGGATTCCTAGCTTTTAGATAAAGGAGACCGGAGCTTATTCTAGAGAAGGAATAACAATATAAATTTTAGCAAGACCTAAATTGGTTCCATAGAGCTGATTGATGCGATATACACCGTTAACAATCTTCTAAACATTTGGAGAACATTGGGTAGGAACTATGTAAAAGTAACTAAAGAAGTGCGAAACTAAGCGATTTAGGCGAAAGGTTAAACCCCCCTTGGGACAACAAGAGGACATGAATCCAATGCCCGTCCTCAATATCTCGAGCATTGCAAGGAACAGGGGGCACATTCAATGTCCACCCAGTTAGGAATGTGTAATACCCCGTAATTTTATTGATTTTATTTATTTGGATTAATTAAATTAAATGGGCAATAATTGAAAATTAATCCGAATTTAAATCCTAGCGAGACGTGAGTTGGTATTTAACTATGATGATAATGTTGAATATTACTGGGTAAATATGGTAATATATGATTATTGAATTTATTAAAATTATCGCGAGTTATAAATATGATAATTCGGAAAATTAAGTTAGGACGCGCGTGTTAGTCGCGTCAGGAATCAATTTAATTGGATTTAAAAGTAAACTGTAATTTTACCATCCGTATGGTCATTTTGAGTGCACCAGCGTGTCCGAAAGGGTCGAAATAGTTAGAAAACACCAGTTGGGGGTTTAGTTTGAGTCCCGGGGCATTTTTAGGCCAAACCGGCAACTAGGGAGGGTATTTTAGTCATTTTAATTTTTAAAGGATTTTGACCCACGAATTTTAGGCCTTATTTATCAACCAATATGAAGGCCATTAGGTCCATTATCTGTCAAAAAGCAAGAAGTGGGCAACGTGAGAGAGAGGAGAAGTTACAAGAGGGTTACAAAGCCATAACCACCACCCTCCACCACTTTTCGCCGGAATTATGACCGGAGAGAGGGAGAGAACCAGCCTAAACTTCACCAACGGATCAGAACATCAATTCCAAAGAAAGATATTTGATTTCATTAAGTTTCAGCGAATATTTTATCCATGATAGTGTAGGATTTGATGATAGCCATGAACAATGATGGAAACTCATGACATTTGGAGAAGAAACCTAAATTTTGGATAGGATTTGCATGTAGTTAATTCTGGAAGTAATTCAGTAACAAAATCATAACCCTAGATGAATTAAAAACGGATTTAGGAAGAGAAATATGATGGTTCTTGAAGAAAATAGAAAAATAGGGTGTTTATGATAATATGATGATTTGATCCAAGAAAAGTCTAATTGTTGATGATTTGAGAGTTTTGGAACGTTAGGAATCATGTAATTAGGTTGTATAATGACCCCATATACTTACATTAGGATTTCACATCATGTAATGAAGATTTGGGACAAATCTAGGACTGAAAAATGAAGAAACCCGTAGCCTCCACCTGCTTGATCGATCGATCGATGGTCAAGATCGATCGATCGATCTCCCCAGAAACTGTGACCTTTTTCCCCTGTTTGATTTTAAGTGTTTCTGGCCATCGAACGTTGTAGATGGGGATTATGTGAATACATTAGGACGTGAGGGAGACTAGTAGGGATATATTTGAAGCCCGAAACATATTAAAATTTGGTTGAAAGGTAGTGTTGAATTTACGAGTGTCCGACGAGTAATTTCCTATTTTATGATGCAAAAACATGATTTAAATTCTTAGGAGTGATAAGTTAGGATCTGGGACATAAATAAGGAGTTAAGAGTACTGAATTAATAGGTGGGAAAAGTAGGAGACTTGCTAACCTCTTCGGTTAGGTTTTAAGTACTCGAAACTATACGACATGAGACGTGTCGGCAAAATAAATTATCTAGCATCCAGAATTATAATAGTGTACGAATTAGATTAATGGTATAGGGATGAGAACATACCTTTAATACTATAACAATTTATCTAAGTTATGTGAATGCTTAGTATATGGATCATTACGTGTATGGCATACCTACCATACTTACTATCATGGGAGGTCGAATTTCGAAACAGGGCCATCTAATCTTTGTGTGCCTACGGGGGGATTTAGATTGGTACCTTAAGGACATAGGGCTGTGAATGGCTTAGTTAATAAGTCAGTTGACCATGGGAGCGTAGGTATATGCGTGATCCATGGGTATGTGAACTATGTTCACCTCCAATATGTTTGATTTTGCTTATTAAAACGGTTCCTGAGAGCTTCGAAACACGTAGTCCTTATTTATGTAATGTACCTGGATTCGATAGCAGAGTATGTGTGCACCGCAGCTGAGCCTAGGGGTGCCCTATTTGTATATTTGTGTTGAGAATAATATACTTGTGATTATAACAGACTATTTGTTAAAGTATGGATATAAATAATTGAGACATTTTGAATGGGATTTAAAATGAGAGTTTCCTATCGTAATTGTTATAAATTAATCTTATCAATGAAAAGGTGAGTTACACGTAGGATATGTTAGAACGATATGAATAGACCCCTACGTTATATGTGAGGACAAGAAGTGGTACAGATTAGTTAGCTAACGGCATAACTAGGGCGGGTTAAGGATTTATGTTAGGCGTGCACATTAGTTGATGGGTGAGGGACTCATGTGAGAGCACGTAACTAATATGTATATAATATTTACTATTTAATGCAATTAAACACTTGCTATATTTTTAAACTATTTTCACCTCAGTCTCCGACCCGTTTGCTTTCAAATATATATTTCTTGTAAAACCTTTTAGGTGCCCAGCCACAGGGACGCCAAGCATAGGAGTTACATTCATTGACGTGCTGTAGATGCTGTGGAAGTTACAGGATCTCGATAGTAGACACCTCCATGTTCTGCATTTGATTCTATTCTGGGTCATTCATCTGTTAGGGCATGTCGCCCCTTTCCATTTAGAGACAGATTTCTCATACTTTCAGTTTCATTTCAGTTTTGGAGTTATTTATTTATTCAGACTTTGTATTGGGTTTTATTCAGTATTTGGATTATTCAGGGGAGTGTTACTCGAGACTCATTTATTATTCCATTATTATTTCCATTGTGATTGTGATGTGGATGTGGTATAGTTAGCTTATAATTTAATTGGTTGCATGTTCATTTAATTTAATAAAATTTGGCAACTAATTTTTTAAATATTAGGTGGCTAGTAATTATTTAATAATGTTTTCGACAGTGATGCTATGAACTGAACCAACTTGACATTTTGTATTAATTTGAATAAAGGAGTATCTACCCGTTATTTAATTAGTTGGGGTGTCACAGGTGGTATCAGAGCATCAGGTACTAGTGTCCTTAGTATATGTACGGCTTATTATGTTTTCGCGTAGTGTCCTTTGATATAGATCCCTATATTTTAGGAATGTTATACACTTTTGTGTATTTTACGTTCTTCAGCTATTTTGAGATATTAACTATGGACTTATAAAACTTCCCTCTCATTTCAGATGCCTCCTCGACGTGCACAGTGAGTTCACAGGGGTGCCCAGCTTGAGCCTCAGCCTGCACTAGTTCAGGGTTCTATGAACACTGCAGAAGTTGCCGCCATTATAGCCAGGCAGTAAATGCCGCGTTAGCAGTTATTTATCCAGCCCCACCTCAGGCACCGGTGGTAGCCCCAGCCCAGGCTCATGTATTCTTGTCTGCTTGGGAACGTGTGTTTAGGCACATATTCTTCACATTTATCCCCTTAATTTCGGTATTTTTATGATCCCGTGTAGTGTAAATAAGCTTGAATTTGTCTCAAATGTATTCTACTAACCTTTTTTGGCAAGTATTTCTTGTTTTGTGTATTTCTCATGTGTTTTACAGGTATTTCACGCAAGTTAGTTCGAAGGAGAACGCAAAACAGTGAAAGAAACCAAGAAATGAAGAGTTGAAGGGCATTTTCTTAATTTTACAGCCTTATTCCGGAGGTAGGGCCAACTAGAAAGTTGAAGAGCTCTAAATTACAAGAATACTGGAAAAAACGGCACCTCAATCCGAGCTACGGTGAAGAAGTTACGATGTTTTGAAGTTGCGGGATAATGAAGAGTCTGGATGTGCGGATTTCTGTCATTAATTATGCATTTAATGCAGTGCAACTCTTGGAAAACTTGTTCCACAAGCACTATTGGTTGTCAATTTCGAGATTTTGTGCTATAAAAGCCCATGACCTACATCATTTGAAGGGGAGTTGCTAGAGAGAGGCTAGGTTAGGAGTAGGTTAGAAGTGCTAGATTGAATTTTAGGGTTAGATTTTGAGAGCAAATTTTCTATTCCTTCAAGAGTTGTATGAACCCTAGTTTGTATTCTGAATCTCAATTCCTTGTTGCTGAATTCAAGTAAACTCTTTCCATTCTCTTATTTTATTACTTGCAAATTATTTACCATGTTTTGTAGATCCATAATTTTGTGTATGAATTTGTTCTTTAATCAAATCATGTTTAGCTAAATTCCCAAGGGTTGGGGTACATGAACTCAATCCTAATACAAATTATTTGTATGGAAAATTAGAAAATAAATGAAAATATTGGTTTAATCGTGAATGAAAATCATATATCCATTGTCATATCTTTTAATCTCTCTTGCCCTAGGTACTTGGGATGTTTAAGAATGCTTTGTATGTATAATTTGTCGTTCATCGCTTTATATTGATCTTTGATTTCATATGATGCGGGCTTGACCTTCATATATGTAATGCTTAGTGATGATAAGGACTGGATTTAATCAAGAATTTTGATTTATAATTCTAGTATTCTAAAGGATAATTTGTTAAGGATTGAGGGATTGTACCCTACCCTATTTTCTCCCATTTGTCAGATCTAATTTCTTTTGCACTTTTCAGTTTGTTTTTCTTAAGTAATTTTTTAATAGAAATTTTCCTAATCATCATCTTTTTCATTTTTATTTTAGAAGTAATAAATCAATTAAATTCTATAAAACATTCCCTGTGGATTCGATACCCAGACTTACTACTATACTCCATAAAAGTGTAGTTAAAAGTTTAGGTTTTTTTTGTATTGAGGTTGGAAGCCGATAACAACGACTAGCGTATTACACGGACGCTCGGTTTTTCCACTCGATCAAAATGGCGCCGTTGCCGGGGAATGTTTTGTTATAGATTATAATTGATTTACTATTTCGAAAGATTTTTTTTCTTTGGATTTTTTTTACCTTTTTTGTAGCCTTGCACAATTGAGCGCCAAGAAACGTAGAATCCTCAACCGCACACCTTTGTACTCAAATTTCCATTTACATACTATTCGGTAATAATGTCTTTTCATGGTGAGTTCGGTAATTATAATGGTTCATATGGTAATCGTTTTCAAACTTTTTATTCTCAAGACTCCGCGGCTCGACCTATTACCATTGGTGAGGCCGTTCTAACTCTGGAGTGTGAAAGGCTTGCAAATGAATATAGGAGAGAAATTTATATTAATTATTCTCAAGAATCTGTGCCTCGGCCTATTACCATGGGTGAGGCCTTTCTAAATCTTGTGTATGAAAAGCTTGAAAACAAATATCGAAAAAAAAATCATTTTGGGGAATCCAATGAAGATTTTTTCTCCAATATTTGTGAAACTATAAAAGGTTTTCAACCAAAAGAGGAATCCGAGGTTCTAGAGCCAAGGGATCCTACTTTGGAAGAATACACGCTTTTTCTAACCAAAAGAGTACTGGATTTTCTTTCCACCCAAAGCACAAAGAATATCGATTATGGTCTTGTGAAGGAAATGGTCACACTTTGCGATGATGTGCGTTCTATTTTGGAAAACAAAGAGGAGGTTGAGACTTGTGTGTCACCTCAAATTTTTGAAGAACATCTCATTGAAAGTGAGTCTTGCTCCCTTGAAATTCAATCTCCAAGTGATGATGAATCACTTGAGATTGAGTTTATTTCATCACCATTTTCGTTCACGGTTATTGAACCATTAGAAGTACCGCTAGATTCCTATGAGTAGGTTGAAAATTCTGAAACGTTTACACCTTTTACCGACAAAGACACTTTGCTAGAATTTTTTTCTAATATGGAATGTTCCTTTTTGTGTGCCCCTCTCCCCATACTACTTGAAAAATCTTTGGGAGGTGATTATATTTTTCTTGGATCTCAATTGTACTTGTCCCACCTACCACCCAAACCCCCCATCATCCCGTTAAATTTTTTAATTGGTTATGGTTCATTTTCTCCATTTCACACATGCCTTCCGTTTTTCAAACGAAATTCTTATTTTTCGGGAGGCATGCATCCTAATGAGGGTACACCATTAATCCCTCAAAGTCAAATTGTATTTTGGGTGGACCCTCAAATTTTTCGACTTCTAGTGTATGATTTATTAGCCGTTCAAATTGTAGGTTGTACATAATTAGTTTTTTTTCTTTTTCTTTTTCTTTCCGTTTTTAATAGTGTAGTGTCATTAGTTAAAGTTTTTGTTATTATTTTTGCTATGCTTGGTTCTAACATGTTTTGTAGATTCAATGGACTCGCACTCATCAGGGATCGCTCAATTTGGGTAATATCTTTCTTTTCCTCTCTTTATGTTGTGTTCTTGATTCACATTGAGGACAATGCAACATTTAAGTTAGGGGGTGTGGGATATTCTTCCCATTTATTGTTTAGATTCATTGATTCGATCACATGTTCTTTCCAAGTGTGTTTTGAAAAAAAAAATGAAAAATTTTGAAAAAACCAAAAATATTTTTCTTCAAAATAAATAAAAATTGGAATTTAAATTTTTCAAAAATATCACCTTTATTCTATTTAAAGTCTCAAATTGTTAACAATCAAAATGCACTAAGCCAAAATTGACCAAAGATGGAAATTGAAAGAAAATTGACGACTTAACGAATAAGTGTGGAGATTAGTCCAACCCGGTGAGAGTTTGAGCTTTCAATTTTTTATGAGTTTTTAAATCAATCTGAGTTTATGATTAACTCAAAGTTCTTTTCAGCGTTTTAATAAGTCGTTGATGATCTCAATCATTTGTTTTGATCGGTTATGGGAAATGTGTGAAATGTTGTCTCGAAATTCGTGCTAAATATATCTCTAAACTTAATTAATCTCGAGATGCATATGGTAATGTGATTAGCAATTTGGACAATGAAGTAGGCCCTCGTTTGTTACCCAAAAATATTAGCCATAAAAAGTTGTGAAAAATAAAATTATCCTTTTGCAACCCAATTTGAGCCTAATAAAAAATTTATCCTTTCGTTTGATAACCCGAAAAACCCAAATAGCCCGGAATTGTGAAAATTGAGAAAATTCATCAAATAAAGTCCAAATTGTGCAATAAAAAGGGGCAAGAAGAAAAAAAAATAGAAATGCTCAACAAAAAAGAAAAATAGCAAGAAAAAAAAATGAAAAAAAAAAGAAAAAAAAAAGAGAAAGAGAAAAATGAGCAAATGCCGAAAAAGCACAAATGGACGTCATAAGGACATTTTCCAATTTCGAACATTCCGTTTATTCCCATTTTTACCCTTTACACCTTTTAACCCAAAAAGTCCTAACTGAGTCCGAATGGCGAAATTAGTTACCGCGTGGAGAGCTAAGACATGAAAAGATAATATGAGAGATTAAAATGGTGTGAATTAGAGGTGATGTTCCCATTTCCTAATAACTGTAATCCGATGATGAGATCTTTTCACCATAAATTTCCTTCTTTTAAATTTTGTATGCATGAATTTGTGTCCATTATATTTACTCTGTATATCATGCATACCGAGAGAAAATAGCCACAATTCGAGTGATTCGTTTGTGAGTGCATCCGTAAGAATTTGAATCAAAACGAATTTTCGAAAAGTAACGTAATGCTCAATCGGTGGAAATTTGAGGTTGAATTTTTGGTTTTGCACACACACTATGGTTTGAGACAGTTGAATATGAGTTGATGGTGATTATTTTTCGAAAATTTTAAATTGTACAAGTTTTAAGTATTTTGATATTTATTTGAGTCAATAAAGAATTTTGTGGGTAAATTCATTGCAAACCCTCACGAGACAAAACTCGTCCTACTAGGGTAACCTAGGGGTTTAAAGGCTTGTTGCATACGCTAAATGCAATCGCGTGCCTGCGAAAGTGGAATTTTATTTTAATAAAGGAATTTTCAAGAGTAGAATTTTGGTTAGGATTCATTTACATTGCTCGAGACGCGCAAAGTTTTAAGTTAGGGGGTGTGTTTAGGCACATATTCTTCACATTTATCCCCTTAATTTCGGTATTTTTATGATCCCGTGTAGTGTAAATAAGCTTGAATTTGTCTCAAATTTATTCTACTAACCTTTTTTGGCAAGTATTTCTTGTTTTGTGTATTTCTCATGTGTTTTACAGGTATTTCACGCAAGTTAGTTCGAAGGAGAACGCAAAACAGTGAAAGAAACCAAGAAATAAAGATTTGAAGGGCATTTTCGTAATTTTACAGCCTTAGTCCGGAGGTAGGGCCAACTAGAAAGTTGAAGAGCTCTAAATTACAAGAATACTGGAAAAAACGGCACCTCAATCCGAGCTACGGTGAAGAAGTTACGATGTTTTGAAGTTGCGGTATAATGAAGAGTCTGGATGTGCGGATTTATGTCATTAATTATGCATTTAATGCAGTGCAACTCTTGGAAAACTTGTTCCACAAGCACTATTGGTTGTCAATTTCGAGATTTTGTGCTATAAAAGCCCATGACCTACATCATTTGAAGGGGAGTTGCTAGAGAGAGGCTAGGTTAGGAGTAGGTTAGAAGTGCTAGGTTGAATTTTAGGGTTAGATTTTGAGAGCAAATTTTCTATTCCTTCAAGAGTTGTATGAACCCTAGTTTGTATTCTGAATCTCAATTCCTTGTTGCTGAATTCAAGTAAACTCTTTCCATTCTCTTATTTTATTACTTGCAAATTATTTACCATGTTTTGTAGATCCATAATTTTGTGTATGAATTTGTTCTTTAATCAAATCATGTTTAGCTAAATTCCCAAGGGTTGGGGTACATGAACTCAATCCTAATACAAATTATTTGTATGGAAAATTAGAAAATAAATGAAAATATTGGTTTAATCGTGAATGAAAATCATATATCCATTGTCATATCTTTTAATCTCTCTTGCCCTAGGTACTTGGGATGTTTAAGAATGCTTTGTATGTATAATTTGTCGTTCATCGCTTTATATTGATCTTTGATTTCATATGATGCGGGCTTGACCCTCATATATGTAATGCTTAGTGATGATAAGGACTGGATTTAATCAAGAATTTTGATTTATAATTCTAGTATTCTAAAGAATAATTTGTTAAGGATTGAGGGATTGTACCCTACCCTATTTTCTCCCATTTGTCAGATCTAATTTCTTTTGCACTTTTCAGTTTGTTTTTCTTAAGTAATTTTTTAATAGAAATTTTCCTAATCATCATCTTTTTCATTTTTATTTTAGAAGTAATAAATCAATTAAATTCTATAAAACATTCCCTGTGGATTCGATACCCAGACTTACTACTATACTCCATAAAAGTGTAGTTAAAAGTTTAGGTTTTTTTTGTATTGAGGTTGGAAGCCGATAACAACGACTAGCGTATTACACGGACGCTCGGTTTTTCCACTCGATCAACGTGTCTGTGATGCCTTTCAGAAGGCGCACCCTACGGAGTTTTCAAGGAGATCTGACTTTGTTGCGTCGAGCCAGTGGAAGAAGAACATCCAAAGACACTTGAGGATGTATGAGTGTACAGATGTACAGAGGAAAATACTCGCTACATTTAAGCTGGTAGGAGAAGCGTTGCAGTGGTGGGAGTGCATTACAACCGCAGAGGAGAGATATGTTCTTTATATTCAGGAGTTCTGGGTGCGGTTCGACCGCAAATATCCCCTCAGCAGTTCACACCGAGATGAGGTGAAAATTAATGAACCTTAAGCAGGAAGGGAGGACAATAGCAGAGTATGAGGCCGAGTTCACTAATCGTCTTAACATCATTCCCGATGATATCCCTACTAAATAGAAGAAGATCCAGAAGTTGATGGATGGGTTGACATGGAGGATTAGTCAGCACCTACTGGGTAATCTGTCGTTGGCCACCTACTCGGATATGGTTAACACAGCATTACACCACTGCTAGGACCACCGCTTTCATTTATCAGAGGGTAAGAGAGCAGGAGAGTCCAGCTAGCAGGGTAAGAGAGGGGAAAATGGTGCCAGCGGGGCACAATCAACTCAGGGTCAACACAAGCAGGGTGATCAGAGTTCCCAGTAGGGGAATTCTTAGAGAATTAGATAAGGAGGTCTCAGGCATAGACAGGGAGGTTTTTGGCATGGCTAGCAGGGTTAGCACGACCATCAGGGCCAGTAGGGCCAGCAGCAGTTTCAATCGGGCCAGCATGGCCAGGGTAGGGGTGGTAACGGCCATCAGGGTCGGGGGCAGCAAGGTTAGAGAGGGGGAAAATTTGCAAGGAAATGTTCATATGTGGCAAGATTGGCGACAAATGTTAGGAGTGTCCTGAAAAGGGTAGGGCCCCACAACAGCAGAAGCAAGGTACTCGACATGAGCCCCAGAGACCGATGTTTCCTGCTGCCCTACCAGCACCACCGCAAATGCCAGCATTGCCACCTATCCCAGCAGTCCCAGTCCAGTAGGGACAGCTTCAGTACGGTCAAGTTTCTCAGCTCCAGCAGGCTGCAGTCCCGCAGGACCCACCCGCAATTGAGGGTATGTTTTCTATTCAGGGGGCTATGGGGCGTATTTTATTTGACACGGGAGCCACACACTGTTTTATTACCACGAGATTTGCACGCACTATGGGGTTTTTAGATACCGCGGAGAGCACTGTTACTTGTGTAGATTCACCGTTGAGTAGGGGTTCTGTGATTTCTCTTATATGTAGAGGTGTGGGCATAGAGATTGGGAGTTTTACTTTACCTGCCGATATGTTAGTATTAGATATGACCGAGTATGATGTGATCATTAGTATGGATTGGCTGGTTGCGTATCGATCCATGATTGATTTTTTCAGTAAGAGTATTTGTTTTTGCCATACCCGGTCAGGAGATATTCCTAGTGGCGATTCCTCGTCCTAAGGGACGATCGTCCACTCACTTGTACTATATAGAGGAGGAGACCTCTAAGGAGGTGGTGATACCACTTGATTCGATTCCAGTTGTTAGGGAGTTCGTTGATGTATTCCAGGATATTTCGGGATTACCTCCTAGTAGAGAGATAGACTTTGTTATATATTATACGACAGACACTCGGTCATTAGCCCGCGCACCTTATCGTATGGCTCCAGCGGAGATGAGGGAGCTACGGGATCAGATAGAGAAACTATTGGGTCAGGGGTTTATTTATAGGAGTACTTCATCGTGGGGTGCTCCTGTGTTGTTCGTTAACAAGTGGGGTGGATCTTTGAGGTTGTGTGTATATTGTCGGGAATTGAATAAGGTCACAATACGCAATAAGTATCCGTTGCCCCCAAATTGATGACTTATTCGACCAGTTGAGAGGAGCTGCCTTCTTCCTAAAGATTGACTTGAGATCGGGATACCATCAGTTGCGTATCAAGGAGTAGGACATCTCGAAGACTTCCTTCTTGACGATATATGGTTCCTACGAGTTTAGAATTATGCCTTTTGGCCTAACCAATGTCCCAGCCGTGTTCATGGACTTGATGAATAGGGTGTTCAGAGAGTTCCTAGACCAGTTCGTCATTGTCTTTATTGATGACATTCTGGTTTACTCCTGGACAGAGGAGGAGCATGCCGACCACTTGAGACAGGTTTTGCAGATGCTGCATCAGAACGAGTTATATGAAAAATATGAAAAGTGTGGGTTTTGGCTGAAGGAGGTTCAGTTTTTGGGGCATATCATTTCAGACAAGGGATTTTCTATTGATCTGGGGAAGGTATCAGCGGTGAGGGATCGGGGACAGCCCACGACACCGACAAAGATACATAGTTTCTTGGGCTTAGCGGGATACTACAGGAGGTTTATTCGGGGGTTCTCAAAGATAGCAGGTCCTTTGACATATCTGACTCACAAGGGTTTGCCATTTATTTGGAGCGATTCCTGCCAGTTGGAATTCGACGAGTTAAAGGACAAGTTGACCTCAGCACCAGTGTTAGCATTGCCCAGGCCAGGAGTGGAGTATCTAGTCTACATTGATGCGTCCTTACTAGGACGTAGGGGTGTACTGCAGTAGGAGAGTCAGGCCATAACTTATGCTTCCCGTAAGCTTAAGCCTCACGAGAAGAATTACCCCACCCATGACTTGGAGTTAGCGACACTCGTATTTGCTCTTCGAATTTGGAGACATTATCTCCTGGGGGAGAAAATTCATTTATTCACAAACCACAAGTCCCTTCAGTACCTCTTCATGCAGAAGGAGTTGAATATGCGTCAACGCCGGTGGCTTGAGTGTGTGAAGGATTATCAGTTTGATATTTAATACCACCCAGGAAATGCTAACGTGGTAGCAGACACGTTGAGCCATACGCCAGTAGGTGAGGTGGTCGAAGTGTGGAAAGAAAAGTGCATAGAGTTGGGACCCCGGGACACAGTGGACCGATCATTCATGTCTGCGATGACAGTTACACCCCAGATTATTACGAGGGTGATACAGGCCCAGGCAGCAGACCCATTTTGTCAAGAGCAGATAGTACGATTGTTAGCAGAGGGGACCGAGTCTTATACCATTAGTTCAAACGGGGGCTTACGCTTCAATGGAAGGTTAGTTGTTCTCGAGGGGGAAGATTTACGATACGAGGTAATGACAGAGACGCACGGGTCGCGATTCACGATGCATCCCAGTGGGGATAAGATGTACCAGGATATGAGGCGACAGTACTGGTAGAGCGGGATGAAGAGAGATATTGCAGAGTTCATTTCAAAATGTTCCACATGTCAGCTAGTAAAGGTGGACCATCAGAGGCCGGTAGGACTTTTACAGCCATTAGAGATTCCTATGTAGAAATGGGAGAGCATTTCCATGGACTTCATCACGGGATTACCTACATCGTCACGACTTGGATCGGTTGATAAAGGTTGCTCACTTTCTGCCAGCCCGAACAGACTACACTACGGGACAGTATGCCCAGATCTTCATAGCTAAGATAGTGAGACTTCGTGGGGTGCCTCTCCATATGGTGTCTGATTGAGACAAGATATTTGTGTCACGATTTTGAGAGAGTTTTCAGGAAGTCATGGGAACGGAGTTGCGATTAAGTACAACCTATCACCCGCAGAGAGATGGGCATACCGAGCGGATGAATCAGATGTTGGAAGACATGTTGCGTATGTGCATCCTAGATTTTGGAGGTGGTTGGGAGCAGTATCTTCCATTGGTGGATTTTTCTTATAATAACTCCTACCAGTTCACTATTGGTATGGCTCCATTCGAGGCGTTGTACGGTAGACCTTGTCGTTCCCCACCATGTTGTCTAGAGGTGGGGGATAAAAAACTCCTTGGGCCAGAGGAGATTCAGGATACTTCAAAGAGGATAGAGATGATACGGATCCATATTCAGGTAGCTCAGGAGCGACAGAAGAGTTATGTCGATGCCAAGAGGTCCTTTTGAGAGTTCAATGTGGGGGACTAAGTGCTACTCAGAGTGTCTCCTATGAAGGGGATTATGCATTTCGGGAAGAAGGGGAAGTTAGAGCCTAGATATGTGGAGCCTTTCCCTATCATCGAGCGAATTGGGCCAGTCGCGTATAGACTTAGGTTATCTAAACACTTGCATAGGGTCCATGATGTGTTCCATATTTCCTCACTGAGGAGATATCTTCAGGATGATTTGGCCCATACTCATATTACTTTAGAGGATATTGATCTACAGCTAGATAACTCATATAAGGAGGGGCCAGTTTCTATTCTAGACCATAGCGAGAGGAAATTGAGGTCGAAGATAGTACCGTTAGTACGTGTGCAGTGGCGGCATCATAATGTCGAGGAGTCTACCTAGGAGCATGAGGATGAGATGCGCGAGCGTTATCCAGAGTTATTTTTTTCAGGTATATTTTATTTCAGAATTTCGGGACAAAATTCAGTTATTAGGGGGAAGTATGTAATACCCCGTAATTTTATTGATTTTATTTATTGGGCTTAATTAAATTAAATGAGAATTAATGGGAAATTAATCCCGATTTAAATACTAGCGAGACGTGAGTTGGTATTTGATTATGATGATAATGTTGAATATTACTGGGTAAATATGGTAATATATGATTATTGAATTTATTAAAATTGTTGTGAGTCATAAATATGACAATTCGGGAAATTAAGTTGGGATGCGCGTGTCAGTTGCGTCGGGAATCAATTTAATTAGATTTAAAAGTAAATAGTAATTTTACCATCCGTATCATCATTTTGAGTGCGCCAGCGTGTCCGGAAGGGTCGAAATAGTCAGAAAACACTAGCTGGGGTTTTAGTTTGGGTCCCAAGGCATTTTTAGACCAAATCGGCAACCCGAGAGGGTATTTTAGTCATTTTAATTTTTAAGGGATTTTGACCCACGAATTTTAGGCCTTATTTATCAGCAAATATGAGGGCCATTAGGGCCATTATCTATCAAAAAGCAAGAAGTGGGCAACGTGAGAGAGATGAGAAGTTACAAGAGGGTTACAAAGCCATAACCACCACCCACCACCACTTTTCGTCGAAATTGTGACCGGAGAGAGGGAAAGAACCAACCTAAACAACACCAACGGATCAGAACATCAATTCCAAAGCAACTGATTTGATTTCATTGAATTTCAGCGAATAATTTATCCATGATAGTGTAGGATTTGATGATAGCCATGAACAATGATGGAAACTCATGAAATTTGGAGAAGAAACCTAAATTTTGGATAGGATTTGCATGTAGTTTAATTCTGGAAGTAATTCAGTAACAAAATCATAACCCTAGATGAATTAAAAATGAATTGAGGAAGAGAAATATGATGGTTCTTGAAGAAAATAGAAAAATAGGGTTTTTATGATAATATGATGATTTGATCCAAGAAAAGTCTAATTGTTAATGATTTGAGAGTTTTAGAATGTTAAGAGTCATGTAATTAGGTTGTATAATGACCCCATATACTTACATTAGGATTTCACATCATGTAATGAAGATTTGGGACAAATCTGGGACTGAAAAACGAAGAAACCCGTAGCCTCCACCTTCTTGATCGATCGATCGACATTCATAGGTCGATTAATTGAACATCGATCGATCGATGGTCAAGATCGATCGATCGATCGATCTCCCCAGAAACTGTGACCTTTTTCCCCTGTTTGATTTTAAGTGTTTCCGTCCATCGAACGTTGTAGATGGGGATTATGTGAGTACATTAGGACATGAAGGAGACCAGTAGGGATATATTTAAGGCCCGAAACATATTAGAATTTGGTTGAAAGGAAGTGTTGAATTTACGAGTGTCCGACGAGTAATTTCCTATTTTATGATGCGAGAACATGATTTAAATTCTTAGGAGTGATAAGTTAGGATTTAGGACATAAATAAGGAGTTAAGAGTACTGAATTAATATGTGGGAAAAGTTGGAGACTTAGTAACCTCTTCGGTTAGGTTTTAAGTACTATAAACTATACGACGTGAGACGTGTCGGTGAAATATTTTATATATCATCCGGAATTATAATAGTGTACGAATTAGATTAATGGCATAGGGCTGAGAACAAACCTTTAATATTATAACAAGTTATCTAAGTTGTGTGAATGCTTAGTATATGGATTATTACGTGTATGACATACCTACCATAATTGCTATCACTAGGGGTGGCCGTGGGCCAGGCCTGGGCAGGCCCGATCGGGCTCGGGCCGGGCTTGAAAAATTAAGTGCTATCCCAAGCCCGCTCGGGCCTAGATCGGGCCTTGTTATGTTATCCCAAATCCCGCCCAGATTTGAAAGCTCTTTACCCAGGCCCGCCCGATCGGGCCTTATTATGTTAATTAAAAGATTTTTTTTAAATTAAAATACCTATTTTTTTATTTAAAGACGATTTTTTTTAATTAAAAATTTGTTTTAAACTCCATATATTACAAAGTCCATATATAAAGTTTCCCACTCTACATGAAAAGACTTGGTATACGTTTTTATATTTATAAAAGTTCGCCCCCCCCATATATATATATATATATATATATATATATTTCGGGCCTCGGGCCGGGCCTCATCGGGCTTAAGAACTCATGCCCAAGCCCGTCCGAAAAAAAATCGGGCCTATAAAATTTTGCCAAGCCCGCTTTGCGGGCCTATTCACCTTACCCAAGCCCTATTTTTTATTGGGCGGGCTTGGCGGGCCTCGGGCCTATGGCCACCCCTAGCTATCACGGGAGGTCGGCTTTCGAAATAGGGCCATCTAATCTTTGTGTGCCTACGAGGGTATTTATGTTGGTACCTTAAGGACATAGGGCTATGAATGGATTATTTGTGAGTTAATAAGTTAGCTGACCATGGGAGCGTAGGTATGTGCGTGACCCATGGGTATGTGAACTACGTTAGCCTCCAATATGTGTGATTTTGCTTATTGAAACGGTTCCTGAGAAATTCGAAACACGTAGTCCTTATGTACATGATGTACCGAAATTTGATAGCAGAGTATGTGTGCACCGCAACTTAGCCTGGGGTGCCCTATTTGTATATTTGTGCTGAGAATAATATACTTGTGATTATAACGGACTATTTGTTAAAGTGTGAATATAAATAATTGAGACATTTTGAATGAGATTTAAAATGAGAATTTCCTATCGTAATTGTTATAAATTAATCTTATCAATGAAAAGGTGAGTTACACGCAGGATATGTTAGAACGATGTTAATAGACCCCTATAATATCTGTGAGGATAGGAAGTGGTACAGATTAGTTAATTAATGACATAACTAGGACGGGTCAAGGATATACGTTCGGCGTGCACATTAGTTGAGGGGTGAGGGAATCATGTGAGAGCACATAACTAACATGTATATAATATTTACTGTTTAATGAAATTAAACACTTGCTATATTTTTAAACTGTTTTCACCTCAGGATCTGACCCGTTTTCTTTTAAATCTATTTTTCTTGTAAAACCTTTTAGGTGCCCAGCCACACGGACGCCAAGCATAGGAGTTTCATTCCATTGACGTGCTGTAGCTGCTGTGGAGGTTACAGGATCTCAGTAGTAGTTGTCTCCACATTCTGCATTTGATTCTATTCTGGGTCATTCATCTGTTAAGGCATGTCCCCCCTTCCATTTAGAGACAACTTTATCATACTTTCAGTTTCATTTCAGTTTTGGAGTTACTTATTTAGTCAGAATTTGTATTGGGTTTTATTCATAATTTGGATTATTCAGGGGAATGTTACTCCAGACTCATTCATTATTCCATTATTATTTCCATTGTGATTGTAATGTGGATATGGTATAGTTAGATTATAATTTAATTGGTTGCATGTTAATTTAATTTAATAAAATTTGGCAACTCACTTTTTAAATATTAGGTGGCTAGTAATTGTTTAATAATGTTTTCGACAGTGATGCTATGAACTGAACCAACTTGACATTTGGTATTAATTTGAATCAAGGAGTAGATACCCGATATTTAATTAGTCGGGGTGTCACAGAATGTTATAAACTCCCTAAACTCTTCTATTGACCTATTACCTATCCTTTCCATCAGAAGAAAAAATCCCTAGCAGCGATAAAGAAGAAATCTCAGCAGAAAAGAAAATGGAAGAGTTGTGAAAAACTTACGAAGTAAAAATAGGTTTGAGACGATGCAAGGCCACAAGCAAAGAAGATGGGAAGAAAACAAAGAGATCGAAAATGAAAAAAGAAACCTGAAAGTGAGAAAATGCAATGAAAATCTGGAGAAATCTTGAGAATGCAAGGAAGTTTGAAGCGACGACGGAAAATGTCTTCTTCAAACAAATTCAAACCTTTTAAATGATTATGCACGGAGAATGAAATGAATCTTCCGCCTAAATCTAATTGGGAACGACGATTCACTCCCCAAAGCTTCTTGCAATTCACAAAAATGCCATCAAGGCTATGATTTAAAATTATTGAGCCCAAATTGTGATCGAAATTTTTTAGGGGCAATTATGGGTACCTCGTTTATTTGTCTAGGCCCAGAGAAGTAGCTCGACTAGGCCCTTTCAGAAATAAGGAAAGTTCGGCTCAAAATCTAAGGTCTCATAAATAACTAATTCAGCAGCGATCCATTCAACCCCTAAAATCTCTCAAGAGATATTCAAGGGATTATGGACCAACGTGGAGGTGCCCAACACTCCCACTCTCTGAGAATTACATGTATATATTGAACCCCCCAGCCTGGGGCAATGGGTATGCAATTGTAAACACTCCCCTGTAGAAAAGAGAAATATAAAACAGAGAGCACCACCGTAGACGTAGGCGATTTTGCCGAACCACGTATATCTTGTGTCGTAAGTGATTGTAGTTATTCGAGTTTGTGTTCTTTATTTTTTCTGGTGATTGCATTTGCTTATAATTTGTGTTGAGATTAATTGTCACCACAAAAACCTGTCGAAATTTTAATCACATTGAAAAAATGTCATCAATCTAATGTATCAAGAATGACGAGGATTTATAATGCTAAAGCAAAATTGAAGACAAACGAGAAGGCGGACAGGAGTGGAATGCAGCATCTAATGAAATTGTTGACCGGTAAACATTGTATATACTTATATATAGGCATAATGAAATTACCAAGGAAGTTGAAGACTTATTCTGGGACCATCCCAAGTTTATTCAGCTAGCCAAATGTTTTCCTTCTGTTGTTATAGTGGATTGTACTTACAAGACTAACTGTTACAATATACCACTTTTTGAGATGGTCGAAATATCCTATGCCGGTCATACTTTGGCTATTGCATTTTCCTTCTTAGTCCAAGAGAAAGTGGATAATTATAAGTGGGCATTGGGACATTTAAAGATATTGTTTAATCCGACTTCTATCCCAAAGGTGTTCGTTACCGATCGTGAGTTTTCATATATAAATGCATTATGAAATGTATTCTCACATGAAAAATACATGTTGTACATATCTCATGTTGTGAGAAACGTGGTATCCCATGTAATGAGAAATATGGTGGGTGGGGATGTGCACCAGAAGTCCATTCGACATTGGGTCCATCTTGTCGAATCACCTACCGAGAAAGATTTTTCTGAATCGTAGACATTGATGAATGTGGATCGACTTGTTTCGTAATACCATCAAGTACATAACTAAAAACTGGATTACATTGAAGCAGTGCTTCATCGCTGCTCGGACTAATATGATTAAACATCGCGGTAATTGAACCACCAATTGTTATGAAGGTGCGCATGGAAATTTGAAGAAATACTTGGAGGACTCGCATCTAGCCTTTAACTCGGTCTGGACATGGATGAATAATCTATTGGGTTTAAAAGTAACGGGGATCAAGAAAGAGTTTGAGACTTAATTTCATAAAATTAAGCATTCTCGCAATATACGGATATTTAGGGTGTGCTGAAAAACTGACTGAAATGCCGAACCAACTAAATCGAATCGAACTGATGATTGCAGGCGATTTATTTTTAAGGTCGGGCCAGTTTGTTTTAGGCAATATAAAAACCGATAATTTCGGTTCGATTTTTAGTTTGGACCACATGAGGCTCGGGTAGAATCGAGTTGAACCGCTCTACTTATATATATATAATGATAATAATAAATATAAAATCCCAACTGATCTAAAAGACACACAAAACACGAATGAAAAGGAAAAAAAAATACAAAAGCCTTTCTAACTTTTTTTTCTCTTTGTCTCTCTAAAATTTTCAAGCCCTAAAATTTCTCAAATCCCCTCCCTCTCTCTCCAACACCGTCTCCATCTCTCTTCGACGTTGTCCCTCTCTCTCTCTCTCATATGATGTCTCTCTCTCAGACTTGTCACTCTCTTGCATCCAATGGTTCTCTCTTTCAGGTAAGTTTTTCCTTTTTTCCATATCTAACTGAATGTAACTTTTTTTCCATATCTAACTTTTTTTATGAGATTTATTTATAAAATTGATTTATAAGTGATTATTTTATGTAGTGTTGTTGAGATTTATAACTGATTGTTTTATGAGATTAATTTATAACCGATTGTTTTGTGTAGCAAATATAACTGATTGTTTTATGAGATTGATTTAACTGAAATAAATATAAATGTTTTATGAGAATATAACTTGATTTATATTTATTTATATATGTTAACTTTATATATGTTCACGTATTTCAGTTATATTTATTTATATATGTTAAATAAATATTCATATCATGTGAGTTTGATTTGGTCTTATCAAATGATTTGTGAGTCTGGATGTTAACAGGTTCTCACTTGTTAAAATCTTTTTTTCGGATTCTAAGAAAATGTGGGATGACTTATGCATGTGATTCTAAGAACAATGGAACCCATAATTTGATAAATCACATAACCAATAAATGCAAGGTCTACCAGTATAATAATGAGGATAAAAAATAGAAAAATTTGTCATTTGAATGAAAGAAAGAGGAGGGGGTAACGGTTGTAATCTTGTGTCCGTTAATTTTATCGTTGAAGGTTGTAGAAAGCGTATTGCTAAAATGATTATAATTGATGGGTTATCATTTAGGTTTGTTAAGGGTGGGGATTTTAAAAGGTTAAAATGATGAGTGCATTATTTTATATATTTTATACCCAAATTTAACTTTGTTAGTCCCATTTTATTTATTTAATAAGTTCTTAGGATCATTTTATTAAAAAAGGAAAAAAATGCAAGAATGATTGAATTCATATTCAAAATGGCAATTTTAAGTAAAAAAATGGGCACTTCGATAATTTTATAATATTCTTGTGCTAATTTGTGGAAAAAAATTCCTAGTGAAAATTTTGCATATAGTGATGGAATTTGGTGCAAATTGATTATCAACTCGAAAAACGCGCAAAAAACCGATATTTTCTATCATTTAAAAAGTAGTTTTTACGCTTGTGAAATCATAAATAAAGTCGGAAATTTTTATCCTCCGATTTGGACGAAATTCGGTATGCGTGTTCAGCAAGAAAATATAGGATTTTGCGAGTGGGGGGAAATTCAGTCCCTTGTCCCGATCCAAATATTAAAGAAGTGGAGAGATAGCTTCCAATACTATTCAGCCAATCAGGGAGAGTCTCGCCACAACTCAAATACTTCACTACTTGTCCTATAAAAAGGACCCTTGGGCTCACAATTTTAAGGAGGGAGGGAGCATCTTTGAGTGATTGTAATCAATTTGAGGGCCAAGTTTATATTATTTTGTTTAGAGGATTGAAGATTATTGTGAGAGAACTTATTGCAAGTTTGATTTATTAATGAAAATCTCTTCTTATTCTTGCAATTTCTCTTTCATTATGGTAGCTTGATTCTTATACTAGGAGTAGGGTGAAGTTTATCATAGTTATCTAATATTGTCACGTTAATTTGATTGTTGTTCTTTCCCTACTTGTTTTAATTGTTATTAAAGATTGAGTATTCATTTTAAAGAGACACGAGAGTGTATTTTAAAACCTTCAAGATTGTTTAGTCAAATCAAGTTTTGAAATTTAAAAAATAGTAATTTTTTATGGATTATGCTTGCACTTTGATTGTTTTGATAGTCCTTGCTCAAATACATTTACGAAATTTAAAACTTGTATTTTCTAAGGGAATAGGGATTTTAGCCGTCTATTAGAGACGTTAAAAATATTTCAACATAACTTTCATAGTTTTCAAATTAAATGCGACGAGAGTCTGTTCTAATTTGAGATATAAAAAGAAAATAACAAAAGTTAAATTAGTGTGCAATATTAGCTACGTGATAAATGGACCCCGAATCCTAATTGTTTACAAATATCTTTTGTTACTCTCATTTATTGTAGTTGCTTTATTTAGTTTAGTACATAATTATTCTCCACCCCATTTCATCTAGTTAGACAGTTACAAATATTTTGAAAGAAAAATTGACAAGTCTCTGTGGGTTCGACCCGTACTTACACTCGCTATTCCATAATAGCCAGTGCACTTGTGGTATTTTTATAAATTGACAAACATTAATGAACTATGTTCAACCTAAGACGAAAAAAATGTAACACCCCGTATTTTTGAGTATTTATTTTTTAGCATTTTAAATTAAATGTGTACACATAATTTAATTAAAATGAGAAATAATGAGAAAAATATTTATATGAGATTATATCTGCTGATGTGATAAGTAAATAGAAACATGTCAAATGATATTACGTTGTACGTGAGTAAAATCAACAGGTGTGACGATATCTCATTCGGGACGCGTGTGTGGGGTTGTGTTAGGAATGAGATGGGTAATTTATGTTAGGTGAGTCGGATGGTGACTTTGAGTGTACTAATGATTCAAAATTGGCCGAGATGGTCAGAATTAGGTACTCGGGTTTTGAAATTTTTTTAGGCTAAATTGGATCCGTATAAGGGCGTTTCAGATCATCTTGCATATAACATTTAACCTAATTTCGGGATTAAGATTATATCTAGGGAATGTAGATGGATGGTCATCCATTACACCATCCCAAAAGACTTAAAGTTGAGAGAGAAGAGAAAAGAAAAGGAAGAACCAAAGAGAAAGAGAGGAAGATCATCCAGAAAGAGAATTGAGGTAATATCGGGCGTAAAACTCTTGTGCAAAGAAGATTCAATGAGGACCCTACAAACTAAAGGCAAGTGTTTATCGTTCTTTGATGTTTTATGTTGTGTCTATAATTCATATCATAGTTGGTGTAGAAACACGAATTTTGGGGGTTGGATTCACATGTAAAAATAGGATTTGGGAAATGAAATCATAGATAAATCATTTTGATAAAAATCCCATACGAAATTTGAGATGTTTCATGTTAAAAAATGTGATCTTTAATGGTTAAGGTGAGAATTGATGTAATCTTGAATTAGAATTAAGAAGTGAATTAATTATTGATAAATTATGTTGAATCCCATGAATTGATGTGTTATCGGATGAATTCGGACGTAAAACATGTATCATTACGTTTAGAATTGATAGGAAGATGCTATTTAGTGTTTGAATGGGGATTGGTATTCATATGGTGTAAAGAGAATTTCAAAATCTCGTCAAAAATGAATTAGAACTCTACCCAAAACTGAACCAATTCGCCACTGGGGGTGAATAAATTGAAAGGCGAACCGATTCCGGTCAAGGAGGGGAACTGGTTCGGTCCTGCTATTTGGCCACCTTTGGTTATTTGGGTTTTTCTTTGGATCGTTTAGGGTTTGGGTTGATTTAGGGAGTCCGATGGGTGACCTAGGACTTCTGGAAAAATATGAGAGAGATTATAATTACCTTGGTTAGTGGGGAATCAAATCCGGATACGAATGTATGGTTGTTTTGGGGTGAAAAACACTCGGGTTATAACTTATGAAATCGGTTGGGATTTTGCAAAGAGTTAGGCTACGGGTTAGATTAATATAGCTTAGTGACTAGAATTATGTTATTTATGAGTTTATTATAAGTGAATACTTGAATATTCGGGAGTCGACGGCACACTCGAGAATAGTGTGTGTGTGTGTATATATATATATATATATATATATATATATATATATAGAGAGAGAGAGAGAGAGAGAGGCAGGCTCCTGTGAACACTAAGTTTGCACAGTGCTAGCGCACACCAATTTTTTTAAAGCATTAAAAAAAATATTTTTGAGTTGATTTTTTTTATGTGATATTTAAACATTTCAACGGTATGCATTTCAAGCTCTCGGTTTAAAGGTATGCATTTCTAGATTCTTTTTCCCTTATATTGTTATGATCGATTTTTTTTTAAATTACTTTTTGTTTTGTTGGGGAACAAATTTTTTTTCATTTTCCAATTACACTATATATACACTAATGTATATATATATATATATATATATAGAGAGAGAGAGAGAGAGAGAAGCCAATCAAAACCCAATATATGCAACATCAAAAATAGATATCGAAAAAAATAAAATAAAATAAAAAGACGCAATATACCACCAACAACTGCATACTTCAGTTCAGTCCCCATACAATATATTACCAAAGTTCAGATAGAATTTGATAAGATAGAATTTTGAATGCATAAATCCAACATCAACATACACTGAAATAAAATTTAAAAAAACCGCAATTTTTCTTAAAGCTTCAAAGATCAAAACCCACTGATTCTCTAAACCAATCTGGATCTCCAATGCTTTGTAAAACTGAACAATAATGAATGATAGCACCGTGATTCCTCTTCCTTCTTTAAATAGGGGAAAAGAAGAAGAGATTGAGGCGGATGGGTTGGTTGATACAGAGACAACTTCAGGAGGATTAGGTTTAGCGAGATACGTGAGAGATTGAACGTGATGGGAGAGAGATTGAGGTAGATATGGCTGGAGAGCGCGGGAAAAAAGGGAAAGTAGTGCGCCATTTTGTAACAAAAAAAATACCCGCTCTTTTTTTTCCCCTAATTTTAGTGGCATTAGGTATAAAATGCCAAAAAAATACCACATTTATTTTAGTATTAATTAAGAAAAACTCTATTTATGCGTCTCATCAATATAAATGCTGTAAATTTTCAATACTTACAAATAAATGCTGGGAAAAAAAATCTCTGCATTTAAAAATAATACCAAGGAAAAAGTGCCAAAAAAATAGTTTTCTTGTAGTGTGTATGTGTGTGTATATATATATATATGTGTGTGTGTGTGTGTGTGTGTGTGTGTGTGTGTGTGTGTGTGTGTGTGAACATACCTACTCTATGAATGTTATCGTTGGCGGTTTAGCATAGTGGGCAGCCCACCCTGGCATGACCAGTAGGTGTTAAGTCAGTTCCCTAGGTCAAAGAACTGTTGCATGACCATTGTATGTGAGTTTAGAGTCTAGTGGGGTAATGTAGTATGGTTATGACCCACGGATGTATATAGACAACAACCTCAAGTTATGTGTTTATGATTTGGGTTTGGTGGTGAGATTCCTACCCAGTGGCCTAAGAGTGGTACGTGATTAGGGCTTTTTTTTTCCCGATCCGATTTTTTTCGAATTTGCAATGAAATTTTTGGTTGCTGATTTTCGATTCTTTCGAAAAAAATCGGATCGGAAATCGAAAATAATTCTGAATTTCCGATTTTTTGATTTTTCTGATCCGATTTTTCTGAAACTATGCCGATCCGATTTTTTCGATTTTTTTCGAATTATTTTCGATTTTTTCGGAATTATTTTCCGATTTTCGATTTTTTCGATTTCTTTTCTAATTTTTTGAAAGCTTCCCATATCCCACATCGGTTGGGAGAGGGAGAGGGCTCCAAAATATGCTCTATAAAAGGAGAATATCCTCCTAACTTCTACACAAATGAAAAAATGAGCCAAATCCTCAAGTGTTTACATGTTGGGTTAAGCCATTTTCATTGTTTCTTTAAAATGAGAATTTCGAGTAATCGAAAATCCATAATTTATTTTTTTGAAAATTTGGAATTTTCGAATTTTTTGGATTTTTAATATATTTTGTGAATTTTCGATTTTTTCTGATTTTTGTCGATTTTTCGATTTTTCCGAATTCGGAATTTTTTTTAATTTTTCGAAAAAATCGAATCGGAAATCGGAATAGTTATTTTATTTCCGAAAAAATTGGATTTTTTTCTGAATAGGCATTTTTCGATCCGATCCGGCCGAAACACAGCCCTATACGTGATTAGTAGTTGCAAAATGAGCCCCAAATGATCAAACAACCTATATGAGTCCTAATCAATTAAAAATGGGGCCCATTTTAAAAAAATATGCACCGATATTTAAAAGTTATGAGTCAAATATGAGACCCATATTTGAAAGCTATGAATCAAATATGGATCCCATTTTTCGAAAGTTGCGAGTCAAATATAAAGCCCATTTTTAAAAGTTACGAGTAAAATATGTTTTTTTTTACATTTACTTGGAATTGTAATACTTATTTGGGTAGAAAAAATGGGTTGGCCCAGCCCATATTTCGTTCGCCCATATTTGACTCATCTCACATTTAGCTCAACCTACATTTAGCCTAATCCATATTTACCCCGATCAAATTAGGCCCAACCCATATTTTTGCCACCGCTATACGTGATATATGTGGAGCCTGCAAGCATTCTAGGTAATGCATTCATGATGTCTCGGCTCTAGGGATGGGATTATATGTATATAGGGAGTGATATATATATATATATATATATGGGGTAATGCTATTCCTACTCCACCAAAATACTCTAACACTTCACTTTCTTTTCAAATAAAAGTTAAAGACCCTTATACCCTTATGGTTAATCCCTTTCATTCTTTTGTCTCTCACTCACAAAGAGAAATAAACTTGTTCTTTACCCTAAAAATTATACACATAATTTTAAAAAATGAACTATTAAAAAAAAGCAAGGACTATACATATATATTCATTTTATATTAATAAATATTTAATACATATAAATACAAAAATGACCTAATAAACCATGACACAACATCACACAATACAAAATCTTAATTTTTTTATCTAATACGAACGTCATCCGAATAAAAGAGACATGATACGTACGACCCGAGATTTTTATTATTTTTACTTAACACGAACACATCTTTATTAAGATACGACACAAAATCCTATTTTTTATATCTAACACGAACGAATGACCCGAATAAAAGCGACACGAAACCAATTTTTTTAACCAAAGACGATCAAAACTCAATTAAAAAGAGACAAGGCACATGGGACAAGACGCAATACGATATTACATAAAATATTTTTTTTTTTAAAAGATACGAACACACCCCAATTAAAACGTTGTATGCCATGAAATCTCATTTTTTACCTATCACGAACAACACTGAAATAAAATGTGATATGACACGATCCAATTAAATCACGACACGACACGATAGAAATTAAATGTATGGTTCTTGAATTTTAGAACAAAAAAGGCCAAAAATTAATTTACATATATTTCATAATTATATATATACGCCTAAAACATATATACTTTTTTTTCCAAATTATGATGAAAAAAATAATTTATGTTAACATTTTATACGTAATAGGGGAATGATTAAAAATAAAAATAAAATATTAAAATTAGCAATTTAATTGACAGTAGTACGGGACTGATTAAAATAAAAATAATTGTTTGATTAAAACTAATTTAAAAGTCCAAGAATGACATAATTCGAAAAAGAGTAATTCAAAAAAAAATACAAACTTGTGTCGTGTTGTGTCGCATTTTTATCTAAAAAATTCTTGTATTATCGAAAGTTCTAAAAAACGCAACATGACACCGCATGATGCAAAATCTCATATTTTTTTACCTAACACCAACATGACCTAAAAAAATAAGCAACATGACATGAACTATCACGCGAAACTTCACAAAACTTTATTTCAAACACTGAATAGAATGTTAGTCATTTTATGTCGAGTTTTAAATGGTTCGTGTTTGTGTCAGATAAAAAAATACAAACTTGTGCCATGTTGCATTGGTATCCAAAATAATTTTTTTGGGCCGGCACGATATGACAATACAAGAGTTTTTTGGACATAAACCCGACATGACACGACACAAGTTTGTATTTTTTTTTTTTTGCATTACTCTTTTTTTATAATTATTATCATACTTCCACTTTTTAATTACTGTTAATCAAATAATTATTTTTATTTTTAATCAGTCCCTTATTATGTATATACAATTTTATTGCTTGAAAAGTTAAATTAATTTTATTTGATTAAAGCCAAGCGTCTAACATATAGAAATTGAAGTATCGCTGAAAGCCAAGCGTGTTTGCCTTTTCTTTCTGTGCACGCAATTCCCACAGCTAGCATACATCTCTCCAAATCCCACAGCTAGCATACATCTCTCCAAATTCCAAAAAAACATATATATATAGCTATCGCTTAAAGCCATCCAAGATAAGCCCTAACCGTCTTTGCCTTTTCTTTCTGTGCACAAACTGCTATGGAATTCCCACCGCTAAATCCCAAAAAAAAGAGTGTTTCCTGGGGGAAGTTCTTCTTCCATGGACGCTGAAGTGGTTGATGTTGACATGGATGAAGATTGTGGCGATGTCATGCTGATTGATGGAAAAGTTGACACAAATAAAAAGGGGAAGGAAGCTTTGGCCAATTTTTCATCTGGTGGTCCTGTTTCTGGTACAGCAACTCATGGGAAACTAGCTGCTCATGGTCCTGTTTCTGGTGGCGCTAGCTATTATATTTCATCTGGTGGTCATGGTCCTGTTAGCAAACTATTCTGAGCAACACATGGGGAGAAATTGCAACTGATGGAAATACTTAAGGGGTCTTTTGCAAAATCAGTACTTCAGGTAGGTATTTGCAACCCTCTATGATAGTTTATGTCGTTTGCTGCAATTTTCGCTCTGAAAAATAAATTAGGATGCCTCAGAAATTAAGTTCAAGAAGGTGAATATTGTGAGTAACTAACATACCATTTTTATGCAGAATAGAACATTGGTACTCAGGAAATGCAAAACGAGAAGCGTATGCAACTATCCTGCACTCAGCACACGTCTATGTCTGTGGGGCCATTGCTGCAGCTTAGAGCATACGCATGGCTGGTTCAACCCGCGATCTCGTTATTCTTGTTGACGAAACAATCAGTGAGTATCACCGGGGAGGCCTGGAGGCTACGGGCTGGAAGATTCGAACTATTAAAAGAACTAGAAACCCGAAAGCCGAAAGGGACGCCTACAATGAGTGGAACTACAGTAAATTTCGGCTGTGGCAGTTGACCGATTACGACAAGATCGCCTTCATCGATGCTAATTTACTCATACTCAGGAATATCGATATCCTATTTCAGATGCCGGAATTAACTGCCAGTGGAAATAACGCTACCCTGTTCAACTCGGGCGTGATGGTGATTGAACCGTCGAACTGCATGTTCCAGCTGCTAATGGGCAACATTAACAAGATTGTGTCCTACAATGGCGGGGACCAGGGGTACTTAAACGAAATCTTCACGTGGTGGCATCGGATCCCGAAACACATGAACTTCTTAAAGTACTTTTGCGAAGGCGACGGGGCGGAAAAGAAAGATGAAAACGCTTCTTTTTGGAGCCAACCCTCCGATTCTCTATGTTATCCACTATTTAGGTTCAAAACCGTGGCTATGCTTTCGAGACTATGATTGCGACTGGAATGTAGAAATATCGAAGGAGTTTTCTAGTGATGTGGCTCATAAACGGTGGGGGGGTCCATAATGCGATGCTAGAGAATTTACATAAGTACTGTTTACTTAGGTCTAAGCAGAAGGTAGCTCTAGAGTGGGAATGAAGGAAAGCCGAGAAAAGTAATTTCACTGATGGTCACTGGAAGGTTAAGATTAAAGATAATCATTTGCAGACTTGTTTTGAGGATTTTTTCTTCTGGGAGAGCATGCTATGGCACTGGGGTGAGCCTAACTGGACAGATAATGCAACTGCTACTTTAGCGCCCCCAGCAGTTAATAAATCTTTGCTTTCTTCACTGTAGTTAAACTGTTTTCTTCCCCATACAATTTTTCATCTTTAGATGAGAAAGAAATATTTCTACATTCCAGTTGCAATCATATGTCATTCGTTTCTTGAAAAGAAAGAGAGACGCTAGCTAGAAATCCCAAACCTAGCTCTAAAGCCTCAACCTTGAACACTATGGGTCAGGGAACTCCGGGAGGTTTAAACAGACAAGGGCTGCCAGGCGACCGCAAGAACGACGGCGACAAGAAGGAGAAAAAATTCGAACCCGCAGCCCCACCCACCCGAGTGGGGCGTAAACAGCGAAAGCAAAAGGGACCCGAGGCCGCCGCTCGACTCCCCACTGTCACCCCACTTACCAAATGCAAACTGAGGGTCTTAAAACTCGAGAGAAATAAGGATTACCTTCTCATGGAAGAAGAGTTTGTGACCAATCAGGAGAGGCTCAAGCCTCAAGCAGAGAAAACCGAAGAGGATAGGTCTAAGGTGGATGGTCTTCGTGGATCTCCCATGAGTGTTAAAAATCTGGAGGAGTTGATTGATGAGAATCATACGATTGTGTCATCCTCGGTTGGTCCCGAGTATTATGTCGGTATTTTGTCGTTTGTCGATAAGGATCAGCTTGAGCCTGGCTGTGCCATCTTGATGCATAATAAGGTATCACTTCACTTGAGAACATACCTGCAAGTAACAATATACTAGCTCTACTTACTCTATTCAACTTCATTAAGCATACCTAAAAAAACATACCTCCATTTATGAGAGTAAGTAAAGGGTTACACTTCTATCATGAAATTCGCTACAGACTATAGTTTCACCAAATTTCATCAAACAATTATCTCCACTAAATTTCATCAAAAAATTCATTTATTTTCCTCCAATAGTCGACTCTCTCTCTATATCTAACTATCTATCTACTATATGTGTGTGTCAATTTGTTTCTTAGCTATTTATTTTTACTATTTGGGTTCGTGGATAATTTTCCATATTTATGACTCGTGCTTCCTGGAAAGTGCATTCCAATCTGGAACTACCGGGTACATGCTTTTGGGCATACATGAGATTTGTTCTTTGAAGCTTAGTTAAGTAATTTAGGGCGGTTTGTTTTTACCTCTTACTGCTGAAAAATAGTTAAACCTCGACATTTTGCATTAAGAGTCAAGTACCTTGATTAATGGTTAATGTTGAATTCTTTTAATGGAATTTTATTCCACTTTTATCCTCATTCTATTTTCTAAAGGACACTAGTATTAAATAGATTTGTATATAGGTAGTATTGGCAAAATGGTCAAATTAACTCTATTCAGAAACTAAATAACTCTAATTAAGATAAAAGCAAACACACTTTTCAGCTAAGCATTCAAAGTTGAACATTCGTATTCAGTATTCAGTGTTCAGTATTAAGTTAAGCATTCAGCACTTGGAGGCTAAAAAAATAGATCACCCCTTGGTATCAATCTGACAACATAATGATTCAAGAAATAATCAGTGTTTTTTGTGACAGTTTGTTTCTGGAAAAAAAAGGGAGCAACTTTTTGTTAAGCTTATTAGGAACTCATGTTTGCTTGAACTAGTTTTCAAGCTACCAAAATACATATGTAATGAATTCCGGCATAACTTTTAATTTATATATGGCCCCTCTACAGGTACTTTCTGTTGTTGGGCTGCTTCAAGATGATGTAGATCCAATGGTGTCTGTAATGAAAGTTGAGAAGGCTTCGTTGGAATCATATGCTGATATAGGTGGGTTATAGCTGGGGGCGCTAAAGTAGCAGTTGCATTATCTGTCCAGTTAGTCTCACCCCAGTGCCATAGCATTCTCTCCCAGAAGCAAAAATCCTCAAAACAAGTCTGCAAACGGTTATCTTTAATCTTAACCTTCCAGTGACCATCAGTGAAATTACTTTTCTTGGCTTTCCTTCGTTCCCACTCTAGAGCTGCCTTCTGCTTAGACCTAAGCAAACAGAACTTGTGTAAATTCTCTAGCATCGCATCATGGACCCCCCACCACTATTTATGAGCCACATCACTAGCAAACTCCTTCGATATTTCTACATTCCAGTTGTAATCATAGTCCTAAAATCATAGCCACGGTTTTGAACCTGAATAGTGGAGAACATAGAGAATTGGAGGGTTGGCTCCAAAAAGAAGCGTTTTCATCTCTTTCTTTTCTGCCCCGCCGCCTTCCCAAAAGTACTTTAAGAAGTTCATGTGTTTCAGGATCCGATGCCACCACGTGAAGATTTCATTTAAGTACCCCTGGTCCCCGCCATTGTAGGTTACAATCTCGTTAATGTTGCCCATTAGCAGCTGGAACGTGAAGTTCGACGGTTCAATCACCATCACGCCCGAGTTGAACAGGGTAGCGTTATTTCCACTGGCGGTTAATTTCGGCATCTGAAATAGGATATCGATATTCCTGAGTATGAGCAAATCAGCATCGATGAAGGCGATCTTGTCGTAATCGATCAACTGCCACAGCCAAAATTTACTGTAGTTCCACTCATTGTAGGCGTCCTTTTCGGCTTTCGGGTTTCTAGTTCTTTTAATAGTTCGAATCTTCCATCCCGTAGCCTCCAGGCCTCCCCGGTGATACTCACTGATTGTTTCATCAACAAGAATAACGAGATCGCGGGTTGAACTAGCCATGCATATGCTCTAAGCTGCAGCAATTGCCCCACAGACATAGACGTGTGCTGAGTGCAGTATAGTTGCATACGCTTCTCGTTTTGCATTTCCTGAGTACCAATGTTCTGCATAAAAATGGTATGTTAGTTACTCACAATATTCACCTTCTTGAACTTGATTTCTGAGGCATCCTAATTTATTTTTCAGAGCGAAAATTGCAGCAAACGACATAAACTATCATAGAGGGTTGCAAATACCTACCTGAAGTACTGATTTTGCAGAAGACGCCTTAAGTATTTCCATCAGTTGCAATTTCTCCCCATGTGTTGCTCAGAAACTCTTGGATCAATGGATGGGGTTCAGTCTTCGAAGAAGAGTTGTGCTCCAGGTGGTGGGAATCTTCCATCTGCCCTAAAACCATTTCAATTTGGGAAACTAGCTGCTCATGGTAAAAGGAAGATTTCTATTTCTGGTGGCGTTGGTTATTATATTTCACGTGAGTTACAACTTTTTAAAAAATTTGATACGGTTGAAGACCATTCAGACCATCACTATTTGTGTAGTGATTCTTCATCAACGCAGCCATCAAAAAATTGGGCAAAGAAGATACAAGAGGAGTGGAAGATCCTAGAAAAGGATTTGCCTGACACAATATATGTTAGGGTTTATGAATCGAGGATGGGTATTTTGAGGGTTGTAATTGTAGGAGCGGAGGGTACTCCTTACCATGATGGACTCTTATTCTTTGATGCGTTCTTCCCTAGCAGCTATCCTAAAGTCCCACCGCACGTGTACTACCACTCTGGCGGACTTCAAATCAATCCTAATTTATACGATTGTGGAAAAGTATGCCTCAGCCTTGTTAACACTTGGGAGGGTGACCAACAAGAGAAATGGATCCCTGGCGTATCAACAATGCTTCAAGTGTTGGTCTCTATTCAAGGGCTTATTTTAAATGCAAAGCCCTTCTTCAACAAGCCTGTATATGCAATTATGAGTGGCTCGACAACTGGAGAGAAGATCTCCTTGCTTTATAATGAGAATACTTTTATCCTCTCACTGCAAACGATGGTGTACAGCATGAGGCGGCCACCAAAGCATTTTGAGGACTAGTTTGTGGGGCATTTCTGCAAGTCTGCTCATGATATTCTGGTGGCATGTAAAGCATATATGAATGGGGCTCAAGTAGGGTGTCTTGTGGGAGGAGGGGTTCAAGATGTTGACGAGGGTGACGAGAGCTGCTCACAGAATTTTAAGCAAACCTTGGCTGGCCACATCAAGTTGCTCGTGAAAGCATTCGCACAAGTCGGAGCAAAGGGATGATTCCTCTCTCAGACACAAATGAGAACAGGCTAGTGTCGTGAAAGCATTCGCACAAGTCGGAGCAAATTATTATTACTAGGGATGATAAAGTAATAAATTGCTACACAGATTAAAATTTTGCAATGTAAAGAAATTTCCTTGTTCGAAGTTTAGTTTGTGACCCGTTAATTTGGAATGAAATTGCATATTTTGTTATATTTATAAGCTTAGGAATCTTTATATTTATATTTGGGTAACGGTGTAAAAAAAAAAAATATATATATATATATATATATATATATATATATATATATATATATATATATATATATAGAGAGAGAGAGAGAGAGAGAGAGAGAGAGAGAGGTCCCCAAGTTTTAGGACCCTGAATGAGGTCCATTTTTTTAAAATAGTAAAAAAAATATTTTGAATTGCCCATATAACGTAGCTACCCGTGATGTTTCGCTTGATATTAGGAAATTGAAGTATATTACCTATGTATTTTTTGTATAAAATTCATACTTGGTGGTGTAATTTTGGGAATGGATGTTATTTTGTAATGCAATATGAGTGGACGTATTTTTTGGGAATGGATGTTATTTTGTAAATCAAGGTGAAATGTGAATGAATGACTAGTCAAGTTAATGCCTTTTGTAATGAATTACGAGTGGATGTAGTTTTTGGCAGTTAATATGTCCTCATTTACAAATTTGTAATGATGTCCTTTTTTAATTATGTTGTTATTACCAAAATTATGTCTATTAATATTAAATGTATAAATATTAACCGCATAATTATAAACTGCATAACTATTAAGGTCAAAATAAACTTCCACAGTCAAAATATTAACTCTATAAGTACTCACTGCATAAATTGGATTACAGTGATTTGGCATTAAATAACGTAACTAAGGGACACGTTCAGGATGAATTTGGCGATTGTTATAAAACATAACAAGGTAAAGAAATTCTTTAAAACACCACAAGGTAAAAATCGAATTGATATATAGATCACGACTATATATGATAAGTTTTGGTATGTATATAACAAATAAGAGGTTTTTAAAAAAAAAATGCTTATATTTTAATTCGGCATGTAAATAATGAATAGGATTCACAAGTATTTCCATGTCTATCCCGAATTATGGTTTGATTATCATCGTTTAGGTCTCGAAGCAAACCTTCATCTATATAATCACAAGATAAAAAATCGATCAGAATGGATATGAAAACTGCTTAAAAATGCCACAATGCCTTTATTTTTTTCTTCGTAACACACGAGGTAAAACCCCAATCATTATTGAGATAACGACTAAATGTCCTAATAATTCGTTATGGATAGGGATTCCTTTGTAAAATAATCGGGATACGTGACCCGATTAATCGCCATGCAACCTATAAACCACATTCGATGTCATAAAACCATAAAACATTTTATTGTAATCATTTTTCAAAGCACTACAAGCTTCAAAACACCACAAAATAATTAAATTCCAACAAAAATTTTATTCACAACTTTACAAAACATATATATATATATATATATATATATATATATATATATATATATATATATATATATATATGAATCAGGCTATAGTACATCATGCTCTATACATCACCTGTGCATCACACCTAATTCTAGGCCCTAAAAAACTTTTTTTTTCAAATTTTAGATTTTCCCTTGAAATTAACCTTCCAATAAACCCATATGCAAAAAATTAGGTCAAAATACATTTTGTAGCTATTTTTAAAAAATCCACAAAAAGCTGCTAAAAATACCTTATTTATAAGGGTCTGCGCCAGCAGTTTTTTGTGGATTTTTTAAACATAGCTACAAAATGTATTTTGACCTACTTTTTTGCATATGGGTTGATTGGAAGGTTAATTTCAAGGGAAAAATATATAATTTGAAAAAAAAGTTTTCTAGGGCCTAGAATTAGGTGTGATGTACAGTGTGATGTATAGTGCATAATGTAGGTGAGCCTTCCTCTCTCTCTCTCTCTCTCTCTCTCTATATATATATATATATATATATATATATATATATATATATATATATATATATATATATATATATATATTTTGTTAACCCTGAACCTCCACACGAACGAGCCCTTTGGACTCGCTCGTGCAAGCTAAACAGGGGGGACACTGCACATAACCACCTCACACACGAGCCCCGCTTAAATACTGTCATACCCATGGGGAATCGGACCCAAAGCCATACGGATAACCCGCACCGCTCAGAGCTCGCCCTTACCACAGGCTAGGTAATCGCTGGGGGGATCGAACTCATGACCTATGGCCAACCGAGCGAAACCCTTACCACTGGACCAAGCCAGGGTGGTTAAATGACATATTTAATCATGATAAAAAAAAAACATATTTAAATGACAAGACGAACAAAAAATTTCATACAAAGTACCCTCAATATAGTTATGTTCATACTAAATACTAAACAACTATAGTGATTTACATCAAACCAACAAATTCACACCCCAAAACAATTCATACAAACTCCACACAAGTTAATTTCTTTTTCTTTTATAATGTCCCTTTTTGGTAATATTATTGTGATTTTTGGAAGCCTTTTTCTTGTTGTTTTACGTATTCTTCTTCTTATCTTCACTTTTCTTTTGTGGTCCAACTCCCATTCTAGTTTTTGATGCAAGGATGTCGAATGCTTTAATATCTCGTTCAAGTATGGTTACAACAACAACCTCCTGTAACACCCCGCCTAATTAAATACCGGGTGATCAATCCCATACCCAATTAAATCAAAATATACAGTTGGTTCATTCTTAGCATCATTGTCGAAATTATTTTCCTATCACCTAATACTCAATTAAGCTAGTGTTAAAAACTTTCCAATAAAAAATTCATTTTACCATTTCAAAAAATTCTACACATTCCATTCCACAACAACATAACTGAATAAATATCACAATAGAATTTAAATGCAACTAGAATAAAACTTTACCAGTAAATATATCTCAATACATAAATCCCAACAATAGTAAATGTAACACAACGACACAAGTATAAAATCCTGACTCAGATAGAAGAGAAATATATAAAATCCTCTTGGGCGACAAGCCCTAAATGAAAGATCACTACAGAGTATGAATCAAATAAATGAAGGCGTCTAAACAATACTCCATATCTCCATAGCTCATCAACCATCATAATCCTCTATGGTTGGTGTCCCTGCGGCTGGACACCTGATATAGAAGATTCAAGAGAGAAAAGAGAATATACAAGGAAACGGGTCAGAGCCCGATGGTAAAATAGTTTTGAAAACAGCAAGTGAATAATTGCAATATTTATCACTTATAATATACATGTTAGATTATCGGACCCTCTCTTTGAGATTCTCGCCTCTCATCTAGAGTGCACCCCTAACGTACTTCTAAATCATACTAGTTACTATTCTATATTCTAACTAGTTCATAATTATATCAACTAATCATAGCCCATATCTATCCCGCATATTTTCTTATACAATAATTTATACATATATTCAATAAGATTCAACATGGATAAGCCTTTTTATTTATTCAACATAATTAAGCATTATCATACTTAATTAATTACATACTATTATCTTTCAATTCTACTTAATTCACACAGAAGATAGATCTAACAAGTATATACATATTCATTCAACTCATTATATATATATATATATATATATATATATATATATATATATATATATATATATATAATACAATACGGCACCCCGAGACACAGCTGCGGTGCATGCATTACTTTGTTATTATGTCCCAGTATTGCTTGTCGCCGTATAGGGGACTAAAGGTTCGATAAAGATTCATCGAACCACAAACGTCAAACACAAATAGTGGAGGCGAACATAGTCCTAAGCCTTTGGGCTACGGGCATACCTACGCACCCAAATGACTGTTTTATACCATTGTTCTCACTAATGGTAATCGACCTAAGTCCTATGTTCTCGAGCGACAAGTCAAAGGTCCCATATATTCATCAGGATAAGACTGTCCTCACGCACATACCTCCCGTCGATAGCAAGTAATATAGGTATGTCATACACACAAATTATCAAAAAATAGGCATTATCATCTACCTATATAAAATTTGGTATATATTCGACCTATGTACAATTTTAGGAATTTATTCTATCCCCAAGTACCAGTCGTATTTCATGAATACTACCCGTACTTGTAATCATGATTATCATCATACATTTATTATGTAGTTATTACTCACATGATATTTTATCCAACCCAAGTACTCATATATATCCTCAATATTACCCGTACTTGCTATAACGATTATTTTCCTCTAAGTCGTACAATAATTATGTAGATATCTCTCACAAAATTTAATCCTCAAATCCAAATAATTTTTCAACATTAACCCAAGTCCCTCGCTCCTTGTTAATGTACCAAAATTAATAAAATCTAACCATGGGACAAATTACCATTTTCCAAACTTTTTTTTTCCGATAAAGGTACATTCTGCCAGAAATATAAAATTACAATTTTGAGGCTTTTCTGCTCCGATTTTGAAAAAACTCAAAACTGCAAAGTTGTGCAGAACGTGATTTTATACAAAAAATTTGTGTGCACACTCCCAATTTCCTCTTAAAACAGTCCTAAAATTACCATACAATGTTTGTCATTTTTCAATAATTGTTTTCATGCGTTTTATCCATTTTCTTTTTCATCTAAACCAACACAAATCAATCTGAAACTTCTCCTAATTAATCTCAATTGATATAGCAAGGTATATGATAAGTTTCTAAAAATCAAACAACCTAAAATCATCAAATGGTTTGGATTAAATCCAATTATTCCCTTAATTCTCATAGGTTATTATTTCTCCAAAAATCATATTAACTCAGACTTCTTCTATCATTTGAAACCCAAAATTCATAGAATAGATCATTTAAACAGAAAGAGATTTATTCTATCTAATTTCCATATCAAGAACAATTTTAAAAACTCTATAGTTCATCCTTAAATCTTGTAAGTTCATACTTCTTACTTAACCTATCTAGCATGGATATTGTAAGCAATAATATAAAGCAAGAATCACACTTGCCTTAATTATGTAGGTCTGAACCTTTGGTATGATGGTGTAGAATCCTTTCCTCATTTTTTGGTGACTTTTCGATGGTGGTGCTGGTGGTAGAAGGTGGTTAATCTCCTTTGGCTTGCCCTACAAGTCTCTCCTCCTTCCTAAGCAACCTCTTTTCCTCCCAAGAAACTCTTCACTTTCTCTCACACTAATGCCTCTTAAATGTTTTGTGATAAAATGAAGTGAACATATTTTCCCGTAATCCATTACCTTTATAATAAGACAAATCCCAAAATTACTATTCACCTTCCAAATAAAATGACTAAAATGCTCCATTGGGGTGTCCTTTCATCTCCAAAGTGACCCAAGACCCAAATCCAATACCCGAATAGACTTTTCTGACTATTTCGACCCTTCCGGATGCAACGGCGCACTCAAAATGACCATAAGGTTTATATAAAATAATATTTCCTTTTTATTTATTTAAATTAGTTCCGACACATCCCATACCGCATCCCGACTTAAGTTTCATAATTACCGTATTAGTAACTCACGGCAATATAAATAACATCATATTCATATATTACTTAAATATCACTAAGTAATATTCAGAATCATATATTTCAATATCCACAAGTAATATAAAATCAGGATTAATCCTAATTAATCAATTTAAAATTAATTCCAATTAATCCCATTAATTGTTAATTTAACTCATTTTAAAAGTCATTAAAATTACGGGGTTTTACACCTCCCATCTTGGATGTTTTTAGAGAGCAACTCCATCACCTTTCATACTTGATCATACTGAATATAAAATTTAAGTACAAAGTTTATCATATTGACATACAATTTCATATAAAATGAATATAAAGTTACCAATGAAGATTTTTTTAGTTACGATTAGTGATTGGTAGGATTCTAGATGATAAGATGGGAGTGTGTTAGAAACCATGTCATGTAATCTTCAGTTGAATCCCATGGGAGAGACCCCGATACTGAACTATACTTATCTGGAAGCAAATGGTCTTGCGAGATCTCTTGGTATCATTTCTGATTATCGAACTTCACATAATAAATCACGACTTTATTTGCTCTCTTATAGATAACCGGTTCTATTGTGTCCCTAGGAATGACTTGGACATACCTTAGTTGTCTCAGCATGCACTCCGGATAGTAAGGTTCCTCCACATAAAATCAAATTAATATACCATTGTAAAATGATACTTCGTGGAATGTGTACGCATCTCTTTTGTCATGGCATGAGTCTTAATAAACTTGTAAAGTTTTAATTTGAGTAAAGTTTCAATATGACACACTCGACACTTACATTATTAGAAGACAAGTCATCAAGTTGCTCGGCACTGCATTATTTTGCGAAACCAGCTACAATGACCACCAAGCGATCATTGGCATTTTGTTGTAAAATTCCATACTCAAGCGTCCCCCAAGCCTAGTACATGTCCATACATCCATGACTACATGAAAAATATACAGTACAATTACCAATGTCTCAATTAATATAATCATTTACTATTATATATATAATTATAATTATAATTATAATTATAACTATAAATTGACTCAATTAATATAATCATTTCTAATTATAGAAGAGAAAGTCACCCACTCATCTACTTCACCTTGGATGTAGATCCTAAGGAAAGTTATCTATATAAGTGGGATAGGATTCTTATTCCCCATTCTAACCCAACTTTATTCGAATTCTTCAATAGTTGAAGCTAATAGACAAATATGTTATTTTTAATCTTGTCAGAAAAAATGATGAAACCTATGACGTACAACAAATATGCCCTAGCACAGTAATCAAGTTGGTCTTTAGGTGCATCGCTCAATTTTGATTTCTCTTCAAACTTGTCGGCAATCTAGTTAATTTGCACGGTATATGATGCCTGTCATTCTTCTTTTTGCTTCTTCAGTAGTTACTCCCAATCAATTAACTAGAAGATTTATTGCCTTGGTGGGCTGTAATTCCCTACCCCCATCATCTCCACATGTAAACATTCCAACTACAATGAATTTTAGAATTAGAGTACGTCATCAAGTGTGATACTCATCTTTCTAAAGGGCTTGTGAAAATTTTTACTCTTGGGATGCCACCTCTTGATAAATGCATAAATCAATGCATAGTCTATATATGGTGATTGTGCTGGATCAACCCCATTAACCCGAAATTTCATACCATGTCTCGTACGCCTTTACTTAGTTTCTCCACTAAACAATAATTTATTTTATTCTAATAGTTCACACATAATAATGGTCCATGTTCAGGATATGTAATAAAAATTGAAGAGGTTTAGTGGATACGTCATTTTAATTTGTTGTAAAATAACAAGATAAGTAAATTTTTAACCTGAGAATGAGTTCATATTGCTTAAGAAATATGGTTAGTGAAGTGTTTCAGAAACTAAAGATCATTTATCCCTCCATCTGTGACAACCTCTCCCTTATTGGATGGAACTGACTCGGTTTCAGATTCACCATCTTCGCTACTCGTATCGGGGACATTCGTAGGTTACCCCCCCCCCCCCCCACACACACACACACAATTTGTATTGTTTGAGCCTGTATTAGAGTATAAGCCTTCTCATGTATAGTACTGCTGATTGGAATGCTTTCACCCTCAACTATAGCAAGAAATTAATCCCTATGTTTACTCTTAGAAACTGTTAATGGCACTCGCTTTCTCAGTTTGTATATAAATTTAGGTTCCATGATTTAACATGTGATTCATATAATAGTTGGAAAATCATTGAGCATTCGTAAAACAATAACAATTTGAAAAATACTTAACTATATAAAAATAACTTACTAATTGGGATTCAAATAACAAAATAACTACAGAAAATCGGTATTCAAATAACGAAAGGAATGCCAACTATTGGTTTTAGAGTAATGAATGACATTATTTTTATATTGAGTTTATCTAGGCAACATTATTTTGATATCGATCCTGATTTTTCTCAATTCAATCATTATCTAGGCAACAATTGGAATATTAACAAATGTCGTTATGTCACCATGGAAATTTTTAACATACAAGAAGCTCTTTATTATTAGTATAAGAAGAACGATAAAAAATATTATTATCATTATCAATATACCGAGTTCTCTCAGAGCCAATTGGGATGAGGATCTCGAATTAAATATAGTTACATTTAGGAGTGAAGTTTTGATTCGGGATGAGAAACACGAGTGGTATTATTACCTTTCAAGATCAGAACGCCATTGTTGTTGGGTTTTGACGATTACTCATGCATGGCATTTAAGACAAATTCTATAACGATTTGGGACAAACGTTACATGTTTGGGGTTTAGTTTTGTGGTGTTCAAATCTTGTAGGTTTAGTTTGTGGTGTTCAAAAGTTGTATTGATCATATATTGTGGTGTTCGACTAGTTTATGGTTTCAAACCCTTGTTGCGTACATTATATATAACATGAGTTGAAGTATATACCTTTGTGTGAAGGACAAAAGTTGTTCTTGAGAGTGTAGGTTTACTTCTTCTTTTGAGTTGAGAGTTGTTCTTAAGTTTTTCGTAAGAGTGTGGGTTTACACCAAAGCTAGAGAGAGAGGGGGATATATATATATATATATATATATATATATATATATATATATATATATATATATATATATATATATATATAGAGAGAGAGAGAGAGAGGTGGAAGGAAAATAAAAAAAAATCACTTTAGATATGTGGGTGCCCTTTAGTGATAGAAGGTAGTACTTGTGATCCAAGTGTAGTGTCAGTTATTATTATCAAGTGTGGGTGTTATTAAGTTATTTATTAGGTGTGAATAATAGCATCCTTATTTTAGCTACCATCAGTTACGTTTCATGTTAGTTTGAGTACCTAAGTTTAATATAATTTTTTGCACTTTTTTGGAAACAAAAGTCACTAAAATTTACAAACTGTATAAAAATGTATCACAAATAGTGAAAATAGTACTCAAAATATTATATTAAACTTTAATACGAAAAAATGATATAGCACAACTCATAGGAGCGAAAGGTCAGATGACTTTGAATATATGTGTAAGTTATTACCTTATGTTTTTTTGTCTTTGTATTTACACCACATCTTTAGTGAATTTTATTAGTAAGTCGAAAAGAAGTGGTGAAGGTATAAGGTTGTTGGGGGACAAGTGGTGCACACACGATTTTGAAAAAATTAAAATTTTAGAATTTTGAGGGTTAAATTGTAATTTTCAAAAACTATATGGTTAATGAATCTAAATATTAAGGATTCTTTATAAGTCCTTACCCCTTGTCCTAACCCCAAAAAAAAATCTAATTTCATTCTTGATGGCACTGAAATTATCTTTGACCTCGGCCTCGTAAAATATGCCTTCTTAAAGTGGGATGAGGTGTTATGGGTTGGAAATATCAAGGCCATAAGGATTTATAGTGGTTCAGTATTTTAGTTGAGGTACCTACATCCAATCTTAAAACTTTTCTCTATTGAATATTCATTATAATGGTCAATAATACAAATATGTCCAATCGTAGACTTTGGTTAATATTCATTCTAATGGTATCTCTTATTAACTCATATACTATCTATTTTCAACTCCAAAAAATATTAATGTATAACACTAAAACTCACTAAAAATGGATCATTGGGACTTTACAAGCAAGACATATGATGATAGTATAAAGGAATCCTCATGAATAGTCTCAATAAACTTCTAAAATAAGTGTGATGGTGCGGTGTAAGTGATATACAAGCTAACAGTCCACAATACACTTGCAAAAAATTATTTTCATGTCATTTTTGAGAAATTATTTACATGAAGCACATAAATATATGGAAATAAACTATTCAATTTTCTTTTCATAAAAAAATTTATCCATTAACATTTAGCATGGTTAAACACAAATAAAAAATCAAGAAAATAAAAATATTTTTGGATTTTTCATACATGTGTCAAGCATATAAATGAAAAGGTATGAGAGAAGTAAATAACATATGCATAACAACAAAATCTCATACAAAAATAAATAAACTCAAAATATTTGTGGATTTTTATCCAAATTAATAGATAAGAACAAAGAAAGAGATGAAAAATTCATGTATATGCAAATGAAGGCAACCTCTCACATAACAAATTCTCACAACACAATCACTCCCCAAAGCATAACCTAGGATGAGATATGGAACATGAGACAATAAAATTCTAGCTATGACAGTCACTTAACAACTCAAGTGGGAGGACAAACCTCTTCGGTATCAATGATAGGTGGAGAAACACTTAAGGATGACTCACATAAATGTGGAAACACAAATACCAACACACAAATTGTTTTTCTTCTTCCAAATATCCCTTGAAATGGGATTCTTTGTTTTAGTGACAACCCTTGAAACAACTTGAGTCACATAACCTCCTTATTGAAAACTTTCCTTTTTAACAAAATCTTGTTTTACCCCAAATCTCCTATTTCCACCCAAGTGAAGAGGAGCATAAGGAAAGATTTTCAATAACCAAAACCATTTGATCTAAAATTTATGTTTCTCCCAAAAATATTTTCATTTTTAAAATTTCTACCACAATCCATAGTCAACTCTTTGACTTTTGTCACACGCACATTCAAATAATATTCTAAGTCATTAAAAGAATTAAAGGGATCAAGGTCATGTGAAAATGAATCATCGTGATAATTTTTAATCACGAAACAAAAAAACTCTAAGATGTCTGATTTTATGACAATGATGCATATATAAAGTTCATGATGAAGAACCTTAGGATAAGATTTAGGAACAATTCTCGCCTTTTTATTTTATTACTAAACAACTTTGAGATTGCATGTGCTCGAAACAGAGATAGACGATATGTAACCAATTAAATTTTCTTTCAAAAGAGACAGGGTTTTCTTTTCAAACTCAAGATTGGGAAACAAATACAAAGCATAATGTTTATGTGATGAATTGTTTACTAATTAGATTACACCAAATTTTATATTCAATATTTTGGTGACATGATCTAAGTGCGAAAAGATACACAATACAACACAACACAACATCAAGGAGTATGAAGAAAAACCCACAATAGAAGAAAAAAAACTTAGGGCGAAAGAATGATAAATGTACTATGTTAGAGTTTTAAAACTAGAGGAAATAAACTTATAACCCTCACAATGCTAAACTTACTAAACACTCCACCATATCCTTCATAGAGAGTGCCAACAATTGACGTGTTCTTAATTACAACTACCCCTTAATTTAATCTTTCCATCCTCCCCTTTTTGTCAGTGAATTGACAAAGGTAAAGAAACATTAGATTAAACAAGTGTAATAAGAATGATCATATAATGAGTCATTTCAATAAAAATTAAACAAAGATAGAATATCAAATTCAAGGAATCTAGTCCATATTTCACTAATAGAGATTGCAAAATAACGTAATCAAGCTAGTGCATGTAAAAGTGCACTATAAAATAGATATAATGAGGCATATGTGCAAGGAAACAAGTATGAATCATGGTTTAGTAGGCAATAAAGCGAGTGAATAATAAACCTACATAATCCATGGTGTGCCAAATAAAAGCACATGATATAATGCGCTAAGGATCAAAAGATAAATAATCATGACAGAGGTATGATTGAACTAAGCACATATATATCTAAAATGACATATAAATGCCATAAAAAGTATCCAAAGACGCTAATGAGAGCTTCATCAAAATTTATACTCCCACCTGCTAAGTACACAACTATAATATCCAAAAGCGACATAAAAAAGTCACCAAAACAAAAATAACTAAATAAAGTTTATGATTACAAAAAGATTTCTAAATAATGCCAATTGCCAAAAGATATCACCACCTCTTATTCTTCTTCCTCGTCATCATTATCATCATCATCATCATCATCATCATCATCATCATCATCATCGTCGTCGTCGTCGTCTTCATTAGAGTTTTCTTGATATCGTCTAAGTATACGTACTTCTTTCTGAAAATCGATAACATCCTGTTACATGACATCCATTTGAATGAAGACTGAGTTTTTAATTATAGTTTGATACTCTAGGAATGAGGTAACCTGGGTGGCAATATGAGGACATAATAAGTGAGAAACCCTGCCAAATATTTGTGTGATCGCATTATAAAAAATGTGGGTGCTAGTTGAATGCGAGGGTGGTGTGGCCCTATGTCATGATTGAGAAGTTTCAACACCAACTCCTTGGGTGATAACTTTGTTCACTTCATCCATAGCAGGGAGTGGAGTATGTTTGGGAAATTTCCTCTTACCATCCTAAAATGTGGTGTAGCTTATATCATCTTTCATTTATCTCCTTAGAGTAAATATGAACATTATTTGCCAATAAGAGACGAGTAATGGGACGTACAAACAAAAGATTTGGTCGCTTGTCCATATCCTTTCCCATACACTTGTTGATAATGCAATCAATCACTAGGTTATCATTTTCCCTTCCCAAGCCAATAGTGACATTAGTGCCAACAACATGTAGATTTTTGCAATCATAGAAAGGAATGGATTTGTCATACAGGCTTTGAGTGATGTTTGTCGAAAAATGATATGAAGAAGGTAGTATAATTCAATTTATAACAACTTGACATAATACAAGAGATTAATTGTCGAAACCGCAACAATCTATTATTTCAATATTTTGGCATTTAATATTTTTTTTAGGTCGGACAAAATTAATAATGAATGTTTGACTAAGATTTACGTGTTCACCATAGTCAAGGGATAAATTTCATCATTCCCTTTATTCCACAGTTTCGAGCAAGAGAAGTCTCGCTTGTTCACACGTTTGTTAGTGATCATGACATCATCACATGACACAAACTTGCACTATACAATAAGCACAATTTTTCATTGACAATGGATTACATGAGAAGATGTTAACCATTGAAATTTTGAAATTGTGCAAACGACTGAGATTCGAAAGGTGTAATATTTGTATATTTAAAATTACGAGGAAATAAGAGAAAGTATATTATTGTTTAAGACCACCTTCAAAGCAATTTTATATTTCTTTTACACTGTAAATACTCAAATGTATTTTTACTCTCCCTAAAAGTTGATTTGCTCCAAGGGAATAAGCAAAAAAAGTGTTCTCGCGACAAGTGAAATGCCGAATAAAGAGTGAAAAAAATATTTAAAAAATAAAGAAAAAAACTTTAAAAAAATACCAAAACACTAAAAAAAAAAAAAAAAAAACGACGCTCGCGCATTAAGTAAAGTGTTGTGGGAGCCTAGTTTCGCCACATTTTATTTAGCAAAATTGATTGCACTATATAACCAATTTTGTGCACCCAATTGTTTTTTACAAATATGTTGACGGCAGCCACAACACAAAATGAAATAGAAAAAATGACATTTTACAATATGCCGATAACTCTAGATAAAGAGAGAGAAATGAGGAAAAGTATTCATCTTGACGAGTACTCCTTAAGTTAGAAAGAGGACGGTAACAGAAATTAAAGTTAAAATGAATGGAACATTGATAGTATCTACTGATTCCTGAATATATTATTTGTGAGTTATATTAGTAATTTTCTTATAATTCCTTTCTTTTATCCTCAACTCTGAGATAGTTATGGGAAAGTGCATTCTCTTCTACACCACACTCGCAAACAAATTAATTTTTTTATTATCCTTTCTCTTTTTTCTCGTTTCTAGGAACAAGACTCGATCAATGGTCAAGATTAAAACTTGTTCACTATTATCAAATTTGGCTAGTTTGATTATAAAAAAAGAAAAATAACTATTAATTTGAAATGGATGGCGTAATAACTAGCTATAAAATCACATGCTTAGGTTCGGTAATAATGGTGAAAATTTAACACAAACCCTTCCAAGTTGAATTCAAGTCATTTTAATTTATGACCGATGGTGTCTTGCCATGTTCGTGCCCAAATTTTTTTTTTGCTTCCAGTACTTGTTCATGTGTTGATGACATTTAAGTCCTCATGTTCTGTATATATGTAAAAAAAGACGAAGATACAACTTGTTGTGTATATGTATTTTGAAGGACATACTTGTATTTATTTTGCCGAAATCTTCAAATTGTTTAATTTAATAAAGTTTTACTTGGAAAATGTTTTCTTCCATCTTTCACATGTTTGATTGTAATAAGAGGGTTTTGGGGAAAGGTCCTTATAATTGTCAAAGTGTATAAAAATAGGACACTCCAAATAATTTTATAAATTTAGTCTCTGTACTAAAAACACCATGAAAAATGGTGAAAAATGATGCCGCTGGCGCGGACCAAAAAAATGAACTCCTAACTCTAAAGGGATTGCACAAATAAATGTTATTGTACCACAAAGACTAGATTTATAAACTTAAAAAATATTGTCCTAACAATCAAAATATAGGAAGGAACATGACCTTTACCTTAATTATCCATTGTAAATAATTGAAAAGAGGTTGTTCATGTAGACAATGGGTTGTATATAGGCTACATTTTTAACTTGTGGGGGAGGTGGAAAAATAAAAGTTAAAAACTAAAAAAGTTGTACATTCTTCGATATGGAAAGTTTTCCATGGAAAAAAAAAAGAGTATCAAACACAACCAATTGGGTGTTGTGGGGTGAAGGTGGATAAATAAATACAGATTCCACATATCTACGGAAAAGAATCAAACACATCATTCTTCTTCCCATAGAGACTAGAACAGCCGCAAAAAGGAATGTCGCAATTCTACTTTATATCAAATCCTACAAGGTTTGTTAACTGGTATAATAAAGAAGCAAAAAGGTAAGGCCCCATTGGCCAAGCCTCGATTTGAGACCATTTAACAATAATCTTAGACATATGTTGCGATTGTAAGGAACCAGGTGACTGCATTTCATGAAAGGAACCATTCAACTCAATAAAATCTTTTTCCAATAATTAAGGTGGTTTCATAAATCTACTTTTCTCATTCTGCTTTGTTCAATGCAATATTCTCGATAAAACCACCTGATTGCATGTCTTTTTTCATGGTATTCCGTCAAGTTAATTTTTGTCTACCTCTAACGTTACCATTAATACTAACTAAAACATTATTCCTTACGAGACTAAATCATTCTTCCTTACGAGCGCATCCATTGGTCTACGCTTGATGTATCCAAATCATTCAAATCGAATTTCTCTCAATTTATCTTCTATAAGAACTACTTTTACCGTTTCACGAATTTGTTCATTTTAATTTTATCCTCTCGAAGTTCACCACAAATCTATCTTATTAGCATTAACACTCATTTTTTGCATATTTTTTTTTAATTGTCAATATTTTGTTCCATATAACACGAAAGGCCTTTTGACCGTTCTATAAAAAAATTCTACGTCAATTCCAGTTTTAACACTAGTCATCCACCAACTAAAAATCAGACATCAACACTGAACAACCACGTCATACATTTGATGGTTGTAAATATTGCCTAAACTCCAGCTGAGAAGATGTTATCATTTGTCTAAATATGGAATACTGGGAAAAAACTTGTGAAGAAATAAATGTACTAGCAAATACAATATATTCTTAGCTTTATTTTCCTTTCACGTTTCTATTACTTTCCCACAATGATTGCATCTCCGAAACAATAAAGAATAGTATGACGAAAGATAATATATACTACTCCCCCAGTCTCAACTTAAGAACCCATTTGAAAATCAACTAATCAAATTCCATGAGTTTTTATCATGAGCGTTGATTACATTAATGTCATTTTTTAAGAATAGCCTCCGAGATCCAAACACAGCATTTGGCCATTGTTGAAGATACAAAAAAAAACTGGCTGCTAACACGAGAAGCATTCACCTTAACAAGCATATCATCCATACACCTCGACTGCAAATCAATGCTTAAAAAGGTTTCCATCTCTCCCCATTTTAAGATTCTAAAAACTCATATATATATATATATAAAGTCTTATGTAAGGACTTCTTATGGTACAGACTCCGATACATACTATTTTTTAAAATAGTAAAAAAATAAATTTTTTTAATGAAACTTCATGGATTTTATCTCCACGGTGAGAAGATCATCTCCAAATTTTTTCATCAAAAAATTCAAAAAAAACATTGAGATTAAGTGATATGTAAAAAAAATGTATAAATATGTATTTTTAACCGTTGAAATGTTAGGTCGGCACCAGCCACTTTATTGATTGAATTTTTTTATGAAACTTCACAAATATGATCTTCTCACTGTCGAGATCATATCCATGAAGTTTCAACAAAAAATTCAATCAAAAAGTGGGTGAGATGACCGCCAACATTTTAACGGTCGAAAATGTATATTTATACCATTTTTCACATATCACCTCATTTCAACGGATTTTTTTATTGAATGTTTTGATGAAAAAAATTGGGGATGATCTTCTCACCATGGAGATCATATCCATGAAGTTTCATCAAAAATTTCATTTTTTTTACTATTTAAAAAAAATGGTATGTACCGAGATCTATACCATAAGAAGTCCTTACAGGAAGGGGCCTATATATATATATATATAGTTGGGTTGTTGGGAAGCCTCCAAAAGCTCAATCTTTTTTTCTCAAATTTTTTACTTTTTAAAATTATATGATAACACGTGTCCCCATATGGGACTCTTATTTGTAACCACCCACTACAAACATATACTTAAAAATTACCTCATAACTACCCACCACATTTCCTCTCTACGCTCTCTACATCTCCTTCAACCCTTGACCACTCTTTTATACCTCACCTTTCTCACATATCTCATAATATGTACTCAAAAAGGTTATATATTTAGAAGATACACAAACATATATACAAACACAACACCTTTATTTCCTCTCCATTGTTCTTTACACTCACAAAAGAACACATCCATTACTTAGTTTTAGTATGGCAACATCGATATTAAAGTCTCATCCTCTACACAAATTTTCTCTCCCATTACTAAAATGGGGTAAAAAAATCATTTTTGCATACTCTCAAGTTCCCAGAGGAAATTAGAAAGTAAGGGTTCTAAGGAGGATGAGGAATCTTTAAAGCCGTGGAATTGTAGGCCGATGAAAGTTGGATTGAGATTGAAAACGTGACTAAACCCATGAAATTGAGAGGCAGTGTTGAGGGAGAAAAGAGGAAACTTTGGATATCATTATCCAAGGAAGACATTTATGCTTTGACAGGAGGGAAGCCATCGAGGAGACCTAAGAAGAAACCCAAGACTCTACAGAAACAACTCTATCTATCAGATTCTTTCTGTTTTTTTGGGTGTTTTTAGCGTATGTTTTGTATTTCTCTAATTTACGATTTTAAGAAATATTTGTTTTCATGGTTTATGCCATCATCACCCCCTCTCAGTGATAGTGCTATAGCTTTTAAAGAGATTTGTTTGGTTTAGAGCTTCAATGATGGTACAGATATTTTTGTCAAAGAGTATCACCTTTCCATGTTTTTTTATAGAGCTTCAATTTCATTGGTTATCATGTTGGACTAATTATCTGAAAAATTATAGGGCACATGTTTGATAAAATGTCCATGTGAGCGATTTCGACACAAGACTTATCAAACTAGAAGAAGAAGAATTGAGCGGTCAAGGTTTTGGTGCAACTATAAATAGGTTTTTATCCACACTTACATGTCCGTCGTCGTTTTCTTTCAATTTTACTTTTCACCCATCGTCATTTGTGTGCAAATATCACTCTTGGGCAGTGCCAACCTGCCTATTACCTTTATATTCCTACTCTCTGTTTTTTATTTTTTTTCATCCTCTTAGATATTAGTTTCTAATTTATGTTTGAGCGGAGGTTTACGGATGTGTGTTCAGGTGTGTTAGGGTAGGGGTGGACAAATTTCTAAAAGAAGATAAATTGGGATATCTTCTTTCTTGCCACACACGTAGTAGAAGAAGACTGTTGAAATTACCAATTATTGATCTTTATGAATTACTTTAAAAATAAAAATAAAATAGCACACTTTGGTTATCATTTCACATCTCACACGTCTGTGATCCTGTTGTGGTGTGTGTCTACTGTGTACGACTGTCATTTAAATCATGTTACAAAAGTGTGGTGATTTTTTTTGTTTGTTTTTTAAAGTAATACGGAAAGATCAATAGTTGGTAATTTCAACACCAGTCTTCTTCTACTGCATGTACTTTCTTTTGTGTCATGTAACAAAGGTCTCTCTTTCTAAACATGATACAAACTGACGAGCAAAATCGAGTTTGTTTTCTTATTTGGCATCTCAAATTGATGAGATCATAAAATTCTTATAAATAAAAAACTTGCCCCCACTTTTTTTAACTTTATGAGCAATTTATATGTCACTTAATTCTAACTAATTTTAGTCTGTCATGCTGTGTTTTAATGTTATGTTTCAGATGATAGGACAAATACAATGTATAGTGTGATTTTTTTGGGGTTTAGTATTATGTGATGTCAAGTATATAATTTATTTAGCTATTGCAAAGGACATATAAATCCCTGCATCTTAATATACTTTATGATCGTACCATTGATAAGAATCCTTTTTTCATTTCATTTTTAGTACCATACACTTAATGATCGTACCATTGATACAAAGTTCTTTTCTAATTAAATTTTCATTACCTACAACAAATTTTTCAAGTACATATATATCGTCTAGCAATAACACAACTCTCTTAAAAGAGTCATCCCACCTAAACCTCCTCCGATGAATTTTTTCTAGAAACCTCACATGTTTAAATTCTCTATCTCGCTTATTTTCTAAAACTTTAATGTAGTTTATAGGCGCATACGAAGTTTCTACAGTGTATGGTTTAGTGACAGACATGTACAATAAAATTCATAAGAGAGAGATGGAGATGCTTATAATGGTGCATCCCAAAATATTATTGTATTTAACTATATTCAGTTTTTGAATTAGATGAAAGTAAATTATATAATAAAACTAAACTAAAGTTAAATTACAAGTTATCATAATATTATAAATACAACAAACGTACTTTTATATACATATAATCTTAATAATGGTATAGATAACTGTTATACTAAAAGTATTAGAAAGGTAATGCGTATGGTTCAAAATGTCATTATGAGAAAATTAACAGGTGATGGGGCATGTGTAATGGTTAGTTAGTTGGTAAAATTAAGTTTTAAGAGAATCATTTATTAAGCGGAGAGAAAGATGAGAGATTAAGGCAGAGTTGTGATGTGGGAAGGAGAAGCATGTGGTGAATGGGTTCCGGGGTAATAGGGTAGTGTCAATACATGTATGCATAATTGATAATAGAAAATATTTTTTAGGAAAAAACAAAGACTAATACAACATTGAAAAGAGAGAAAGGTACAGAGGTTTGTTGAGTTGCATTGAAGAAATTTTTAATAATATGGCAATGTAGGCCCTGGTAAAACACAAATATGACTTTTATGTTTAACACGGGATTAACTATGCTCAAAATTATATTTTTTATTAAATCACTTGCAGAATTTTCCTCATTAACCACCCATTTTTAATTTTTTTCATGTGTTCACTTAATGTTTTTAGTCATAACAATTTACTTCAAATTTTTTAGTATGTATATTGTTTTTATATGTAAAATGCTTGCAAGCTATAATTTTATATCAATATATTCTTTTTAATGTGTGTATTCGATTTTCTTATAATTATGTAATTCGATTAACTATTTTGGCATGTAGTAATTTTTTTTATTAATTGAATTTTCACTATGTCTCTTATGAAAATAAATCGTCATAGATATTTTATGAGTTAACCACTATTATTGATTTTTTTTCAATTACTCATGTTGTTTCTTGATTAAATGTGTGTACTTAAGTCATTTTTTCAATTATTTAATACGCATTAGACTGGCCAGTGTCGTGTTTGTTGAAAATTTTAACACAAACATGATAAATACACGATACATTGTGTAAATTTGGGGTCTATTTTGCGTTATATTATTTACCATAGGCACACATGTATGCTAGATTATGGGTGGTAATTAGTGTCTTGAGGTCGTGTTTTGACACGAACAAAACAAAAAATTGATTTCTAAGTACTGCGTGCCTTAAATTAATTATAAGAACTTAACTTCAAACTTTAAATGATATTGTGTTTCCACGCTTACGATTTGGTGTGATTGTAGCAATGGGTCTTATACTTTTACCGATTTTTCATTTTTTTGAATACTAATCAAAATTATATATTAGATTACATATTAGAATAATGTATTTCAAAACGCGTTACACCCGACCGTGCATCGCACGGATCACCACTAGTATATATATATGTGTGTGTGTGTGTGTGTGTGTGTGTGCGCGCGCGCGCGCGCGCTCATCTATGAACATGTACAGGACAAAATCGAATTATAGTAGTATAGATGAGTGAAACATTGGTTGATTATTTTTCCTTTGTAAACACCAACAAATTTTCACCTCCATTGGATTCCTTGTTACAGTAAATCTGTTGGACTGCCACTCGTAACAAGTTCCAACTCAAAGTACCCCCATCAATAACCATGTACTGTGTTGTAAAGTGTTTCAAGATGACTTATAAACTGAGTCAAAAATTTGGCGCTAGAATAAACCTCTAGTCTTATAGTACTTTTCAGTGTTCTAAAATCACACCTACAGGCTAGGCGATGATTCGTCCCCTCTCGTTGGAGAGAGGGATAAATGCACTATTATTGAAACATTGATATAACTTAGTCGCTTAGACTCTGCTGAATTGTTAAGTTTGTCCTAATAGCTGATTTTCAATAGTATTATATTTAAAAATTAAATTAAATTAAATACCACCTACGAACCTGCTCAGGCGGCATCTAGCCAAACCTGGGCTGCCAGGCAACCTCTAAACTCCCTCTTTCGGCTTAGTGCTTTTCAGAGCACTGGTATTTCTTAAGTAAAACCTAAGAAGCACGGGCAATGGATCAGACACGGGTCACGTACGTATGTCTGACACGGCACGGACACGTTAACACACAAAAAAAAAGAATACAACACAGCGAGAACACGTTAATTTTGTAAATTAGAGAAACGTGAAAATGGGTGTCGAACACGGACACGTTGCCTTCTCAGAAGTATTCATGCTTAGTTTAGAATATACAACAGTGAAATTTTTTTTTATCTGGGATCAGAAGCATTTATTGCAATGCTTTTTTAAGGTTGGTCTTGTGCAAGGGGTCATTTGAATGGAGCGTCTTCTGACAAAAAACTGTGGGTTGGTAATTATTGCGATCTATTTTCTTGCAAATCATTCTTTGACCTCTTAATTGATTCCCCTAGCGTTCCTTATTTTAGTCCGCATAAGATGATTTGGAAAGTTAAAATTCCTTCAAAAGTCCAAATACTAGCATGATTGGTAGACTCATTTAAAAAAAACAAAAGAATAATGATACGAGTCCCAAAAATATCTCTCAAATCCTTCTCCAAATGATGTGACATTCCAATAAATGTTGTACACTGCGTGTAATAATAACATAGTACAATACTTTATTGCTATGCCAGCTCATTTGATGGATGATTAGGAGTATTTATTTGGTACTCAAAAAAAGTTGAACACATGCAATTTGATCCAAGGGGCCAAAAACACGTCTCTACTTATTGGTCTGTCATGTGCAAGAAAAATGGTAAAGATATTGATCATATTCTACTACATTGTGAGCTTTCAAGATTTTTGTGGAACAAAGATTTTTTGGAACTTGGCATGGTGGGACAGTAACAAGGTCTTGGGCTGAATTTTTGCACGTGGAATGGAGGCTGAGAGGGGGATGGAAAGAAAGTTATTAGGAACCTATGAAGATGCATAATATTAACGCTAGCTAGGAATTGGAAGAGAGGAATTTTTGAGAAAGAAGAAACAACTAAAGAGGAAACATGAGGTAGAATCAATCATACATTCTCTTTGGGCTTCAACATCAAAGGCCTTCAAGGGTATTTTTTGGGGGGGATCTTAAGTATTTAGTCCTATTTATAATAATTTATTTGTCACCACTCCTATGTTTTTATTTTTTTAGTTGTTGGTCCTATATTGGACAAATGTCATTGTCTACAAAAAGAAGGATGGGTGGTTACAGGGAAGTTATAGGCGGTTGTGGGTGGTTATGAGACTTTTTAAAATTTTAAAAATACATGGGAGTGGAGCCTAAATACATCTTTGTAGATGGGACTAAAGCCAAAAAACCTATAAAAAAAATCCCACATGCAAGCAGAATCAGCAAAATAATAGTAAAAAAAATTTCAGTAAAATATACACAAACATCCCACAGCAGCCCCAAGAAAAACATCTGTTGTTTTTTTTTCCACATGGAAGCAAATCCAGCAAAATAAAAATAACAAGAATTGCATTAAAACATAAACAAACCACAGCAGCGCCAAGAATCTCTCTCTCTCTCTCTCTCTAGAGAGAGAGACACACACTCTCTCATAGCAAAGAATTAGATCAGGTTATGCCCAGTCTGGCATAACAACCTGGTGTCAGGGCAACAATTCTGGACCAGAATTCATCATGCCAGACAACTCACGCTAGCAGCAATTTGAAAGTGCTCTCTCTCTCTCTCTCTATCCATCTATCTATCTCTATCTCTCTCACACACACTCTCTCTCATAGCTAAGAATTAGATCGGGTTATGCCCAGTCTGGCATAACAACCTGGTATCAGGGCAATAATTCTAGACCAGAATTCATCATGCCAGACAACTCACGCTTGCAGCAATTTGAAAGGGCACGTAAGATGAATTCATCTACATGAACTAGAGGCAAGACGTACGGGAGAAAAAATTGGAGGCAGTGCATCAGGCCATCGAAATGATAGGGAGACTACAACAAAACCGATGCGGACCCTTTTGGTACAACAGTGGAGCAACCAGAGGCAGGGGTGGAGGGCCGTGAAATGATCAATTCACTTCAGGCCTTCAGGGATTGGTCAAGATGAGATCTGTGACGACAACACCAGCAACGTTCTGATGTAAAATAAGCGGAAAAAAGATGAAAATCTAGCATCACCTCTCTGAATTTATATTCAAGACAAAAAATGAAGTGACAAGAGGACTGTGATAAAACTAGTATTGGGGAACAAGACTAGTAGCTACCAACCTCATACTCCATCTGTCCCAAATTAACAGTCGCCGTTTGAAAGTCGAACATATAAAGATAAGTTTTTAGTTTCCAAATTCATCCTCCTAAAAAGGATGAATACCCTTTAAAGGCGAGACATGAACTTGCATCATTTGCCTCTTATTGGTGTGGTTCAAGTGGGTAACTTTATGATCTCACCTAATTTTGTATACTATATTTAGGAACACGACTGTTAATTTGGGACAAACTAAAAAGGAAAGCATAACTACCGCCCATGAGAGCTCATTACCACCATATCCTCTATAAACACACACTAACCAACTTGGGTACCTCGCTAATGATCGTATACGGACTTCAATACCATCATAAATGTTTTTCGATACTTGAATACTTTTTTCTTGCTGAATGTAAAAGTTTCCATAATTGATTGTGTTTTTTTTTTTACATTATAACATTTAGTGACAAAAACATTCAGCGACAAAAGAAGAAGTATCAAAATCTAAAAAACAATTATGGAGGTACTAAAGTCTATATATGGCCCTTGGTGGGGTACCCAAACACCCTAAAAATGAAATTGAGAAATTTGTCAAAGATATAATAGACACAGGTGTTAACAAACCTAAGCGGAGGAACTGTCTTGATATAAGGAACTTGAAAAGCTGAATATCAAGGACAGTTTCTCTAGGCCCGTTTTAAAGGAACTACTTAATAAAATACATGAGGAGTAGTCTTTTTCTTTCTTTTTTTTCAACCTGAATTTGAGGTTTGGCTATCACTAGATCAGAGTTTTTTATGATGATATCAACGGAGCTAGTTTTGTACTTGCTAGGGACATTAGGAACTCATAAGCACAAAAAGCATTATGATGTATTATTTTAAAGTTTCAAGGGAGCTATATCTACAGCACCTGTCCTTGCAATGCCAAATTTTAAACTGTTCACACTTGAAACATAGGCATGTCACAACTGTTGTGACACAACAGTGTTGGGAATGTAATGCTGTTAATACGGGAGACCTAATGCTCAAGCAAGCAAGGTTTTTCCCCAAAAGAACTCACAGTTGTCTACATTTGAATATAAAAAATCTTGGCCACAGTATTTGCAGTGGACGAGTGAAAGACTTGCTTCACCGGCCAATACTTTATAATTAAGACAGACCAGAGTTCAAAATATTTTGGAATGCAAACGTACCACCAACACATCAGCCCTGCAGATTATTACAGAAATTAGGCAGGTGCTTGTCAGTGTGATCGCGCGACACGCTTTTGCTCTTTTTGAGCAAAAAAGGCCACACAACCCATTCAGATTTGCAAAAGTCACAAATAGTTTTTGTGATTGATGATGTCTCACGCAATTTGGACATGATTGTGCTATTTTGGCGCTATTCGAGTTCCTGGTTATTAATATCCAAATAGAAAACTACGTCATTTTGTACTTTTTTGTGTGTGTTTTCTTTTGTCTTTGTAACATTTAGAAAACAAGACACCCGCGAAAGATCTTCCCTACATTCTTTTTATCACTTTCCAAAATCAAAATAAGAAGAAATCCTAGCTCCTTCAAAAACCCTCTCACCTAAATTGTCGGAACTTCGAATTCTAATGTGTTCTGTTTCAGTCCCTCTTCTGATCATGCTTTGTTGTGATACTCTAAACTTCAAGGTTGATATATGTTAATTGTAGCATTCCATTTTTTGTCTCCATTATCTTTTTGTTTAATTGTTTTAAAACCCTCGGATCTGCCCTCAACACTGATATTACGTTAATTGAAGGCGACTAGTTCTGATTTCTCATTTGTTTGTCAATTTATTTTTGGAATTTCATGTGTTGTGGTTATTTTATGGATTTAGTTACTTTATTCAACTTTATTTGGCTTTATTTGGAACCATGGTTCAAAATCGCAATATTGGTCTATGACTCGAACGCTCAATAATTTGATTCTGTCTCGATATCGATCTCGGACGATACACAACTATACACTATTTATAGAACCTAAAAAACTTGAAAAAAATATGAAATTTTTTAGAAAAATAAGAGTAACAATATGGCTCAATAAGGCAAGTACAAAATTATCATTTAGTATGCATATCATTGTCTAATTGTTTATACTGATGATGTGTTGCATTTGTCATCTACAATATTCCATAACAGTTCAATAATAAATAAGCAAAACAATTTACTTCGACATAAAACTTTACAAAGAAGTTACATAAGATTTTACAAAGAAAAAAGTTGCAAATTATAAAACGTTAAATAGATATTATATTTTTCATAAATATAATAATAATATTTGCTATTAATTTAGTAATTAATGATACTAAATCAATATATTTTAGGCTAAATTAAACCAACACCCCCTGAACTATTGATTTTTTTCACCCAACCCATTTTCAACAAATTTTTAACATTTTTTACACATAAAATCATGTTTTATCAAAAAACAAATTATAAAATGGGTTGCGTGTAAAAAAATAAATAGTTCATTGGGGTTGGTGTAATTTACCCTATATTTTAAGTAAAATATTCGTCGTGAATGTAATTATAGTACCTGATACTAATTAAGGATATACGTAAGTAAATAACCATACAGATAAATAATGATGCGTTTAATACAAATTAAGTAAATACAAAAAAGAGGGTTAAATGGGAAATAACCCCTTTAGTAACACTACAAACAAATAAGAGAGATTCAACCGACAAACCTTCCTTCCGACTATGAAACATCATCTACGTTGCTCCGAATTTAAAGAATGCTCCGATCGTGACATGAAAGCAAAATCAAGGCTCAATTGAGTGAGTTAGAGTTGAGATAGATAGATCAAGGCTTAGTGACGTACCCTACTTATCCAATATATCACCGATATAAACCAATACTACTAGGTTATCGCCGTCATGGGTCGATACTAACGAGAAATCGCCTATATGGGCCGATTCGCACCAATAATCTAAACCTCAACTCGTAACTCATAATCGGATCGGTAAGAAAGTGATACCTAATCAAATCGGCCGCATTATCGTGGTACCGGCCTAGACTTTGAACCATGTTTTGAAATGTGGTGGCTTTATTTAGAAACTTTATGAACCCATGACTTTACTTGAAGTGACGTGGTATTTTATTTGGAATGATTGTTTAAAACTATTTATTATGTGTATTTTTAATTATTATAAAAACCAAATACAAGAACGCGATTTACGCGACTCACACCTAAGACCAAACGCGTCACCTTGCGCAACCTCGGTTTAAAACATTGGTCAATGCCACCCTTTCATCGAGTGGGCCCTGATGGTTGATGGCCAATATCTGGTGGTACCGGTGGCCATCTTTGATCGACGCAAAGTGTGCAGAGGAAATCAACCAACAGTACAGGTTTTACTGAAATGGTCTCACTTGATACCACTTGAGAAGATTCTTCGGAGCTCGACTGATTTCAGACATTCGATCGTTGATAACTAGGATGCTTTGGCGAGTGGGGAATTGTTAGGCTAGAACAAGTAAAGAGACATTGAATACAGGTTTCAAGCTCATGACCATTGTGTTGTGAGATTGAACATTGTCGATTCAGAAGCAAAGCACGCCACAACACCACTTCAAACAAATGAGGGATTGTATGTGTATGATGTACTAGTTATGAATCTGTTACTGTTACTCTGTTAGGGCTAGTAGTTGCAATTCTGTTATTCAAAGATCCAGCTGGACCACTATATGTTACTATGTATACATATCTACTCCATTTGATCAAGCATGTAGACTAACATTTCTCTCTCACACGCGCGAGGGCATGAACACTAACAGGCATGATACGGTTATGCCCAGTTTGGCTTAATATCATTTAATGAACATAAAAAACCACAAGACCATGAAAAGACGCACGAGTGTAAACTATGATGACCTCCAACTTAAAACCATATGAAATATAGTGTTTAAAGTTATTATGCAACGATATTGTACATAAACAGGCGGATCATGGCACAAAAAGAAATGGAGTCCACTCTTTCAACTACATGAAAAGTGTCGAATCTTAATTGTCCCCATGGTAAAGAACATAAGACAACCACAAGAAAAGAAGCCGAGAGGGATAAATGAACTGCTTTACACTACCGAAAGAAAATGCATGAGCAGAAAAAGTACATATGTGGCCATAGTTCATGCGTCCTATCTATGTAATACAGACTACATTCTCATATTATAGAGAAAAACACTTGTATAAAAAGCAAAAGTTGCATGAGTAAAAAAGAAAAGACAAACTCATAGTTTACGCTTCCTAAATCCGCAATTCAGGTGAGAACACACAGAAGTGAGAAAAATGTTTGTGTATAGAAACAACTCAGTCATAAAATAAGCCATGTCTAAATAACTCAAGGAATGTCGTATTACGTAACTGAGACAATAAATACCTATGTTACATGCCTCATCAATCATCAACTTCAGCTCTGATTTCCCTTTGTAGCTCATCCTTGTACTCCTCAAATGTACCTGGGAAAGCCTCAACAGTTCCATTCTCTACCACCCAAATTTCACTCTTCTCTTCGTCCTCACAAACACGCGATATTAGCCTGGAATCATGACTGACTAGGACGACCCCACCGCTAAACTCATCAAGCGCATCAGCCAGTGCATCAATGCTCTGCATATCCAAATGGTTCGTGGGCTCATCTAGTAGCAAAATGTGCGGCTTTGACATGGAAATTGAAGTGAAGACAACCCGAGATTTCTGCCCTCCAGATAATTTTGCAATCGGGGTGAGGTGGTTGTGGCTGGGAAGTCCAAATTTCCCAAGCTTTGCGCGAACAGCTTCTTGCTTACTAAATCCCTCTTGCTCCGGATGAAGACGGAGAAGATATTGAACCGGTGTTTCTTCCATTGTCAAGAGATCAACAAAGTGCTGTGAATATCTCCCTATTCTCAATTTTTGACTCCTCCGTACTTCACCCTCAGATGGAACCAAATCTCCAGCAAGAAGGTTAAGCAGAGTAGACTTCCCAGCTCCATTGGGCCCAACAATCGCAACACGTGTACCCATATCAATACCAACATCAACATCAGACAGCCTGAAATCTGCTCGGTTTGGATAGCTGAAGCTTACTTCAATTAGCTGCATAAGTGGTGGTGTCAACTCTGTGGGTTCAGGGAAGTGAAATTCCACACTGTAATCTCTCCACTTCTGAGGGGCCTCTGGCAGCGGCTCATCCTCATCAACCTTTCCCTTTGCTTTCTTCTTCGAAGCTTCCTTTGCAGCAGTAAATTTGGCTCGATCCTTGACCTTTTCCTGAGCGGCCCGATTCCCAGTCCTCCTAGCAGCTTTCACCTGCTTGTCATAAGTCTCGAACTTCTTATTCATCTCTTTACGACGCTGATCATACCCGGTTTCAAAATCATCAAAATTCCCACGATATAAGTGGAGTTTAAGGTCATGGAGATGAATAATTTCATTGCAAACCGTATTTAAGAAATCCCGATCGTGTGAGACAACAACGAGAGTTTTCTTCCAACGGCACAAATACTCCTCCAGCCACAGAACAGCCCTAAGGTCTAGATGATTGGTAGGTTCATCCAAAAGTAACAGAGTTGGCTGTACGAAAAGTGCCCTAGCCAATGAAATCCTCATCCTCCACCCACCACTAAATGACCGTGTAGGACGACCCTGCATATCTTTGGTGAAACCCAACCCAGCAAGAATTTTTGATGCCTGAGCCTCAGCAGCATCTGAACCCATCAGCTGTAACTGTTCATACAATTCAGCAAGCCTCTCCGCAGTATTAGCGCCATCAGCATCATCATCTTCATCCTCACCACCTACATCAGAAGATAAATTCTGCAAAAACTCAACCTCTTTTCGGAGATTGACGAGCTCTTCATTAGCTGAAACAACAGCTTCAAGGGCACTTCTATCGTCACCAACTACCTCTTGTTCAACCAAGAGCACATCTATATTTTTAGGTACAGGAATCTTCCTCCAAGCAAGAAGTTTTAATAAGGTGGACTTACCCATTCCATTGGGTCCAACCAATCCGTACCTCTTCCTGTGGGATATCTTCACCGATGTATTCTTCAAAAGTTCTTTCCCACGAGCCGAAACGGAGAAATTATCAACTGTTATATCCTTGACATTAGCATCAGCTTCAACTTGACCATCAAGAACAGAAGCCCGGCTACCAATTACAACAGTAAAAGCATCCCGATCATCCCTAAGGGCCTCCTGTTTGGCCTGCTCAACAGCATGGACTGCAAGCATGTCCTTCTTTTCTCGTTTTTTCAATTCTTTATCGGTTATGGAGACCTCAAGAGGCTTAGCATCACCCCTCTGTTGTCGAGTGGGCAGTTGTTTCTCGCCATCAGAGGCACTATCCTCATCATCAGAAGGAGGGAGATCGATGCCATCAGTATAAGATGATAGTTTTAGAGCAGCTTTTGACTTGGGTTTACTAGAAGTAGAGGCTGAGGAGGAAGGTCCTTTCTTAACTTTTTCGGGTTTCTGATCCATGCTGGCAAGCATCGCAGAGACTGAAAGCTTCTCTTTCTTCCCATCTTTCGGAGCATCTTTACTACTACTTGGCTTATCATCTCCTTTCTTCTTTCCCATTCCAGCGTTCGATCTGCAAATCAAAATATTTCATCAACTAAAAAATGAGAGTTTAAATAACCGAGCATGGCTTAATTCACTGTTCAACTGCCTATCTAGATAGGACAGCAGCCGGTCGGATGAGAACAAATATTCCTACTCAATAATCATCCTGAATTGTTATTTCTACAAAATTGTTCATATATTTCATAAATTTATGAGAGTATAAATAATTGAGTATGCCTTGATAAAAAAAAGTACCCTTGTTCAACTACCTATCAACAGGGCGGAACAAATATTCCTATTCAATAATTATCAATATTTCTTATTTCTCCAATATTTATATTCTAATATTTTTTCACAAATTTCTTTCGTCAAAATTTAAAAACTTTACTGGAACTTAACTTTTAATTTTAGGAGGAGGTTTTAACTGAACATAAATCACGAATAAGAGAAAAATCAGATCTTAAGAAATTGCAATGATTAAAGGTCAACTTTTGAAAAGCTGTTAAATTTTAAAACTTTTTTTTTAAATTCGTTCATTCTGAATTACTAAATATTAAAATTTAACCTTAAAATTTGTTAAAACATCAAAGTTTATTTAACAAAGTTAACCATAAAACACTGAAGTTACAGTTTAATTTAAAATCTCTTGAAAATTAAAATTATAATTTAAATATGCTAAAAATAATATAGTAATAAGTAAATGTAAACTGATGAAATGTGTTTTTTTAATTAACTTAATTTACAATGAAATGTAGTTGCGGAAACAGTGGGTAGCCCTTTTAGTAATAACAGTAGGAGTAGTAATTGCAAATCCTTTCCTTTTCGGAATGTAAAAGTGTATATAGAGGACTAAAAACACTTATCAGATCTATCTACTTGTGCTTCTCCGGGGCCACTGCACTCAAAATAGACCTTCTTAGGGTTTATTTGGTAAGTAAATTTGCATTCGTTACTCAAACCAATGACCTTTAAAAAGCGCGCTGTGGTTTGCGGGAAGCCCAAATTGCGTGCGCGAATTGATGAGGTGGGACGCGATTCTAACGGTTTTTCTAAGAAGTGTTCATCAGTTTGAAACCGACCTATTCTAGTAAAACCGAGTGCAAGCCAATTATGATCACTTTTTGACATTTATAATACAATCCAAACCGATTTACACTTCAAATTCAATCCTATCCACTATCGGATCGGTTTTTTCAGTCGATTTCGATTTAGTCATAATTAATTGTTTGGATTGGATCGGAATCCAAACAAATCTCCAAAAAATTATCCAATCCAATCCAATAAAAATAACAGAATTAAATTTACACTAATAACAATAGCAAATTGCAACAGTTTAATTTTCAATATATATATATATATATATATATATATATAGAGAGAGAGAGAGAGAGAGAGACGCGACACCTTTGAACAAAATGGAGGAGCAGCGGAGGAGTATGATGGTTCGGAGCAGCGGCGCAGGTTTTGCGGGTGGTGTTCTATTTTTTGTTTTGATATACGTTTCAGGGTTTTATTTGGGATTAAGTGGAGGGTTGTGGAAGCGTGCATCAAAGTGGTATCCTAATACAATAAGGAAAATGATAATATAGATTATATTTAAGTTCTATTTGTCGAATCAATATTCATATAAATTTTATTGACTTTTCAACAGTTATATAGGTTCTATTCTAACTTTTTAGGAAATTATTTTACAATTTTATCCTTTTATAATTAATCATTCGTAACTTTTTTTAGGAAGTTACATAAGTGGTTGGATTTTTTTTTTTATTTAAAAATGATCATAACTTTTTATTCACAAATTTGTTTTTCACCCCAAAATTACTATTTTTGAAATCTGCTCGACGAGAACTATCAAACAAGATCCATGAAGCTTAAAAAATTTACACAAATAGTAAACTTTACTGTATGCACTAGAATATGAAATAGTTTTATATATGTGACATTTTCACAAATAGACAGTAACATTTACTGTGGTAATAATATATATATATATATATATATATATATATATATATATATATATATATATATATCTGGTGGATCCAAACCCTCTTTTTTCAAAATTACCTTATATTTAAAGGTTCGCGCTAGCGGCATCCAATCCTTACCACCATTGTTGGAGCTTCAATGACCTTCATCAGAGCTCCGATTTAGGGTTGGTAAGGGTGGCATGTGGTGCCGCTGGCGCGGACCTTCGAAAATAAGAGACTTTTGAATAAATGGATTTTTGGATCCACCGGAGTGTCATGGGGTGCCGCTGGCGCGGAGTTTTGAAAATAAGATTGGATAAATGAAATTTGGATCCTCTGGAACGCCGATTTGGGGTGAGTAGGGGTGGCATTAGGTGCCGGTGGCGCAGAGCTTTAAAAATATGAGCATATATATATATATAATGTGATAACATAGTAAATGCTATTGTTTGTAAAAATATCATAGATATTAAACTTTATTGTATACACCAGAACATGAAATAGTTTTATATCTGTAACATTTTCACAAACAATAACACTTACTTTGTTAATATATTTATAAAATAGTTTTATATATATAACATTTTCACAAACAGTAACATTTACTGAGTTAATATTACACAATATATATATAATATTTTCACAAAGAGTAACATTTACTGAGTTAATATTACACAATATATATATATATATATATATATATATATATATATATATACACACGGTAGATACAAACCTCTTTTTTTCAAAATTATCATATTTTTAAAGGTTTACGCTAGCGACATTCAATTCCCACCAGTACCCACCTCCATTGTCGGAGCTGCAACGACTTTCATTAAAGCTATGATTTGGGATGGGTAGTAGTGGCATAGGGTACCGCTGGCGCGAACATCCGAAATTAAGAGAATATTAGATAAATGGGGTTTGGATCCACCGGAGCTCCGATTTGGGGTGAGTATGGGTGGCATTGGGTTAGGTTTATATCTATAACATTTTCACAAACATTACCATTTACTGTGTTCATATAACACAGTATATATATATATATATATATCCAAACCTCTTTTTCTGATATTATCTTATTTTTAACGGTACGCGCCAGCGGCATCCAATCCCCACCACCACCCACCCCCATTGTTGGAGCTCCAACAACCTTCATCAGAGCTCTGATTTGAGGTGGCATGGGATGTCGATGTAACATTTTCACAAACAGTAACATTTATTATTTGTGAAAATATTATAGATATAAACCTAACCCAATGCTACCCCTACTCACCCTAAACTGAAGCTCCGGTGGATCTAAACTCCATTTATCCAATATTCTCTTATTTTCTAAGGTCCGCGCCAGCAGCACTCCATGTCACCCCAAATCAGAACTCTGATGAAGGTTGTTGAAGCTCCGACAATTGGGGTTGGTGGTGGTGGGGATTAGATGCCGCTACCGCGAGCCGTTAAAAATAAGACAATATCAGAAAAAAGAGGTTTGAATCCACCGTATATATATATATATATATATATGCGGTGCTATAACACAGTAAATGTTACTCTTTGTCAAAATATTATAGATATAAACCTAACTCAATGCCAACCCTACTCACCCCAAACCGGAGCTCCGGTGGATCCAAACCCCATTTATCTTATATTCTCTTATTTCCTAAGGTCCGCGCCAGCGGCACCCCATGTCACTCCAAATCAGATCTCTGACGAAGGTTGTTGTAGCGTCGACAATGGGGGTGGGTGGTGTTGGGGATTGGATGCCGATAGCGCGGAGCGTTGAGAATACAATATATATATATATATATATATATATATATATATATATATATATATATATATATATATATATATATATATATATATATATATATATATATATATATGTGTGTGTGTGTGTGTGTGTGTGTGTGTGTGTGTGTGTGTTGATCGAGTGAAAAACCGAGCGTCCGTGTAATACGCTAGTCGTTGTTATCGGCTTCCAACCTCAATAAAAAAAAAACTAAACTTGTAATTACACTCTTAAGGAGTATAGTGGCGAGTCTGGGTATCGAATCCACAGGGAATGTTTGATAGAATCTAACTGATTTATTACTTCTAAAATAAAAGTGAAAAAGATGATGATGGTTGAAGACGAAAAAAATAAAAAAGTTAACTATGCATGCATGAGCAAACTAATTAAGATGAATGAGAAAGTAGGTTGGAATACAATCCCCCTAACCCTAGTAATTTACCGTATAGAATCCTAGAATTGTAAATTATAAATTTGAATGAATCCAGTCTTTATAGATCCTAAGCATTACATATATGAGGATCAAGCCCACACCATATGAAATCAAAGGTAAATATAAAGCGGTGATAAATAATTTTACGCACATCATATTCTTAAACATCCCAAGTACCTAGGGCAAGAGAGATTAAAAGATTTACAATGGTTGTAAAATTGTCTCGCACGACTCTTTCAAATTTTTAATTTAAATTCTATTTTCTACATAAGTAATTTACATTAGGATGGGTTCATGCATCCCAACCCTTAAAAATTTAGCTAGACATGATTTTATGGGAAAAAAATTTCATAACAATGCATATAATTGTAGATCTAAGAAACATGGTAAAAACAAAAATTGCAAAACAAGAAAAGATGATTAAATTGAAAATAAAAATTAAGATTAACTAAGAGAATGGAATTTGATACTTGAAATCTGCACTAGGGAAGAGAGATGATTGAATCCAGAAATATTCTTCTTCTTCAACCTTACAAACTAGAGTTTATGAAAATTTCTATGTAAAGAAAAACTAAGAAAACTCTCTAAAATCTGACTTTCTCTCTCTAAAATTCTATTCTACTCTCTAGAATTTGACTCCCTTGGAAGGATATAGGGCTTGGCCTTTTATAGATCTCAAAAATGACTTTTTCCATGCCTCTACACGTTTTTCCCTTTTAATATACCTAAATGAAACTCTTCTCATGCCTCTCCACGTTTTACAACTAATAAAAACGAATTAAAGAAGAAATTTCAAGAGTTTTGACTCTTCAGCTTCCAGAATTAATTTCAACTTTTGACTTTCCGTCTCCAACTTTAAATGGGCATAACTTCTTCACCGTAGCTCGGATTGGGGTGCCGTTTTTTCCAATGTTTTTGTAATTTAGAGATCTTCAACTCTCTATCTTTTCCCACCACCGGAATATATATGTAAAATTACGAAAATGCCCTTCAACTCCCCATTTCTTGGTTTCTTTCACTGTTTTGAGTTCTCCTTCGCACTAACTTGCATGAAATACCTGTAAAACACATGAGAAATACACAAAACAAGAAATAATTGCCAAAAAAGGTTAGTAGCATAAATACGAGACAAATCCAAGCTATTTACACTACACGGGATCATAAAAATACCGAAATTAAGGGGATAAATATGAAGAATATGTGCCTAATCACCCCCCCTAACTTAGAACTTTGCGCGTCCCGAGCAATGTAAAAGAAATTAGTTTGAAGTTCAACTCTTGAAAATCATTTTATTGGGATAGAATACATTTTTCGCCGGCAAGCGATTGCATTTAGCGTATGCAACAAGCCTTTAAACCCCTAGGTTACCCTAGTAGGACGAGTTTTGTCTCGTGAGGGTTTGCAGTGAATACACCCACAAAATTCTTTATTGACTCAAATAAATATCAAAATACTTAAAAATTGTGCAATTTAAACTTTTCGAAAAATAATCACCATAAATTCATATTCAAATGTCTCAAACCGTAGTGTGTGTGTGATAAGCCAGAAATTAAACCTCAAATTTCCACCGATTGAGCATCACGTTACTTACCCGAAAATTCATTTTGATTTCAACTTGTCACGGATTGCACTCACAAACGAATCACTCGAATTGTGGCTATTTTCTCTCGGTATGCATGATATAAAGAGTAAATATAATGGACACAAATTCATGCATACAAAATTGAAAAGAAGGAAATATATGGTGAAATGATCTCATCATCGGAATACAGTTATTAGGAAACGGGAAACATCGTCTCTATTTCACACCATTTAATCTCTCATATTATCTTTTCATGTCTTAGCTCTCCATGCAGTAATTAATTTCGCCATTCGGACTCAGTTAGGACTTTTCAGGTTAAAAAGTGTAAAGGGTAAAATGAGAATGCATGGGCTATTCGGAATTGGAAAATGTCCTTATGACGTCCATTAGTGATTTTTCGGGCATTTGCTCATTTTTCTCTTTCTTTTTCTCTTTTCATTTTTTTCTTTTCTTTTTCTTTTCTTGTTTTTTTTTCCTGTTTTTCTCTTGCCCCTTTTTGTTGCACAATTTGGACTTACTTGATGAATTTTCTCAATTTTCACAATTCCGGGCTATTTGAGTTTTTCGGGTTATCAAACGAAAAGATAAATTTTATTTGGCTCAACTTGGGTTGCAAAGGGATAATTTTTCACAACCTTTTATGGCTAATATTTTTGGGTAACAAACGAGGGCCTACTTCATTGTCCGAATTGCTAATCACATTACTATATGCATCTCGAGATTAATTAAGTTTAGAGATATATTTAGCACGAATTTCGAGACAACATTTCACACATTTCCCATAACCGATCAAAACAAAGGATTGAGATCATCAACGACTTATTAAAACGCTGAAAAGAACTTTGAGTTAATCATAAACTCGGATTGATTTAAAAACTCATAAAGATCGATAGGCTCGAAATCTCACCGGGTTGGACTAATCTCCACACTTATTCGTAAAGTCGCCAATTTTCTTTCAATTTCCATCTTTGGTCAATTTTGGCTTAGTGCATTTTGATTGTTAACAATTTGAGACTTCAAACAGAATAAAGGTGATATTTTTGAAAAATTTAAATTCCAATTTTTATTTATTTTGAACAAAAATATTTTTGGCTTTTTCTAAATTTTAAATATATTTGGCTTTTTCTAAATTTTTCAAATTTTTTTTTTTTTTTGAAATTTTCTAAAATACACACTTGGAAAGAACATGTGATCGAATCAATGAATCTAAACAATAAATGGGAAGAATATCCCACACCCCCTAACTTAAATGTTGCATTGTCCTCAATGTGAATCAAGAACACAACATAAAGAGAGGAAAATAAAGATATTACCCAAATGGAGCGATCCTCGATGAGTACGAGTCCATTGAATCTACAAAACATGTTAGAACCAAGCATAGCAAAAATAATAACAAAAACTTTAACTATCGAAACTAGACTATAATAAAAAAGAAAAAACAATAATAAAAAAAAACTAATTATTTACAACCTACAATTTGAACGGCTAATAAATCATACACTAGAAGTCGAAAAATTTGAGGGTCCACCCAAAATACAATTTAACTTTGAGGGATTAATTGTGTACCCTCACTATAAAGCATGCCTCCCGAAAAATAAGAATTCCGTTTGAAAAACGGAAGGCATGTGCAAAGTTTAAAAAATGAACCATCACCAATTAAAAAATTTAGAGGGATTAAAAATTTGGGTGCACAGGGGGACAAGTACCATTGGGATCCAAGTAAAATAGAATCACCTCTAAAAGATTGTTCAAGTAGAATGGTAAGAGGGGCATACAACAAGGAAGAGTCCATCTTGGAAAACAATTTAAGCATAGAGTGCTTGTCCTCAAAATCTTCTCCCCAAAAATTTTCACTGAGACCTCGAGGTGGGGCATGTTCAGAAACAGAGAATTTATCTATCTTGTCATTCAACTCACTCTCATCTAAGTGACCAAGTGAGGCCCAAAATGATTCAATTTCAAGAGTGATGTTCTCATTCACCTAGCCGAATTCTATCTCAAATGCCGCTAAGCTCAAATCTTCTAGGTCTCCCTCTTGCTTTGTTTCTATCTTACCTAGAAGAAATGTATCTATCGTGTCTTGCCATTCGCTCTCTTCTAGGTAACCCAATGAATCTCTCTTGATGCCCTCTAAATTTTCTCTTTCGCTAACGCTCAAGGAGTGTTTTCCTATGTCCCGTGGAGTGTTCTCAAGATCTTGTCCTCTAAAATGTTCAATTGGATCTGGTGGAGCGACACATTCTTGTTCCATAAGATGAAGCATCTCATTTAAACCTTCTTGTTCAAGAATCGGGTCAACGTCGTCAAGACTTTCATCCGACTCATGTGATAACTCTAATTGTTTGATAACAGTGAATGAGAATGGTGAGGACATGAATTCAATCTCAAGTGGTTCGTCATTGGATTTCTCATTTGGTTGAAAACATTTTTTAGTCTCAAAAATATCGGAAGAAAAATGGTCATTGGATTCGAATAATGCATCTAATTCTTGTTCCCAAAAATAATTTTTTTCGCGATACTCTTTTTCAAGCCTTTCTTCTTCAAGCAATTCATTTTTATAAATTTGGATGGCCTTGGCACTAGGCTTGTATTTATGAGACTCCTTTTTAGTAATATTAATCCAATGTTCATAAATTTTGAGTTCATTCTCCCCCTTACTATTAGCAGAACAATTAAAGCCACCAAAAGAGTTAAAATAAGACATTTCAAATTGGGCACACAACTTTTTTTTTTTGTAAGAAGTAGTAAGTCAATTATAATCTATAACAAACACTCCCCGGCAATGGCGCCATTTTTGATCGAGTGGAAAATCGAGCGTCCGTGTAATACGCTAGTCGTTGTTATCGGCTTCCAACCTCAATAAAAAAAAACTAAACTTGTAATTACACTCTTAAGGAGTATAGTGGCGAGTCTGGGTATCGAATCCACAGGGAATGTTTGATAGAATCTAACTGATTTATTACTTCTAAAATAAAAGTGAAAAAGATGATGATGGTTGAAGACGAAAAAAATAAAAAAGTTAACTATGCATGCATGAGCAAACTAATTAAGATGAATGAGAAAGTAGGTTGGAATACAATCCCCCTAACCCTAGTAATTTACCGTATAGAATCCTAGAATTGTAAATTATAAATTTGAATGAATCCAGTCTTTATAGATCCTAAGCATTACATATATGAGGATCAAGCCCGCACCATATGAAATCAAAGGTAAATATAAAGCGGTGATAAATAATTTTACGCACATCATATTCTTAAACATCCCAAGTACCTAGGGCAAGAGAGATTAAAAGATATACAATGGTTGTAAAATTGTCTCGCACGACTCTTTCAAATTTTTAATTTAAATTCTATTTTCTACATAAGTAATTTACATTGGGATGGGTTCATGCATCCCAACCCTTAAAAATTTAGCTAGACATGATTTTATGGGAAAACAATTTCATAACAATGCATATAATTGTAGATCTAAGAAACATGGTAAAAACAAAAATTACAAAACAAGAAAAGATGATTAAATTGAAAATAAAAATTAAGATTAACTAAGAGAATGAAATTTGATACTTGAAATCTGCACTAGAGAAGAGAGATGATTGAATCCAGAAATATTCTTCTTCTTCAACCTTACAAACTAGAGTTTATGAAAATTTCTATGTAAAGAAAAACTAAGAAACCTCTCTAAAATCTGACTTTCTCTCTCTAAAATTCTATTCTACTCTCTAGAATTTGACTCCCTTGGAAGGATATAGGGCTTGGCCTTTTATAGATCTCAAAAATGACTTTTTCATGCCTCTACACGTTTTTCCCTTTTAATATACCTAAATGAGACTCTTCCCATGCCTCTCCACGTTTTACAACTAATAAAAACGAATTAAAGAAGAAATTTCAAGAGTTTTGACTCTTCAGCTTCCAGAATTAATTTCAACTTTTGACTTTCCGTCTCCAACTTTAAATGGGCATAACTTCTTCATCGTAGCTCGGATTGGGGTGTCGTTTTTTCCAATGTTTTTGTAATTTAGAGCTCTTCAACTCTCTATGTTTCCCCACCACCGGAATATATATGTAAAATTACGAAAATGCCCTTCAACTCCCCATTTCTTGGTTTCTTTCACTGTTATGAGTTCTCCTTCGCACTAACTTGCATGAAATACCTGTAAAACACATGAGAAATACACAAAACAAGAAATACTTGCCAAAAAAGGTTAGTAGCATAAATACGAGACAAATCCAAGATATTTACACTACACGGGATCATAAAAATACCGAAATTAAGGGGATAAATATGAAGAATATGTGCCTAATCATTTGTGTGTGTGTGTGTGTGTGCGCGCGCGTGTGTGTGTGTATATATATACTGTGTTATAACACAGTAAATGTTACTATTTTTGAAAATGCTACAAATATAAACTAACCTAATGCTAACCCTACCCACCCCAAATCGAAGATCTAATGAAGGTTGTTGGATAGCATGGACCTTTAAAAATAAAATAATTTCGAAAAAAAATGGTTTGGATCCACTATGCGTGTGTGTGTGTGTGTGTGTATACTGTGTTTGCACTGTAAATGTTAATGTTTGTGAAAATGTTACAGATATAAACATATTTCTCTTTCTGGTGCATACAGTAAAGTTTAGTGTCTGTGTAATTTTTTTTCTTTGAAATTATATAGGCTTCATGGATCTGGTTTGATTGATCTCATCGAGCAGATTTCAAAAGTAGTAATTTTGCGAAAAACGGATATGTCAGTTAAAAGTTATGATCATTTGAAGATTAAAAAAAATGTTCAACCACTTATGTAACTTCCTCAAGGAAGTTACGCATGGTTGGTTTTAAAAGGGTAAAATTGTGCAAAAAAGTTCCAAAAAATTAAGAGTAGGACTTATATGTAAGGGGAAAATATGGTGGGACTGAAATGTCTAAAAAAAAGTCTAATAGGATCTAAATGTGAATGCCCCTAAAACATAACTATTATATGTGAAAATTTTATTTTTAGTGTGTGTAATAATATGAGTCTCAAAAAATGTCCTTAATCGTTCTCTAAGGGTCCGTTGATACTACATATTTTCCATGGCAAATGGTATTTGTCAATAGAATTGTCATGTTTTGGAGTGTTTGATAAGTAAATTTGCCATAGGTAAATTTTGCCCCAAGTTGATCACGTGACCCTTATTTATTGACAAAAGTGGAGAAATTTTGCTTTGGTCATTGGGAGGGAAATCTTTGTCGGGTTGTTTACATCTCCAAATTTCGGCTACTATTTTGGATTTGACGGCATGTCAGTCCCAAGCCCTTACCCTTATAAGACCTCCATTTCTCAAAACACACTTCAATCGGAAGCAGTGCTCTCTAAGAAGGTATTTTTCGTATTTTCAGTTTGTCAATTTCTACGCCTTTATATGTTTGTCTCCAAAACAAACTTCAATCGGAGCTGTGAGTTTTATAAATTTGTGTATTTTCGGTTTGTGTATTTTCAGTTTGTGTATTGTCAACATCTAAATTTGTGTATTTTCGATTTTATAAATTTGTGTATTTTCGGTTTGTCAACATCTAAATTTTTGTTTCTTAATATACGTTTAATATACTTAAAAGATGGGTTTTAATGTAAAAAAACCATTTAGGGTTGTGGGTTTTCTAAGTTTAGTTTGTATTTATGTTTATTTAATTTTTAGGGTTGTATTCAACATCTAAATTAGTGTTTTTTAATATATGTTTGATATGCATGAAAGATGGGGTTTAATGTAAAAAAGCCATTTAGGGTTGTGAGTTTTCTAGGTTTAGTTTATATTTATGTTGATTTAATTTCTAGGGTTGTATTCAACATCTAAATTTGTGATTTTTAATATATGTTTGATATGCTTGAAAGATGGGGTTTAATGTAAAAAAGGAAAAATTACACATCCCATATTTCCAATTTAGGATTGTGAGTTTTCTAGGTTTAGTTTGTATATATATTGGTTTAATTTCTAGGGTTGTATTCAACATCTATATTTGTGTTGAAATAAATAGAGAGACATAATAAATGACAAGTTAATAAATAATGTTGTATTTATAAATCATAACATTGTATTTTTTTATGTGCATTCTTTTGTGTAACACGCATTTTGTGTCTATTTTACAGGAACCGTCTTCTCCTAATTATTCGCTTGAATCAATTTGTTCCGATTAGTTTATACTTTTTTTTCCATTTATTAATTGCTTATTTGATAACGATTATGATCATATCCATGCTTTGCTATTTTATACAATATATTTTAAATAATGAACTTGTGAATTAAATATTTGTAGGCGAAAATGCCTAAATATAATTATAAGTTACAGCGTAAACGAATTGGTGTCGTTTGGTTGATGGTGATACGGGCAATAGTAATTTATCAACATATAAGGTCTTTAACGGATATTCCTAAGGCACCTCATTATAATTGGGATGAGCATCGTAAGCAATCCTTGTTCCGAATGTACGGGGTGAGTGATCGGTTATGCCACGACTCATTATGTATGAACATTGGTTCATTTAATAGGTTATGTGACCATCTCCGTGCGTTTGGACTAAACGACAGTCGTTCAGTTGATGTTGCGAAACAAGTTGCAATTTTCTTGAATATTGTTGGTCATGATGACATTGCCGCTCCGAGAGTAACATTTTTTGTGGGTCAAGTCAAACCATTAGTTTCCACTTTCATAAAGTGCTTGGTACGTGCCTAGTTTTGTATAAGGAAATTATCACAAATGCAACCACTAATAACTCTCTGGTTGATAGTCCTGGCAACAGAAGTTAGTATTATTATTTTTCAGTAAGAGAATTCATTCTTAATAGGGTAAATAGTTAAAAAAAAATTAATGGATTTAATGAAGTAACAAATATAGTATCTCAACAGGATGTCGTAGGAGCGATAAACGATACACATATACATGGGAATATCCCCCTTGTTAATCAAGCTAGGTATCGTAATCGAAAACAGGTCATCTCTCAGAATGTTCTAGTTGCATGTACATTCGATATGAAATTTACATATGTATTATCCGGATGGGAGGGGTTCGCCCATGATGGACGTTTACTTAGGGCGGATGATTAGGCATAAATTCTTCCTAATTTATCCCTTGATTTAGTTACTTTTAGCACCTCGAACAACGTTATTAAGTTGACTTTATCTCATAATCTTGTTACTGACTGATCCTAATGAGTACACCGAGTTTTTGGTATTTCGTAGTGATTTTACAGGTATTTGATGTCAAGAAATGGAAGAAGGAAACCGGAAGAATCAACAAAGAAAGAAGGAAAGTCAAAAGGGAAAAAGCGTAATTTCCACCCGAAATTCGGATGAGGTACTTAAAGAGAAGTTGAAGATATCACATTCATGAGAACATAGGAAGAAACGACACCTCAATCGGACCGGTCCGCCCCTACCCCGGACCGGTCCGCTTTGCCAAACTCCAGAAGACCCTGGATCACAAGCAAACCGAAGAAGGAAAAAATTAAAAGAATCGGTCTACCCCCAGACCGGTCCGTCCCAAAATAAAAAGAGCCGATCCGCTTCAGAGGCAGACCAGTCCGCCTAAGGCATGGACCGGTCCGGGTATCGAGATTTGCAAATCTAATCTTCTTCCAAAGAATCCTAGTGCAGCTGAAATTCCTAAATTCATGGAGGGTATAAAAACCCGATTTATTATTGTTATTTTACACAGAGAATTAGTAGGGTTTTCCTCTCTTTTTCCAGAAACCCTAGTTTAGCTACAAATTTCAGTTTTAATTAAAAAGATTGAAGCTTTATTCAAAGATTAGTGGATTACCAGTTTTCTTAATTGCTGCAATTACTGCTTGGGTGAGATTAGTGAGTTATTTCTTCTTTTCAATTTCATTCTACATTAATTCACAAGTTTCCTTAGATTAATTATGAATCCCTGCACATCAATCACTATTTCCATCACTTTCATTATGCTAGGCTAGATTTTCTAAGGTCGGAGTACATGAACCCAGCCTGATGTGTTAATTGTACGTGTATAACATTAATCCTTTGAATTTAGTGATTGAATACGATCGTATTGCGTAGGAACATAACGATTGTAGGTCTTTATATCTCGTTTGCCTCTGGGTAACCGTGATGATTTAGAATGCAATTCAAGTGTTACTATCGCAATACCAATTTACTTGTCCTCAGATTAGGTATGACGCGGGCTTGAACCTCGTATACATAATGCTTGGGAGTACTAAATTCCGGGTCAAATCAATCAGTTAAATTTATGATTAATATTATAATTGCAATTCACTAGGGTTGGGGGATTGTATTCCCGTCCTGTTTTTCTCATCACTTAGTTCAAAAGTTTTAAAATCATCTTTCATCATATTTTAGGTAGTTTAGTGTAATTGCATTCTTGAATAATTTCATATTTGCATTTAGTTTAATCATTCCCAAAATCGAATCAATTTTTCCTTTCTTTTTAGAGTCTGAGTTAGGATTCCTCCGTCGTCACAACTTTGTTGTCCTTTTCCCTGAGGATCGATACCCGACTTATCGGATTATAACTTGAGCGACAGGCTTGCACTTGAGCCTAGAGTGAACGCATTTCTGAGACACATTTTCAGTCGCGTCAAGTTTTTGGCGCGGTTGCCGGGGATTTAGGTAGACTTAGGATTAGATCGAGTCAATCCAAAGCTTTGACCAAAAATTTCCAAAAATCCAAAAACATATAAAAAAAATTAAAAAGCACAAAAAGATTCACCATCATCTCTCATAAGCCATTAATGCAAAATTCTGAACTCACTCCCACACCTCATAATACTCCAACCAACATTCACGAAAAATCCAATCATTGAGTACGATCCCGATAGTCCCCACACTCCTAACGCCCCACAGTATTGGATCCCACCTCCCATACCGTCACACTCAATCTCAAACAACACTCCATTTTCCTTCTTAGGACACACCTCCAAGCACACTTCGAGCACACCAAGTGAGAGCACCAAGTCGTTAAGAGAGAGAGAGAGATGTCGCAACACGATAGCGCAGCCGCCGGTGAGGATGAGGCCCCTTACTGCCCGCTGAGAGAAATCTTATATCCCGAGCGCACTGTCACTCCGGGATGCATTATACTCCCGTATAATGCTGAGCAATTTCGTTTTAAAAATGGGATGATCCAGATGTTACCACATTATCACGGTATGGATTCTGAAAATCCATACCTCCATATTAGGGAATTTAAGGATATATGCGATACTCTCAATGATCAAACCTGCACACAAGAGGTGATCCGCCTCAAACTCTTCCCTTTCTCGCTCAAAGATAAATCTAAGACCTGGCTATGGTCTTTACCTCCGAGCTCGATTCCATCATGGAACGAGTTGCAATCGATATTTCTCAAGAAATTCTTCCCAACACATCGAACAATCTCCATAAAGGCTCAAATTCAAGCGTTAAGACAAGCTGAAAATGAACCATTTCATCGATGTTATGAGCGTTTCAATGAGTTAGTTACTTCATGCCCCCATCATGGATTTGATTCAGCGCAAATCATCTCTTTTATTTATAACGGGCTGAATCTTAACTCCAAGAAACTTGTTGAAACTATGGGAAGTGGTCCTTTTGTTGACTTAGATGCCCACGATGCTGAGCTTCACCTGAGGTATGTCACCGAGACTATCCAATCCTGGGATGCATCTGACCCTAATGCTCAAAATTGAAATTGGCAAGTGACCACCACTCCATCGGCGTCCGGCCTATTTCACGTAGATAAGAATTCTATGACGGACAGCCGACTGGATACTCTTGAGAAAGGATTTCGAGACCTATGCGAGATATATGGAAAAGGACCGGCTGGACCCATACCAAATCCCGTCGAAAAGGTGTGTGCGATTTATGAGGCGGGACATTCAACTGAGGAATGCCCGACTATACCCACCTACAAAGTAATGCTTCAGTAGCAAGTTAGTGGTATAGGAGTATTTAAAGGTAATTTCGGTGCACCGCACAAGAATTCATACAACCCTTCGTGGAAAAACCATCACGGTTTTAACTATGGGCAACAACATGCCGCAATGAACCCTCCTTCACATGTTTCCCTTACTCCACCACAACACTTTCAACAAGCTCCACACATTCAAGGACATGTGCAAACACCACCACCTCAAGGAGCGTATATTCCGCGACCGCGGAGAACTCTCGAGGATACCATGAATCAATTCATCGCAAGCCAGGCCGCAACCAATGCCAAATATGATCGTCTGATTGGCGACATAAATGTGAGTCTGTCAAAGATACAATCCTCGCTGAGTGTCCAAGAGAAGGTAAAGTTTCCCGCCCAAGGCCAAAGACCTCCCCAAGGTCAAACTAGTGTTAGCTCCACCTCCACTGAACATCAGGAGAAATGTCAAGCTGTGACCACTCTTCGTAGTGGGAGAGTCGTTGATTTATCACCTCCCCCACACGACACGATAAAAGACAAGGAGATTTCTCCCGGCACGAAAGAGGCCAAAGATGTCCCCTTGAATGAGAGTGACAAAGAAGACACTAGTGATCCAGAGGTGGTAGTGAAACCACCCTCTGCGGCACCGTTTCCTCAAAGGTTGATTCCCTCCCATAAAGGAAGCCCACGTGAAGATGTGCTAGAAGTGCTAAAGCAAGTAAAGCTGAATTTACCTTTCCTCGATGCCATTAAGCAAATTCCAACTTATGCAAAAGTCATTAAGGACTTATTGACGGTAAAGAGAAAGATGAAGGTAAATAATAATGTCCTTCTAGCACAAAGCGTGAGCTCCATCCTACTAAATGATCTACTGCCTAAATTCAAAGATCTCGGTGCACCCACCATATCCTGAATCATTGGAGAGAATAAAATCGAAAAAGCCTTACTTGACTTGGGAGCAAGCATAAATATCCTCCCTTACTCCATCTATACGCAACTTGACTTGGGCGACCTCAAGCCCACAAAGGTCACTCTCCAATTAGCGGATCGAACAGTGAAGATCCCACGAGGCATAGTCAAGGACGTGATCATCCAAGTTGACACTTTTTACTTCCCGGTAGACTTTGTCATTTGGGACACGGAGCCCTCCTTCAATTCGAGCAACCATGTTCCCATCATCCTTTGGCGTCCATTCTTAGCTACGGCTAACGCAATCATCAATACTCGGAATGGGCGAATGCAACTCACTTTTGGGAACATGACCTTGGAAACCAACATCTTCCACATAGCCCAACATACGGGGGAGGAAGATGATCTTCACGCGGTGAGCCTCATAGATGAGATAGTAGAGGAGTATTTTGAGGAGAATTACTGTGGCGACGCTTTAGAGTCCTGTTTAGCGACGAGATACGAGAATGAGGGGACGTACATCGATTTCGAGAGGGAGGTTGGGGAGTTGAGAGAGCTACTCGATGAGAGTACGTCGGACGAGGACGTGAGAGATGTTAATTGGGTTTCTAGATTCGAGGAGTTACCTCCGAGGGATACACGCATGGTTCCCCCCAGTGATAAATTTCCAACCCTCGAATTAAAGAAACTCCCCTCCCATATTAAATATGCATACCTAGGAGAGGATGAGACATTTCCTGTTGTTGTCTCCTCTAGCCTAGACGAAGGGCAGGAGTGTAAATTATTAAAAAGTTTAAGCAAGCACCAAGGTGATTTTGGTTGGTGCATTGTTGATTTGAAGGGGATAAGTCCTTTGATTTTCACTCACAAGATCCATCTCGAAGAGGATGTCAAGCCCTCTAGAGAAATGCAAAGAAGACTAAATCCCAACATGAAAGAAGTTGTGAGAACCGAAATTATCAAATTATTGGATGTTGGGATTATCTACCCAATCTCGGATAGCAAATGGGTGAGCCCTATTCAAGTTGTCCCGAAGAAGTCGGGTATGACTGTGATTGAGAATGCTAAGGGATAGCTAGTTCCCCAATGTACCACCACCGGATGGCGCGTTTGCATTGATTACCGGAAACTCAATGCGGGAACTAGGAAATACCATTTCCCCTTGCCATTTATTGATCAAATGCTTGAAAGAGTAGCGGGCCACCCTTACTATTGCTTCCTTGATGGTTATTCCGGATATAACCAAATTGAGTTAGATGTACTTGACTAGGAGAAGACGACCTTCACTTGCACTTTTGGTACGTTTGCCTACAAACGTATGCCATTTGGCTTGTGTAATGCACCCACGAACTTTTAAAGGTGCATGTTGAGCTTATTTAGCGACATGGTCGAGAGAGGACTCGAGGTGTTCATGGACGATTTCAGCGTTTTTGGCACCTCTTTCGATCATTGTTTAGAAAAGTTGGAAAAAGTACTCGCCCGGTGTGTGGAAAAGAACTTAGTGCTGAATTGGGAGAAATGCCATTTCATGGTCACCGAGGGAATAATTCTTGGCCACATAGTATCATCCAAAGGAATAAAAGTTGATAGGGCAAAGATAGATGTCATAGCTGATCTTCCCCCACCAAAATCGCTTAAGGACGTGAGCTCATTATTGGGCCACGCGGGGTTTTATCGAAGGTTCATTAAGGACTTTAGCGCCATCGCTAGACCCTTAAGCAACCTACTCATGAAGGACACCCCGTTTGAGTGGACGGAAGCATGCCAAAGCTCTTTTGAAAAATTGAAAAACATGCTTGTGTCCGCTCCCATCATGAAAGTTCCAGATTGGTCCTTACCATTCGAACTTATGTGTGATGCAAGCGATTACGCGATTGGGGCTGTTTTGGGCCAACAAAAAGATAAGCAAATCTACACAAGGCGGACCGGTCTGGGGTAGGGGCGGACCGATTCGGGTATTTAAATATACAGAAATTCGACAGGCAAACCGGTCCTTTTTAAAATTAAAGGAACCGGTCCGGGGGCTATACAATGTGCAGGCCAAAAGTGAACCATTCCAGTTGGTATGTCGGTCTATTTCGTGTACTTAACTTGAATAACCCTTGTATAAACCTTATACAATTGACATATTTTTGATAAAAAAACACTATATTTATTGTTTTTAGGAAAATATTATCTCGCGGACACCGAATTCCCCCTGGTTCCTATTTTTTTTATCACCGTATCGTAAGACACGTTACCATCGTAGAGACGTGGAGGGGCAACGTCCCGAAACTAGTAAAGAATTATTCATTTTTTTCCATTCATATTTGCACAACGTAGTCGAGCGCACTATCGGATTATTGAAAAAAAGATTTGCTTATCTACGACATCAACCATTTCTCCAAGCACACGTTTCTCTCTTGGCTTTGTATCTTCCTCATATTTGACTTCGACCTATCTCCTTCTCCCCCTATCGGTTCTCCCTTCGTCTCGTACCAGCACTAATTAAGGGAAAAAAGGATTTGTTGGAGTTTCTCACGTAAAAATCTAGCCAGGTAACCTATTTCAACACGTCACTTAGCTTTCCCTCATAATTTATTAGGGTTTCCATTTTTTGGTAGCATATAAGTAAAAATTCAATAACATTGAGTTACCCATCCTCCATTTTGATTTACTTTCCTTCTTTAAGGCATGTGAATCCCATATGTAGCATGTAATGGCCTATAATCTCATTTGTGATATCACATTGCATTTTTATATTTATCATATTTGGTTTGATGATTAGGTACAAAGTTCTTATACAATCATTCTTGATTATATGGTAATTGTATTATTGATACTTAATTATCTATTTAGTTTTTGGAGCTTCACCTAACTCCATAATATCACATGAAACTATGGTAGTTTGTTTATTTAATAGGTTGATATATGCATGTGTATGTGCATTATTTGAAGTAGTGTGCCTGAATTCTTTGTGCGTATGTGTGTGTAATGAAACTCTATGCACGATGTGAACTGTATGCCCGTATATGAAACTGTGTGTGCATTGTGTTTTGTAGAATTTTTACTTTGTACATGGTTGTCCGTTGGTTTAATATGGTGAATCACGTCAAACATTATTAGGTTTGATAGTTGTGTTCGGTCCCCAATGTCGAGCGATATATGTAATATCCCACCTCAATATTTTATTTATTTTCCCCACATGAGTTGTGATAATACAAAGAAATTGAGATTTGGATCATTATAACTAGGTTTATATTCTTAATTGACTGATTTGGAGTCTTGATAAGGATTGTTGGAAATTTGAGGGATCAATATGAAATTTGGAGAAATTAGAGTAAAGAGTCGTTCGAAGGAGAATCAGGGTTCGTTCCACATGGGGAATCGAAAGAGGTTCAAATGAGATCCCATTGCATAATAGGTCCAAGTCATTCGAAGGTCATTTGAAGTGGGGGTCTAATGAGGTTCAAACGAGACCCGAATCTATTTCGAATGAGGTCATGTAGATTTTTAAATCAAACTTCCCTTATGCACTGTCACATTTTGAGTCATTGGATGGATGAGCTACCGAGCTCTGGCGAACCCAAATTGGATAAAAACGAGATTTTGAAGTCTTTGAGGGTTTTATAAGGGTTGTTTTGGTTCATTTGGGTCATTTAGAATTAAAAGAAGATAGAGACAAAGAAGGGTAGGTCTTCCACCATTTTTGATCATCTCTCCACCTCAAACTACCATTCTACCTCCAAATATCCACCTTAAATCATTATATTCTTCTAATCTTCACCATACCCAAGATTTAGATACCATTTCCACTAATTTTGGGCATAGCTATGAATTTTGGAGATGTTGTTAGGGGGTTTTGGAGAAGATAAAGATGGAAGTTTCATGGAACTTGAACAGGATTTTTGATGAAACTGTCATGGAGACGAGCTTGGTGGAGCTAGGCAACCTCCTTGAGTCCACCTGTGAAGGTGAGAGGTTACCATCTTCTTAGATATTTCACGCCTTCCATTATTGGAGCTTCATTTGACTTAGGAAAACCTACCTTTTAGTTTAAGACTCCATTTTGTGTATTTATAGTCTTGTTGTTAGGATTTAAGAGTAGAAAACATTGGATTAAATGATAGATTTCAAGTAGATTTGGTATCAGACATTTTTATGGAATAAAAATATTGGCAAAAATATTATTTTTGCTGGATATAAATGATGAGTAAATATTTTAATATTTTCTGGTAAATTAAGTTTGATTTCTTGTAAAATGAAGATTTTATAAAGAATGGGACATTGGTTTGAGTTTTTATGAAACAAAAATGTTGGAAAGGGTGTTACACATGATAGTCCTAATGAAGATGATTTTCGGAATAAAATCAAAGCTAAAGTGTAAGGGACATGAAATGATAATTTTCAAAGTGTAACGCAAGTTAGGGTGAAACTTTGGGTTTTGGCTTCATCCGGATAAAAAGAAAAGTGGAATAATGTAGATAGTTGTAAATTATTAAAATACATTAAAAAGGAACTTGAATGAAAATGAGAAAATTAAGGAGGGCCTGGAGCCCTAGGGTGAAAGTCCTAAAACACTAGTCGGAGCATATGGTGGTGGCGTCGGCGGTGTGAAACCTATTAAAGTACGCGGTTATTAAAATATTCCAAGAAAAAGATAAAGGAATAAGGAACGCGTTAAGAAATGGGTTGTGTGGTGAATATGTGTTAAAACAATCTAACTTTAGTTAATTAATAAATATTCCGGTAAAGGATAAAATGGATAAGTAAATGTGAAAATTGATTAACGTCCATAAGGTGAAGAAATAGTAAAGTAAATGGGTGAATGGGTGGTTATGCAACCTAAGAGGTTTAACCCATAATTAACGTAAAGGTGTGTTATGAAAGGTTTTCAAAAGCTAAATAAGTATTTTCTAACACGGTTATGCATGATGGAATCTTGTCAGGTTTTAGGGACTTTTACATGAAATGTGTTTGGTGTCCATAGGAGACCAGTTAAGTTCAGTATGAAGAAGCATTAGTGTCCTAGTAATGATTGTGTTGAGAGTCAGGTGATGACCTCAGGTTACTGGTCAAGGTTTAGAAGAGTCAAATAGCGTACGTGTTGGGTGAGATTTCCTGAATCGGTAAAGTTGGGTGGTGTATCCTGATTCCGTGTAAATATTTCATATTTATACCCTCAATTTTCATTCTTTTATCACCCCATACATTGAAATTGATCCGAATTTATCTCATATTTATGATACTAACTCTTTTTGGCGAGTATTTCTTATTTAGTGTTTTTCTCGTGTGTTTTACAGGTATTTCATGCAAGTAAATACGAGAGAAAAATCAAAACAGTGAAATAATCTAAGGAAAGGAAGTTGAAGGGCACATTCATAATTTTGTAGCCACAGTCTGGAGGCAGAGCCAACTAGAAAGTTGAAGAATATGAAATCACAAGAACACTAGAATAAATGACGCCTTAATCCGAGCTACGGTGAAGAAGTAATGAGAATTTGAAGTTGAGAAGAAAATCTAGGGGCAAAAGAGGAATTTTAAAAGAATACACCTGCGAACCAGTTTGGAGGTCCATGCGAACCGGTAAGATCCACTTGAGCGGGAATTTTACTTATTCTGATTTTTTCCTTTAGAGTTATATGGATTTAGGACTCTTGTAAAAATGACCTCATTGAGTTGTAAAACTACATTAGTCATATCTTAAATAATTACAACCTAGTTTTGAGAGGAGAAAAAGAGGCAAGAACATAAAACATTAATTTTTGCACCAAGTTTATGCTTTGTAGATCCTTTTCATGAAATAATCATCATAGTTTATCTTTCTCACCAATGATCTTTGTATTTGGTTATTTTTTCGATTTTCTTTCATCGTTTATTTATTATGGCATGCTTATCTACAAATTAATGATGACTACTTTCACCTACAATGTCGAAAACATGTCTTTAATTAGTAATGTCATGTCCGACTAGATTTCTAAGGGCTGGAATGCATGAACCCAACCCTAAATGTTTCGCATGGATATGAAAAAATGTTCTTGAGTTAAATAATTAATTGAAAACATGATATTTTGTTAATATAACCGTCATAGGACTTTTCACTCCGTTTGCCCTAGGTAATCGGAGTGTTTAAGAATGCAATGCACATTTTAACAATCTTGTCACGTACTTTATTTTCATTCTTGATTACATATGGTGTGAATTCATTCCTTCATATATGTAATGCTTGAAATCAATAAAGTCTTTATTGCAATTAAGTATTTAAATCTCGACTAGTTTTATATCCAGGGAAATCACTAAGGTTTGGGGGATTATCTTTCGAACTTCTCTTTCTTTCATATTAATTACATAGTCAATTAGTAGTGTTGCATGTGTAGTTAATTTAGATACGGTTTCATTACTTTCATTAGTAGTGGTACATAGCTCCCCATCATAATCATATTTTATTTTTATTTTTCGTGAGTCACTCATTAGGGTTAGTCTTGTTACTTAGTAGTCGTCATGAGTGATTGTCTTAGTCCCTGAGTTCGACACCCGATTTACTGGATTATTACTTGAGCGAGCGATTTACACTTGAATCGTATTCACAAGCGTTAGAGACAGTTTTAAAGCCGCTTCAAGTTTTTGGCACCGTTGTTAGGGACTAGGTAGATATACTAGGTCAGGTCAAATTAATTGGACTCTAATTCTTAAAAAATCAAAAAAAGCCAAAAGCCAAAAGCATTCATAAAATCAAAAATTACAAAAAAAAAATCAAAATCCAAAAAATATCCTCTCCATCCTAAAATGCAAAACACCCCTCCTAATCCCAACATTCCTATAATACACGAAATCCATTGATAGAGCTTAACTCCGATGACCCACGTACCCAAAAATCAACAAATTTCTAGGTTCCACCTCCTACATATCCCAACTCCATCACGAGTCACACTGTGAGTCATAACTTTAGGGCATCTGATGAGGATATTGAGTCATTAGGAGAGAGAGAGATGTTGGATAATGCTAGTTATGAAATGGGTGAGTTACTGTATCACCCTATAAGAGATCTCTTATATCCCGAGTGAACCATCACTCCAAGATGCATTATACTCCCATATAATGCAAGGCAACTTCATTTTAGAATTGGGATGATCCGGATTCTCCCAACATTTCACGATATGGAGTCGAAAAAGCCTTACCTCCACATTTGAGAGTTCGAGGAGGCGTGCGATACTTTCACAGACCAAGCATGTACTCAAGATGTAGTGTGTCTTAAGCTTTCCCCCTTATCCTTAAAGGATAAGGCCAAGACATGGCTTTTGTCACTAGCACCGAACTCGATAGCCACTTGGAGGGATATGCAACTTAAGTTTCTCCAAAAGTTCTTTCTAGCACATAGGACCAATGCGATTAGGGATCAAATTCAAACATTTAGACAAAATGAGAATGAGCCCTTTGATCGATGTTGGGAGTGTTTCAATAAGTCAGTCAATATGTGCCTACACCATGGTTTTAAGAAGTGGAGACTCATCTATAAGGGTAATTTTCCAATCGACTCAATTTGTAGTTTTGGCTTAATTCTGGACAAGAGTTGAAGACGTAGCTACCAAGTTTTTCAAATTTCATCATTGCCGAGTTTCAAGTGCCATGTTTCGCGTCATCAACATTATTTCATTCCAAGGTCTCCAAAGGTATGAATGCAATCAGATATATTTATGATCTTGCATATTTAAATGGGGTTATTTTATAAAATACTTTTTAATGACTTTATTTTTCTCATAAATTCATTTTACAACTTTTCATAAAGTTTTTGGGCTTAAAAAGGAATTAAAGGATTTTCTGAAAAGTCGTTCGAACGAAATTCCTAGGTCGTTCGAACGAACTTCTAACAAAATTTTCACTGTTTTCTCGTTAGAAGTTTGGTTTGAATGAAAAATCAAACGAAAAGTTTTCTGATATGTCGTTGGATATCTCGTCAGAATTCTCATTCGAACGTGGTCGTTCGAACGAACTCAAAATGTCGTTCGAACGACATTTCAGCGGGAACAGTTATTCTGTCTGTTTTTTCCACCTTCCCCACTTGTTCACTAACTTTTTACCTGATAAAATAGTGTGGGACCCAACATTTTGTTAAGAATTTTTTCAGACTTTCTAGTGCTCTTGAGAGCCAAAAACCTTTACCAAAAAGTCTCATTAGTTTTTGTTAATAATGCTCAATCTTTAGAACAAAACCAAGTCTGTTTACACCCAATGTTTGGTTGTGCTTAAATCTAAGTTCCCATTTATATATATCTTTGCTTGGAGAGTGTTTGGCACCCTTTTTTCTTCTCTACCCATAAAGAAGACAGTTTGGGTTCTTCTCTACCCCAAAAAGGAGAAACGTTTGATGCGACGTTCCCATATAGAGAAAGGCTTCGTGTGCGGTTTGACTGTGACCGAGCCCCATTGGTAGATTCCAAGACTGCGATGGAGTCCGTGGTTGTCGATTGGGAAGAGGTTGAAGAGCGAAGGAGCGTCAAGGCTTGGACGGAGTCAAGTTATTGTTGTAAGTTTCTCTTGTCGTGTCTTTTGTAAAAATGGCGTACTTAGTGGACTTGTAGGCAGGGTCATCTGATGTTTTTCCCGTTTTGGGTTTTCCTCGTACATCGCGGCATAGTGTGATTGTTTATTTTATCTTGTTAACTCAACTAGATGCATGCTTAGGTTGAAAATATAAAATTCACTTTGGTTTAATTGGTGCTAAAATTAATTTGGGTAATTTTAGTTTAAGTTAATTCAAGTCGAGAAAAATAATTTGGCCAAAATTGGTGTTTAATTTGTTTGGCCAATATTTAATCATGAATTAATTTGTGTGAGGCTATTTTGGACTTAAATTGAATTTCTTGTTTAAGTTTAATTTTAATTTTGGTGAAATTAAAATTTAGAATTTTATTGTTAAAATTTGAAAAGAATTTTTTTTGGTTTGGAATTTAATTGAACCATCCCATAATTTTCAAGTAGTTTAAAAGTTGGGGGCTTCCGCACCAACAAGTGGTATCAGAGCATATAGTGTAAAGAAATCACATCTTCATCATCTCCTACTTCCATCACAGGCAAAGCTTAACTTCCAAATAACTCGTTAGGACCATGTACGAGGGAGAGTTCTTAGGGTTATATGCAAGCGATGCAGAGGCCCACTATAATTACGTCACCAAAACTACTCAAACGTGCGACACATCAGATCCAAGTACCCAACCCAAGCCTAGACAAATGTCCATGGATCTTTCCGCATCTAGACAATATCAATTGGATAAGGAAGCTGAATTAAAACTCCAAATTAATTAACTAGCAAAGAGGCTAGAGGACGTAGTCGAGGATAGAGGGAGAGATGTATTTGGCTCCACTCGATCATTAAGAGAGAAGGTGTGTGTTATTTATGAGGCAGGAGATTCAACAAAGGAATGCCTAATGATACCCGCTTACAAGGTGATGCTCCGAGACAAAGTGGAAAAGATAAGAGCTTTTAAGGGTAACTTTAATGCCCCATATGGGAATTCTTATAACCCTTCGTATTGAAACCATACAGTTTTAGTTACAGTCAACCAAACACTGTATTGAATCCAAATTCAATGGTTGCGAACACCCTCCACCGCTCCCATTTTTCCAACAAGCTTCACCCATATAAACACCAGCTCGAGCGCCTTATATTAGCATACATCGAATAAGTCTCAAGGATACTTTAAATCAATTCATGCAAACTCAGTCAACGATAAACGCTCAAAACACCCAAAATTATGTCGAATTAAAGGCGTCTTTGTCTAAGTTGTAATCATCCCTAAGTGTCTAAGAGAATGGCAAGTTTTTTGCCCAAAGCCAAGAACCTCCCCAATGTCAAAATTGTGTTAGCTCTAATACCGACGAGAACAGAGAGTAATGTCAAACGGCTACCACTATATGTTGTGGAGAGTTGTTGACTTTTCACCTCCCCTACACAAGAGCATAACAACAAGAAGGTTTTGCCAGACACGAAAGAGTCCAAAGATACTCCCGTGGAGGAGAGTGATAAAGAGGACACAACTAGGCCCGAGGTGGTAGTGAAACCCCCTAATGTCGTGCCTTACCCTCAACGGCTGGTTCCTCCCCCTAAAGGGACTACCCGTGATGATATCTTAGAAGTACTAGAGCAAGTAACGCTTAACTTACCTTTTCTCAATTCAATAAAGCAAATTCCAGCTAATGCAAAGTTCCTTAAGGACTTTTTAATAGTGAAACGTAGACTAAAGGTAAAGAAGAAAGCATTTTTAGCACAAAATTTAAGTTCGGTACTTTTGAGAGACATCCCGCCAAAGTATAAAGATTAGGGTGTACCCACATTTCATTCACCATTTGAGAGAGAAAAATTAAAAGAGCGCTATTAGATTTAGGGGTGAGTGTTAATATTATCCCTTACTCCATCTATAGACAACTCGATTTGGGGGACCTTAAGCCCACAAAAATTACTCTCCAACTTTTAAATCGTTCTGTGAAGATACCTCGGGGGATTTTTGAGGATGTGATTGTCCAAGTCGACACCTTCTACTTCCCGATAGATTTTATCATTTAGGAAACGAAGCCCTCCTCTCCATCGAGCCATCATGTTCATGTGATCCTTGGTCGCCCATTCTTATCTACAGCTAATGCTTTTATTAACATGCGAAATGGGAAAATGCAACTCACATTCGAGAATATGACGCTCGAGACTAATATCTTCAACATCACCAATAAAATGGGCGATGAGGATGAGTTGTGCAAGACGGATCTTATTAAGGAGGTATTACAAGAACATTTTTAGGGTAATCACACGAGGGATCTGTTAGAGGCGTGTCTTATTACTGTAAGCGAGGGCGATAGTGCATACACCGAGTGCGAGAGAGAGGTGATGCAGATATGAGATTTGTTAGACGGGATTGAGAGTGATGAGAATGTGAGAGATGTTAGTTGGGTTTTTAATTCGAGGAATTACCACCGAGGGATCATGTACGGTTCCCTCTTATAAGAAATTTCCTACCCTAAAATTGAAAAAGCTTTCTTCAAACGTTAAACATGCTTACTCGGGAGAGGATGAGACATTTCCTATTGTTGTCACCTCGAGCCTACATAAAGAGCAAGAGGTAAAACTTATGGCTAATTTTGGGGAAGCACCAAAGTGATTTTAGTTAGAGCATCGTCAATTTAAGGGGTATAAGTCCCCTAATTTGTACCCATAAAATCCATCTCGAGGAGGATATAAGGCCTTTAAGGGAGATGCAAAGGTGTTTGAACCCCACGATGAAAGATGTCGTGAGAGTGGAAATTATAAAATTATTAGATGCAGACATCAGATATCCTATCTCGAATAGCAAATGGGTTAGTTATATTCAAGTCATCCCGAAGAAGTCGGGGATGACAGTGTTTGAGAATGCTAAGGGTGAACTTACCCCAAAATGTACCACCACTGGGTGGCACATTTGTATTGACTACCGAATCCCAATGCCGGCACTAACGATGCATGCTTAGTCTTTTTAGTGATATGGCAAAGAGAGGACTAGAGGTTTTCATGGACGATTTTAGCATTTTTGGCCCCTCTTTTGACAATTGCCTCGCCAATCTTAAGAAAGTATTAGCCCGATGTGTGGAAAAGAACTTGGTACTGAATTGGGAGAAATGTCATTTCATGGTTACCGAAGGCGTAATTCTTGGCCACATCATTTCGTCCAAAGGTATTGAGGTAGATAGGGCAAAAATTAACGTTATTTTCGATATTCCCCCACATAAGTCACTAAGGGGTGTGCGCTCTTTCTTGGGTCACACGGGTTTCTACTGTAGGTTTATTAAGGATTTTAGTGCCATCGCTAGTCCGTTAAGCAACCTACTAATAAAAGATATCCATTAGAGCTTATTTGTGATGCAAGTGATTATGAAATTAGGGCTATTTTAGGGCAAAGAAAGGATAAAAAAGGCCCACGACATCTATTACACTAGCCAAAGGATGGGTGCCATCACTCGATGAGACATGATGGCATTGACCCCTCTTCTCATTATAGAGATATTCGCCTTTTGGGGCATCGACTTCATAGGACCTTTTCCTTCCTCCTTCGATTTCTTTTACATCCTCATTACGGTAGATTATGTGTTGAAATGGATTAAGGCCACAACTACTAGGACGAATGACAATAAGGTGGTGAAAAAGTTCATCTAAGAACAAATACTCTCTCGCTTCGGTGCTTCGAAGGCAATTGTTAGTGACAACAGCAAACACTTTTACAATAGGCCATTTGAGAAGTTAATGAGGAAGTATGGCATAGTCCACAAGGTTGGGATAACTTATCACCCACAAACAAATGGGCAAGCCAAGTTAGCGAATCGGGAGATAAAGCACATTCTTGAGAAGACCGTAGATCCTAACCGAAAGGATTGGTCTAATGATTGACTGATGCGCTATAGGCTTATCGAACCGCCTACAAGAACCCCCTCGGTATGTCCCCATCCCGCTTTGTCTATGGCAAGCCTTTCCATCTCCGCATTAAGCCTAAGCGTAAAGCATATTGGGTAATCATGAGGTTGAATTACAAGTAAGATAAAGTTGGTGAAGTGTGGAAACTTCAATTTCATGAGTTAAATGCGCAGCGATGCATATGAGAGCACCCGCATGTCCAAAGAAAGGATGAAACTCGCGCATGAGCGCACTATCCATCGAAAGGAGTTTTATCCCGGTCAAAAGGTTCTTATCTACAACTTGAACTCACATTTGTTTCCCGACAAGTTATGTTCAAGGTGGACTGACCCGTTTGTGATAAAAGAGGCATTTCCCCATGGTGGTATAGAGTTTCAAAATCCGAAGGGTGGGGATACGTTTAAAGTGAATGGACAATGCCCAAAGCCATATCTTGAGATGGGTGTTGAGGAAAACGATACAATTTGGTTGTCAGACTTCGTCTATGGGGATGCTTGAGTGTGAAAAAGAGGTCGTCGCAGCCCCGACGTGTATAGGGTGAGTAGGTGTTGTATATTAGTGAGTAGAGTACATTTTTGGGTAGCCTAAAGGTCCACATATGTCATAATTAAGGAAATTTAGGAGCACCACATTGGGGTTTTATGCACGGAAGAGAAAACGTGCGTACGAGAGAAAAGTTATGGTGTCCCGGGGTCCTAAGGTGTTTAGGGAGATTTAAGATACCTTAGAGAGTAGAGTTATGGGTTAAAAACACTTAGAATCTAAAACCATGAAGAAAATGCAAGTTGAGGCATCAGACTTTAGCTGAACCGCAAGCCAGACCTGTTCGCTTGCACCATCCAAACTGGTTTGGATGACCTGGTTGCAAATACTTCCCCACTTTTTCTTTTCCCATCAAATTCACCCCCTTATTTCCCCTTCCCTCCATATGAATTATCCCACCCCCAACCCACCCCCCCCGAACCTCCCCCCACCTAATTTTTCATAATTTTCCATTCCCCCCACCCTTTCCCACCCCCAACTTTTCCATTCCCACCCTTTCCCACCTATTCCTACCTATAAATACCCCCTCCCACCTTTTACTCCACACCTAAATTCCTACTCTCTTCCTCTCTCAATTGCTATCAAATTCCCTACTCCCATTCTCTATGGCTTCCTGTCGCGCCCCTCGCTTCCTAAAATATGACTCCACCACAATCCTAGATGAGGGGGTTGACCATATGTTTCGGTCCAACCAAGAATGAGATTGGTACAACACATTCTTCAAGCCAACATGCACAATTCATATCGAGCATCATGTCAAGGAGGTGGAGCTCCCCACCGAGGTCACTCCCTATTCAACCGCCGAGGGTAGTGAAATTTCTTTAACCCTCTGATTGATAGGGTATACGAAGAGGAAGTCCATATTTTTTATGCTACCCTAGACCAAAAATTATCCACGTTTCACAAGGCCTTTGTGGACAACATCTGCATTCTCTTCTCCCTTGCAATTATTTAACGGAAAATGAGTGAAAAAGGGGTGATTCTTACCCATCCCTTTGCCTACCCGGACAATGCCCCCCAGCACTAAATCTAAATGCATAGCTCGAATGGCCCCGAATTAGGAATGTCTTCAAGACACTTTCCCAGTGGGAAAGCTCCCAGAGCTAGTGCGCTACGCCTATCTAATCACGTGTGGTACCATTCTTCAAACCACCAACGACTCGCGGGTACATCTCTGACACGATAACTTTTTATATCAGTTACTCCATGAGGCGAGCGCAATTAACCTCGCCCAAGTCTTCAACATCAAAATTCTACATGTTTCCTATGATGCTATGGACAAATTTCTCTCCCCTATGCGTGCCTCATTTCCGATATCATGCATGACGTCGAGGTGTGGGCCCCTGACTCGCACACTAAATTTCCTAAACCGATTGGGCTATTTTCCACCCATCAGAGTGTCCATGAAATGCGAGTGGCCCACCCTCCACCTCCGAAGGTGGAAGAAGAAGAATTTATGGAAGTGGACACCCCTATGCACGAAGGGGGAAAAGCCAAAGACGAAGAGGGTGAGGATGTTCAATTATTAAAATGCGAATCGTGCATCGTGTAATACGCAAATCGTTGTTATCGGTTCGGCGACTCAATGTAAAAAACCTAAACTACAACTACACTTGACAAGCAAGCACAGTGGTAAGTCGGGTATCGAGAATCCACGGGGAGTGATTGACTTTTAGATATTAATTGATTTATTACTTCAAAAATAAAAATGTAAAAGGTGATAGGGTGTTAAGGTGAAAAAGAAAAAAAATAAGAACTTAAGTCTAAACAATATTTAATTAAAACGAGAGTCGGGATCGCGTACCCGCCATGGGCTAAATAACTAATAATTAGGATTTTGGTTCAAAATATTTAACTGAGCATTTTAAGTTAATTATAAACATCACACAATAAGGAATTTAACCCAAAGTTGCGAGACAAAACATTTAATCAAAATTGGTCACACGCGGATTAAATTAGGATTATCGCTATAAACACTAACGTTGCGTGACAAAGAAAGTTAAACGCATAATAATCCTGATTGAATACGCGAGGTTTCAATTAAATGAGATTTTTCCCAAAAACTAACTTTCGAAGCACGACGCCCATCAATGGCGAACACACGAGCCAAACCCAATTTAACTACTCACACAACATGATTAAACTAATTTAAACACTAATTAACTAAATAAAACAACAAACAAACAACTAAAACTAGTTAACTAGGCATGAAAAGGGAAGAACATAAACGAAATTAGCTAAAACAAGTAAAGAGACAATGAACAGTAAACTTACATAACAAAAATGGGCAAAATCCCAAACCAATGTAGGAGAGGGGAAAGCTCAACAAAATCCCCAAAGTTCTAACCCTAGAAGTGTAAAAAAAAAATGAATTCCCAACTTAATAGAATGTTTACATATATATACCCAACCAAAAACCAACTTAAGAAATGAAATTTGTGGACTTTCTGCCGAATCGATTCGCACCTCAGCCAAATCGATTCGCACCTATAGGTCTGGCTGCTGCAGCTTTGCCCAACTTCATAGAAAATGCCGTAACTTCTTCGTTATAACTAGGAATTTGGAACGGTTGGAGGCTACGCAAAAATAACTTAAAGGGATACAACATACAAGAAGACATTAGGCCAAAAAACTAAAATATGAAATGACTAAAATGCCCTTGAATGTGACCTTGAGTGTGCTTTTTAAATCAAAACCATCCTAAAAAAGCCATAACTCCCGCATTATATGTCGAAATCATGCATCGTCGGTAGACACGCGAAGAGAAATTAAAGGGCTTCAACTTTCGTGGTGAGTTTGGGGTCAAAATCCGAATTATGAAATTACTAAAATGCCCCCGAATCTGCAATAATCAACGAAACTTTTCCGAAAAGCGTCCCAACATCATACTAAGCATCCAAATACCTACAAAAGCTCAATTAACCCCTGCAAAGCATGTATATATAGAAATACGAGATTATCTGGTTAACGAGCATAAGTATAGGGATTAAGATACCCAAGGGGGCTAATAACGCGAAGGTTAACAAGTGAAATATGCAATGTTTGCATCATATCACACCCCCTAACTTACACAATGCTAGTACCTAGTAATGGAATAGGAAACAACAAGAACTACAAGAATAAGAGATAGTAAAAAATCGGGACAAAAAAGGATAAGGCCACTTTCGCGGGCGGACGATTGCATTTAGCGTATGTAATAAGCCGTTAAACCCCTAGATTACCCTAGTGGATGAGTGTCATCTCGTGAGGGTTTTCAGAGATGAAACCCACAAACATCATGTGGTTTCCTCAAAATATGCCCAACCCAACATGCGACAAACTCAACAACAACGAAAAAAATTTCAAATATGTTATTAGCATATTGAACGAATTCAAGCCAAAGTCCGTTATTATTAACAGGTTGAATGCACCTCATAGAATTGAAACTTTAAAAGTGGGAGGGGGAGAGAATATGCATAGTATGAATTGACAAAAACTTAAATAAATCTGATAAGCATTAAAACAAGCATATATTCAATCCTCACGGGCATTACGCTCATCAAATGAATTCACTCGAAATAGGGAGGTAACACACGGAACATGCGGGCATAAAGAGTAAATGGAAATGGAAACAAGGCCGCACATATATCACAAATGAAGAACGCTATATAGAAAATTAAAAACTGTAATCTCAATTAGGGGTGCACAACGAAACCGAAAATCCGATAAACCGAACCAAACCGACTGCATTGGTTCGGTTTGGATCGGTTTTTTTGCTCAATGGTTCGGTTCCGGTTTGAAAAAAAAAAACTGATACATCGGTTCGGTTCTCGGTTCCAGGGTAAAAAAACCCAATCCGATCCGAAAACCGATCCGATCCGAACCAATCCGGATGCGAACTGATTTATAATTACATATATATATTTATTTAATATATTTAACACTTGTAATTTATATTTTTGTGATTATTTGAGTTTCTAACTTAAGTTATTGAGGTCAAAATTAATTTTGACCTTAAAAAAATTAGTTATGAAACACATTAATCTTAAAAAAATTAGTTATGAAATATGATTTTGGAACCGAAAACCGATCCGATCCGATCCGGGAACCGTCGGTTCGGTTTGGTTCGGTTCTGTATTAAAGTCGGTTCGGTTCCGGTTCCAAAAATTTGGAACCGACCCAGGTCGGTTCGGTTCGGTTCTCGGATTAGTACCAAAAACGATCCAAACCGAACCGTGTGCACCCCTAATCTCAATGAAAGATATCGTTCATTAAAGGAGGCAAAATGTATTTTCACAGATTATCAAAACTATTATGACTTTTAAATTAAATGCACCCTGAGATCACATAGGACTTTATAGGGTTGTAATGTAGGTTTGGGGTTAAGGTACAAAATGAAAGGTATATGTACGGATTGAAAGTGTCCGTGGATGAAAAACTTGGAATAATGGGAAGAATGCGAGCAATAACAAAAATGGAAAACAAGTTCCATAATCAAGCATTAAATATAACAATTGGAGAGCAATAAGGATTATTGAATACTATATACAACATATACAACTTTCTCTCTTTCTTTTCTTTTCTTCTTTTTCTCTTGCTTTCTTTTCTTTTCTTTTCTTTTCTTTTGCTTTTTTCTTTTTCTTTTCTTTTTCACTACTTTCTTATTCTTTTCTCACTCTTTTCATATGCTTAAATTGCAACCGCAAGACACAACATCATTCAATACCAAGAAACATTCCAAACAAAGGCATGGAAGGTCATATGTATGGTTTATAACTCCAATATGGAGTTGGTTATGGGATTTGGGGTAATGAAATGAAAGACTAATATTCAGGATCAAAGGGGTTGACTAGGGAAACATATAAGGTGAGGTTAAGGCTAATATGGGTGATATAAAAAAGATGGCCTGTGATCATTTCATAAAGTTTACGCAATTCTCGAGTCAAAATAATATATGAAAATCATGCTCAAATAACACATTTCATGAATGAACTCAATTAATGAACGATCAAATGAAAGAATAGTGAGATTACCGACGAATTCGACGTTTTCAATGAGGAAAGAATAGTGTATAACACTCACAAACGATGAAAGGTACAAAGCTTACTCGGTGTAAGTATATACAATGCAAAAAAGATTACCGAGTTATAAAAATCTTAAACCAAATTAATAAAACAAGAAAATCGCACGTGCTCGTGGGATATAGTTTAATTCATGAAGTTATTCATAATATCAATGACTTGAGGACTAAAGTTTAATAACTTATAAAATCGAGAACATGCATCATTGGGTTGTCTATTGGATCGGGCAATTATTGAATTTTATCATAAAAAATAAGGAAAAATGGCCAACAAAGGAGAAAAAAGAAAAAAAATATTTTTGAAAAATTTATTTTTTTAACAAAAAGAATGCTTAGTAACTAACAATTAAGAAAATCAATGGACTACACATGAAATGGATAGAATATTCTACACCCCCTAACTTAAATGTTGCATTGTCCTCAATGCTCATTAAGAACATAACACAGAGAGAGGAAAATAACGATATTACCCAAACTTGGAGTGATCTCCGTTGAGTACGAGTACAAAGAATTTACAAAACAAGTTAGTACGGAGCATAAAAAGAAAAAATAACAAAAATTTAACTAATTACACTAAACTAAATTAAAAGGAAAGAAAAAAAAGATAGAAAGAAAATTAAAAAGCTATTTGTTTACAACCTACTATTTAGACTTCACACTAACTATACACTAGAAGTCTAAATAGTTGAGGGTCCACCCAAAAAGGGATTTGTCTTTAAAAGATCAATGGCGGATCCTCCAAAGCAAACATGCATCCCCAAAAATAGGAATTTCGTTTGAACAACGGAAGGCATGTGTAATACGTAAGAAATCAATCATCGCTAATTATAAATTTTTGGGCAGACGATGGGGGATTCGGATAACAAGGGTGACAAGACCACATTGATCTTGGGAAAAATGAAATCACCTCCCCAAGGTTTTTCAATTGTAAGGGGGGTGGTTCTAGTGCAAGTGAATAGCCCATGAGATGAAGCATCTCAAAATAACAATCTCGTTCAAAAAACGGGTCAAAGTGCTCAAGGCTTTCAACCGATTCTTATCATAAAATTAATTGTTCAGGAATAGTAGGTAATAAAGGAAATGAAGGACCAATAACCTCAATATAATCGAAAGAATTAATAAGAGGTTGGAATTCGAAAGTGATAAAGCTTGGATCACTCTCAATTATTTTTTCATCAACAAGGGGTGGAGGTGAAACGCAAGTTTCAACCTCAACCCGATTTTGTGAAGAAATGATCTCATCAAGTATGGCATCATTTGCCAAAAACCAAGCTTGAGGACTTTCGAATTGGTCATTGATTTCCTTAATCATTAACTCATAATCAAACTGACAAGAAGACATTTCATCTTCTTGTGCGGGTTGCTTATAGCTAACGGATTCCCTACTTTCTAAATTCTCCTCATAAGGCAATGCGGGGATACTTACATACTCTTGAATTTCGTGCTCAATACGCTCATCTTCAAGAATTTGTAGGCATTCTCTCATTGTTTTGGGAGTATAACTTGGAAAATAATTCTCTTAACAATTAAGGTTATCTAAAGCATAATAGCGAGACATTTCAAAATAGGCTAATTCGATTGAGCGACGAGCACCAAAATTTCAATTTCTCGAAACAATCTAGTACAAGTAAAAAAGAAAGGATAAAATAAAGAATACAAATATGAAAAAAAATACTACGAAATAATAAAACAATTACAATATAAAACATACTCCCTCGCAACGGCGCCATTTTGATCAAACGCGAACCGTGCGTCTTGTAATAAGCAAATTGTTGTTATCGGTTCGACGACTCAATGCAAAAAACCTAAACTACAACTACACTTGACAAGCAAGCACAGTGGTAAGTCGGGTATCGAGAATCCATAGGGAGTGATTGAATTTTAGATTTTAATTGATTTATTACTTCAAAAATAAAAATGTAAAAGGTGATAGGGTGTTATGGTGAAAAAGGAAAAAAGAAGAAGTTAAGCCTAAACAATATTTAATTAAAATGAGAGTCAGGGTCGCGTACCCGCCATGGGATAAATAACTAATAATTTGAATTTCAGTTCAAAATATTTAAACGAGCATTTTTAGTTAATTATAAACATCACACAAGAAGGAATTTAACCCAAAGTTGCGAGATAAAACATTTAATAAAAAATGGTCACACGCGGATTAAATTCGGATTATCACTATAAACACTAACGTTGCGTGATAAAGAAACTTAAATGCATAATAATCCGACTTTAAAACGCGAAGTTTCAATTAAATGATATTTTCCCCAAAACCTAACTTTTCGAGTACGACGCCCATCAATGGCGGACGCACGACCCAAACCTTATTTAACTACTCATACAACATGATTAAACTAATTTAAACACTAATTAACTAAATAAAACAACAAACAAATAACTAACACTAGTTAACTAGGCATGGAAATGGAAGAACATAAAGGAAATTAACTAAAACAAGTAAAGATACAATGAATAGTAAACTTACATAACAAAAATGGGAAAAATCCCAAACCAATGTAGGAGAGGGGAAAGCTCCACAAAATCCCCAAAATTCTAACCCTAGAAGTTTGAAAAAATCAATTTCCAACTTAATAGAATGTTTACATATATATACCCAACCAAAAACTAACTTAAAAAATGAAATTTATGAAATTTCAGCCGAATCGATTCGCACCTCAGCCGAAACGATTCACACCTATAGGTCTGGTTGTTGAAGCTTTGCCCAACTTTACAGAAAATGCCGTAACTTCTTCGTTATAACTCGGAATTAGGCACTGTCGGAGGCTACACGAAGATAAATCGAAGGGATACAACATCCAAGAAGACATTAGGCCAAAAAAATAAAATATGAAATGACTAAAAGGCCCCCTGCAAAGCATGTATATATAAAAATACGAGGTTCTTTGGTTAACGAGCATAAGTATAGGGATTAAGATACCCGAGGGGGGTAATAATGCATAGGTTAATGGGTGAAATACGCAATATTTGTGTCGTATAATTCAAGAGGAAGATGAGGATGAAGCATGCGACTTAGACTATGAGGCAAATTTAGATGAAAATAATTTTCAAACGAGAGTCATTAATTGTCGAATTGATTAGTTGGAGTCATGCATTGATGGATTCATTAACGAGTTCCTCACCAAGAGAGAATTGGATAGGCTGGACTATAGGCGGGATACGAGTATGATAATGTGACTACAAGCAGACATGTACCGCTTACAATTGGGGTCCGATGCATAATTTCCATCTTACTTCTATGACCCTAACACTTGAGATCCCAACGCTCCTGGGGCGTCTCATTAAATCTTTATGGGTTAATTGTTGTTCATCTTTATGTAGTTCTTAGGTTTTGATGCAATTTCTTTTGTAAGAACTATGTAATTACTTTTTCTTTTCTTTTTGTACTTATGTGGTGTCTCAATGAAAATTTGCATTTTAAATATTTGCTTGTTTTATTTTTGCACTTATTAATTTTTCTTATTTAGATTTTAGTCCTTTGATTGAGGACAATAAATTTTTTGCAAGTTTCTTTAGCTCATACTATCATTCTTTTACATTGGTAAGGACGCACAACGTTCTAAGTTAGCGAGATTTGATTCGGCATAAATATTTCATATTTATCCCCTTAACTTCGGTTCTTTTATGACCCCATGCATTATAATTGACATGGATTCATATCATATTTATGCTACTAACTCTTTTTGAGGAGTATTTATTATTTTGTGTATTTCTCATGTGCTTTACAGGTATTTTATGCAAGTAAACACGTGAAAGAAATCGAAACAATGAAAGAAACTAAGGAAAGGATCAAAGGGCACTTTAATAATTATATAACCGTAGTCCGGGGGTGGAGCCAACTGGAAAGTTGAAGAATATGAAATCACAAGAACACTGAAAGAAATAGCGCCTTAATCTGAGCTACGGGAAAGAAGTAATGCAAATTCGAGGTTGAGAAAAAAATCCAAGGGCAAAAGATTAATCTCAGAAAAATACACTTGCAAACCGATTCGTAGGTCCATGCGAACCGGTTCGATCCGCCTGAGCGTGAACTTTAATTATTTTATTTCCCCCCTAAAGTTGTATAGGATTAGGACTCTTGTAAAAACGATCTCATTGAGTTGTAAAACAACATTAGTCATATCTTAGATGGTTTGAACCTAGTTTTGAGAGGAGAAAAAAAGGCAAGAACATAAGAGATTAATTTTTGCACCAAGTTTATGCTTTGTGGATACTTTTCATGTAATAACCAATATAATTTGTCTTTCTCTCTCTTGATCTTTGTCTTCGGTTATTTTTCTGGTTTTCTTGCATCGTTTATTTATTATTGCATGCTTAGCTACATATTAATGATGACCACTTTCACATGCAATAGCAAAATCATATCTTCAATTAGTAACGTCATATCCGACTAGATTTCTAAGGGTTGGAATGCATGAACCCAACCCTAAGCGTTTCGCATGGATATAAAAATATGTTCTTGAGCTAAATAAATAATTGAATACGTGACATTTTTTTAATACAACCGTCATAGGACTTTTAACTCCGTTTGCTCTAGGTAACCGGAGTGTTTAAGAATGTGACAGGTGTTTTAAAAATCATATCACATACTTTATTTTCATTTTTGATTATATATGGTGTGGGTTCATTCCTTCATATATGTAATGCTTGAAATAAATAAAGTCTTTGTTTCAATTAAGTGTTTAATTCTTGACTAGTTTTGTATCCGGGAAAATTACTAGGGGTTGGGGGATTGTATTCTGACCTTATCTTTCTTTTGCATTAATTACTTAGTCAATTGTTAGTATTGCATGTTTAGTTAATTTAGATAGGATTTCATTGCTTTCATTAGTAGTGGTACATATCTCCCCATCATAATCATTTTTTTTCGTGAGTCATTCATTTAGGTTAGTCTTCTTACTTAATAGTCATAACGAGCGATTGTCTTAGTCCCTGAGTTTGACCCCAATTTATCAGATTATTACTTGAGCGACTGGTTTACACTTGAACCGTATCCACACACGTTAGAAAAACTTTTAGAGTCGCATCATATCCTCTAGGGAGGAATTAGAAGCTCGAGTCATTTATGGGACGTGATGCCCGGGTGTCATGGAATGACTAGTAGGAGAGGTGTGACACTTGATCTGGAGGAGTATTAGGAAAAAATTTCGAGACTTAGATTGGTGACACCATGTGGAGACTTGAAAATGGCAACCAAGGTGGGGTAATATCGAAGCATGATTAGAATGTTAGCATCTGTCGAAAGTATATGCTAGGATTACCTTAGCAAGGTAAGGACTAGTTCTTGGCACGTCCTGCCAAGCCAGTATGGGTTAGAAGATATAGTCCTTTGTGATACTTACTACCCTTAGAATGCCAATGGCGACCAGTGTGTCCATTACGTGAATTCAGTTTGGGTAGAACCTAGGTGTAGTAGCTTGGTGATGTTATTATCGATAAATGCATAACGTCAGTGTAGACAAGGGTGTTAGGCATTCACCAACTAGAGTGGTTCATGTGCACTAAGGAATTAAGGGGGAGGTCCTTACTCCTAAGGAGGGAAGTCAAACATTTGACTTTCTAGAGAATGACATGTTCGTATGTTGCTTTCATCTTGCAAGGATGAATGGTTGTGATTCGATTCATCACGATTGGCAACTCAAGCCAGGGTATGTGTCTAGGTTAGTAACCAATGAGAATATCTAGGATGAGTGATAAGACTTCAAGTATAAAGCGTAGGTTCGTGATTCATATCGAATATTACACTTTATACCCTTTTAACTTGTGCATTTTAGTCCTCTCGGGTACCGTAATTGCTATAAATATGCTCATTAATCAGACAACCTCCATTTTATATGCCAATATGTTATTTGAGGTATTATTGATATTTATAGGTGTTACGGTGCTAAGTGTGAAGTTTGAGCGCATTCCGGTTAAGTTTCGTATAAGTTCGCACGTTCGGGGGCATTTGGTAATTTCACACTTCGGGATTTTTTCCCGAAGTATTCACGGAAGTTGTAGCCCTTGGGACAAGCTTCGCGCGGGACATGAACGATACTCGAATCGGGGTCTGAACGAAGGAAACACGGACCTTTAATCGAAAAAGAATTATAAGAAAAATAACAATTCCATTAATACCCATCGTGTCCCTTTTCTCCTTCATTAACAATTCATATAATACCCCTTGTGTCCCTAACTCGTTTTTTGTTGTAACCCATTTCGGAAATGGAGATGTGGCCCTAGGCTCGGGTTTTGGGTTCTTCCCAAATTGGGATACTTTTGGCCAAATTGAAAACACGATTATGGAGCTTTGGGTTGTGCAAAACACTCATGAGCTCGAAATAGGTCTTGGCTTGGCCATTAATGGAGATTTGGGTTCTTGGTTTTTTCATCATTGTTGGGCATGGAGGTCTTAGTGGGTCTCGATTTTGTGAGTGGTGGAATAAATACGCAGTTGGTGTTTGCCATGGCAGTTGGGTTCTCAGCATATAGTCTCGGCAGTGGGGGGCTGCGTGTTTATCCAGCGTTTTTGGTGGGTCTTGTGCACTGTTGTGTTGCAGCGAGTTTGGTGTGCGGGTGCTACCGATCGACCGACGTCCAAATCATGGTCGATTGCTGATTAGTTTTTTGTCATGGAACCAAACCAGTGTGCTCCTATATTTTCACGCGATCGACCGGTCCAAGCCCTGGTCGACCGGGACCCTGTTTTGTTCGAGATGTGCTGCTACCCACTTCTTTCCTTTCCTTTTCTAATTTTCTTTTTCCTTTTCTTTGTATTGTGTAATTAAGAGACTTATCCTATTTTTATTTCTTTTTCCTTTTTCTTTTCTTGTTTATTCCCACTTAGTATAAATACCAACTTTGGTTCATTTTTGAGAGGACACACACAATATCTTGTAATTTACTTAGTTTAGGGTTAGAGAGCTTTTTGGGGGTTTTGGTGGAGCTTGACCCTCTCCTCCATTTTCTTCTTGGTTTGACACCCATTAATGTAAGTGGATACTATTCATTGTCTTATCTCTTTCTTTTATGCTTTGTGCCCTAGTTTTTCATGCTTCCCATTTATTTTCAAGTCTAGTTTAATTTGTACTGTTAATTTAATTAGTTTTTGCTTAATTAATTAGTTAGTTTAATTAATGCTTTTATTTATGTGTAGTGGCTAGTTTTATCTAGGTTGTGCTGGATTGAACTCACCTAGGGTTGATTGGTTGCTTTGCTTTGGTGATGGAGTTTTACGTGTTTATTTCGAGTGGGTTGTCCTAGTTATTACGCCTACGAGATTTAATGGGGTATATCATGTATGCTCCATATTTATGACCTTGCGTACGTAATTTCTGGGGTATTTATTGATGCCAAAATCTTATTGGACTTTTATGCGAATTTAGGGGTGTGACAACTCTGAGTTTAATTAACTGTCAAAACAAGACTCAATCTTAATAACTCATCGACCCATGTTACCATTTTGTACTAATTAACTCGGGTGAGGGATATTCGACGCAACCTATAGTTTTTTTTCATTTTGTTAATCATAGTATAATTTACACTCACCTAGATTAATATTTTCCTTTTGTTATCTTTCCTTTTTGTTAGAAAATACCTTTTACACTTTTATTAAGAAGTAATAAACCAATTAAATTCTAACAGGAGTGGCATTATACTCCTTTAAAAGAGTGTAGTCATAGTTTAGATTTTTGTATTAAGGCGATGAACAGAAAACGGGATCTGCATTTGATACGCCCTACTTTTCACCCTTGATCAGTTCGCTTTTCATAAATCATAGTCTAACGCGTATGAGCAGGGTTTTCTCAAAACGACAACTTGTTCCTTCTAACTCTTGTGTGTCCATTGCAATTTTAGAAATTGAGGATCAGTATTCTCACGTATGTGGTGGCTCATATTGGTACCATGTCATGGTAAGACATGGTTGGGTCTAGAAGAGTGCGGGTGGACTTAGTATGATCAATGTAGCTCGATAACTAGGTGCGCCCTATCTGAGGTATTCTTGTTATTGCACAAAGTTTAGTGTATGAGTGGCTGCGCTTTCAGCCATAACTCGTAGTATTTGCTTTCCTTAGGATTAATGATCTTTCGATTGGCCAACGTGGCAGTCAGTGGCTCTGGTTGTAAAGAACAGAATGATGACTTGAGGATATTATATAGTGTTAGAAATCTAGGAAACTTAAGACACATTATTGCTTTACCACTATGAGTGGACTAGCGCAAGGCTCAGGTGAATACTCAAAGGTGAGACGCCTACTAGAGTTATCTGAGTAATGCAGTAAAAAATGTCAGTCGAATGTGTGGTGATTATTTGGTTGGTGTATTACTCCTCGGAGTGAGTGATGAGCACTATAATGTTAATATCAAGCTCAGATAAAATTTGTGTAGTCGGGATAACCTGAAAATTCGTTGCACACAAAATGTGTAGTCCTAAGACTAAAAATGGTTCTTGATGATGAATTCGATGATTGGTCGTGCGGGTACCTATTTTTTATCATCCCATAAGAGTATCCGGTCAAGCCCATAAAACCTAATTAAGTGTCTGACCCAAATTATGATCCTTGATTAAGAATCAAACCCGAGATAAGACCGAGTTTATCCCCAAGAATCTTGGAGAGATATTCAAGGGATTCAGGGTTTATCGTGTGGGTTACAGCCACCTTCAATGAACACAATATATTGTACCCCCTGGCCAAGGGAATAGGGGCATGTAACAGAGACCTTCTTGAGAGTTACTTAATAAAAAATAGTAGACCTCTCCGTGGACGTAGACAATTGGCCGAACCACGTATATTCTTGTGTTGTGATTGTGATTGTTTGATGTTCTTGATTTTTGGGTGATTATTTTCTCTTATTATTTGTGTTGAGATTTTTATCACCATAAATGGCGCCGTTTTTGGGAATCGATTGTTATTCTTACAAAAACATTCATTAACAAGAGCCAGCAATGTCTCATCACAACAGTAATGTCCCTCAAGCAGGCGACATTCAGCAATAGCCTTTCCCTCTAAGGGTAAGGTCTGAAATTCATCATTCAAACTCGAGACTCTGCCAAGAGAGGTATGTCTCTAAGGAAAGACAAAGGACACCTAAGTCCACACAAATTTCCAGGCTGATATACGCCTATGAAGCCAAACTCCAAGAGCAGGAGGAGGCCACTCGCTAACAGGAAGATAATAATGCTCGCCTCAAAAAGTGACTAGAAACAATGGAAAGAGTGCTCCATCGAAGCACAAAGTGACATCACAATCAAACTCTTAGCCCTCAAGCAAGCAATTCTCATAACTGAGGAAGGATCCCCGAGCGTGGTTTAGAGGGAACTGAGAGGCACATGTTAGATGATGACCATTCAGAATGACTGCAACAGGCTCAACGTAACAGGAGTCCTCGTCGACAGAATGATGACATACGGAGTTTGGTCCGAAGGGAGATGGACCAGCACCCAGCTCATCGCAGTGCCAGATCTACACAAGAGTTTGCTAGATGAGCTCTCAAAACTCAGATGAATTCCTCTGTTCTAAGGGTAATAGAAGAAAAAGAGGCCCCGAAGAAGTTCACGATCCCCAGGTTTAAGATTTATGATGGGAAAACTGACCCCATCAACCATGTCCGGTAATACCGGTAAGCCATGACTCTTTGGAGTCATAACGATGTGCTCATGTGTTGAATCTTCCCTTCAAGATCGCATGATGTGGCCCAGAAATGGTTTAAGAAGCTACCTCATAGGTCCATCAAAAAATTTAAATCTTTGGCTGAGTTATTTATAGCTCATTTCATAATAAGTAGCTCCCACTCGAAGAGGATGGATGCATTGCTTACTATGAAAAAGAAGCCACAAGAGAACCTTAATGAATATGCCAAGAGGTACTGGGAAGTGTTTAATGAGATCGAGGACTTCTCGGATTAGGTCCCCGTAGCATCTTTTAAAATTGGTTTGCCGAGCTCCTGCCTCCTGCACCAGTCCTTAACTAAGAAGGAGGCTACATCCATCGACAATTTGATGGCTCGAATAGAGAAATACGCCGAAGTCGAGGATGTGACCCATCTTAATGCATGGGATAATGGTCGCATGAAAGTTAGCAAAGGAGTGGAGAAGAACGAGCCTCAGAAGAAAGGGAACAATAACAGGGGAAAAAATGGTCCCAAGAATGGAAATAAGAACGACTCCTCGAAGGCATTTTAGGCTGTGAATACAGTCTTCAAAGAGCCAATATATAAGATTCTTACCAAAATCAAAGATGAGCCATTTATTAAATGGTTGAAGAAAATGGGAGGAGACCCATCCAAATGGAATAACGCACTAAGGTGAGCGTTCCACAAGGAAGATGGCCACAAAACGGTGCATTGTAAAGACCTCAAATCTCATCTCGAGGATTTAGCCCAAGCTGGGCATCTTAATGAGTTCGTGGAAAAGAAATTAGAAAATGTAGTAGCAAATGGAAACCAGAGTCCCGATAATGTCCTCAAGGAGGATATCGGCTACGAGTTTGCGATAATCCATGGGGCATCAAATCTTAAGTAGATATAAGGAAATGCCACTCGAATGGAAGTCAATAAGCTTACTGCAGTCATGCAAGACTTTCAGATCGACCCAGCCAAAACCCAAGCTGGGAAACATCGATAATTGGAGGATGTCGATTATAATAAGCACATTGTGTTTATTGATGAAGACTTGGTTGGGGTGAGAACCCCTCATCATGATGCACTGGACATCACACTCAGGATAGCCAACTGGGATGTCAACAAGTTGCACAGCGACCAAGGTAGGTCATTCGAAGTGATGTACCTAGAGTTGTTCAGGAAGTTAAAGCTGAGCAAATCTGATCTCAAGGAAGCCATTATTCTGTTAGTCGTCTTCGCTGGAAAGATTACAGTTCCTTTGGGGAAGATAATCCTGCTAGTCAGGTCAGGAAACATTACATAAATGATTGAGTTTTTAGGGTTTAGGGTGCTCCGCAACTTGGATGTTTTTGTATGGGAACCCTATGAGCTTCCTGGGATAGACCCCACCGTTACTTGTCATCGATTGCACATTGACCCAACCTTCATGCTAATCACACAGAAGGCTCACCGAACAGCTCCGTAAAAAGCAAAAATAGTAGAGAAAGAGGTTAGGAAGCTACTAGATGCAAGTTCCATATGGGAGGTCCAATTTACAAAGTGGTTATCTAACCCAGTAGCAGTTCTTAAAAGCAATGGAAATTAGAGAGTTTGTATTGACTTCACTGACCTTAACAAGGCCTCTCCCAAAGACAGTTTCCACCTACCAAAGATTTATCAACTGATCAACGCCACATAAGCTCATGAGAGGATGAGCTTTGTAGACGCTTACTCTGGCTACCACTAAATCCTCCTTCATGTGCCGGACCAAGATAAGAACTCCTTTATAACCACTGTTGGTTTATATTGTTACAAGGTTATGCCTTTTGGCCTTAAGAATGCAAGAGCGACTTATCAGCGACTAGTTACAAGGATCTTTAAGAAGAAAATATGGGAGACTATGGAGGTTTACATTGACAAAATGATTGTCAAGACCAAGCTTAAGGATGATCACCTCTCCGAGCTGGCAGGGACTTTTCATATCCTCAGGAAATACCAAAATAAACTCAATGCAAGTAAGTGTTCTTTCGGTGTCCAATTAGGAAAATTTCTTGGATACCTGGTTAACAAGAGAGGAATAGAGGTGAACCTCGACCAGATTGATGCGATCAACAAAGTCCAGCCCCCTCAAACGATAAGGGATGTACACAAGCTTAACAGAATGCTCGCTATGCTTAACCGCTTCATTTCAAAATCCTCAGAGTGATGTCAACCATTCTTTCAGTTGTTGAAAAGAAACAAGGGCCTGATATGGAGCGAGGACTGCTTTAGATACTTAGAAGAACTCAAGGCCTATCTCAGTAGGCCTCCTTTGCTCAAGATTCCTAAAAAATATGACCTTTTATACCTTTACCTTGATGTATCAGACCATGCTATGAGCTATGTATTGGTATATAAAAGGGGGGAAGACAACATCTGATCTACTATACAAGCAAGACACTTTTGGAAGTCGAGAAGTGGTATCTTCCATTGGAGAATCTCTCCTATGCATTAATATAGCCTCGAGGAAACTGAAGCACTACTTCGAGGCTCACTCCATCTTTGTTGTCACTTCGCAGCTTATTAGGGTTTTTCTGAGGAAAACCGACCTCTCTGGTCGATTGTCAAAGTGATAAATCGATCTCGAAAGGTTTAACATTCACTTTCAACCAAGAACAACCATCAAAGGGCAGATCCTAGCTGATTTTATCGCTGAATTCATAGGAGAACAACTTATCGATCAACTAAAAACCATTCGACCAATGGAAAGCTTATAGGGACCTAGCGTTTGGACCTTATACGTTGATGGAGCCTCCAACTCAAGGGGGCAGGAGTAGACATCGTACTGGTGACCCCCGAAAAGATAATACTCGAGTAGGGCATCAGATTGGGATTTAAAGCCTCCAATAACGAAGCAAAAGATGAGGCACTGATCACTGGACTATGCAAAGTATAGGTGCTAGGGGCAAGGCTCCTTCAAGTCTTTGGTGATTCGTAGTTAGTATCCAACTAGATAAATGGTGATTTTAATGCAAAAGATAAAAGGATGGAAGCTTATCTCGCCCTTGTAAAGAGAATAATGGCCAACTTCGATCAAGTTGACGTTCAGCAGTTCCCTAAAGGACATAACAACCACGCAGATCCCCTAGCAACTCTGAGTTTCGTAATAGACTCTGACTTGAGAAGAATAATTCAAATAAATTTCCTCGCGCATCCTAGAATTGATCAGACTACTGAGCCTGAATAAAATCTCAATAAGATTCTCCATATTAAAAAAGCTCCGAGCGGGATGGATCCCATCGTAGACTATTTGCAAAATGATGTGCTGCCAAGCGAGAAGAGGTCGTCTCATCAGATAAGAGTAAAAGCTGCTCGCTTTCATTTATCTTCTGATGGGAAACTGTATAAGAGATCCTTTATCAGCCCCTACCTAAAATGCATTCATCCACAAGATGTCAAGTAGGTTATGCACGAACTTCATGTGGGCACTTTTGGAAGCCATACAGAAGGAAGATCCTTGGCCTTTCGAGCAATAAAGGAAGGGTATTGGTGGTCATATATGCAGAAGGACGCTGGAGTCTATGTCCTGAAGTGCAAAAAATGCCCCAAACACTCACTTATGGTCCACCACGCCAGCGACCTCAAGTCATTGACCAGTCCGTGGCCCTTTGCCCAGTGGGGTTTGGACATTGTAGGTCCATTGCCTACTATGGCAGGCAATCAAAAGTATCTGTTAGTCGCCATAGATTACTTCACTAAGTGGATAGAGGTAAAACCACTTGCGAATATTCGAGATACAAACATGATGGGATTCATATGGAGAAACATCATTACCCACTTCGGCATACCCAGGACGATCATTACTGATAATGAAACCCATCTCGAGAGTGGTCCCTTCCAAAGTTTTTGCAACGATCAGGGAATTAGTCATTATTTCAGCTCGTATCCCCAGAGCAATAGTCAAGCTAAAGCTTCCAACAAGATAGTAATTGATGGACTGAAGAAACGCCTGGAGCAGGACAAAGGAACTTGGGCGAACAAGCTTCCCCACATCCTCTGGGCCTATCGCACAAACACTAGGTGAGCAACTGGGGAAACTCCCTTTGCACATGTACTGAATGGAAGCAGTCATTCTGTAGAAGCCGGGCTCCCTGCTATAACATCTACACTGGTCGACCAAGGCCACAATGATGAAACATTACTCACCAAACTTGACTTAGATGATGAGCAACGAGAATTAGCTCTAGTTAAACTGGCATCCTACCATCAACAACTAGCCAAATAATATAATCAAAAGGTCAATTTGAGGAAATTCTAAGTAGGGGACTATGTCCTAAGGTAAGTCCTCAGCAGTGCTATGAAACCAATAGATGGCAAACTGGGACCAAACTAGGAAGGACCTCTCAAGGTATTGAGGGATAACCTGCAAGGAGCCTATCACTTGGAAATAATGGAGGGAAGGAATATACCAAGGGCTCTGAATGCGGATAATCTGAAGAAGTTTTACTTTTATACTTTCTTTAGTTGTGCATAATTAATTTAGGAGAATTTTTATTTTATAAACTGATGTTGCTCGTCGTTTACAATTGTGATTAATAAAACTTGCTTGGCCTTGGCATTCTACATGTATTGGTTATCTCAATTATATTTTGATATGCACCATTTCCAAGTTACAGGCTTCACTCTTTTATGAGTATAATAGAATTCATGGACTACAGTAAGTTTGGTAACTTACTTAAGTCAAAGAATCTTGTAAACCAACCCCTTATGATTGCAACACAGTGTTAGGTATAACCTAACTAAAGAAATCCAGATCATAATTAGCAGGGTCGACATGTAATCCTCCTCAGGCCTTTGTCCAGTAACACAACTGGCCTCTTAGGTAGCCCCGGCTAGAAATAAAGACCTACAGGGGATCCTTAGGCAACATGGACAACTCAGGTTGGCCGCCAACACAGCTTGACTCCAAAATCCTACTCGGGTGAATTGTCCATTGATTAGGTGCATTCTCGCCATCATCGTACTTAGGCCTAAGGGAGTGTGATGACACGGCCTAAAAGGTAAAGTGGACGAAATGGTATGGCTAAGGCATATCGAACTAGGGGAATGCTGAATAGAAATTAAATTCTGAAAAACATTTAATCGCCCAAAATGATTAGAGTTTATTAACTAATAAATCAAAAGCAAGCAACACATTTTTAGTCGGCCTATGCCCAAAACACAAATATTCAATTACAATTTTTCCTAAAGAGTTACATGGTGACATCTACAATAATAAAGAATTAAATAAGCCCTATGAAAGTTCAGGTCAATAAGCAAAATAATCTGCTAATGGAGCTCTCCGATCATCGTCAGGATGAGGAGCAAAACTCTCCACAGCCCCCTCCGGGCATGGCTCCAGCAGTTGTGTTGTGATAACATCTATAGGGATCTAACACTCGTCTTTTCTAAAAGGATTTGGATCCAAGGTTAGAGGAATGATCTCATGGATTTACTATAGGGCAGAGTTTTTGGGAACCATCAACTCCCTGAGGGCACTTAGCTACCCTCTAATAAAGGTCACCTCCTTGGCCTCCTTCATCTTTGTGGGGGCATCTGTCCAGCCTTGATCGTAGACGTCAGCCCACACCTGCGAAGGACCCTTTTGGAATAAATGTCACAGTCTTATAACATATCTTTGGAGTCTGATAACGATTATGTTTGCTCATCGAGCGTCCCCCTTCAGCTCGGGAGTCTCCCTCTGGGAACTGTCATCATCAGACCTGGCTCATTGTGTGAACAACGATGAGGAACCTCGAATAATTCGGGGAGCGCTGCTCGGAGCATTCTCCTTAAGGCACGCGACCTCCCTTTTTAGGGCATCATTTTCTCTCTGTAGTACCTCCCCTACTTGGTTGATCTCGAATGCATCCAGAAGTTTTCTTTCAAGGCATCTATTTCTTCCTAAACAGAAGGGACAATCTCCTCCATCTCCACAATTTTGTCCTTTAGCCTGGCCATCACCTCGGACTGATCCTTATAGTCTTTATTTCTTGCCCTAAGGGACTTACAAATCTGAACAAAAGCTCGACGAGCTTGGGCGCTTATGTTCGAACCAAAGATTTGGCCTAGGAAAGAACTGGCAGGGATATAGTCATCAAGATCAACAAACTACAAACATCAAACTTAAGTGATACATGAATCAGTGAACACAAAAGAAAAATTCCTTTCATTCATTATAAAGTGGCATTGGCCAAATACAAAGTACATCAGTTAGCCAAAAAAGAAAAACAAAAATACACAGATGGAGAAGAAGGCCTAGAAGTCTAACTAGTGGAATCACCTGCTCGGTAGAAGCTGGATCTTTTCCTTTGGGAGCAATAGTACCAACAACCTCACCTGTGCTAACACCTGATGTACCTCTCTCTGATGGGACATGATTTATTCCTTTCTTATTAGAGGGAGTGTCAACAGCAGGGGCAGTAGGATCCACGATAGCTCGAGTAATAGGGGCATCCATATTTATTATGGGCTTGGGGCCCGGATGGTGCTCTGTGAAAAGTGGGGAGTCAGCAGCAACTCCGGTGACAACCAAGGCCCGATCCCATACTTTATTGAATTTCACTCAACTGATATAATCGATCTAGCTGTCAGCATCTTCGTACGCTGCCTCCCAACCCTTGTTGTAGCCTCTCTCTCGAACGGTGGACGCCTCTGCCTCCAGCTTATTTACCTTCTTGGCCAGCTCTTTATTTTCCTCTGCCAATAACTTATTCTCTTATATAGCAGCCAACTTGCATGCGACCACCAGGTCATAGGCCTCGCGCAGCTCTTTCAGCTGGATCGGCCTTCTATTGAGTAAACGAAGCTTTGACTTCTGTCAAAGCTTTCTCAGAGTACTTTTGGGCCTCTTGGGAAGACCTCATACCCTCTTCGAGCTCAAAATTCCTCCTTTATAGATCAGCTCAGCTGCACAGCAGGACAGTGAATTCAGATATAAACTGTAAAGAAAGACATATGTTAGTAAGAAGGATAAGAGGAAATTATAAGTCAGGGAAATAAAGAAAAGAGAAGTAGCCTTACCAAAGCAAGCCCTTATGCTGATTTTAGGGCTAACTGGTCAGGGCCCATGCTCGACGACTGCTCATGGTCTTCCATTAACACTGCTTTCTCAAGCATTAGTGGGGCAAGGTGAAGGGCCACAGCTACAGAGGCCCCCTCAGTTAGAACAGCCACAGGCACCAGAGAGGCCTTTGAGGCATGTGCCTTCTTTTTCCTCTCCACTTCTTTTCTCCCCTCTTCTTCTCTTTTTTTCTTGACTTACTTCTTCTTCTCCTCCTCTCTCCTCTCTCCTCTTTTATTCTTATCTCTTTCTCTCCTTCTCTCTCTTCTCTTCTTCTTTTTTCTTCTTTTTCTCCACCTCCTTCTCGTAGGCCACCGTATTGGAACCACCAACAGAGTCCCTAGGTTTCTACTTCATTAATTTCAACTTATTAAATAACAGGTCATCATCATCATCATCATCATCATCATCATCATCATCATCATCAGGAATCAATTTTCTTCTTCTTGGGGGAGCCATCACTTCCTCACTAGATCTCTTACTGCTCGAGCTCTCCTCACTGGATCCTTCTTCGCCGGATCCCTCTTCATTGGATCCTACCTCGACACTACCACCTCTGCCACCTTCATTAACCCTAGCCTCTGAGCTTCTCTCCTCCTCCTCGTCTAGTTCGATGGGTTCGAAAGCACCAACTTATTCTTTTGGGATATCAAGGTGGGGAATGGTGTCAACCGTGCGAGCTATTAAACTGGTGGTAATATTATTGTACTCCAACAAGAATGCAATAGACCTAGGCTGCTCACCCTCAGCTATGGGGTCCCTTATCCCCCAAGCCTTTATCAACTCGGCAGCCCGAATCTCTCGAGGAGTAGGTTCTTGGTTTCTATCCTTCGCTAAAAAAAGAGAAGAGAACATTAGAAGAATAACACATTAAAAGGATCAAGCAAGTAACAAACGTAAAAGGTTTGGAAACAACCTATGTAATCCTCCCCATAAGTAGGGATCTGAGGTCCCATATACCTTATGCCCTCTTTTTAGGGAGGAAATTATCAGTTTCTAGAAATGAACCCCTCAGACCAGTAGTCCTTATGGGATTTAGGTAAATTTACTACCAATACCCTATCTGGACTCCCCGCTTTCAGATACAGAAGACCCCCACTTGTGAGAGAAAAGGTATAACAATAGAAGATTTCAAATAAACCCTAAATTGGTGCCATAAAGTTGGTTTATTCTATGGACTCCGTTTATAATTTTCCAAACATTTTGAGAGTACTGAGCAGGAACTATGTCGAAATATTGAAAGAAATGTAAAAACAGAGGATTTGGGGGAAAAGTTAATCCCCTTGAGATAACAGGAGAACGTGTATCCAGTGTCCATCCTCAGTGTCATTAACGTTGTGGGGAACTGGGACACACTCAATATCTACCCAATGGGGGGATATTATAGCATTTTCTAAATTTAAGCAAAGATTTGTTGTCTATCTTCGTCATGAAAAAAATAGAAAACCCTAGCTACAGTGGAGTGAAGAGCAACAACGAAAAGAAATTAAAAAAAAAAGAAGAGAACTGAAGACTTACGAAGCAAGAATCAGGTTGGAAATGTTGAAAGATCACAAATTTGTGATGACAAAGAGCAAGAGACAATTGGGAGACGAAGAGCAAGAGACAACTTGGGAAGCAAGAGAAGTAAAGAAGTTGAAGTGACGATCAGGTTCGTCCAACACTTGAGTTTAAACACTTCAATAAAAGCGCACACTGATCGACCCCTCCAAATCGTGTAAACTGCAATAGTTCCATCAAGAGGGAGGCAATACTTTTTTAAAATTTGTGGTCCCAAATTATCACCCCAAAAATTTTAGGGGCAATTATGGGTACCTATTTTTTATCAACCCATAAGAGTAGCCGACCAAGCCCATAAAAGCCAATTAAGTGTCCGGCCTAAATTATGAGCCTTGATTAAGAATCAAAATCGAGATAAGACTGAGTCTATCCCCAAGAATCTTAGAGAGATATTCAAGGGATTCAGGGTTTATCATGTTGGTTACAACCACCTTCAATGAACACAATATATTGTACCCCCTGGCCCGGGGCATATGGGCATGTAACAGAGACCTTCTTGAGAGTTACTTAATAAAAAACAATAGACCTCTCTGTGAACGTAGGCAATTGGACGAACCACGTATATTCTTCTGTTGTGATTATGATTGTTTGTTGTTCTTGATTTTCTGGTGATTATTTTCTCTTATTATTTGTGTTGAGATTTTTTTCACCACAGGTCTTATTATGGTTCACTCTTGAGTGAGTCCCAATCACTAGAGAGGTCTGACTGTGAAGGCGTCGATATGCTTCTGGAATTAGTAAAGATAGTTCTAGGACTTAATTGATCATGATCATCAAGTGAGTGGAGAGCCAAACTTGGTTATGTGACGTTAATGGTTAACGAAATGGTGCATTAGATCACGTTATATTTTGAGCCTTTGACGACAAACCCCTTATGAGGACGTATGATGTGATCTTAGCTATCGAGGACTCGATGACTTTTTCTTAGAGGGTTTCTATACTTAGAATGAGAATTGGTGAACCCCATGAATTTGAGGAATTGACAGATCGATAATTTTGGGGATAAAATTCCCCAATGTGGGAAGTTTGTAATACCCCGCCCTTATATTTAGGGGTGTGCATAAATCCGAATGGATCGAATGGACCGAAATAACCGAACCGAACCTACATTTGTGGTTTTTTATGAATGCGGTCTCAATGCGGTCCAAAATTACAAAGGACCGAATAATTCGGTCCGGTCTCGGTCTTGGGTCGTAAAAAGCGGGTCTGGACAGGACCGGACCGCTTTTATTAAATACATATATATATATATATATATATATATATATATATATATATATATTAATTTAATAACTTACACAAATTTACACACTTTAACCAACCCTAATCTCTTCTCTCTTTTTTTACCCTCTCTCTATGGCCGTCATTTCCCTCATCCTCATCAAACCCGATCAATATCATCTCTCTCGCCTCCGGTGACCAATAGAGGCAGTCTAAGGTCCAAACCAGACCGGTCTGGAATCAATAACCTAATGTCTTACTGAGTTTTCTTGTTGAGTATAAACAAAGTATGCAATCAATTATTTGTTTGATTTACATCTATTATAGTCTATAATATATGATCAATCTCAATATGCCCACTGTCTGCTGCAACCCCCACCTTCTTTCATATACTAAAACCTTAAAAACCCATTTCTTGTTTGGCATTTCCTATAAACCCACTTTTATAATTCTGCAATATGACAACTATGTATAAGTATGGAATATTGTCTCATAAAGCTAAATTAATTGAGAACATAATGCTTTCAACCATTTGTATTAAAATATAAAGTGTGCCCAAATCTGTCAAACGCTGATTTTTAAGAAATAAAATTAAAGTTATCAATTATTATTAATCATCTTTTCTTGGATTTAAAAAATTAACAGTATCTTAGTGAGTTTTCTAAATTTAATTTGTAGCTCTTACTGCTCTCTTTGAAATAACTTTCCATCTTCTCTCTTTGAAGTGCCTTAACTGTTACTGCGCTCTTTGAAAACGGGGATGGCTATTTTTTTTTGTTCCAAACAGTGTGTGTTCGTGGGTTTTGTGTTTGTTCCAAGCTCAATTCGTCCTCCCTAACTATTTATGTATGTTTCCAAACAGTGTGAATTTGTGTGGGATTGGGAATGAGGTTTGGTATGTGAATCCGTGTGTTTGTTTCAAATAGTGTGAATGTATTCCAAAAATGTATTTGGATGCTTTAGATGACGACGAAAATGGACTGAATAGGACCGAAACCGAACATGGACCTCTCAAAAACCGAATAGAATCAAAATCGATTATTCCGGTCCGGTCTCGGTCCATTATTTTTTAGGACCGATTGATGCGGTCCGGTCCCAAAATACCTCAAAACCGGATCGGACCGGACTGCGAACACCCCTACTTATATTTGATTCATTTTTGGCGCCTGAGTGGTGATAATATAAAGGCATTGAGATTTGGATCATTATGACTAGGTTTATATTCTTAATTTACTAGTTTGGAGTCTTGATAAGGATTGTTGGAAGTTTGAGGGATCAATTTGGAATTTGGGGAAATTAGAGTAAAGTGTCGTTGTGGTTCGAATGAGAATTAAGGTTTATTCGACATGGGGGATTGAACGAGGTTCGAACAAGATCCCACTGCATAATAGGTCAAGGTCATTTGAAATGGGGGTCGAATGAGGTTTGAACGAAATGTCTTTCTCATTCGAACGAGGGTCGAATCTCATTTGAACGAGGTCATTCAGATTTTTAAATCGGACTGCCCATGTGCATTGTCTCATTTTGGGCCGTTGGATTGATAAATTGTCGAGCTTTATCAAACCCATACTGGGTAAAAATGGAATTTGAAAGTCTTAGAGGGTTTTATAAGGGTCGTTTGGGTTCATTTAGAGTTGGAAGAAGAGAAAGAGAAAGAAGGGTGGGTCTTCCACCATTGTTGAGCATCTCTCCACCTCAAACCACCATTCCACCACCAAACATCCACATTAAACCGTCATATTCTTCTAATCTTCACCATACCCAAGATTTAGATATTTATTTCCACTATTATTAGGCATAACTACAAATTTTATAGCTGTCGTTGGGGGTTCTGGAGAAGATAAAGATAGAAGTTTCATGGATCTTGAAAAGTGTTTTTGATGGAGATTTCATGGAGACAAACTTGGTGGAGCTAGTCAACCTCCTTGATGCCACCTTGGGAGGTGGGAGATTTTTATCTTCTTAGACAGTTCATGCCTTCCATTGTCTGAGCTTCATTTGAGGTGGAAAAACCTACTCTTAGTTTAAGACTCTATTTTTGTGTATTTGTAGTCTTGTTGTTAAAATTTAGTAGTAGAAAGAATATGATAAAATGTCGGGTTTCTAGTAGAATTGGTATTAAATATTTTTATGGAATAAAAATGTGGGCAAAAATGTTATTTTTATTGGATATAAATGATGAGTAAATATTTTAAGATTTTGTTGAAATAATTGGGGTTTTCATGTAAATGGTATGTTTCAAGAAGTTGGGTGATAAACATTTTTATGGAATAAAAATATTTTAAATTTACATATTTATCTTGCTAAAGATATTTGGTAAATTAAGTTTCATTTCTTATAAAATGAAGATTTTATAAAAAAATAGGACATTGGTTTGAGTTTTTATGAAATAAATATATTGGAAAGGGTGTTACACATGATAGTCCTAATGAATATAATTTTTTAAATAAAATCAAAGCTAAGGTGTAAAGGATATGAAATGATGATTTTTAAAGTATAACAGAAGTTAGAATGAAACACGAGATTTTGGCTTCGACCGGGTAGAAGGAAAAGTGGAATAATGTGGACAGTTGCAAAATATTAAAACACATTAAAAAGGAACTCGAATGACACTGAAAAAATTAAAGAGGGCCCGGAGCCTTTGGGCGAAAGAACCAAAACACTGGCCATAGCATATGGTGGAGCCGCCGATGGTGTGGAGCCCATTAAAGTACACGGTTATTGGAACATTCCAAGGAAAAAAATAAAAGAATAAGGTACATGTTAAGAAATGGATTGCGTGGTGAAGATGTGTTAAGACAACTTAACTTGAATGAAGTTTTAAATGTTCCGATAAAGGGTAAAATGGATAAGTAAATGTGAAAATCGATTAATGTCCATAAGGTTAATAAAAGATACACTAAGTGGATAAATGGGTGGTTGAGCAACCTAAGAGGTTTAACCCATAATTAACACAAAGGCGTGTTGTGAAAGGTTTTTAAAAGCTAAATAAGTATTTTTTAACACGGTGTTCGCGTGTGTTAAAAGGATGATTTATAATGAAAATAATAATGTGGATTGCTAAATGAAAAGGGTAATTTCGGTAAAGAAATAGCTTTCGGCTAAACCATATGTAGTCGTTTCAAGTATTTAACCGTGTTTGTTATACGAAGGGATAAATGTCAGACTAATAAAGGGAAAGTCTTTTACTAGAGTAAGGTGAATTAATCGAGATAAATAACGTTTTAGGAAGTAAAACAGTTTCGAGCATTAAATATATGTATTTGTATATATATATATATATACACATACGTGTGTGTGTGTATACATATATACGTACAAGCTAGTTGCATGTGCACGTAGATATAACGTGTTGGAGTCTTCTTTCTACCGTTCAATTTTATACTGCATTTTGTATATTTTCCACTAAGCATTCGGCTCACTCTCTCGTTTTGTTACGACATGTTGGGTGCGCTTTTGTATTTTGAGAGCGTTATACAGGTAAGTACTCTCTTTTATATTTCGTTAGTAGCTATGTATGCTTGGACTCCGGGGTGCTTCCCACGAATCCCTCATATTGTTTGATTTGAAATTGGGATCGCATGTTAAACAAGTGAAACGTAATTTAAACAAAACTGAATTAACAACATTACATAGGTTGTTTCATTGCACTTCATACCTAACGCTTGGGTCAGACTGGGTTGACTATGAGTAACCCATAAATTCCGATCGGGACATTACATTATACTAGTATAAATAATTTAACTAAGTCATTCTCTAGTTCGACCCCTAACTCTTAGAGATCCCAAACTCCAACCTTCGAATGGCAAAAGCCCTTACCACAAATCTATTAAAAAAATACCGAAATCATCAAACTCCTTCAATAATGTTAGACGATTTCCATTACCCACCAGTCGTCTTAATAAATGTCGAGATATGATATCACTGTTGATAAGAGAGACTTATAAGGTTTCATATTTGTCACATAAACGCCAGTAAGCTTCCAAAATAATCATAAATAATTTTTAAATTTCCATGAGATTATGAATCTGAAATCTTTGAGCCTTGTAATGTGAAAAACTCTATAAATCCATGAGATTGTGATATTGCATGTGAGCACATATGAAATAAAAATTATAGAAAACTTATAATTCTTAGAGGGGAGGTTTTAATTGAGCACAAATCACGAAAAAGAAAAAAACATATCTTAATAAATTGTAATGATTAAAGATCAAATTTTGAAAAGAATGAGAATCCAATTCTCGTTTTGCTTCTTTTCCTGTGAGTCAAGATTAAAGTAACCATAAATATGTATATTTTTTTATGTCATATCCTAGAGCACAATCATAAACAATCAAAATAAAATATCTTAAACTAAACGAATGACCAAAAATAAAATATATCTTCTTCAAGTAAAGAACAACTAAAGTTCAAAGATAAAATTGTAGGTTGGAAAAATCAATGTTTTAAATCGCAATCATGCAAGGTGTCGTGTATTAGTTCTGGGGGCGCGTCACATAATATCCAGTAAAAATCTATTTTCCATTTTTATTTTTATTTTTATTTTTCATTTCTATTTATAATTTTCATTTTTAATAGAAAATTTAAAAAATCAGGGAAATACATTCATTTTTTATAAATAAACTATTATTTTTAAATTGTGATTTATTGATATTTTGAAAGGCAAAATATAATTTAGTGAAATTTTGACGTCTAAAATCTAATTTATCAAGAGTATAATGGACAAAATATAATTTACAGAAAGTTTAGGGAGTACAATGCATACTTCAAAAAATTTAGGACCAAAAATAATTCATAGAAAGTTTTAGAAATGCCATTTTTCTTAAAATTTAGGCATAAAATGTAATTTGAGAAAATTTTAGGCATCGAAATGTAATTTTGCAAAAAAGTCACCCGTCTAAATGAAATCTTCAAAGACAAATGATGTTTTGAAAATTTGTTGAAAACATGTTAAGGTAGTTTTTCAATTTTCTTAAAAATTATAAAATCAGAAAAAACTATTTTCAAGATTTTTATTTGGAAAAATAAATTTGAACAGATTTTCCACATTTTCATTTCCACCAAAAAATTTAGATTTTTTTTGAAAAACCACATTATTTTCCACAACTAAACACGCCCTAAGTGTTTAAGATATTAGTTTGCATTTTCTAAAGGTTTTAAAAACGAAGAAAATATGGAAAAAAATACAAAGCGACGTAGTTATGTTATTGGTGCATTAAAATGCCCTATGCCCCTAAATAACGTCAATAACAAAAATAGCGTGGTGTTCAGAATATCCAAACCGAACTGATTTAACCGACAGATCTAATCCTATCCAATCCAATCGAATTAGAAAACTAATACAAATTGGATTAGATTGGATATCATTTGCAAAAAATCGCTTGTAATTGAATCGACTTCGATTTTAGTATCCAAAACCTAACCAAATCGACTTAGTCATAATACCACGTGTCATTATTTTATAGGCTTTTTTTCCGTTTAACCCTCACTTTTAATGTATTATTTGAATTAACCTACTTTGTTAATCTCTGTGATATAACTCCTAGCACGAGGAGTTGTCTCAAAATATTGAATAAAAATAGGTGGTTAAGTCAAAATATTTATTTTACTTTTTTCCTATTTATAATATCAAATTAGACTTAATTTCTTATATTGGGTACATAGTAAAAAAATTATGAAAATAAAAAATCAAGCCAAATTATGCATTGAAAATTGAGAATTTAATCAAAATAATCCTTATTGAGTAGTGCTTTGAGTCCCAAAAAATCTCTTAAATCCTTCCTCAAATAGCAATAAAGTGTTGTGCCCTGTTATACCACAAGGTACAATACTTATTGCTATTTGAGGAATGATTTAGAATTTTTTTTTTAGTTTTAAAACATTTTTTATTCTTATTTTATTGTGTGTCATACATTAATGGTATGAATACCATATACATTTTCCAAAGTATTTTCAAATGAGTTAGTATAACATTAATATTCAATATTATCTCAATTCATTTAGGGTCCGTTTGATACACAATGGGCAAAAGTGTTAGCATGGTAAATTTTGCCCTGGCAAAATTTGCGTGGGCAAAATTTGCTGTGGCAAAGATGATTTCGTGCTGTTTGATAGGCTTTATTTGCATGCTGGAAAAAACTGTATTTGCCAACTTTTTGTGTTTGATAGGCGTTATTTGCACGCTGAAAGATAATTATTTGCCTACTCATGGTGTTTAATAGTTCAAATTTATCCTGGCAAATACAAACTTTGTCAACATAATATTGGCAAATTCATGCCATTTTTCACATTTGCATTATAACCAATTCAGCTTACTTATGTTTTTATTTTCATTTTCAGGATTAACAATGTAATTTCGACGGCGAGTCAAGTCAGATGCCTCCTTTGAATATGGATGAACCAAAAAATTAGTTGGGCATAGTTACTGTCATGTACACTTGTATTTATTTTAACTGGATAAACTTCTGAAAATAGCATTTATTTGGACAAAATTTGTTTTGGATGAGAGAACATTTATTTGGACAAAATATATTGAAATTAAAATGTCTTGTTGATAAAACATTATGGACAAAATTATTATAAAAAGACCCATTGATAATGTTGTGAATTTAAAACAATGTTGTGGAATTATTTTAAAAAGACCTAGAGAAACGAAAGTTACATTTTAATGACTAGTTAATTAAATTATTTCCTAAGCAACCAAGGAACACAACAATCGGCATGCCCATCCACCATCAACATGGTTGGTAGATGATGTACTAAACTCATGTACGACTCGACCCCATTGTAATCCGACAGGTACGAATCCGATGCATACATTGGATCGTCAAGTTCAGTATTTATCAAATATTTAGCATGCCACCGCTCTAGCCTTTTCTCCATATGTGCAATTTTGCGTTGTAATAAACATATACATTTTTCATTATCTTTATTTTGATCTTTACAATATCTTGCCGATTTTTCTTATGGCACGGGTATACAGTGCCAATGACAGTAGCACTCCAAATCGCAACGCCTATCAAATAACCTAGGCCATTTCAAATGATCATCCCATGGAATATCTCCTTTTGTCGGTGTTAACCATTTCATCACATGGTTAACATCGCCTAAAGAATGTGGTTTCCAAATAGGTATGTTTTCAAAAACCCTTTTATCGCCAAACTAATTACCTCCATGAGGATCTTGATAGATCCCTAGGTTAGTCAACTCTAGTTCAGCATTTGTAGTTGTTGCCTCAATATGTTTAACACCAAATGATGTTGATGCTTTAAACTTAGCCTTTGTCTTCGTGACCTGTTGCGTCCTTCTTCCCCCCCCCCCCCAGCTAATAGGTAATCACATTGCACTACTCTTTTAGGCGCTGACCAGTTATAATATGGAAGTTTTTCCCCGAACAGAGTTTTCCTAGGAACATGTGTTAAGAAAGGTGAATCTTCATCAGGCATGTTGGAATGGTTATGCATTATGAAGTCTATGATATAAGGAAGTATACCCACTGTTGTGGAGGAATACCCAAGTTAGACTATATATTTATATCGAAAAATATGGAGGAATAACCAAATATTTAAAAATATTATCGAAAAGGGTGATATCAAAATACCAGCTAGCTGTAAAGTAATAATTACAAGGCAATGTGTGGTTAAATCATATATGATGTTTTACTATTCAAGAATGCGGGTGACATTATTGTGCATTATGACACACATCGAGTTCAATGTAGTGTGTCATAACTAATCAAGCACGCGGATGCCATTACTGTGCATTATGATGATTCCCAATGTTGGACTGCATTATTCGAGGCTTTTATATTTCCAAGCACATGGGTTTTGTTATTATGCACCAGACTTTGAAAATTTTAACATGGCAAGCACATGGGCACTGGTCAGTCACATGAAAGCCTTCAATTGTGTGTGGTTGGAAGTAGCTTCACTCCATCCTTTAAATACTAGTATCGTAAGAGAGAAATAACTTTTATGGAAAACACAAAATATTTATTGTCATCAATAAATTGAATGGCGTCAAGAGAGTGGATCATTAATGAAGATGTCCAACTAATTAACAAATTCACTGGTAATTATTTTATCCCAGGAGTGAACTACGATCCACGCTTGAGGGTTCAAAATTCTACGTTCGATCTAATATCACACCATTGGGGTATTTCCCCATATTCACCACAGAGATGTACTTCGAATGAGTGTTGTGTAAGGTGGTATACCTTAAAAATGAAGTTCGATTTATACTACAAAGCTATAAAAACCTACGGCTTTAGGTAGGACAGTGAAAACTACAAACTGATTATTGACGACGAAGATAAATGGAAGTGCTTTTGTACGAAACATTCCCGCGGCCGAACCATCAGGGATGAGGAGTACTATCTATTTGATCTTTGCTGAAACAGTGTCTACAGAGATGATCCGGAACCTCTATGCTTCGATGACGATGATGCTAATATGAGTATAGGAAGATGTTCCCACTAAGTTTATGTTTTCTGGTTTGTGTGCAATTCTCTTGCATTAGGAAGTTGTTTGTGTTAACTTTATGGGTCTGTTTAAGTCTATGTCTGTTAAAGTCTATTTATGTGTAACTTTATGTGTAACTTATAAGTCTACGTGTAACTTAATATGTAACAAATAAGTACATGTTTACGTGTAACTGTTAAGTCGGTTTATGTGTAACTTTTAAGTCTATGTCTATGTTAAAGTTATTCCCACTAAAGTTAAAGTCTGATTACATATTGATATTTTTGCAGTATACTATGAATTATGACATAAATTCCAAAAGTATAATATGATTGAATATAATATATAACCAGAACGTAATAAAATATTACAAAAGTTTCATTGTCAAATGCGATAAAAGTTTCATGATCAATGTTTCAAAAAGAGCATAGATTACGGTGTCTTAGTTCATATAGAGCTTGTTGTAAGCCCATGCCTTTGCAAATGTATCCTCCGCAATCCCCATGAAGATATGTGCTAGTCCATGATTGACCTTAAACATCAAAAATATTTGTAACCTATCAGTTTCGTTCAACTTTATTAACTTCAAATGATCAAGAATATCTTGCCACTTCACATGCTCTAGGGCATTCAAGTTGGCATCAGAAGCCATAGTTGTTGCTATAACCCAAGAAGATACAGCAATTGAGGCTAGCGCACGTGAACTCTACTCTAAGACATTTCCTCGCTTACGTCTTGGCTTCGGCTTTGGCTCTACAGTGGGTCTTGGTGATCATCCACCATCTTTACATTTCCCCAATTGAGGTGACATGTTAAGAGATTCAATTTCAAGAGAGTCATTATCGCTTAAGTCAACAAAGTCTTCATCCATATCTATCTCAGCTATTCCTGAAAAGAGCATATATATATTTGTTTAGAAATTCTCTTTACGTAATAATTTTGGCAATTACAAATAATAGAATATTTACCTTCCATTGATGGGAAGTAATCACCACCAGGCTACGAGTTGGATCCGTTTGCGGTGTCATTCCCATAAATAATGGCTAGCTCTTCATAATAAAGGCAACTTTTTTCCCTTCAACTTGGCAGCCTCTAGCTTATCCTGCACAGATTTTACACATTTGTCGATATATTAAATGGTATGCAATACAAATGCTATAAAATCTGTACCTTTACATACTCGACCCATACGTTTGGTTCTGTTGTTACGGAGGACGTGTTATGGTCGTAGCCAAATACGTGAACTTGAAGTAGCTCATGGACTTCCATGTACTCTTCTTTGAGCGTCTTTACATGCGAGTGGACATGGGCAATTCCCAGGGTAACATGACATCCATTTCTAACAGCATCAATCACAGTTTTCATATGGGTGGATGTGAATCCATTATCCGCCCTTTTGGTGCCAGCAAGAACCTCATTCATCAAAGCAGAAATCGGGTATCCATTCATAGCTTATGTCCAACAAACTTGGGTCTTCTTGACCGGTGCTTCAACGTGAGCAAGAGGTGTCTCGATATTGATCGGAGCAGTAGGTTTTTGGAGCGCGGAATGAAATGTTGACTCTATTTTCGGCCATCTCTAAGAAATATCAAAATGGATCAGTTATATAACTCTATTTTGTGAATCAAGTGAATCAATGAATACCAGTTATCAATATAACTCTGTGAATCAAGTGACTACAACTTTGTGAATCAAGTTATCAGTGACTACAACTATGTGAATCAAGATATTTGATATCTGATAACTCATATCAACAAAATACAACTAAATTGAATCAAGATATCTAATATCTAATAACTGATTTCAACAAAATACAACTAAATTGATACAACTAAATTCAATACAACTAAATTGTATTTGATATCAGTTATCATATCAAAATACATTATCTGATATCAGTAAATACAACTAAATTTGAATACAACTAAATTTGATATCTGAATACAACTAAATTGATATCTGAATCAAGATATCTGAATACAACTAAATTGATATCTAAGTCAAGATATTTGAATACAACCATTTCAACAGTTATACAAAAAAATTTCAACATCTGATAGTATCCAACAAAATACAATATTTGATATCAAGTTATCATATCAGTTATCCAAGTCTGTGAATTAATGAATCAAGTTATCATATCAGTTATTAACTCTGATACCATACTAAATTATCATATCAATTATCAAGTGTGAAGTCTACTGTGTGAAGTCTGGAACAAGGTGTGAAGTGTACTATGCAAAATTATCATACCAAAATACAATACCAAAGTGTGAAGTCTACTGTGTGAAGTCTGCTGTGTGAAGTCTACTGTGTGAAGTCTGTTGACCAAAATATAACTCTGTGAAGTCTAATGAAGTCCAACTAAATTGAATTTATCACATTACATTATCGAAGTGTCCAACCAAAATACAACTCTGTGAAGTCTACTGACCAACTAAATTGAAGTCTACTGTCAATTATCAAGTTCATTTGCTATATATCACAGCAGTCCAACTAAATTGAATCTATCACATTACCAAAGCATATGGTTCCTCTTTTAAGCATATCATGAAACTTTTATCAATTACCAAAGCATATCATCATATTACCAAAGCATATTAACAAATCTACTGTCCCCATCACATTAACAAATCAACATGAAATACAAAATGGTTCCTCTATCAAGCATATCATGAATATCCAAGCGAATATATTGGCTGCCATGAATATCATCAATTACCAAAATTCAACTGAATCGGTTACCAAAGAATATTAGTTATCAAGTGAATATCCAAGTGAATATATAGTGAATATCCAATGTGAATTGAATCAGTTATCCAAGTGAATATAAAAAAGGGCAAACCCAGTGCATGAGGCTCCCGCCACTGCGGGGTACTGGGGGGGTTGAATGTATAGTGATTAATTTATATATTACAGCAGTCCAACTAAATTGAATCAGTTAGAAAGCAAATCTAATGTCCCCTTCACATTAGAAAATCAATATGAAATACAAAATGGTTCAAATTATCAAATCATCATCATCACATTAACAAATACAACATGGTTCAAATTATCAAATTTTCAACAAAATCAAAAGGCTCAAGTTGAGCTGTTACTCTTTCTACCCACATTTGTGTAGCCATTGCATTACGCTTCTCCGTCCAAGATGCATGTGTTGTGAACGTAATATGCTCATTAATCATGTCATCAGGTAGATTAAGGGGTGTGGGGTTCACATAATCGTCACTATCACTATCATCATTGCACAAGTCATCCTTATCATCGACATGTAAAAAGTTATGCAGGGCACAACAAGCTAACAGAATCTTAGCCTGCATGTCAATCGCATGAAAACATTGGGTTTCCATAGAGTAAGGTACGTTTGTTTTTACCACTTAAGTCTGGATCGAAACCATTCATACTTAGGTATCAAATGGTGTTTTTTTTAAATGATTAAGAAACTAACGACTATTTTGCCTTTCAATGATTAGGAGGTAAATGCACCTCTTAAGTATAAATCGGTCTAAATACATTCATTCATAGGTCCATTTAGATATGGAAACAAACATACTTTTCAGATTCATATGAAAAACAAACGCAACCTAAGATAGACAGACGAGTTTCTTTTTTAGAGTCATAATGAAAATCCATCCCTTATGACCGATCGATTAGAGTTTCTTTATTTCGCTACACATGTATGGTAGATTTTATAGGGTGTGTGGTTTGTTTTTTATGTTTTAACTGATTGTGGGCCATAGATTTCTTGGAGGCTATCTTTTTATGGACATGTTTGTTTATGATTTATCTTGTAAGGCTTTTGCCAATTTTTTCATTTTAATATGCTTATATTTTTCCTCCAAAAAACATTAAGAGGCTTATATATTCATGCACGATGTGAAACCCTAAAATTTCATATTTAGGTAATTAGTCCTTAATATGGAATTTGCGGGGTGTGACAATTGGTATTAGAGAATGGTTTAAAGCCTTAGGTACTCTACAATTCCATTTTTTAGTTTTCTTTAATACATCTAGAGAATGTCAAAGGATTTGGTAATATTGTGTCATGATGATGCTTGCGTCGACATTGTCTATTCCTGTCTTAGCGGATGGGTAACGCACGCAGTTGTGAAGCGCAAATTGATCAAAATGATGAGGATCCATCATAGAATCGATATCCAAGGATGATTCAGATGGTTAGATAAGGATGTATGTCGCACATTATATGTATAATTGAGCAAATTGATGTTGTTGGCGATACAACTGTGTTACATAAATTTTTGTAGGCACTGATAGTTTATGTATCTCACATTGTGTTAATTTTGAGATATAAGAAGGTCCAAAGTTTTTGAAAAGGAACCCAATAGAGTTTTCAAGTTATGTGAATGTTATGGTTGTTTTGTCTTGGTAAGGGAGACTAAAGGACTCCTTTATGTGATTGAGTGCACCGAGGTGAGAAAGCAGTTGCTTGATACATTAAAGAAGCTTAGAGATATTGTAATATGGTGAAAAGATGGGATTTATTTGTAACACCCCCTAATTTTGGGTAAATTAGTTTTAGCATTTAAATTGCACATGTGACGTAATTTAATGCAAATGGAAAAATAATGTGAAATTTATAAATATTAATCAGTAAGAACATAACTTATGTGTGAATTTAATAGCGTGATTAAATAAATTTAATTAAGTCAATTGTAGTGTGTCGTATGTGAGTAGAAACGACGAGAATTGACGGTATCGCAACATGGGCATTTGTGTGGGCTACTTTTAGGTTAAAATAGAATATTTATTTTTTATAACTTTGATGATGATTTTGAGTGCACGATTGATCCATAATAGGTCGAGATAGTCAGAATTATATATTCGGGGGTAGTAATTGGGTTCTGAGGGCTTTTTAAACTATCCCAAACTCATGTAGGGGTATTTGGGTCATCTTAATGAAGTCTAATAACCTAATTTCGGGATTATAAGGTTAAATCATAAGGGTTAGGAATGGGAGGCAATCATATAATTATTCCTAAACTCAAAGACAAAAAGTAGATAAATGAAAGGAGAAAGCTCGAGGAGGCTTAATTCAAGAAGGATTCGGAAAATTCTAGCATCGATTCATCATACATAAGAGATATCAGACCCTACAAATAATCAAGGCAAGTAATTAACTTTCCATAAATCAAATTTAGGTGTATTCGTGTTCATATCATGGTAGGTGTAGAACAAAATAAAATTTGGGAAGGGTTCTCACATGTAAATGGGATTTTTGAGAAAATTAATATCATGTGTAGTTTAGATGATCAATTGACAAAGTAAAACCATTTATGATTGCAGAAATTAGATTATAGTTTGAAATATGAGTTTTAATACACATAAATATGGAAACTTGTTGGGTTCTTGGTTGAAGAACATGAATCATGAATAACTTAGGGTTTTACTGATGGACATAAGATGACAATCTGCCAGAATTTCTGATGTTACATTAAACTTGTGCAATTTTTATTGTACTTAGAATTAGATTTCATGCCAAATAGATTTTTAGAAACTTATAGTTCTTAGATTTCCAATGATCTTTGAATTAGGTCATTTGGAGTTTGTAGAGAGAGAAATCATAATTTTACTATATGGTGTTTAATTTGTCCGCATATCAATTTGCCAGGATTTTTTACATTACTTTAAACTTGTGCCATTTTAATTTTACTTAGAATTAAATTACCTCCCATAAATTTCAAAAAAAATTTAGGTCTTATCTTTCCAATGAGCTTTGAATGAAGTCATTTGGAGTTCTGTAGAGGGAGAAATTGTAATTTTACTACAGGGTGTTTAATTAGCCAAAAAAATTTCGACTCGATTCGGTTGCTTAGAAAATGGATATTTTGTTAGTTTAAGTATAAAACTTGAAATAAATCATTGAAACCATAACTTGAGTAGTTTGGGATTATCGATCGATCGACGAAAGATGATTTTTAAAGAATTTTGGGGTTTGATTATAGGGTAAATTCCGGGGAGTTCCAAATGAAATTTATAAGCTTTAAAGGTCAGTGAAAGTTTAATGGAGTGATTTAAAGAGATTTTATTGCCTAGGGGTGAGTAGATAATTAAATTCGAATTATAAATCGTGAGAGAAATAATTGACAATAAAGTTGAAATATCGAATTAATGAGTTAAATTTGGGAATAAATGAACGGACTTGCTGAGTTAAGTCTGAGTGTTTTGTCGGAGTAATGTTAATTAATAAACTTGAATGATTATACAATGGGTTAGTTGAGTATGTTAGGTAATTTTAGCAGGGTGACGCTATTGGATTTTAATTAAAGGATGAGAATTGAATTAAGTAAGAGTCGTGAGATAGACTCGAGATTTAAGGACTAGTGTCAGGTGATAGGCATGAGTTAGTCGGGTTTTGTGAATATATATATATATATATAGGTATAGAGATAGTATATATACGAATGGAAATAATATATGTGTGCATGATATTTATGTGGAAGCATACCTACCCTTCCTGATTTCACGAGAGGCCACTTGCAGTGGGCGATCCCACCTTGGTAAGTTTAGCGAGGTCCGAATGTGTGCCCCAGGACATAGAACTTCAGTACGATCACTATTTGAATGTACGATAGTATTGTCGATCATTTGGGTGCGTTAGGTATGTACGTAGACCAAGGGCTTAGAACTATATTCGCCTTCATTGTGTGTTTATTTGATTTATGATTCGAGGGTGATTTCGAACCGATAGTTCGAGATTTGGTACGTGAGGTGCATGGAATCAATAACAGAGTATGCATGCATTGGGGTTTAGTGGATGCAGTTTTATATATATATATATATATATATATATATGTGTGTGTGTGTGTGTGTGTGTGTGTGTGTATTTGTGTGACATTTCTAATAAACGTATATAATAGAGTAATAAATTATATAAGGGCTTAATGCGTTAATTGTTAATACCAAAATTTATCCATCTACGTGGATCAATTAATAGTGAGCATATGTCATCCTACATGGCAAGAATCCTAGTCAGCGAATAATAGCTTCACCGACCAACATAAGGAATGCCGACTAACTCATAGAAGTCCGACCAACAAGACCAATGAAGCTTATCCATACCAAGAGTCATATCACACGTGATCTGTATAACCAACAGCCATATTCATTATGTAAGGATGTAAATGCTTAAATATATAAAAGCATTCAATCCCTTGATATTCCAACTCTTGGCCTTCGGGTCATTATAAATACAAATGTATCTATGCCATCAAGGGCAGGTGAGCAAGTAAGAAAACTATTGCAAAGAGTAATACTATAACAGTGGATGTAGGCTTTCATCCATAGCCAAACCACTTTAAAATCTTATGTTCTTCTCCTTTTATTTACATATTTTATCTATGATTAAAGAATTAGATCTGGTCTAGTTTTTTACATCAACAGATTGGTGTCGTCTGTGGGAACGAGTTTCAAACAATCGTTTTCATTTTTGCAATGAAAAAAATGACTGATATTCCTGAGTTCAGTGCTAGGAATGATGGAAAACCACACGTATCATCTTCTCCACTAATTAATCACGATATGAATTGGATTCGAGCCAGTTTTGCTAGAGGAAAAGAGGCCTTGCAAGTTACTATGAGGCAATTATCCCACACCCTGAAAAATAGGTCTCATACCCTATCCAGACAGAGAGGAATTCTTCCTCCACCTCCACGAACCAGCAGGCTTAGTTATTCCAGAACTTCAAGGGACACCTTTTATCGCCCAGGAGCAACTTCATCTGTCAGATCCACAGAACTTATGATCTCCGTTCCTTATCTCCTGAAGGACCAAATGTCTTGGAAAGGCAAAGCAGAGCTTCACCCGTCGATCGCCTAGGACCCCGAGTAAGCATGAATCCTTTCAGGGTGCAATAGACACCCCATTCTAACACCCCCTAACCTATCCGTAGGTCCCTAGCACCTCCCCTCATCGCTACAAACTTAAGTCATACCCTGGGTACTGACCTAAAGGCCATCAGGCACTCCCAATCTCCATTTGACCAAAAGTTAAACTCGTCATCTCAACTGAGACTGAATGAATTTTTAAAGGTCACTCAACCCCCTTTCCAATAGTCTATCTCGTGCAAAATTCTGACTTACGGTGCGGACGAACGACCCATTTTCCCCCAAAACCTGACCTAGAGGCCATCGGACGCTCTCAGGCTCTGTTTGACCAAAGTCAATCCTTCAGCTTGATCGAGACTAAATGAATCATCAAAGGGTGTTGAAACCCCTTTCCAACGGTCCGCTCTGGGCCTAATTATGACTTATGGTATGGACAAACGATCCGTTTTACTCTGAAAGGTCACCGAACACTTCCAGGACCCAGTTGACCAAAGTCAACTTCTGAAACCGAGTCAAACTCTTTGGAATTTCAAAGTATATATCCTAACCTTTCCAACGGTCCACCCCATGTGAGATTATGACTTACCATACGAACGAACGATCCGTTTGCGTCCGACAATTCCCCGTCTAAAGGATCGATAAACGTTTTCGAGCCACATTTGACCCAAAGTCAACTCTCGAACTCGAGATCATTACAAAAAACTTTCTAAGGTCTCTGAAGTACATTTCCAACGGTCCACCCTGTGCGCGAATCGGATCAACGGTTTGCGCTCTACGAATAATTTTCCGAAGGAACCTGAAAGAGACAGCCAAACGGCAGGTTCCAAACCCTGCCTATCGAAAGTGTGCCTAAACACACCTGTCGATTGGCAGGACCAGGCCTATGCTTATCGTCAATGCCCTGGGCCTATAAAAAGGAGGTCCTATCCTCATTGTAAAAAAGGAGACACAATATCTGAAATCCTTCTCTCTTAGCGAGCTCAGAAAACCCCTCTCGAAGTCAGCGTGATTTCCACATCCATATCCCTTTCCAACCTACAACTTTAATCATCTTTTTCATCAAACTTGGTGAATTAACTACCGTCCATCATCACCTAAGTGCAAGGGCTGGTCTCCAACATCCAAAATTCAGCTCAAGATCTTCAAGAAGGTCCAACTTTCTCAACTTTCCGTTCAAATTCACCTAAATTCGCATTAATTTGTTTTAATACTTAGCACTTTTATTCTCTCATCTCACATATCCTAATATAATTTTTATTTAGTATTATTGTACATCTCTTTTTTCATACAAATAAAAACCAAAAAAGAAAAAGAAAAAAGGGTTTCCTCATAAATTCCAAATGGGAATTCTCACACTTTTCTCACAACTAAAACACTTTTTTACACACACACACATATAAGAGAAGTCCTGGTTCGATTTATGGGATAAATCCCACTCCTCATTTTGCATACGAACTACGTGGACTTTGATGCCGCTATAGGCTACGTAGGCGACTCGGGGTAAAACCCGAGACTTGAGTCCTTTTCCTACTTTTCTCGCATTTTCTATTTTTCTATATTCTTTAACTTAATTTTCCTAAAATCTATATATTTACATATACATATATATGTTCTTAATGGAGTATTATTCCATATGCGTTATCGTTCCATTATAATGATCAACGCTAGGATAATCGAATAAATCCTATTTTTTAATATTATTTTTAGGAACATTCCTACGGATGACTTGCTTTATCTCTTACATGATACAAGTCGGTGATTCTTATCTCCACTACATACACACATGCACACATATCATGGGGAAATAAAGGAAAATAGTAATAGCCCATGAGAAACCGTAAGGGCGGAATGGGTGCTTAACACCTTCCCATTTCGTAACTTAGCCTCCGGACCCTTTTCGAATCATTTTGGTTTCTATGTATCAATATGTCTTAGGATGCTATCTTTTGGGACGTCTCCTGTAAGGACATAAATTTCCAATTGAGTCCCTGTATTGTTTTGACTTAATTCCGTGAACAAAACTGTGTTTGTAATATGTCATAGAGAGATTTTATTTTGTCACGATCCCACTTGGTCTATGACGTATTGAAGAAATTAAAGACGTTGGGGCAAAGCTTCAAAGAATTATTTATGCCGAAGTTTAATTGGTGCAAGTTTATTCGTCTTCAAGTTAATTGCATTCCGATATCACACAGGTATGAATGCGTATAATTAATGGTGCTCGGAATTATTTTTATAAAAGATAAGGATGTAATTGTATAAGGAAAAATATTTTAAAAGGTTTTAAGAGTGTTTTAAATGTTTTAAACTAAGTTTTATTCTGATAAGCTTGAAATAGAGTTTGACTTATTTGGATCTCTTTTGGAAGAGACGCTTTAAAGATAAAGTCAAAAAGTCAAAGTGACACGCGCATCGTTCAAACGACAGCTGTACTTCGTTCAAGCAAGATGGCTATGTCGTGCGAACGACAGGCCAATCTCGTTCGAGCGACACAATTTTTAAGGCAGTGAATTTTTACTATTTAAAGTGTGGTTTCGTCAGAATTAATAAGTGTGCATTCTGGAAAAATAGTTTACGATCCAGAAATCTGTTTGCACATGTTTTTCTAAGGTTTCAAGGCTTAAACACGTCCTTAGAGTTTGCAAAGATCAGAGTTATCATTATTCTATATTTATGTGATCTTGCTGCATCAAGAAGGCTTACTCTATACTTAAACATCTGGGTTTTACGTTGAAGAAAAGAGAAGGACTTCTTGTTCGAAATGGTAGACGTATCAAAGTCATTCGGTGGACACCGAGACATACGTGGGCGCGTGTGCTGTGGATAGGTGTTGTGGAAGAAGGAATTTCTGCGTGGGCACTGTGAGAGGAGTGGTTGAAGATCAGAAGAGCGTCAAGACCCATGGGGATCGAGTCATTGAGTGAGTCTCTTATCTTTTCGTTGTAATTCCACATTCATAGTGATTGTCTGGCTTGGGTCACCCGAGGTTGTTTTCCCGTCTTAGGTTTTTTCCTCATAAATCCGACGTTGTGAGTATTCTTTACTTTACTTTACTTGCTTTAATCACTAGATGCATGTTTAAGATTAATCAAGATAAAATTATTTTAAAGTAAGAATTTGTTTTTCACAACTTGGTTTGGTGCTAATTAAAAGATGGATAATTTTTTTTATGAAAATTGGTTTGAATTGAAACACATGCATAAGGACCCCCCCTTTTCAAATTGGTATCAGAGCTAGAAAACATAATTTATTTGTTTTGTGATCCTGTGTGTTTTTCAAAGATGAATTTTGGAAATAACGAATGTTTTTGAACTCCTATTTTTTACGGCACTAATTACACCTATTGGAAGATGAGAATGAAAAGTGCATTAAAATCTATTGATGAGCATGTGTGGATAGCAGTTGAGAAAGGTTGGACACCCCCTGTCACTATTTTAGGTGAGGTCACTAATTTAATGCCTATCGAGTCATGGACCGAAACTGAACATAGACTTTCATAATATAATTATATGGGTTTGCACGTTATTTCTTCACATGTCACACCAGAAGAATATAATAGAATTATGACTTATGAAACATCAAAATAGGCTTGGGATATTTTGTCACTCACTCAGGAGGGCACTATCACAGTTAGGGCGTCGAAACTTCAAAATCTTACTACACAGTTTGAGACTATTAGGGTGTAAGAGAGTGAGACTTTTGATGTGTTTTATGCTAGGTTACCCAATATTGTTAACTCGTCGTTTAACCTAGGTGAGAAAACTCCTAACAACCGTGTCATTAAGAAAATACTTAGGTCGTTGCCTAGTAGGTTTGATGCAAAAGTGACTATTTTAAACTCCTTGGGTAAGTTAGAGTCGACGAAACTAGAAGAGATTGTAGGTGACTTACAAATCTATGAAATTGACATGCTTACCTCCAAGCAAGTGCCTAAGAAAGAAAAGGGTACTGCTTTGAAAACCTGGAACGAGGAAATTAAAGTTTCAAATTCCGATTCCGATTCCGATTTTGAGGATTTTGCTTTGTTGGCAAAGAAATTTAAAAAAATTATTAAGTTTCAAAAGCAATCTAAAGATGCCAAGAAATTTGAAAATTTTAAGAATAACAAATTTGATCCCACCTCTAAGGATAAGTTTGAAAAGCCTAAAAGATATGAGTCGGATAAGTGTTTTGGGTGTGAGGGGTACGGTCACAAAATTAAGGAGTGTCCCACTAGACTTAAGAAAAAGGGCAAGCAACCCATTGTCTATAGTTCCACCTTAAGTGATAGTGATCCGGAAGAGGGAGAGAGTTCCCCCATTTATCGTAACTTTGTTGCGTTTATGGCATGTCATATGAGCAACGATGATTCTCATGTGAATGAAACTTCCGAGGAGGTTTTGAGTGAATCCCATGTTAGTGAAGGTGAAGAGAGGGACGAAGAGGAGGTAGATGTGAAAGAATTAAAAGTTGCATTTAATGATTTGTATATCGAGACGGTTAAGGTGAAAAAGGCAAATGCAAAATTTCAAGCTAAGTTGAATGATCATGCCATAGACAATAATGATGCATTAATAGAGATCTTAGGGCACGAGAGAAGAAGTTTAGGGAGAAACTAGAGTTTGTGGAGAAAGAGAGAGATAATCTCCATGGTTTGATGGAGTCTTTGAAAAAGGAAATTTTAGAGTTTGAGGAGTCTAGGCGTTTGCTCGAGTCTAGGATTCATGAGTTGGAGGAGAGATTGAGAGACTCGTCTAGAGTTAAGATTGATTTGGAGGCTAGGTTGGAGAAGTTAGATAAGATCTTAGGCACAGTCCGAATTAAGGGAGATAGGGGAGGTATAGGTTTTGATGATAGAGTTGTTCCCATTCCCCTCGCACGTGTGAGAAACAATAGGAAGGTTAGAAAAGGTCCATATATAGGTAATCATTCCCACCGTCGCTACACTTGCACGTTTTGTGGTAGGAAAGGTCACCTTAGGCATTATTGTTACGACCTTAGACAAGCTCCTAGGAAGTTTAGGAATAAAGTTTCCCCGGTTCCTCAAACCCCCATGTGTCGTTTTACACCTACTTGGGTTAGGAAATCGGATTTAGTGGATTTAGGAATAAAACTTCATGATTCTTTCTTGGGTGCACTAGATTCTTCCCATGCTAAATCTAAAGGATGATAGTGCTGCCTTATTTGTCATATGCTAGTTTAATTCATGATATATTCATTTCAAGTATAATGACTTGTGTATATCTTTGTATTATAGTTTTTCATTTGTTTGAGTCCTATTGAAAAATACAAAAAGATTTTATTTTTCAGAAAACTTTTGAAAAACCAAAAAGATATTGCTTTTATTTGAGTCAAAATCTGTTTGAAAAGACAAAAAGATTTTCGGTTTTTGTTTTAGAGTTTACATGTTTGATGTGGCATATTAGTTTGCTTGGACCCCACCATCGTTTCATATCCATGTGGCTAGGACATTTGGTCATTATTATCGATGCTTAGAATGATCTTAACCATTGTTTATATGGGGTTGTTTCGAAGTTGATATGCATTTTGATTTGACTTTGTATATATGCCAACATTGCACACATGCACGAGTTTATATGGATGTTTGACTTCTCTTGCATATTTGAATTTGGTGAGGCGTTATTATCTCAGTATTGTTATCTATGCGTAAGTAGACTTAAGGAGAAGTGTGCATGTGAGAACCGTTTACCGTGAGGATTTGAATTGAAAAAATGATGAGTGATTCACGGGAAAGGGCTGCGAGAGTTCAAAATTAACTCGTCATGAAAGCCATCATTTAAAAGAGCCCCCCAAAAAAGGCAATATGCTAAGAAAAGGGCCAATAAGATTTTCTTTAAGTTGAGAATGATATAAACCTCAAAAAAACTTGAAAAAGTATATGTTTATGAGGGAGTTTGGTTGGAGAAAAGTTAAACGGGTTTGCACATCTAATCCTAATGTTAAAACATTGCTCTTTGACGCGACTGTTTGTAGAATCGTAAAAAATCTGGATTTGTGTGCATGTAGTATGTTTAATTCATTAAGCTCACTCTTTAATTTTCATATGTCTATGATAAAGTTTGATGATTTATCGCTATCAATTAGAGCTTCTTGATCTTTTCGATGTGTTGGAATTGTGACTCATTTGTTGTAGTTTCACGACCATACATTCCACGTCCATATTTGAGCACTTCGATACTATGTTTGTATGTAACTCTCTTTTTTAGTTTTTATGCGTTTTTGCATTTTGTGTTAAAATCCCCCTTCCTTGAACTTTTTTTTCGAAATTTTTTCACTGGTAAAAAATATAAGATATTTTTGGGAAACTGGGAAAAATTGGCCTGTCACGAGAACTCGTTCGAACGACATTACCATGTAGTGCGAAGTCTCGTTCGAGCGATGTCCTCATCTCGTTTGAGCGATGTCCTGGGTTCGTTCGAACGACAACCTGGATTTTTTGCTTCGTTCATAGTTTGCAGCACCCTTGTTATTATGATATACTTTTTGGTACTGCTGGAAGTTTTCTAGACTGACTTTTTGTATGCAGGTTTTATTGTCTCATATTGATATTTTGCATATAGTCTATTTATCACACCTGATTAGTTTTCTATATTCTTTGTGTGATTCCTTGATTTACTAGCTACAGATTTTCATCTATTGAGCATATTTAGCTAGTTGTTTCATGATTATCTAGCGATTTTAAATCTCAAATTGGTATATTCTCATGCTAGATACTTGTTGATTCGTTTATCTTTTCACCAGATTGTCTATTCGAGAAAAAAAGGGGGAGAGATGTATGTGATGTAGGGGAGATTGATTTATTGAGCATATTTTTGAGTACATATATTACAAATTGGTAGTACACATTGGTATCATTTTTTTGCTCAATTATTTAACAAATGATTTTTTAAAGTTTATTCATATTGATATCTATGTTCAAATTGGTATCATTTGCATATATATTGGTTTCATTTGTTCCTCTATACTTCACTGGGTATTTGTTTATCTGTTTCATGTGTGTAGGTACGCTTCAGCGATTCGATATTTCAACTCTACATCACATTGAGATAGTTTATGCTTGCCAGTGCTTCATATACTAGTCCGGGTCCTGTAATTTTTGACTTTGTGTTTATGGGATGGGATTTAGGCGTCATATGACTTGACGGTCCGACTTAGGCATTTCACTGGTTTAGTTTTGTCCCGGAGTAGTCAAAGGGGGAGATTTGTAAGGACATAAATTTCCAATTGAGTCCCTGTAGTGTTTTGACTTAATTCCGTGAACAAAACTGTGTTTGTAATATGTTACAGGGAGATTTTATTTTGTCACGATCCCACTAGGTCTATGACGTATTGAAGAAATTAAAGACGTTGCGGCAAAGCTTCAAAGAATTAATCATGCCGAAGTTTAATTGGTGCAAGTTTATTTTTCTTCAAGTTAATTGCATTCCGAGATCACACAGGTATGAATGCGTATAATTAATGGTGCTCAGAGTTATTTTTATAAAAGATAAGGATGTAATTTTATAAGGAAAAATATTTGAAAATGTTTTAAGAGTGTTTTAAATGTTTTAAACTACGTTTTATTCTGATAAGCTCGAAATAGAGTTTGACTTATTTGGATCTCTTTTGGAAAAAACGTTTTAAAGATAAAGTCAAAAAGTCAAAATGACACGCGCGTCGTTCGAACGACAGCTGTACTTCGTTCAAGTGAGATGGCTATGTCGCGCGAACGATAGGCCAATCTCATTCAAGCGACACAATTTTTGAGGCGGTGAATTTTTACTATTTAATGTGTGGTTTCGTCAGAATTAATAAGTGTGCATTCTGGAAAAACAGTTTATGATCCAGAAACCTGTTTGCACATGTTTTTCTAAGGTTTCAAAGCTTAAACGCATACTTAGAGTTTGTAATGATATGAGCTATCATTATTACATGTTTATGTGATCTTGCTGCACCAAGAAGGTTTGTTCTGTACTTGAACATCTGGGTTTTGCGGTGAAAAAAAGAGAAGGACTTCTTGTTCGACATCGTAGATGTATCAAAGACATTCGGTGGACACCGATACATACGTGGACGCGTGTGTTGTGGACAGGTATCGTTGATGAAGGACTTTATGCGTGGGCACTGTGAGAGGAGTGTTTAAAGATCAGAAAAGCATCAAGACCCATGGGGATCGAGTCGTTGTGTGAGTCTTTTGTCTGTTCGTTGTAATTCCACATTCATAGTGATTGTATGGCTTGGGCCGTCCGAGGTTGTTTTCCCATCTTGGATTTTTTCCTCGTAGATCCGGCATTGTGAGTATTCTTTACTTTACTTTACTTGCTTTACTCACTAGATGTATGTTTAGAATTAATCAAGATAAAATTGGTCTAAAGTAAGAATTGGTTTTTCACAACTTGGTTTGGTGCTAATTAAAAGTTGGATAATTTTTTATGAAAATTGGTTTGATTTGAAACACACGAATAAGGACCCCCCCCCCCCCCATTTTCATCTCCCTTTTCTTTTGTCTGTTTTGAGTAAAATAGACTAGCGAATCCATCTCCCTACATTTTTTTCTCCTCATCACTGATGCCGACCGAAGTGCTCCTGAGAGGGATGCGCGGGACCAAGATCCTCTCGAGATGAAGACACCCCCTCTTCTTCATCTCTCCCGCCGCAAGGATCGGGGATGGCCACAGTGGTGACTCTGTTGGGGAAAATTTTGAGGGCTAGACTCTATTTACATGGGTGTTATATTTTCTTATCTTTTCCCCTATTTTTCATGCCCCCTTTACTATTCATGTGTACCTCATGCTTATGCTTCTATTCACACACGTGTAGAAGATTCTCCATGTACACTTCACACCATGTGCACTTAGGATCACATATATCCACATGTTGCACGCATCACCCTTCCATACTTGGTATACCATTGGTACTTGTACTTTGTTCCTTGTTTGGCATGATCAAGAACGATACTCTCATCATAAGATACTAAATAAGATAATCATGCATGATTCACATAACATCATCCAAAGAGCATTATGATTGACCAAATTTTGTCCGGTAATTGGAGGGTCACTTCGTGATGGGCGCTGGTTCGGCAGGGCGCAGTTAGCCTAAGTGATATGACTTTCACCTTCCATTGGCCAAGTACCTTCGACGTATATAGAACAGTTCCCCCGTATCGTACCACTTGACCGAAGTCATAACAGGAGGTATATCGCAGGGAAATCATTCACGTACACCGAGTATATCGAATTTGAAGATGGATAGGCCCCCGACTTAATTTTCTCAATTAAATTATTTATTATTTCCTTTTATGTGTAAATTGATATGAGGAAGTGTTAGGATGGTTCAATAAAACAAACGAATACCAAATTTTAATTTCTATTTCAAATTAAAATTAAACTGAGTGAAATTAAATTAATCCATTAAAATCTATTTCACTTAAATCAAGTTAATTCATCCAAGCCCTAGAATTTGCCTAAATCATATTTTGTAATTTTATCAAATTATGCCAAACCAATTTTAACAATTAAATTAATTGACTAGAATTAGTTAACTACACATTACCCAAATTAAACACGTAGAGATTAAATTAAACCAATTTTATCTTTTTAACCTAAGCATGCATTCAAGGTGAGTGCGAAAGATAAAATAAAAACAATAAAACACTACGCCGCGATGTACGAGGAAAAACCCAAGACGGGAAACAACCTCGGACGGCCCTAGCCACAAATCCACTATATACGGATTTACAAATATAACACAGAAAGGCTTACAACACACGACTCGATCCCTCTCAAGCCTCGACGCTTCTTCTTGTAGACACCTCTTCCTAGAGGATAACCTTGGAGCTCCACCACGGTCTCGGAATCCACCGATCGGACTTTATATGGTCACCGTCACCCGAGCAAGGAGCCATTATCCAAGTGGGCAATGTAGTAACAAAACTCTTCTCCTTTCTTTATGGGATGTAAAAGAAAACCGAAACTTCTCTTTGAACGAAAGAGATGAAATCGGTGCCAAAATCCAAGCAAGATATATGAATATGGGAACTTGGATGAGACTAATTTGGGTGTAAACTAGAGTGATGTATATTTTTCTTTGATAAAAACACACTCAAAAACATGATCTTTTTCCCTCTTTGATTTTACTCTCAAAACACTCACTAGGAGTTAGTAGGATATGAAAAAGATTCTCTGGCAAAAGTCATTCCCGCACATATTAAAGTCTGAAAATAGTTGGTTAAGAATCAAGTGGGAAAGTGGGTGAAAACTGCTCAAAACTGCCAAAAAACTGTTCCCGCTGGAAACTCGTTCGAATAACATTTCGTTCGAACGACATCTCGTTCGAACGAGTCTTCTAACGAAGTTCCAGTATGAAATCGTTAGAAGATCGTTAGAAATATCGTTAGAACGACAATCTCGTTCGAACGACACTTCAAACGAAGTTCCAGTATGCCATAATGGGAAGTCTTTGTCAAGTTCGTTCAAACGACAGTTTCGTTCAAACGACAAACTCGTTCGAACGAAAAACCAGAAAGTAGAAAAATACAATTTTAGCCCAGAAAACTTTATAAACTTATTGAAAGTTTTAATTAGAAATCTTTCTGAAAATAAAAAATGCAGTTTTAGATAAACCTAACACCCAACAAACAAGTTCCAAGCTCCTATATATATATAATTGCATTCATACCTTGGGAGCATGGAACTATGGTTGATGACGTATAAAGGAGGCACGAAATCGGCATGATGATGAAGCTTTATACTCTTTGCCGCTACGTCTTCAATAAACACTTCATAGGCTTGAGAATATTACAATCCTTACAAATCTCCCCCTTTGGATATTCCGGGACAAAAACCAAACAAAAATCCTAAAGGGCCGTCAAGCTCACTAGACTCAAAAAACATAACCCACCCAAACTTGACTCAACCCAAGGATCAAATGTTTTCCCATTGAAAGATGTCGCTTTAGAAGAATTCCTGCACACTTAAGCAAACTCATTAAATGCATAGGGAATATCAAAGTATTTAAAGCAATTAAATAAATACTCCCCCAAAATTAATTCTCCCCTTTATAAGTTTTAATTAATTCTCTGTGACACCCCGCCTAATTAAATACCGGGCGATCACTCCTTTATTAAGTTAAAATCAAGGTGAACAGTTGGTTCATTCTTAGCATCACTGTCGTAAAAATAACTTTTCCGATTTAACCACCCTAATTAATTAAGCTAAGTGTCAAAACCATTTTTAAACATTACCTTACAAAATTTATTTTGAAAACCAGATTTAATTATTTACAACAATTTAATACATATCGAATCACACCACAGTAATCCATGAACATATAATCCAAATAATTTAAACATTCGACAATTGAATCCCAACATTACAATTTAAAGTAAAACATCCAAACCATAATAAATCCCAAAGTATCAATACTACAATAACTGAATCACAATGTCCAAATAAAACAGCTAAATAGTGGAAAGGGCAACACATTCCCCACTAAATGAAGATACTAGGATAGGAATCAAGTAAAGGAAGTCGTCTAAGCAAGAGGCCGGCAACTCTCACCTAAGCTGCAGCGCATTCCTTACAAGGAATCCTATGCAAGACGCCCCTGTGGCTGGGCACCTGTAATATATACATATATATACAAGAGAGAAAGAGAAATAGAAATGGGTCAGAGCCCGATAGTGTATATGATTTAAAAATTCGTTTAGCAAGTTTTTAAATTGATTACAGGCCAATGCAAGAACATGTTAGTGCGACACTCTCTTGAGAAATTATCACCTCTCTTCTAATGTGCACACCTATCGCACTAACCTTCCCAATGGGTTATCTCGTCATATATCGCACTAATTTTTCCAATGATTTAACTTGTCTTATGTACTCGTAAGATTTAAAACTGAACAACAAAATGGTTTTAAAGGATAATTTCATTTAGTAACAGGTCTCTCCTTTTTAACTTTATTCATTAATAAAGTTTTCCAGTGACATATTATACTTTTCAAAACAAGTATCTCCGATTTATAGTCAAGATTCATTTCTCACTTGCCATAACACGGTAAACAGTTCCAAATTTCAGAATTTCATATATATATATATATATATATATTAAATAATTCTAACAGCACCCCTCATAAAAATTATGGTGCGTGCATACTCTGCTATCCAATCCTCGTATCTCTCGCACTAAGGGAAATATAAGTTCCGAATCACTCTCGAACTGTATTAACACATACCCAAATAATATTGAGGCGAAGCATAGATTCCAAGTCTCTAAGAGGATAGCACATGCCCCCACGTCTCTTAGGACCGTCTGAACTATCGATTCGATAGCCTGTACCAAGGATATCTATCTTCTAGGTTACAAGTCAATATCCCCCATAAAGGTCACATCGAGATAAGACTGTCCCAGCGCGATAAGCTCAGGGATAGCAAGTAGCGTGGGCACGATTTTCACACATAGATAGTATATGCATACACGATCATATAACTATACTAATATTACCATATCAATTTTAGTTACATTTCAAATTCCAGAGTTATGACATATATCCTCATATCGCATTATTAGTTATCACGTATAACGGTTCGTCTCTAACCTTCATTCGGGGTACTATTCCAACTTACCACATAACACTCATGGGCCCTATCCTCCCAAGTATAAAAATTCAGTAGGTATTCATCTATTCTCTATCGTAACCATTTTTACGTAATCTATCACTTTAATACGTAGTTTCATCGTTTCTTATATGCAATATCCCAAAAATACAACTCTCTCGTCTTACATTAAAGGTCCCAAAATTATTCATATACCCTACTGGTCTTCTTTATCTCCCAAAACATATTTATAAGGGTGTCCATGAATTATTTCTCATTAAATTAAATTTCAACTAATTCAAGAAGGGAAATATAAGTCTTCTAGGAGGGGTCGATCAATCGAGGTCTGGGGCTCGATCGATCGAACCTTCGATCGATCGAAGCTCTTGGCTCGATCGATCGATCAAGCAGGTATGCGAATTCTGCAATTTTGCAGTTACGGGTTTCATCTTCTAACCTCAACCAATTCCATATTTTTCATTCCCAATCGTCCCAAAATTATACTACTAACATTATATCATCATATTATGTATTTCCTATGTAAAGCATGTAAATTTCTGTCAATAAACATGGATTAACAGCCCAAAATTCATATAAATATTAAGAACCCTAGAATTCTCTTAAACATGGTTCTAACAAATCTTTTCCAGAATTTTCTTCTTATAAAACATCATAATTTCGTGGTTTAATCCTCTACATGACAAAGGGTTTCCATAATATCATATAAATCATCACTACATGAAAATTTCCTTTCTCAAATTGGGTTTTTCTTCCATAAATATCATCCTAATCATTCCTAAACTAATATGAATGATGCATCAACGAAATAAGAAAGATAAACACTTGCCTGGGATTTTCAGAAGTCTGATTTGTGAATGAGTTTGGTGTTGTTGTGTTCCCCGTCGCGCGATCTACGCGTTGGTGGTGATGGCGGTGCAATCGGGTGACTTTTTAGCCTTGGATTGCCTTGAGAGCTCTCTCCTCTCTTCTCCAATGGTCGTTCTAGAGTTTTGAGTTTGCTAACCCTAGATGACTAACCTAAATGGCTGATATAGATTACTAATTTTCGTGGGTTTAATTACCCAAAAATACAAAATGACTAAAATGCCCTCCCGAGGTACTAAGTTAGCCTAAAAACGCCCCGAGACCCAAACTAAACCCCCGGGTACACTTTTCTGACTATCTCAACCCTTCCGGACGCGTTGGTGCGCTCAAAACGACCATACGAGCAACTTATAAGATATTCACTTTTATTTATCAGTATTTAGTCCCGACGCGACACGGGCGCGTCCCGACTCAAATTTCCAAAATTGTCATTTTATTTGCTCGTGACATTTAATATAACCAATACTATATATTACTTCGCTCAATACTAATATTCAACAAATTTTCCCATAATTACTAACTCTCATCATGTTAATAATTATAACATAATCAATTTCCGGATTTATAATAAATAATTAACTCACATTAAATTTAATAAATCCCCAAATTAATATAGCATAAAAATACGGGGTATTACATACTTCCCCCCTAATAACGGAATTTCGTCCCGAAATTCAAAAAATAAGGCATACCTGGTAAGAATAAATCTGGATATCTCTCGTGCATATCTGCCTCGCGCTCCCAAGTGGATTCCTCCACATTATGATGCTCCCACTGGACCCGTACAAGTGGAACTATCTTCGACCTCAATTTCCTCTCACTATAGTCTAGGATAGACACCGGTTTCTCATCGTAAGAGCTGCCAGGTTGTAAGTCTATCTCATCTATCGCGATGTGAGTATGGGCCATATCATCCCGAAGATATCGTCTCAACGACGAGATGTGGAATACATCGTGAATGCGATGCAAATGTTCTGGCAGTCCCAATCTGTATGCTACCAGCCCAATCCTCTCGATGATGGGAAATGGTCCCACATACCTCGGGGCCAATTTCCCCTTCTTCCCGAACCTCATCACTCCTTTCATAGGAGATACAAGCAGTAACACTTGGTTCCCCACATTAAACTCCCGAAAGAACCGTTTCGCATCGGCGTAGCTCTTCTGCCTGTCCTGGGCTACTCGAATGCGACTCCTGATCATCTCAATCCTCGTGGAGGTTTCCTGAATCACCTCGGTCCAAGCAACTTGTTATCCCCCACCTCGAGCCAACAAGTTGGGGAACGACAAGGCCTGCCATACAAAGCCTCAAATGGAGCCATGCCAATCGTGAACTGATAAGAGTTATTATAAGCAAAATCTACCAGTGGAAGATGTGACTCCCAACCTCCTCCAAAATCAAGAACACACATGCGTAGCATATCCTCCAACATCTGATTAGTACGCTCTGTCTGTCCATCTGTCTATGGGTGATAAGCTGAACTCAACCTCAACTCAGTACCCATAGCCTCCTGAAAGCTTTCCCAAAAACTTGACACAAAAATCTTGTCTCTATCTGACACAATATTCAGGGGCACCCCATGTAATCTGACAATCTCAGTAATGAACAACTGAGCATACTGACCCGTGGTATAGTCTGTCCGCACCGGCAGAAAATGAGCCACCTTGGTCAAACGGTCTACAATCACCCAAATAGAGTCGTGGCCCCGCTGTGATGTTGGCAACCCTGTAATAAAATCCATGGAAATACTCTCCCACTTCCACGCGGGTACTTCCAATGGCTAAAGCAAACCTGACGGTTTTTGATGGTCCACCTTTACCAGCTGGCAGGTAGAACACTTGGACACGAACTCAGCAATGTCATTATTCATCCCACTCCACCAGTATTACCTTCTCATATCCTGGTACATCTTATCCCCTCCAGGATGCACCAAAAATCGGGACCCGTGAGACTGGGTCATCACTGCATAACGTAATTCTGTTCCTTCTGGAACCACTAATCTTCCATTAAACCTCAAACCCCCATCAGAACTAACAGAATAGGACTTAGCACCCTCGGCTAAAAGTCGTACAATCTGCTCCTGGAAAAACGGGTCTGTTGTCTGTGCCTGTATCACCCACGTAACAATCTCGGGTGTCACTGTCATAACAGATATGAAGGAACGGGCTACTGCGTCCTGGTGACCCAACTCCTTCCACTTTGCTTTCCAAACGTCCGCTACCTCGTCTACCGGTCTACGACTCAATGCATCAACAACTACATTGGCCTTCCCCGGATGATATTGTATATCGAACTGATTGTCCTTCACAAACTCTAACGATCTGCGCTGACGCATATTCAGCTCTCTCTGAGTGAACAGCTATTGCAGTGACTTATGATCTTTGAACAAACGGAATTTCTCCCCTAATAAGTAGTGCCTCCATATTCTCAATGCAAAAATGACTGCTGCTAACTCCAGGTCGGGGTGGGGTAATTCTTCTCATGCGGCTTAAGCTTATGGGAGGCAAAAGCTATGGCCTTCTCTTCCTGTTGAAGTACTCCCCCAAGTCCCCGTAAAGAGGCATCGGTGTAAACCAGGTACTCCACACCCGGCAGGGACTGACCCTATAAGCCCTTTCGTTGAATTCCGAGTTATTGACATCCCAACTTATTTTAGCATGTTGCTGGAATGACCTTGGATCCATAGTATCAAGGGTGTGTCTTCCTCACTCCATCAGAAATTGAATTTTTTTACCGACGGACGAGTCATCACCATTTTGGGTGACGACGAAAATACTGAGGGTGCAACCACAAGCAGTCCAATCCTTGAAATACAACACGGGTCAAATGATATGCTCCTATCAGAATTTCGAGTTGAGCCAATTATACTCCCGGCAGGGGACGATTTCAAAGAAAGGGTTTGTGCAGAATACGACCCTCATGGCAATGTCAATGTAATTAAGATGTTCAGAAACATGCACTTCAGGCTAGGATTGGGGCTAGGGCAAAGACAGCAAAGGATACTTGATCCCATTGTGCTGAAAAAGGCTTTCCCTCCTTGTGGTTTAGGGTATCAACCATCAGAATAAGAGCTCAGAATAATCCGCCAGTCTCGACCAAAGATAAGTCTAGACTGCATCCAGACTATCCCAAGTGACTCTTTGAATGGACGATTCATCAAAGAGGGCAAGGACTTCCCCTTTTTGTGTCTTTTTGGAACCCTGGTATGACCATACAGACAAGAAGATGAGGCCTGGAATGGATATATTTTTCCAAGATAGCTACCCATGGGCCAAATGTTCCCAACACCATGTACAATCGCTCATCAAAGATATCGAAGATTCTGAGGAAAGTGACTTCAAAGATTCCTTCAACATACAGACACTGGGGCTGACACTCTGCATGGTTCATTCAAGCACTACATCACTGGATCCATCCCACCCGATTAAAGCTATTAATACACCTATCCTCAACTGGAAACTACGCCGGTTCTACCTGTTGAAATCCCACCTAACCCCACTATCTACCCCGTTTCTTCTTCTATTGTCTATCCTTGCTCAAATGTAATCGAAACCTCCTTTGATGGGGTTCTCAATGCTGTTTTTCCTATCAATGAAATAAATGAAGATTTTGAGTATCTTGTTGTGCCTTACATTAACTGATTAAATTCTAATCAAACTTTTGATGATGATGATTTTGCAAATGAACAATTCTTAACTGATCTAAATAAGGTTAATAACAAACAACATAACCGCGTTCAAGATAATGAAAAAGAAACTGTTATTGCTAATCTCGGTTCTAGTAGCCAACCGAACGAGATTAGGATAGGGGCTACCCTTGATGATAATGAGCGTACACAACTTGAAGAATTATTGAAGGAATTCGTGGATGTCTTCGCTTGGTCCTATGACGATATGCTCAGCATTAATCCTGAAATAGCCCAACATGAGATCCCCACTCTTCCAGATTACAAGCTGGTTAAACAAAGGTTGAGAAAGCTTCGCACCGAATGGTCGTTCAAAGTCAAAGAAGAGGTTGTCAAACAGTTGAACGTGGGCTTCATTTGTGTGATCAAATATGCCACATGGCTAGCCAACATAGTGCCTGTACCAAAATTAGGAGGAAAAGTTTGGATGTATGTAGACTACCGGGACTTGAATAAAGCCTCTTAGAAGGATAATTACCCATCACCCAATATCGACATGATCGTGGACAATACATCTAGTCATACTCTCAAGTCATTCATCGACGGGTTTACCGGGTACAACCAAATCAAAACGCACCTGAATCACCAAGAAAAAATCGTATTCATCATATTATGGGGAACCTTTTGCTACACTGTTATGCCATTTGGTCTCAAGAATGCTGGGGCTAACTACGAGAGGGCTGCCATAACCATCCTGCACCATCTGATTCATAAAGAAGTCGAGGTTTATGTGGATGATATGCTTATCAAATCCAAAACTAGAGAAGGCCATGTTACCTCTCTTCGAAAGTTCTTCGAATGACTGCGACGATATCAGATGAGACTCAATCCATATAAATGTGTCTTCGGTGTTAAAAAGGTAAAACTCTTGGGATTCAGGGTCAGTGAGAAGGGTATAGAAGCGAATCCTGCCAAGCTAAAATCCATACTTGATATGCCACCTCCCCGAATCTAAAAACAAGTCCATGGTTTCCTTTGGAAATTGTAATACATCAGTCGGTTCATCAGCCAGATGACCTCCATCTGCGAACCTATATTCAAATTCCTCTGAAATGATTCAACCAAGGTTTGGAACAAAGCCTGCCAAGAAGCCTTTGATCGAATCAAACAATATCTGACCCAACCTCCGGTACTCATGGTACCACATCCTGATCTCCCCTTGTTCCTATACCTAACCATAATTGACACTACAGCTGGGGCTTTGCTAGCCCAATACCTTAAAGATTCCCACAAAGAAAGAGCCATTTATTATGTCAGTTGCAAATTGTCCAGATATGAGGTCAACTACACTTCTTTGGAAAAAGGATGCGTCGCGCTTATTTGGGTCACCCAAAAGTGGAGACACTACATGCTCGCCTTCCGAATTAAACTTGTATCCCGAATGGATCCCATCAAGTACCTGCTTGAGAAACTTGCCTTATCCAGTCGAATGGGTCGATGGTTGATGCTCTTAGCCGAGTTTGATATCGTATACATCACACATAAAGCCATAAAAGGAAAATCCATCTCTACTACCTCGCTCACTACCCTATGGAAGAAGCCGATAACTGGATCTCTGAATTCTCAAATGAAAACATCCTCTGCGCCGCTCAAGACAACCTTCGATGGCAAATGTTCTTTGACGGCGCTTCCAATAAAAAGGGATATGGCATTGGGATACTTCTGATCGCCCCAGATGACTCCCACACTCCCATCGCCATCAAATTGGATTTCCCATGCACCAACAACATGACTGAATACGAGGCTTGTATGGTAGGCCTCAAAGTTGCTCTTAAGAAAGGAATTCAATGCCTAGATATCTACGGGGATTCTTCCCTCATCATTGGTTAAGTGCTCAAAAAATGGAAAGTCAAGGACGAGAAACTCCAACCCTTTCATGCCCACTTAGAAGAACTAGCCTCCCAATTCCAAGATATCACCTTCCACTACCTACATCGAGCAAAGAATAACCTAGCCGATGCCCTTGCTACCTTGGCCTCCCTGGTCGACATGCCCGAAGGAATAACGATGGCCCATTCCTAGTTCAAAAGCAGGACAAACCAACCCATTGCTACCACATTGAGCTCATCACCAAAGAAGATCCCGAGCTAGCTAATTGATGGTATTACGATATCTGGCACCTCCTCAAACATAGTAGATATCCCAAGGGTTCCAATAAGAAAAACTGGATAACACTCCGAAGACTGGCCCCCCAATACATCATCTGTCACAAAGCACTGCTCAAAAAGAACTTCGATGGAACTCATCTGCACTGCATCGCAGGGGCTAACATTGAAGAGGTTATGAAGAAAATCTACAGCGGGGAATGTGGCCCCCGCATGAACGATCACATGCTTGCCAAGAAGATCATACGACAAGGCTACTACTGGACCACCATGATCCAGGATTGCACCGCCTATGTCCAGAGATGCCTCAAGTGCCAACAGTTTTCCAACCTTCAACACCTGCCTCTGCGAGAATTATACAACATGATTTCTCCCAGACCATTCTCCACCTGGGGTATTGACATCATTGGGAAAGTTACACCCAAGGCTTCCAACGGGCATAAATTCATCCTAGTTGCCATTAATTACTTCACCAAATGGGTCGAGGTCGAGTCATACGCAGTTCTGAATGCTAAGAAAGTGGCCCAATTCATTAAGAAGAACATCATCTGCCGATATAGGGTACCACACGAGCTAGTGTCAGATAACGGGTTGCATTTTGAGGCAGAAGTCACAGGAGTGGTCAATGAGTATGGGATTTGGAGACACAAATCTTCTCCCTACCAACATCAAACCAATGGTGCTGTCGAAGCCGGTAATAAAAACCTCAAAGCCACCATCAGTAAGATGATCGAAAACTGTCGAGATTGGGCCAACCGAATCCCTTACGCCCTATGGGGCTACCGAACCTCAATTAGAACCTCTACTGGGGTTACCCTTTACTCTCTAGTCTACGACATGGAAGCAGTCCTACCCATGGATCTAGAAATCCCTTCACTTCGTGTCATGCTCGAAAGCCAAGTCAGTGAGGAGGACTGGAATCAAAACTGTCGCGACGAGTTATCACTCTTGGACGAGAGGATACTGACAGCGCTATATCTAATACAAGGGTACCATCATCGAATAGCGCATTCATTTAATGACAAAGTTAAGGACCGCGGTGTCCAAGAAGGGGATTTATCCCTAAAAGGAATAATAGAGCCCATCTTGGACCCCAGAGGGAAATTCAAGCCCAATTGGAGCGCCCCCTACATTGTAAAGAAAATCTTGTCCGACTGTGCTGCCATACTCATCGACCTAGATGGAGAAGAAATGGCTCGTCCAGTCAACCTGGACCATCTCAAGAAATTTTACCCCTAGTTTGAAATCTCAGCACGCTACGACCCTTATCATATCCTTTCTATTCTTAAAAGAAAAAAAATCCTTCATTTCCCTCTACCCAGAACTACGTGGGCCTGATCCTTTGTAAAAATCATTCTCAAAAAAATTAAAAATTTTCAAAAACCCTAGAGGCATGTAGGCAACTCATACATGAGCACGACCCTTTCTTCTTCATAAAAAACTATTGTTTTCTTATCTCCGAGAACGACGGTTCATTCTAGCATATATTTGAACAAAAGGATTATGCATACCTTAGCGATCGGTATAGATAATTCAAAATACAAAATTCATCAAAAGACACAGCTGGATGATTAAAAACTTATTTATTTCACTAATCAGCGATTACAGTGCAATTACATAAGAAAATGAACGGATGACTCCCTTCCCCCACCTTTCTAAAAAGCCAAATAAAATTCCCAATTTATTCCCCATTACAAAGCAAACTCTCCAAGAGTCCTACCCACATCTACCAGAGAATCCCGATCCATAATCATCATCTACATCCTAGGGTCCCCAAGCTTCCCCTGCCTGAATAGAGTGCCTCAGATGCTCCATAGACCGATAAGCTCGAACCAGTCTCGGAAAACTGCCACACCTCCCTCTATGGTATCAGATAAAATAAGCAACCTTTGTCTAGTCTCCACTTCCAACATCTTGCTAACTAGTCTTCTCCACAACCACTTCATATAATCCACAGGGATGTGCCAAACTCTCCCAACAGACTGAGAGGGACGGGTCGACTGACGCCGATTCTCCCATAAAGAGCTAAGCCGCATGTGCAGACGCTCTGCCAAATCTTTTATCGAAAAGAAATTCAATGTTTGAGGTGGCATAATCTTCTCCCAGCCAAATTGGCACAGAATTCGCCAAGGGAAATAGAAAGAGATCTATCTGAGACCAACCAGCCGAACGTACGGGTATTCTCCCAGTTCCGTAATAGGCAGCAACTATCCCCACCAAGGCATTGACCAGTATTGATTTAGAGCCCCATGCTCCACAAACCAGTTCCCCCAGCTCTCGATATCCATACCAACACTGATAAAATGGCACGAGAAGAAGTTGGGTACAGCCGACAAAGGGTATTCCGGAGGAGTCACCAGGCGAAATCTTTTAGACAACCACATGAACAACATTACGGGACTACCCCTTAGAAAGTCAGAATGACCTTCTCGCCAGGCATTCAGGCCATTCAAAGTCTCCACCAGTATCACCGCCGCAGGATTGCGACAGTAGGACATCCATGAAGTAATAGTTATAAGTTGTGGGTCCACCAGCAGTTCCCCAATCACCAGCAGTAATTTTAAAACCACGCCCAGAATGACAGCTCCGACATATCCAGCATCACCAACCTCCTACAAATGCATGGACCACAGCACCACCGGAAGAGAAATCATTCATCTAGTATCCAAGGATCTACCCGCAGTGGGCGAGATGCAAAGAAGTCCAGCCAACAACTCTTGGAGAGATCGAGAAAACTCAGGCATAGCAGCCGCCACAATTGGATTTACACCCAACATGGCAAAAAATTCTTTATAAGTAGGACAGACTTCTTCCAAGCCAATGCGGAATACATGGTCTTCGGGGTACCAAAATTGTACCGCCGCCATCAGCATGTTCCACTATATGGGTCGATTACTCCATAAAGAGACTCGACGCATGTTGAAAGCATCATAGTCGACGTTATAGGAGCACATCGCCTCCAAAGTATCGAGGTAGTTGGTAAACTCAACACTACCAGGGAGAGCCATCTCACAGAATAAGACTTTCCTTCAAATCCCAAAAATATTTCTTTTTATGGTCTCAGCAGCAAAGTAAAAAACGCATAGGCATTCATTCATTCATTCATCATTAAAAGAAGATAAAAAAAACTCCATTGCATTGCATAGATATTTTTTCTATATTACATCACTTTTACAGGAAAATAAAGAAAAGCAAAAAAACAACGGGACTCAGCCCGAACCCATATTCTCTCTCTCTCTCTCTCTCTCTCTCTCACCCTTCCCCCTCTCTCTTAAGATCTTCCATCCTTGCGACGCTCTCTCTTTCCCCTTCGGTGAGATGATGCACCACTACTACCCGAACCAGACTCCTCCCCGAATGAGGCAGAAGGCACCAAGTAAGAAGGAGCAGGAACCGCATCCCGAATATGGGCAGTCGCCGAAGATATCCAGTCCCTAATGTCCCTCAGCCAAGTGGTGGACACCCGGACTTGTTAAAAGAAAAGGAAAAATCAGTGTCAGGCAGAAAAGATCAAAAGAAACAAAAAATAAGGAAAAGAGAAGAACAAAAAAATATACCAAAGGACAAAGAACCTCCTCTGTCAAGCCCAACCCCTCCGGGTCCATCGCATGAGGGTGATGCAACATAGGCACCATCCCTCCATCAGCCCGCCGAATGTTGTATAAAGGGGTATGCAACTGCACGAAGGGAACCTCTGAAGTCACTGCAAATGTCAAAGGACCGCCACCACTGTAGGAGGACCCCACTAGACGACTCGAACCCACAGGAGGAAAGGGAAGTGCATCATATATGTTGGGCGCCATCATCTAGCTTGTCATAAAGTCCATATAATAATACGGCACAACTGTATCGGTGTACAGTAGATATGGCTGGTCAATCATCGTCGTGATCCTCGCATCCTCTGGCAGCAACCGCTCCTGCCTCATAGACATAGGGGCCTCACAGGCAGCACCACCACCTCCTCCTTAGAAATCTGTCGAACCACCCTTTCCCCAAGATACCAGGAGTGGACAAACTCACGCGCCAATAAATGACTCATCTGCGCATTCACTCCAGTTAACCTCGTGTCCTGAACAGTCGTCCCCTAAGGGTAAAAGGTCACCTGAAAAATCCCCAGCAAGATATAAGGAAATATGGAATCAGAGCACACAAAGACCAGGACTGGAGAAGAAAAAAAATCTTACCCTATCACTGCACAGGCCATTCAAGACCTAACGCACTGCCTCCAGAGAGAGAGACTTCCTCGACTGCCGATTGGCCTTCCGCCACCGATAAAAGTCCCCAACGGTCTCATCCTTCAAAGTGATCAGGTGGGTATTACACCCAATCACCTCATAGAATCACGTCTGTCAAAGACAAGAGTCCACAATTAAAAAGGTACACAAAAGATAAATGGGAATGCATGAAAAGAAAATACGCAAAGTAAAGAATACCTCAAGAAGATACGTGGCTCCAGTAAAAGACTGTCGACATCACCGGCTGAATGCGTCTAGACAAAAATAAGGGGTCTCTAAAGTCAGGCTCCCCCAATCATAGAGAGGGATGTTCGAAAACATCCTCAAGTATGGTAAAAATCATAAGTGGACGACGTCGCCGCTCGAAGCCACCAAAAATCCCCCCAGCACTAGCAAAATTAACAACCGGCCATCTGCCTCACCTGCAGCCCTTTCTTCGCATCAATTACCCTGCCCAACAAAACATCCCTCAACAGGGACAACCGGATAGAATCCCCAGATACCATCCTCCCAACATCACCAAGCCCCGCCCGCACCGCCTCCGACCTCACCCATAAAGAGCGATCCACCTATATTTTCTCTCCATCACAATCGAACCCTAGTAGCTGTTACACATCTATGGGAGTTATAGTCATCTCCCCGAAGCCAAAATGGAAGGTGTGGGTAGTGTCCCACCACCTCTCCACACGAGTGCATAAGACCGCCGTCGAACGAGGCATCTCATCCAGCATAGACCCCAGCCTCCCAAAGCCTGCTGATGATACTACCCAATGCCCCACAGGTGGAAGGTGCTCCTAGACATCTTTAAGCCCCGTCCTCTCGCGGGCACGCATGGTCGACAAAGAAACATCGGACTTTCAAAGAAAAACCTTGTCAAAATCCAAGAAAAAAAGAAGAAATCACCAAGAAAGAATGCCAAAAGTCATTTCCTACTTACATAACCACCAGGGTTCATCACCCTAGAAGAGCGATGACGCGACGGCTCTCGCGGCAAAGTCCTCTCATCCACAACATTATCAAATCGTTAAAAGAGTTCTCACTCCCTAAAGTAAGAGGCGCCCTAGCCCTCTACTCCACATTTGCCCAGTCATCAACAACCAACCACTCCTTATGTACCACAGTGCTCATAAAAGCGACCATTTTTTAGATTATGGAATGCTAGAACAATTCACAGAAGAAAATCACAGAAAGAGAGATGGCAAGAAGCTGTGAAAAATGAGGGGAACTCACCCCTTTTTATAGGATGCCAAGGGTCATGCCGATCGTCATTTTACCCCCACCTACCGATCGTCACTGACCTTTTACCTTCTCGAGGCAGTCCAAAAGTTCGTGCCACTATCGAATGGCACCCTCCACACCATGCCGACCGACACCCCCTTAAATTTTCATACAGAAACTCCTAAAAAATCCTAAAAATTCCTGAAAATTCCTAAATTTTCACCAGAGAATTTCGCACTCCCTCAAGCGGAACCCCTATTTTCCTAGCGATACTCTCAGAATCCAAGTAAATCTCCTCCCGACAAGGTCCCCGGAGGACCCTTAAGGTATCCCCAAACTTCACGATCATCTCCTAAGGTCTCAAATTTCCCCGTGCAATACGTCCAAGCCCTGGACCACCTAATCACTTCCCCAGTGGAATTTATATCATCAGATTGTCTATTACCCTACAAAGTCTCCAAAAGATACGAGGATTTGCCCAACAATCGGCTCCCCAGCTCAAATCAAAGTCACGAGGTAATTTCCCCGATAGAGTTCCCCGAGAACATCTCAATTAAGCCCTCAAAATTGACTTCGACCTGCAGAATTGGTCACCTCAATTTAAGCCATCAAAATTGGCTTCGACCCGTAGAATTGGTCATCTCAATTTAAGCCCTTAGAATTGGCTTCGACCCGTAGAATTGATCATCTCAATTTAAGCCCTTAAAATTGGCTTCGACCTGCAGAATTGATCATCTCAATTTAAGCCCGCAGAATTGGTCATCTCAACTTAAGCCCTCATATTTGGTTTCGACCCACAAAATTGGTCATCTCAACTCAAGCCCTCAGAATTGGCTTCAACCCACTGAATCGGTCACACCTCAACTCAAGCCCTCAGAATTGGCTTCGACCCGCAGAATTGGTCATCTCAACTTAAGCCTTCAAAATTGGCTTCGACCCGCAGAATCGGTCACCCTCATCTTTAAGCCCTCAGAATTGGATTTGACCCCCAGAACCGATCATCCTCATCCTTAGGTCCTTAGAATCGGCCTCGACCCTCTGAATTGGTCATACTCTTTCAAAGGCATCATGTCGTGTCTATTCGATGGCTATCGTTTGTTCTAAACTCACCCATCAAGGGGCACTGTACGCACCCTATTCTAACACCCCCTAACCTCTCCGTAGGTCCCTAGTACCTCCCCTCATCGCTACAAACCTAAGTCATACCCCGAGTACTGACCTAGAGGCCATCGGGCACTCCCAGGCTCCATTTGACCAAACGTCAAATTCTTCAGCTCGACTGAGACTGAATGAATTTTCAAAGGGAACTAAAACCTCTTTCCAACGGTCTATCCCGTGTACGATTCTGACGTATGGTGCAGACGAACGACCCTTTACCCTCAAAACTTGACCTAGAGGCCACCGAATGCTCCCAGGCTTCATTTGACCAAAGTCAACTCTTCATCTTAATCAATACTGAATGAATCTTCAAAGGGCACTGAAACCCCTTTCCAACGGTCCACTATGAGGAATTCCGACTTACGGTATGGACGAACGATCCGTTTTACTCTGAAAGGTCATCGAATGCTTCTAGGACCCGGTTGACCGAAGTAAACTTACCAAACCAAGTCAAACTCTTTGGAATGTTGAAGTACATCTCCTAAACTTTTGAATGGTCCTCCCCGTGCGTGATTCTGACTTACCATGCGGACGAACGATCCGTTTGCATTCGATAATTCCCCGTTCAAAGGACAGGCGAACGCTTCCGAGACACATTTGACCTAACATCAACTCCCGGACCCAGGATAAGTCCAAATACTTTTAAAGGTCTCTGAAGTACCTTTCTAACCGTTCACCCCGTGCATGATTCTGATTAATGGTTTGCGCTTTATGATCGATTTTTTGAAGGAACCCGTAAGAGACTGCCAAATGACAGGTTCCAAACCCTGCCTATCGGAAGTGTGCCTAAACACACCTGCCGACTGGTAGGACTAGGCCTATGACGATCGACAATGCCCTAGAACTATAAAAAGGAGGGCCTGACCTCATTGTAAAAAAGGAGACACAAGATCTGAAATCCATCACTCTCAGCGAGCTCAGAAAACCCCTCTCGAAGTCAGTGTGATTTTCACATCCAAATCCCTTTCCAACCTTCACCTTTAATCATCTTTTTCATCAAACTTGGTGAATTAACTACCCTCCATCATCACCCAAGTGCAAGGGCTGCTCTCCAACATCCAAGATTCAGCTCAAGATCTTGAAGAAGGTCCAACTTTCTCAACTCTCCCTTCAAATTCTCCAAAATTCGCATTAATTTGTTTTATTACTTAGCACTTTTATTATCTCATCTCACATGTCCTAATATACTTTTTATTTAGTATTATTGCACATCTCTTATTTTCATACAAATAAAACCCAAAAAAAAAAGAAAAAAATAGGGTTTGCTCATAAATTCCAAACGGGAATTCTCACACTTTTCTCACAACTAAAACACTTTTTTACATACACACGCATATAAGAGAATTCCCGATTCAGTTTATAGGATAAATCCCACTCCTCGTTTTGCATACAAACTACGTGGACTTTGATGCCTCTATAGGCTACATAGGCATCTCGGGGTAAAACCCGAGACTCGAGTCCTATTCCTATTTTTCTCCCATTTTCTATTTTTCTATATTCTTTAACTTAATTTTCCTAAAATCTATATATTTACAAATACATATATACGTTCTTAGTGGTGTATTATTCCGTATGCGTTATCGTTCCATTATAATGATCAACGCTAGGATAAATCGCATAAATCCTATTTTTTAATATTATTTTTAAGAACATTCCTACGGATAACTCGCTTTATCTCTTACATGATACAAGTCGATGATTCCTATCTTCACTACATACACACATATAATGGGAAAATAAAGGAAAATAACAATTGCCCATGAGAGAACGTAAGGGCGGAATGGGTACCTAACACCTTCCCATTTCGTAACTTAGCCTCCGGACCCTTTTCGAATCATTTTCGTTTCGTATGTGTAAGTATGTTTTTGGATGCTATCTTTCGGCACGTCTCCTTTTTTTTGTCTATTTTGAGTAAAATAGACTGGCGACTCCATCTCTCTACATTTTTTTTCACCTCATCACCGACGTTGGCCGAAGCGCTCTCGAGAGGGATGCGCGGGACCAAGATCCTCTCGAGATGAAGATACCCCTCTTCTTCATCCCTCCTACCGCGAGGATCGGGGATGGCCACAGGTGCTATCCAGGAATACTCTGCACACCGCCGACCAACGAGAGTGTGACACCCCGCTTATTAAAATAAGAGGTGGCCATCCCGATACTCCAATAAATACAGGAATACTAGATGGTACATTCTTAGCATCACTGACATGAAAATATTAATACGAGATAACCACTAATTATTTTAGAAAACGAAAGTTAAATTAATCAGTAAGTTTAAATAAAATCATTTAGACAATCCAATTTATAAAAGACGGTGGATGAGTATATATATAAGTGACAGTTTAATAACCATTTTACAAAATAATAACCGAATAAGTTGTCAGTTAACAGACCAATACAACGGTTACACCAAGTATTACAAATAAATATCACAATATATAAGCAATTACAAATCTTGGGCAACATGCCCGAATCTCCAGACTGATCGTAACTAGAGTATAGAAAAGACGAATGCGTCTATAACAAAAGTCCTACAACATCCGCAAAAATGATGTAGCTCCTTGACACTGAGAAGGAAGGATCATATCGGGTGCCCTTGCAGTGGAGCACCTGATCATAACAAAGAACCACACAAGAAAGAGAAATATTAATGTGTCAGGGCCCGGTTTGATATGATACACATATGAATAAGATGTATAACAATTATGAGCACTAAGCATTATAAACAATTTGGATTTGCTCTTCACTATAAGAATCGTTCTCACCTCTCATCTAGATACACATCCTAGCATCACACTAGATCGTTATAAATTAGACTGCCTATTTAATTAAGAGAAATAGCTAAATTCCATGAATCATACTTAAATTATAATTTCATAAAATATTACTTCACAAGTCCATTTACCATTTGGGAAACTTAAGCCACAAAGTTAAATTATAAAATGCTTTATCCATTTATAAAATACCACTTTCGTGAGAAAAGTTATAGTCATAATATAACGATTCTAAGACCATACTCCGGGAGTCATCTCACTAGATGCTCCCCTAAATAGCCATCATCTTCCAGGTCCTATAACCAAGACCATATGGGCATCCTAAATCGCGTCGCGTGGGAATCGGCCATATACCTTCAACAATGAGTCATAACCATACCCTGAATTACCTCACTTCGAATAAATCAACCACACAATGTAACCACCGGTCCTATGGTCGAGGACTATATTCTCCCTGAATTCACTAGCCAGGGACATCACCTCATGCGTGCAACTTTCCTTATGATAGCATTTAGAGAGGTATTTATATGCATTCCATAATCTCAAGGTATGCCAAATTAAAACATCCACTTTTTACATTTTCGAAATCATATGTGCTTATCAATATGTGCCAATTTAAAATATATTTCTTATTTTCGGAACCGAATGAGCATAACGGTATAAGCTACGAGGTTTAATTACCCCCATACTAATCTCCAAAAGTTCACAGCATCACTATAAGATAAGCTACCAAGTGAAATTTTCCTAATACTAGTCTCTATAAGTTCTAAACAATACCACCCAACTCTCCCTTAGTCCTAAGCTAGCTCACTAGAGGAAAACGACAATAACTTATATTGAATAACCCCCAAACTAAGCCCAATTACCCCCATACTAATCTAGGGTATTAACCCCCCTAATATAAACCCCTAATACTCATTATTACTGTGACACCCCGCTCAATGAAATACCGGGTGATCAGTCCTATATCAAATTAAAACAGGAATCTCATCTAGTACATTCTTAGCATCACTGTCGAAAACTTTTTAAAACTTACTAACCACCTAGTATTCAAAAGTTGATGTCAAAATTTTAATCTTTTTATTTAACAACAACAACCATATAAATATCAATACGAACCATTCACACAAATCATGAATCTAAGGTAATACTGAATAAATCAATAAATGACCGGCCGAATAAACCATCGGAAGAAAACCAACATCCGCTAATATAATCCAATAAAGAATAGTAACCAGTACAAAGTCCAACTAAAATGAAAATAGCTTGGGCAACATGCCCGAAAGAAATACCATGTTGCATCCTACTCTAGGAATGAAATGACTGAAGCGTCTATGTCCAAATCCTGCAACATCCACACCTGTTGCAGTTACGCATCCCTGGAACAGATCTTCAAGTTTGACATCCCTGTGGCTGGATACCTAAAAGGTTTTGAAAATATTTTGCATCTATGGGTTAGAGCCCAAAGTCCTTTTGTAAATATTTTGCAAGTGAATTAAAAAGCAACAATTAAAATGTATGAATGCTCTTCATATTTAAGTTAGTGTCGCACTCCCTTGAGATACATCTCACCCCTCCTATAAAGAGCACACCTAACGCTTTCTTCCTGACTCTCCTAGTTATATTTAACCACTTGCCTTATAAATTCATAGTGTGTGATTATCCTTTGGTGTAGAGATCGTTGTGCGATGAAGAACACCTTCCTTATTCTTCCTCTTTGGCTCTCAAAAGTCCTCCCTCTTTGTCCCTTATGTTTTCAAATTTCTCCCAAATGAGTTATGGCTTCCCACAACTCCAAAATTTAGTTTTTTATCACCAAATCTCGTTTTTAATGATATGGGCCTAAATAAAAATGGCCCAAATACCCCCGAGTGGGTTCGGTTATGCCCGAAAATATCCCGTGACCCATTTACCACCCTCGGATACACTTTTCTGACAATCTCGGCCCATCCAGACTCAAACATGCACTCAGAATTGATATCTGAAATACTTTATAACATTCTCCAATTTTGACCTCAAAATGCGACACACAAAAAATCGAACAATTCAACTTAAAGTCGCCTAATATAAATAATTCTTCCCACTCAAATAAATTTTCCAAATCATAAATTTAAGTTTCTCCAATTTAAAAATTTTTATATCTCCAAAAAATAATTAAATACTAAATCCTCAAAATTACGGGGTGTTACAATTACATCCTAAGAGAAGGTTCCTAAGCCTTAAACCTAAAAGAAAAGGACTAGAAACAAAGTTGGGAAAACCCTATAAAACAGCAGGATTTCCGAATCGATTCTCCCTGGCCGAATCGATTCGGTCAAGAGGACCAATCTATCTGCTTATTTGTCGAATTGATTCAGACAATCCGAATCGATTCGCCAAACACAGACCTGTAGCCTACCATTTTAGCGAATCGATTTGCCGGGGTCAGATTACCCAATTTTGGCTATGGGTCTTAAGAACCCTAAATCCCCCAATTTCAATTCTTCCCTCTAATCTCAACATCATTAACCAAAAAATTTAACCAAATCATTCCTACATAATAACTAACTAATATCTCCAACTCAAATCAAATTTAAAACAATGATTAAGGGTTTGAACACTAAAATCATCAAAACCCATTAATATTTACGAAAAACACAACTATATATACAAATTATCCACACTAAATCACACATTTGCAAGTTAGAAACTTGCCTCAAGTTTGTAGTCTCGGATTCTCTTCCCGTTGCAACGATTCCAAGCTCCAAATCTTCAATTCTCTCTTATCTCTTCTCTTTCTCCCAAGCTCTCTCTCTCTCTCTCTCTCTCTCTCTCTCTCTCTCTCTCTCTCTCTCTCTCTCTCTCTCTCTAAGTTTAAGACATAAATGAGAATAAATGTTGTTGGAAGGCTTAAATGACCATTAACACTAAATCAAATCTTTAAATGCTACTACACAATTAAAAAGACTTGTAACATCATAATTAAGTTATAACCGGTCAAAAGTAACCGGAACCCAAAAATACAACTTGGCACTTATTTTGACTATCTCAACCGTTTTCGGACTAACCATACCCTCTAAATTGGCACCCGGAATATCGTATAATATTTCATGTTCCAAAGTCATATTATTTCATTAATAATGATTCAATTGGAATGTAAGTCATAACCATCGCTTAAAGCACGACTCAATAAAACACAATATGATGCTATTTACATTCACATAACAGTACAAAACTCAGTAAATAATATCTCTTAAATCACTTAAAATAATATTCACTTCAACTTTCTTTATTTTATATAATTAACTCATAAGGAAAATTAATATAAAAATAATTACTCAAAAGTAAGGGGTATTACACACTCCCCCCTTAAAAGGGAATTTTTACCTCAAAATTCAGGCGTACCTTATAAAAAGACTAGGGGTACTTCTCTCAAATTTTGTTCTCTGATTCCCAAGTTAATTCCTCGATATTGTGGTGTCCCCACTGGACTCGAACCAAGGGTACCACTTTCGATCTTAGTCTACGCTCTCCGTGATCTACAATAGCAATCGGGGTTGTTCCTCATATGAAATATCGGGTTGCAATTAGATATCATCCCAAGGAATATGCCAATGAGCTCCTTCGCACCTCTTATACATCTTCAAGGATGACACATGAAACTCATCATGAATTTGTTGTAGGCGTTTCATCAATGTAAGCTGATATGCTATGGGGCCTATTTTGCAACAACATGAAAAAGGCTTACCTAATGCGGAGCAAGTTTGCCATTCTTCTCGAATCGCGTTATACCTTTCATCGGGGATACCCGCACCAAAACTTTATCCCCTACCTCCAATTCTACATGATTTCTATTTGCGTCGGCATAACCCTTCTGACAATCTTATGCAATTCGTATGCGGTTTCGAATGAACTCAATTCTTGAAAAGATATCTTGGATCATTTCGGGTCCAAGAAGCTTATTGTCTCCTACTTCCAACCAATAAGTAGCTGATCTATGCGGTCGGCCATCTAATGCCACATACGGTTCCATACCTATCATGAATTGGTAAAAATTATTGTATGCAAATTCGACCAAGGGAAGGTATTACTCCCAACCTTTTTTAAAGTCAAGTACGCCTATCTGAAGCATGTCCTCCAATATTTAGTTGACTCTCCCCGTTTATCCATTCGTTTGCGGGTGGTAGGAGGTACTCAACTTCAATCGGTCCCCATCATTTCCTAAAAACTTCGCGAGAAATGGGATACGAAAATCTTATCTCAGTCTGATGCTATATTGATAGGTACCTCATAAGGTTTCACAAACTCCATACTAAAGAGCCGAGCATAACATACCGCATAATAATCTGTCCATGCTGGAAAGAAGTGTGGCGATTTGGTCAAATGATCGACAATTACCCAAATAAAATCATGACTGCTTTGCGACGTCGACAATCTAGTGATAAAATCCAAGGATATACTCTCCCATTTCCACACCGGTAATTCTAACGGTTGCAACAATCCCGTTGATAGTTGGTGGTCCACTTTCACCAATTGACAAGTGGAGCATTGGGAGATAAAATCGAAAATGTCCCTTCCTTGTGCTTCCATGACTCTCATCACAATAGCAGGAGCAACAGTCAACATTGACATAAATACTCTTGCTACAGCATCCTCCTAGCTAAGCTCTTTCCACTTGGCTTTCCATGCCTTCGCTAGTTTCCCCACGGGTTTTCTACTTAGCGTATCTACTACCACATTTGCCTTTCCTGGGTGATAATGAATATCGAATTGCTAGCCTTTTACGAACTCCAACCACCGACGTTATCGCACATTTAGATCTTTCTGAGAGAACAAATATTGTAACGACTTAAGGTTCGTGAAAATACTGAATTTCTCACCCAGGAGGTAGTGCCTCCATATCTTTAAGGCGAACACTACCATGGTGAGCTCTAAGTCATGCATGGGATAGTTCTACTCACGGGTTTTAAGCTTGTAAGATGCATACGTAATGGACCCATGCTCCTGTAATAACATGCTTCCCAATTCTTGTGGAGATGTGCCCGTAATGACCAAATAGTCCACTCCCGATCTTGGCAACGCGAGTTCAGAAGTAGAAGTCAACTTATCCTTCAGCTCATCGAAAGCTAGGTCACAGACGTAACACTCTCTCTAAAGATATTCCTCACACTCTTTTTGGGCTGGTGGCTCGAGTTACTCGAGATTCCATATTCCTTATTCCTGGAAACCCAATCCTTTTTAAAGTTAACCCACCAATCTTCTCATGGTTAACTCACTACAACATTCCTAAAACAACACCACTTGCCCCACTCGCCTTACTTCCTAATAACACTAAGGTCGATGAGTACCATACTAAATATATACCTAGTGCCCAAGACCTTTCTCAATTTCAGACATTCGCTCGGTTTCATGCATGGGATGTCTCGCAAAGAGAAATCCAAACAAGGAACCCTCCCGTTACACTACTACCTCACATCATCAGTCATCAAGATATAATAGCCTAAGGCACACAATTGGGACCGCTAAAGATCCTATCTCATAACCCTACTAACTCGCTTCTATCTCTATGTCCTTCCGTTTTAGCGAAATGGAAAATCTAAATAATCGGGGCGCCTACTCACAGTAAAGTGTTATAAACCCCCAGCTCAAAATATATTTCCTTTAAATTTGACTTCTAATCAAGGCCTGACCATAAGCCTCTACACGACTTCCTTTTCCTTGTCTCGCCCACATATATGCGATGAGAGAAACATTTCTAGTGCTTTTGCACTGCACATCTAATTTTTATTAGCCCTTAATGAATCACGTGACTCTCGGCTAATTTCACCAAAACCAACATCCTAACATAAAGTGACATCTCTCCACTCCCAACGCCATTAAGGTTCATGCGTGGAGTGTCTTGTAAGCGAAATCCAAACAAGGAACCTCTTCGATACACTACTACTTAACTTTGTTGATCGTGGTGTCAGCATAAAATAAGTAAAATTAAAATTCCTACATACCTTAGACCATCTCTATAAAGTCTCAACCCGTATCCAGGTGAGATATTACAGAACAACTAGTTCCACCCTAGAATCGCGGATACGGTAGCCTTGAAATCATTAGCCTGCTATCGCTCTGATCAATCAAAATATTTTTTACTCGTATGACACATAAAAATGAGTAGTACAAACCATATATAATTTTAAAATATAAACACCCGCTCTTACAGCTAATGGAGGAAAAAAGAACCTCGCTACTGCGGAAAACATTAGATATACCCTCTATAATATTACCGATACTTCCATAAAGCTCAAATTACACACCCGAATCTAGGGTTAATAAGATACTGAGACTTAATCTTGCCACACAAAATACACCTCTCTCATCCGAGGTGGAACTCACAACAACATTCTTGTCAATTACCCTGGCTACTCCAAATAGTTCTCAGATATAGTACTCTTGTCTAATCTGAACCAAAAGCTACTTTCATCAATGCCTCATCTAGGCACCCTATTCTTGTCCTTTAACTCCTACCAGACAAAATCAAAGCGTGTGGTTCTACGTTCCACATCATAACCATTCCCTATCTCTGGCCACCCTGACCATGTTAAGGTGTTTCAGTATCTCAGACTCTATAGTTTCGATCCTGACAATCACCCTCGTAGTTCCCTTAACTCCCCAAATAAAAGAAAATATGCTTTCGGCCTCATTTGCTTTATTTCATTGAACTTCCCCAGGCGGTTGCCCATCAATGGGGGTTCCACTAACACGACTTCTCCATAAGTGTTACCAACACTTACTAATAAGCCTATCATTCCACTGAAGGACTCTTTCTTCCTTGTACCTACCTTACTTTGGTGCAAGGTTTCATTAACCATATAACTCTTTATTCACTGTCGGCCTCTATGATAAATCAAAGGAACTCGCTGTTAAAACCATCCATAAGATTCCTCTACGAGAAAAACATCCCGCTCCGCCAATTATGGTGACTACCGTTCCTACCATTTCGACATTGCTCCAACGGGTGAAAATTTTTCCTCAAATTTTTAGATCTGGGCATTCCTATACCCGGCTCTAGGCAAAAGATTCTAAGCCCTATATTTCCACTGAATGAAACTACACTTCCTCCGCATGACTTAACTTCAACGTATGGTCCTTACCAAGGACCTTTCAAACTTTTTTCCCAATTTAACTTTACTGGGTAATTCAAATTTAGTACCACTCTCTACTATAGCGGTACTTGGGTAAATATAGCTACTGTAGTTAGTAGTCATTGTAGCAATCCTAGAAATGCCACGAAGGGAGTGACCTCCAATGTGATCATCATCTTAGACTTCAATTTACAGTTCCAACTAAGCCTCGCCTCCTACTGCCCTTATAACAGCCTTCCCTGGTCGCCCTTCATCAATCAGCACACGAATCTCGAACGAACGCACAAAAGATTTACTAAAATATTACATTAAGGCAGGAGAACGAAATCTCACAAGAGGAATCAACAATCCTAATCCTAAGGCTCTATGTCATCAAAAGCAACGCTGGAAGCGTAATACATCAGCACAGATTCCTAAGGACACTAGAACCTGATGCTCTGATACCATCCGTGACACCCCGCTTATTAAAATAAGAGGTGGCCATCCCGATACTCCAATAAATACATGAATCATAGATGGTCCATTATTAGCATCACTGACATGAAAATATTAATACGAGATAACCACCAATTATTTTAGAAAATGAATGTTAAATTAATCAGTAAGTTTAAATAAAATCATTTAGACAATCCAATTTATAAAATACGGTGGATGAGTATATATATAAGTGACAGTTTAATAACCATTTTACAAAATAATAACCGAATAAGCTGTCAGTTAACAGACCAATACAACGGTTACACCAAGTATTACAAATAAATATCACAATATATAAGCAATTACAAATCTTGGGCAACATGCCCGAATCTCTAGACTGATCGTAACTAGAGTATAGAAAAGATGAATGCGTCTATAACAAAAGTCCTACAACATCCGCAAAAATGATGTAGCTCCTTGACACTGAGAAGGAAGGATCATATCGGGTGCCGTTGCAGCGGAGCACCTGAGCATAACAAAAAACCACACAAGAAAGAGAAATATTAATGTGTTAAGGCCCGATTTGATATGATACACGTGTGAATAAGATGTATAACAATTATGAGCACTAAACATTATAAACAATTTGGATTTGCTCTTCACTATAAGAATCGTTCTCACCTCTCATCTAGATACACATCCTAGCATCACACTAGATCGTTATAAAGATTACCTGTTTAATTAAGAGAAATAACTAAATTCCATGAATCATACTTAAATTATAATTTCATAAAATATTACTTCACAAGTCCATTTACCATTTGGGAAACTTAAGCCACAAAGTTAAATTATAAAATGCTTTATCCATTTATAAAATACCACTTTTGTGAGAAAAGTTATAGTCATAATATAACGATTCTAAGACCATCCTCTGGGAGTCATCTCACTAGATGCGCCCCTAAATAGCCATCATCTTCCAGGTCCTATAACCAAGACCATCTGGGCATCCTAAATCGCGTCGCGTGGGAATCGGCCATATACCTTCAACAGTGAGTCATAACCATACCCCGAATTACCTCACTTCGAATAAATCAACCACACAATGTAACCACCGGTCCTATGGCCGAGGACTATATTCTCCCTGCATTCACTAGCCAGGGACATCACCTCATGCGCGCAACTTCCGTTATGATAGCATTTAGAGAGGTATTTATATGCATTCCATAATCTCAAGGTATGCCAAATTAAAACATCCACTTTTTTCATTTTCGAAATCATATGAGATTAGCAATATGTGCCAATTTAAAATATATTTATGTGGTGACAATTATGTTCAACACAAAATTAATAAGAAAAGGCAAACACCAAAGCAAATAAAGAATATGCAAAACGCCAATCACACGACACAATATTTACGTGGTTCAGCAAAAATGCATACGCCCACGGTGGTGCTCTCAATATTATTTCTCTTTGTTTCGGGGAGTGTTTTACAGGAAATACAATGCGTGCCTTTTGCCCCAGGCTTAGGGTTTGTTATATACAGGGTTGTTTCCGGGGAGTGGGGGTGTTGGACTCCCCCACGCTAATCCACAATTCCCAGAATATCTCCTTACGAGATTTTAGGAATAGACTAAGTCGTAATTGAGTGATTTGAGATGGTGGTCTCCCAAACTTTGGGCTATAATTTACCGGGCTACTCGTCTGGTCCCGTGGTGACAAATCACAAATCAAGGTACCTATAATTTCTTATTTTTGGAACCGAATGAGCATAACGGTATAAGCTACGATGTTTAATTACCCCTATACTAATCTCCAAAAGTTCACAACAACACTATAAGATAAGCTACCAAGTGAAATTTTCCTCATACTACTCTCTACAAGTCCTAAACTGTACCACCCAACTCTCCCTTAGTCTTAAGCTATCTCACTAGAGGAAAACAACAATAACTCCTATTGAATAACCCCCGAGCTAAGCCCAATTACCCCCATACTAATCTAGGGTATTAATCCCCCTATTATAAATACTCATTATTACTTCCCAAGAGAAGGTTCCTAAGCCTTAAACCTAAAAGAAAAGGACTAGAAACCAAGTTGGGAAAACCCTATAAAATAACAGGATCTGCTTATTTGTCGAATCGATTTAGATAATTCGAATCAATTCGCCAAACACAGTTCCTTAGCCAACCATTTTAGCGAATCGATTCGCTAAGGGCAAATCGATTCGCCTGGGTCAAATTGCCCAATTTCGGCTATGGGTATTAAGAACCCTAAGTCCCCCAATTTCGATTCTTCCCTATAATCTCAACATCATCAACCAAAAATTTAACCAAATCATTCCTACACAATAACTAACTAATATCTCCAACTCAAATCAAATTTAAAACAAAGATTAAGGGTTTGAACACTAAAATCATCAAAACCCATTAATGGTTAAATCTCCAAAACACAACTATATATACAAATTATCCACACTAAATCACACATTTGCAAGTTAGAGACTTACCTCAAGTTTGTAGTCTCGGATTATCTTCCCGTAGCTATGATTCCAAGCTCCAAATCTTCAATTCTCTCTTCTCTCTCTCTCTCTCTCTCTCTCTCTCTCTCTCTCTCTAAGTTTAAGACATAAATGAGAATAAATGTTGCTGGAAGGCTTAAATGCCTATTAACACTAAATCCCATCTTTAAATGCTACTACACAATTAAAAAGACTAGTAATAACATAATTAATTATATCCGGTAAAAAGTACCCGGAACCAAAAAATACAACTTGGCACTTATTTTGACTATCTCAATCGTTTTCGGACTAACCGTACCCTCTAAATTGGCACCCAGAATATCGTACAATATTTCATGTTCCAAAGTCATATTATTTCATTATTAATGATCCAATTGGAATATAAGTCATAACCGTCGCTTAAAGCACAACGACGCAATAAAGCACAAAGAAATCCATTCTCGGACCGATCCGACTTTACCCCAAAACAAACCGGTCCGATACCTTATGATTTCCTGCATAGATTGGAAGATCGAAACGATCCAATTTCAAGTAAAAATGAACAGATTTGATATAGACCAAATTGAACCGAAAGCCCAGGCCGGACCGATTCAGGTAGAGATTTTTTAATTTTTCTTTTTCAAATTTAGAGTTGTACCTAGCTCAAACTTTTGTAATTTCGTAGGGTACTTATTCCAACTAATTACCAGACTTTAAGGAGTTCTCTTTTTGATAGTTTTAGAGGGATCTTGCACCCAAGAACCCTAGGTTTTAATTTCTTCAAAATTTATTCAAGTTTCAAGTATTAATTCAAGAATTTTCTTCATTCCAAGTATCGTTTCCTTTCTGTTTCCAATTGTTTTATTATTTGTGTCTGAGAATTCATAGAAATTAAGTTGCCATTCTTATTTACAAGTTTCTTCCCAATTTTTCACGCAGTTATGACTTCATGCAAAATAGGTTTTGTGTTCATGCATACTTTAATTATGTCTAGCTAAACTTGTAAAGGTTGCGATGTATGAACCCGACCTGATGTAGTTTACATGAATAGAAAATAGGTTTTGAATTAAATTTTGATTGAACCATGTTGTGTAGTGATCACAACCATCATAGGTCTTTTAACCTTGTTTGACCTAGGTAACTGAGGTGTTTAAGAATGCGATGTGCATGTTGGCTATGCAGCGCCGCTTTATTCTTATCTTTAATTATGTATGATGCGGGCTAGTACCCTCATATATGTAATGCTTAGGATTAATAAAGACTGGTTTTAATCAAATACCTAATTCAAACTCTAGGTTTCTATCCGGTAAATGCACTAGGGTTTGGGGGATTGTATCCTAACCTTCTTTTCCTCATTCATATTTACTTATTTTCAAAAGTTTTACTTTTGTGCACGTAGCTTAGTTAGTAATTTAAATTCCAACTGCATTTAGACAGTAGAATTCAATTTCACAATTAATCATCTTTTAGTTTCTTTTCTCGAATCAATTTAGGGTTAGTCTTCTATTCCTTCGTCGTTACGAGCATTCTTCCTAGTTCCCCATGGATACGATCCCGACTTACCAGGTTATTACTTACGTGACAGGCTTGCACTTGAGCCTATATAAGAATGCACTTTAGACACATTTCAGGTCGTGTCAAGTTTTGGCGCCGTTTCCGGGGAGTTAGGTAGATTCTTAGGTTAGGTTGAATTAATCCAAAAATTGATTCCAAATCTTAAAAAGCCAAAAAAAATAAAAAAAATCATAAAATTAAAAATTGAAAAGCAGAAAAATATAACATCTCTCAAAACCCTTTCAGGAAAAATCCGCAATAAACTCCTCAAAATAATTGAACAAGAATCCAAGAAAATCCCATCGTTGAGTATAATCCCGATAGCCCACATACCCCTCACGTTTCGCAATTTTGGGTTCCACCTCCTACACCGCCTAATTCCACCACGAGTCACACTTTGAGTCACACTTCTAGGGCACCGAGTGAGGACTTCGAGTCTATTGGAGAGAGCAGGATGTCTGACCACACTAGTTTCGATACGTGTGAGGGAGATTTATCATACCTTCCTATGAAAGAACTCTTATTTCCCGAGCCAACTGTCACCCCTGGGTGCATTCTACTTCCATACAATGTATTACACTTCCACTTTCGTAATGGAATGATACAAATTCTTCCCACATTTCACAGCATGGATTCAAAGAAAACATACCTCCATATCCGTGAGTTCGAAGAGGCACGCGACACGTTTAGTGATCAAGCTTGCACGCAAGACGTTGTTCGCCTAAAATGTTTTCCTTTTTCCTTAAAGGATAAAGCTAAGACCTGGCTTTGGTTTTTACTACCGAACTCCATTATATTATGGAAGGATATATAATCCAAGTTTCTCTCGAAATTCTTTCCACAACATAAAACCAACTTCATCAAGGCTCAAATTCAGGCCTTTCGATAACAAGATAATGAGTTATTTGATCGGTGTTAGGAACCCTTCTAAGAGTTAGTTTTCACTTGCCCACATCATGGATTTGAGAAAAATCACCTGATCTCTTTCTTCTATCAAGGGCTTACTATAGTGTCTAAACAACTTGTTCAAACTTTGTGTGAAAGACCATTTTGGGAGTTAGATGCGAGCGATGCTGAGGCTCATCTTAAGTATGTCACCGAGACTACTAAAGAATGGGACACATCCTATCCCACTGCCCAAACTAACCTCGATAAGTGTCCACCAATCCTTCTGCATCCGGTCTATACCAATTGGATAAAGATTCCTTGTTAGACCGTCGACTTGATCAATTTGAGAAAAGTATAAGATACATACTCAAGGTACGACTAAGAGAAACTAACGGATCCACCCAATCCGTGAAAGAGAAGGTGTGAGCTATTTGTGTGGCGGGACATTCAACCAAGGAATGCCCGACAATCCCCACCTACAAAATCATGCTTCAAGAATAAGTAAATGGGGTAGGAGAATTTAAGGGTAACTTCAATGCCCCTCACGAGAAATCTTCCAACCCTTCTTGGAGAAACCATCCTGGTTTTATCTACGAGCAACAATAAGCTACGTTGAATCCAAATTCACATGTTGCCCTACCTCCACCCCCTCCTCAATTTTAACAAGCTCCACTTATGCAGACACACATGCAAGCATCACCTCCAGGCCCATACATTAGCCCACCGCGGAAGACTCTTGAGGACAATTTAAATCAATCCATCCAATCTTAAAATGAAACTAATGCTAAGTTTGAGCGCATGTTCACTGAGATGAATACAAGCATCTCTAGGTTGCAAACATCCTTAAGTATCCAAGAAAAGGGCAAGTTTCCTGCCCAAGGCCAAAGACATCCTCAAGGTCAACCTAGTGTTATCTCTATATCCAACACAAATAAAGAGCAATGTAGTGAAATTACCACTCTTCATAGTGGAAAGGTTGTTGACTTGTCACCTCCTCCACACGATGAGCAAAATGAAAAGAAGATTTCATCCGACACGAAAGAGGCCGAAGATGTACCCTTGAAAAAGAGTGGTAACGACGACACAGACGGGCCGGGAGTGGTTGTGAAATATCCCAGTGTAGCCCCATACCTCAACGGTTGGTCCCTCACCCCAAAGAAACCTCTCGGGGCGATGTCCTAGATGTTCTTAAGCAAGTAAAGATCAATTTTCCTTTTCTCGAGACTTTCAAGAAAATTTCCGCATATGCTAAGTTCCTTAAGGACTTACTCATGATTAAACGTAGGCTAAAGGTATTAAAAATGTGTTCTTAGCACATAACATTAGTTCAGTACTATTGAGTTACCTTCCGCTAAAATATAAAGATCTGGATGAACCCACCATTTCGTGCATCATGGGGAAGAACCGAATCGAGAGAGCGCTAATAGATTTAGGGATGAGCGTTAGCATTCTTCCTTATTACATCTATAAGAAAATAGACTTGGGGGCCCTTAAGCCCACAAATATGACTTTCCAACTCGCGGATCGACCTGTGAAGATGCCTAGGGTAATTATTGAGGATGTGATCATCCAAGTTGACACTTTTTACTTCTCGGTAGATTTTGTCATTTGGGATGAGGAGCTATCCATTCTCCCTAGTAATCATATGCCCATCATCCTTGGCTGACCATTCTTAGCTACGACTAATTCACTTATTAATACTCGGAGTGGGTGAATGTAACTAACGTTTGGGAACATGACCCTCGAGAAAAATATCTTTAACAACACCAAGAACTATGGTGATGTGAGTGGACCACGAGATATGGATCTTATAAAAGAGACAATACACGAGCATAAGAGTGCGAGAGCCGTTAGGGGTAGGCCTTGTTGCACGAAGAGAGAACGATAATTATGACATTGAGCAAGAAGTAGGGGAGGTGTGTTTAGAGACCATGATTGAGAGCGAGATCAAGCACATAGGCGTGAGAGGGACATAAATATTAGAGGAGAGTGAGAGGAACTGTTCGAAAATCAATCATGAGAGAGAGTTAGGCGATATGAGTCTAGAGGACTTTGAGAAAGAATTCAGGCCAATGGATGAGAACCTTAATGTCGAAGTCCAACCTTTATTGGGCTCGTTTAGTTACTTAGAAGAGAGAGAATGATAAGAAATGATAGACAAATTCCTTCTTTGTGACCATCCCTATGTCATTTGAACGACAGTGCCCAGATTAGACTCCAAACCAAATCAAACTCTAATCCATCCTTATTAGCTCTAAATTAAATGTAAATAAGTAAAACACTTTTAAAACATTTTAAAAACAATTGATTTTAAAAATAACATCCTTATTTTTATTAAATTAAATTATGAGTTTCATTAACATTATGCATTCATACCCGAGTGATCTCGGAATGAAATTAAACTTTGAAGACAAGAAATTTTGCACCAATTAAACTTCGGCATAATTAGTTCCTTGAATCTTTGCCGCAATGTCTTCAATTAATCTTCGACACATCATAGTCTGTGTGGGATCGGTCAATAAAAATCTACCTATGACTCAAACGTGTTTGGTTCCAGGAATAAGTCAAAACTACATTAAGACTTAATTGGAAATTTTGTCCTTTCAAATATCCCCCTTTGAATATTCCGGGATAAAACTAATAGTGAAATTCTTAAGCGGTCCGTCAAGCCGTATGACGCCTAAATCCTATCCCATAAAACCCAAAAGTAAAATTATATCATCAGTATAGGATAAGACTCATAAACGATGGACTGAAAATCATGAAAATGTCTCTGAATGTCTGAATGTGATGTAGACTTGAAATCTCGAATCTCTTTAAGCATACCTACACATGAAAATGACAAATACCCAGTGAAGTATGGAGGAAAAAATGATATATATCAATATGAAAACTAAAATTAGAATCATTTGGTATGTGAGTAAATATGAAACCATTTTGTACAAACATGATACCATTTTGAATACAAATATGAAACTCACAAAACTCCCCTACATCACAGACATCTCTCTGCCTTTTTATCTCGAATAGACAATCCAGTGAAAAGTTAAATAAATCTAGAATAAACTAATACAAATTTGATTTAATCAATTTGAAGAATAGCGAGATAAATATGAAACAACCAGCTAAATATGATTGATCAATGTCAAATCAGTAGCTAGCAAATAGTGAATCACACAAAAAATATATCAAATCTAAGAAGGTGTGATTAAACAAAATTAATGCAGTAAAAGATCAAATGTTTAAAAAAAGACTGCATAAATATATGTCCAAAAGCAACCCAATACCAAATATGAATCAATATGTAATAGGGTATTGAAACAGTAGAGTTTCCAAAATCCAGACGTCGCTTGAACGAGCCAGGGACGTTGTTTAAACAAAATGAGACATCTCTCGAACAATAAGCTATGTCGTTAGAACGACAGCTTCTCGCGACAGTGTATCTCGCTCGAATGAGCAGATCAAAAGTTCACAATTTCTAAGAAATATTAAACCAAACATCATGCACACGAATTTTCAACGTTAATTCTTTGTGCAAACCCGTTTAAATTTTTAATTCATCCAGACTACCTCAAATATATCATATTTTCTTTTGAATTAACTAAACTATTTTGACCCAATTTTTTGGCATATGATTCTTTTCATTGCCTTATGATTTTTTCAGGCTCTTTTAAACGATGGCTTTCACGACGAGCCAATTTTAAACTCTCGCAGCCCTTTCCCATGAACACTCATCATTTTTTAATTACAATCCTGACAGTAAACAATTATTACATGCACACATCCTCATTAAGTCTACTTACGCATAGATGACAAAATTGAGATAAGAACGTCTCACCAAACTCAAATATGAAAGAGTAGTCAAACATACATATAAACTTGTGCATGTGTGCAAAGATGACATATATACAAATTTGAATTAAAACGCATATCAACTTTGAAACAACGATATAATATAATGGTTAAGATCAATCTAAGAATCGATAACAATGACCAAATGTCCTAGCCACATGAATAATGGAAGGAAAGGGATCCAAGCACACCAATATGCCACATTGAACATGTTAATGAATGACACAAAAAAATGAAAATCTTTTTGGCTTTTTCAAAATATTTTGACTCAAATAAAAGAAAAATCATTTTGTGTTTTTCTCAAAAAATTTCAAAATCAAAAATCTTTTTGAATTTTTCAAATTTTTTTATCAAAAACAAAATCTTTTTGTATTTTTTAAAAGAAGATGTGATAAATGAAAAATATAATAAAATTTGATAAACATGGTAACACACTCAACCTTTAGATTTAACATGGGAACAATCAAGTGCAACCAAATGAGAACCATGAAGTTTTAGTCCTAAAGCCTCTAAGTTAGATTTCCTAACCCAAGTAGATGTGACATAACAGTTGGGGGTTTTGGGAACAGACACGACTTTATTCCTTAACTTCCTAGGAGCATTCCTAAGGTCATAGCAAAAATGTCTAAGGTGACATTTTCTACCACAATGGGAATATGTGTAAAATGGTGGGAATGATTACCTAAATATCGACCTCTCCTCGATTTCCTAGTGGGCTCTCTCACATGATTGGTATTGGCTTTGGGAATGATAACTCTCTCGTCATAGCCTATACCAAACCTATATTTCTTGACTTGGACGGTGCCTAAAATCCTATCCAATTTCTCCAACCAATAATCCAAGTCAAACTTAACTCTAGATGAGTCTCTCAAACTCTCCTCCAACTCCTTAATCCTAGACTCAAGTAGACGCACAGACTCCTCAAACTATAGCAACTCCTTTTTCAAATCCTCCATCAAACCTTTAAGTTTATCTCTCTCTTTCTTGACATACTATAGCTTCTCCCTAAGCTTATTCTCCTATACCCTAAAATCCTCAATTAACGCACCATTATTTTCTACGGCACGCTCATTCAACTTAGCTTGCAATTTTGAGTTAGCCTTTTTCACTTTCACTATCTCCTCAAACAATTATCGATATGCAACTTGTAACTCACCTATGCCGATCTCCTCATCATCATTCTCATCACCTTTACCCTCTCGAGAAGCCCTCTCAACAGCCACAGAAGTGTCATGCACATGAGTATCCTCGGGGGAAGATATATCGTCGTCGCTCACATGACATGACATAAATGCAACAAAGTTACGCTCAATGGGGGAATCCTCTCCCTCTTTCGGTTCACTATCACTTAAGGTGGATTTGTATGCTATATGCTTCTTGACCTCTTTATTATGTCTAGTGGGACACTCAGCTACTTTGTGACCATATCCCTCACACCCAAAACACCTATCGGACTCATCTCTGTTAGGCTTCTCAACCTTATCATTAGGGATGGAGTCTCCATTGTTCTTGAATTTCTCAAACTTTTTAGCATCTTTCGATTGATTTTGAATTTTAAATCTTCATTCGAAACTTTAGTTTCCTCCTTCAAGGATTTCAAAGCAATGCCCTTTTCTTTCTTAAGCACTTGCTTGGAGGTAAACATATCGAGTCCATAGGTTTGCAGGTGACCTACGATCTCTTCTAGTTCTGACGAGTTAAGCATACTAAAGTAATTCATAATAGTAACTTTTGCATCAAACCTACTCGGCAATGATCTCAAATTTTCTTAATCACTCGGTTATCGAGAATCTTCTCACCTAGGTTAAACGCCGCATTGACAATCGTAGACAACCTAGTGAAAAACTCATCAAATGTCTCAGTCACTAAAATCTTAATCGTCTCAAACTATGTAGTGAGATTTTACAACTTAGACGCCCTAACCGTGCTCATGTGATGGATTCTTTCACATGATACGATTATACTCTTCAGGTGTAACATGTGAGGAAATAACGTGTAGGCCTTTATATTTGTACAGCGCAAGCTTATGTTTAGTAACATTCCATGACTCAATGAGTTTCAAACTAGTGACATCACCCTCTCGTGTGACAGGTGGTGACCAACCTTTTTCAACAGCTAACTAGACATGCTCATCAATGGATTTTAAAGAACTTCTCATTTGCATTTTCCAATAAGCATAATTAGTTCCATAAAAAACTGGAATACGTAAACTATCATAACCTCCAAAATTCATCCTTATAAACAAAAAGGGATAAAACACAATAAAAATGTATTTCTAGCTCTGATACCAATTTTTAGGTCCTCGTATATAACTTTTCAATAAAAAAAATTGCTTGAGCGGAATTAAGTTAAGGATGAATACAAACCAGCTTTCTCTTTTTATGAATAACTTCTTTTTCAATTTTTCTAAACCACACCAAATTGTGACATAAATTAACTTTACCAAATGTTATCTTGTTTAACCCTAAGCATGCAACTAGTGATTAAAGCAAGTAAAATAAAGTAAAGCAGTACTCACAATGCCGATGTACGAGGAAGACCATAAACGAAAAAAACCTTGGATGGCCCAGGCCAGACAATCACTATGACAATGGTTTTACAAAGTCAGACGGTAATCTTATAAAACAACTTGATTCACCCATGAGACTTGACGCTCCTCTGATCTTCTACCAATCTTCACAGTGCCCATGTAGAAAGTAACCTTATTCTATGATGCTCATCCACAGCAGTCACCTCCACGAATGCCTCGATATCCACCGATACAGCCTTGTATCGTCTACTATGTTGAATAAAAAAGTAACCTTCTTCGTTTCTCCATCGCAAAACCAATAATGTTCAAGTGTTGAACAAACCCAACATGGTGCAACAAAAATCACATAAACATATGGTAATGATAACTCAAATCTTTTTAAACTCTAAGGATGTTTTATAGTGAAAACACTTAGAAAACTTTGTGCAGAAAACTTTATGTATGTAAACTATTTTTCGTACTCACACACTTCGATAAAACTGAAGCAACCTATTTATAAATATTTTAATATTGTGTCATCTCTCGTTCAAGCGAGCTATTACATCATTCTAATGACAACAACTCTCGTTCGAACAACATCGTATGTTGTTTGAATGATAGTACCCAGATTAGACTCCAAACCAAATCAAACTCTAATCCGTCCTAATCAGCTTTAAACGAAATGTATACAAGTAAAATACTTTTTAAAACAATTTCTTTTAAATATAACATCCTTATTTTTATTGAATTAAATTTTGAGTTTCATTAACATTATGCATTCATACCTGAGTGATCTCGGAGTGCAATTAAACTTTGAAGACGAGAAATTTCATACCAATTAAACTTCTGCATAATTAATTCCTTAAAGCTTTGCCGTGACGTCTTCATTTTATCTTCGATACATCATAGTCTGTGTGGTATTGGACAATAAAAATCTACCTATGACTCAAACGTGTTTTGTTCCGGGAATAAGTTAAAACTACATTAAGATTCAATTTGAAATTTTATCCTTACAAAGCTTATGTAGTTCCAACAAGGGGGTGTAATTACATACATGGGCTTTGTGATACAAGCTATAAATTATAAAATGTTCTGGTATTTTAAGGAGCCCATTCCTTTGTGTAACATTTTTGTTATAATCTGGTTATTATATTCATATGTCTAAAATTTAGCGCTGCAGTAAACTTAGGAAGTAGAAGGATTCATAAAGATGATCTTTTAACTACCAGTTAAAATTTAGTCATGCGATAAACTTTTAACTGCATAGTTAAAAGTTTGATAGGAGTTGGATTCCCAAATGGGCTTGGGATTTGCGACTTGATTTTTGCGTATTTAAGGGAGTGCCCACATGATTATGATAAGATTGAGGTTTTCCTATTACCAAAGTCATGATTTTACGAAATGTTTTTCGAGAGGTTGTCAGAGGATGGTGGGTCATGACAACGAAGTGTGATTAATGTTTGAGGTGTCCACATGTAGACATCATGTTCTGATTCTTATGTGTATTTTATATTCATTTGTCTATTTGGAAAGTACCACATATGTGGTAAGAAGCTGACTCAAAATGAGGTAGGTCACAAACTAGTTCATTCCTAGCAAGTCTGCCAATATCCCTAAATTTTATATGAGCAACCTTTTATGCCAAAGATTTATGATATCGTCTTTTGTACTATTACAAATAACGTTAAGAGATATATTTATAGCATAACAATTCCTCATAGTTAGTGCCCTTCAAAGTTCATTTAATAATTTTCCATAATACCCTTTATACTCTGTGCATTATTTAACAATGGAAATTAATTATGCGTGCTTTTTGTTTATGTGTGGCTGTTGTGATATATGATGTCACTATTTATAATTTATATATATGATATAATTCATTTTTGAAAATGGAATTAATACACGATAATGCATTAATTAAAGATTTGGAAATGACTTAGTATCATGGGTGACGATGGAAGAGTTAGGGGCTAGGTGTCAAGAGTTTCTTGTTTGGATTATTGCTTTTACTTTCATGTGACTTTATTGATAATTCCTTAGCTATAATACTAACTGAATTTGATTTTCTTTGATTGTAGTTGATCGCAAGAGAAATTATCTCAAAGAGAGTGAAGTTAATCTTACCGAGCTTAAGTTTCTTTGGGGCATTCACAACAAGATTGGGGCAGAGTACACTAGGTCGGCATCTTACCTATTGGAGTATAAAAACTCCATTACCTCCTTTGTTGCTTGTCCTACTCCTGCTGCTCCTTCCCTTATCATTGATCTTGATCAAGACCTAATTTCCACCTATTCCACCACTGTATTTGGCAATGGTGAGTTTATTCCAAGTCCCTCATCATCTTTAGACTCTGAATAACTCTTGTTGCTGCTATAGTGAATAGGAAGTTCCCCAATATAGTGGGAGATATTACTTCTGTTAGCTCCACTAAATGTGCTGCTGGTGGGGACACCAATAAAGAGGATACTAGGAAAAAGCCCCCAACCAAGAAAAATGATGAGCCCCACCTCAAACGCTTGAAGAGAGGTCTTCCTAAAAGACATTCTGAAGGAAATACTGCTGTTGCCGACCAATAAGACTTGGTCAATTTATCTGATGTTGATACTGGTTATCCAATGGCCATTGTCCCTGGCTTGGCCAGATAATTAATAAGGTATGGTACTTTAACAGACCATAGGGGGGGCATGTGCAATTCCTCGTTCAAAATTTTCTGTAAGGGATGCTCAGAGCCTTGCTTTGGTAAGAGTTGTTACTTTTCCATACTTATATTTTCAATAAATTTCTCATACTGACTTGGTCTTATTTCTATTTGCATTTCTTGGTTGATTTCAACCAGATTTTGGAGAAGGACGATGTACTTCATTTTTCTTCAAATGAGGTAGAAGAGTCCTTTGAGTGCTTAAAGAAGTCCTTGATTGACTCCCAACAAGCATTGGCGAATGAACAGAAGAAGTGGGAGAATAAAATAAATGTTGTTAAGGGTGAAGCTGTTGTTTCTCGAGGGCCAGTTTTTGAGCTGAAGAAGAGTTTGGCTGCTGAGAAGGCCAAGAGGATGAAGGCTAAAGAATCCTCATTCAATAAGGGCTGGGAGAGAGCCATAAATGCTACCTCTGTCTAAATCGAATTCGTCAAGAAAAAATGATACAAGGATGGATGGTCGGCGGCACTCTCCAAGAGTCTGAGCTATTTCTCAGGCATGACCCTAGTTCCCCCAAAATTTGGACTAGGAAATTGAAGATGATGTGGGATCAGGGGATTCCACCCTTATTTTGGAGTCTTCTGACAAAATGTAGATAATTGTAGAGTCTTCTCTCCCCTCTTCTTCTGAGCAAGTCACTCCACCCATTTTTGCCTCTAATTTATCTGGAGTAACTTCTGATAGAGAGAAGGTGTAGACTTACTCGATGATTAGCTTTTATTTTTTGTCTTCATTTCTTTTTTATTTCCTTTCAATGTATTTGTAATCAGACTTTTATCAATGAAAATGACTATTTCCTTTCTTCGCGCTTGTCATCTTTCGATTATTGCTTCAAACTCTTTATTCTGTTATTGATTAGAGATTTTTTTACTCGTACATTTCTTGGCCAAAATGGATCAACTTTCCTCTACTGAATCCGATCTACTCAAAATATGTAATGATCTTTTCAAAGCCGGTCACATGACTTTGTCCGAGGAAGATCTGTCAAAGTTGCTTAGGGATAACGTCTCAGATCAAGCTATGGAAGCTTATTTATACCTAAAGTGTCTTCTTAATCGGCTAGTAGCTAATAATATTTCTTACTTTAAAATGATATTAGAAATTCAAGAAGATCACAAAGAGGCCAAAGCTCTCCTGCATGCCGATTACGAAAAAAAATACAAAGCTTTGAGTGAAGCTTGGGGCTTTAAGGAAAACTTCAAGAAATATGCATCATTTTTCAGGAGGCAAGAATTTCTGCTCAAATGTGAAGTAGATGAGAATAGGGCTATTGCCAAGCTATTGGAGGAGGAAAATAACAATTTGAGGGATTAGCTAACTTCACTAAAAGCTCCTTCCACTAATTCTCCTACTGATGATGGAGTTTCATTTTTCAAAAATGAAAACACCAGGCTATGGGAAGAACTGGAAGCCTTGAAGAAAACCAAACCTGCTTCTTCCTCCCGATCAAAGGTTAAATCTCGTCGAGCTACTAATGAAGAGGCTAGGAATTAGTATACAGTTTCCAACCAGGCTGCACAACCAAAGGCCAAAAATTTAGCCATTTCCGAGATGTCCCAAAAGATCCAAACCCATATCAAGAAACTTTCCACCTACACTACACCAAAAATAGGAATCTTGCACGGTTTAAAATTGTGCTAGATCAAATCTAGCACAGTTTTGAACTGTGCCAGAATCAGGTGTTCCAAAATGGCAATTTTTTTCTAGCACGGCTGTGCCAGATTTGGTCTAACAGGAACACTTCTGGCAAACTTTTAAACCGTGCCAGAATTTGATATTTCTGGCACACTTTTGGCACAGTTTTTTACTGTGCCAAATTTGGACAAACAGGAACACTTCTAGCACACTTTTAAACCGTGCCAGAATTTGGCACAGTTTTTAACTGTGCCAGATTCAGAACAGTTTAAAATTTTTTGGCACAGTTCAAAATCGTGCCAAAATATGATACACTTTTGCCACGGTTTTGAACTGGGCCAAATTTTCTATAAAAAAAAAATTATTTGAAAGCGCAAAATTCACAAATTAATAATATTGCACGTTGTTAATAAATTAATGTACATACAAACTTCAAAATATTACAGGTCTTTAATAGTTCACATGCCCAAAAAAAATTGGGAAGAGTTTCCTCTATTTTTTGGACATTCCAAAACCTGTTAATACAAAACCTGCCTAATATAAAGCCCGCACAGCCACAAAATATAACAATTAACATACAAAAGCCTGCACGGCCATAAAACTCAACAATAAAACAACAAAAGACCGCACGGCCATGACACAAAAAAATGGAATCATGAATAAATCCCTTGTTGTAAACCATTGAGTTCTCTGTGTGTTCCACGTGAATAAATGCCAACGATAAACTGTTATCCTGCAAAAAAAGTAGGATACAAAAAAGATAAGATATTAGTAACCCAATAATTTGAAAAAAAAAATTTTACTCAAACTATAAAATTACATATATGAGTGGAAATTATCATCATACTCTCAAACCGAGAGACCCGAGACTATGCGGTCAGTTCCTACAAGTTACATCGGTCCCGTGCGAGGTGTTCGTGTCTCCTACGAGGTCGTTGGGGGGCTGGTTTGGGTTTTCACCCTTTAACGGCATATTTTTAAGTCTAAGTGTGATTTTTGCAAATTATCGTCATACTCTCAAACCGGGAGACCCGGGACTACGCGGTCAGTTCCTACAAGTTACATTGGTCCCTGCGAGGTGTTCGTGCCTCCTACTAGGTCGTTTGGGGGGCTGGTTTGGGTTTTCACCCTTTAACGGCTTATTTTTAAGTCTAAGTGTAATTTTTGCAAATTATCATCATACTCTCAAACAGGGAGACTCGGGACTATGCGGTCAGTTCCTACAAGTTACATTGGTCCCGTACGAGGTGTTCGTGCCTCCTACGGGGTCGTTTGGGGGCTGGTTTGGGTTTTCACCCTTTAACGGCATGTTTTTAAGTTTAAGTGTGATTTTTGCAAATTATCATCATACTCTCAAACCGAGAGACCCGGGACTACGCGGTCAGTTCCTACAAGTTACATTGGTCCCGTGCGAGGTGTTTGTACCTTCTACGGGGTCGTTTGGGGGCTGATTTGGGTTTTCACCCCTTAACGGCTTGTTTTTAAGTCTCAGTGTGATTTTTACAAATTATCGTCATACTCTCAAACCGAGAGACCCGAGACTACACGGTCAGTTCCTACAAGTTACATTGGTCATGTGCGAGGTATTCGTGCCTCCTACGGAGTCGTTTGGGGGGCTGGTTTGGGTTTTCATCCTTTAACGGCATGTTTTTAACGCTAAGTGTGATTTTTGCAAATTATCGTCATACTCTCAAACCGAGAGACCCGGGACTACGCGGTCAGTTCCTACAAGTTACATTGGTTCCGTGCAAGGTGTTCGTGCCTCCTACGGGATCGTTTGGGAACTGGTTTGGGTTTTCACCCTTTAACGGCATGTTTTTAAGTCTAAGTGTGATTTTTGCAAATTATCGTCATACTCTCAAACCGGGAGACCCGAGACTACACGGTCAGTTCCTACAAGTTACATTGGTTCCGTGCATGGTGTTCGTGCCTCCTTCGGGGTCGTTTGGGGGCTGGTTTGGGTTTTCACCCTTTAACGGCATGTTTTTAAGTCTAAGTGTGATTTTTGAAAATTATCGTCATACTCTCAAACCGGGAGACCCGGGACTACGTGGTCAGTTCCTACAAGTTACATTGGTCCAGTGCGAGGTGTTTGTACTTTCTACGGGGTCGTTTGGGGGATGATTTGGGTTTTCACCCTTTAACGGCTTGTTTTTAAGTCTAAGTGTGATTTTTGCAAATTATCATCATACTCTCAAACCGAGAGACCCGGGACTACACGGTCAGTTCCTACAAGTTACATTGGTCCCGTGCGAGGTATTCCTGCCTCCTACGGGGTCGTTTGGGCGGCTGGTTTGGGTTTTCATCCTTTAACGGCAATTTTTTAATGCTAAGTGTGATTTTTGGAAATTATCATCATACTCTCAAACCGGGAGACCCGGGACTACGCGGTCAGTTCCTACAAGTTACATTGGTTCCGTGCAAGGTGTTCGTGCCTCCTACGGGGCCGTTTGGGAGCTGGTTTAGGTTTTTACCCTTCGACGACTTGTTTTTAAGTTTAAGTTTTGATTTTTACAAATTATCGTCATAATCTCAAACCGGGAGACCTGAGACTACGCGGTCAGTTCCTACAAGTTACATTGGTCCCGTACGAGGTGTTCGTGCCTCCTACCGGGTCGTTGGGGGGCTTGTTGGGGTTTTCACCCTTTAACGACTTGTTTTTAAGTCTAAGTGTGATTTTTGCAAACTATCGCCATACTCTAAAACCGCGAGACCCGGGACTACGCGGTCAGTTCCTACAAGTTACATTGGTCCCGTGCGAGGTGTTTGTACCTTCTACGGGGTCGTTTGGGGGCTGATTTGGGTTTTCACCCTTTAACGGCTTATTTTTAAGTTTAAGTGTGATTTTTGCAAATTATCATCATACTCTCAAACCGAGAGACCCGGGACTACACGGTCAGTTCCTATAAGTTACATTGGTCATGTGCGAGGTATTCGTGCCTCCTACGGAGTCGTTTGGGGGGCTGGTTTGGGTTTTCATCCTTTAACGACATGTTTTTAACGCTAAGTGTGATTTTTGCAAATTATCGTCATACTCTCAAACCGGGACACCCGAGACTACGCGCTCAGTTCCTACAAGTTACATTGGTTCCGTGCAAGGTGTCCGTGCCTCCTACGGGGTCGTTTGGGGGCTAGTTTGGGTTTTCACCCTTTAACGGCATGTTTTTAAGTCTAAGTGTGATTTTTGCAAATTATCGTTATACTCTCAAATCGGGAGACCCGGGACTACGCGATCAGTTCCTACAAGTTACATTGGTCCCGTGCGAGGTGTTTGTACCTCCTACGGGGTCGTTTGGGGGCTGATTTGGGTTTTCACCCTTTAACGGCTTGTTTTTAAGTCTAAGTGTGATTTTTGCAAATTATCATCATACTCTCAAACCGAGAGACCCGGGACTACACGATCAGTTACTACAAGTTACATTGGTCCCGTGCGAGGTATTCGTGCCTCCTACGGGATCGTTTGGGGGGCTGGTTTGGGTTTTCATCCTTTAACGGCATGTTTTTAACGCTAAGTGTGATTTTTGCAAATTATCATCATACTCTCAAATCGGGAGACCCGGGACTACGCGGTCAGTTCCTACAACTTACATTGGTTCCGTGTAAGGTGTTCGTGCCTCATACGGGGTCGTTTTGGGGATGGTTTAGGTTTTTACCCTTCGACGGCTTGTTTTTAAGTTTAAGTGTTGATTTTTACAAATTATCGTCATACTGTCAAACCGGGAGACCCGAGACTACGCGGTTAGTTCCTATAAGTTACATTGGTCCCGTACGAGGTGTTCGTGCCTCCTACCAATTTGTTGGGGGGCTGGTTGGGGTTTTCACCCTTTAACGGCTTGTTTTTAAGTCTAAGTGTGACTTTTGCAAATGATCATCATACTCTTAAACCGGGAGACCCGGGACTACGCGGTCAGTTCCTACAAGTTACATTGGTCCCGTGCGAGGTGTTCGTGCCTCCTACGGGGTCGTTTAGGGGGCTGGTTTTGGTTTTCAACCTTTAACGGCCTGTTTTCAACTCTAAGTGTGATTTTTGCAAATTATCGTCATACTCTCAAACCGGGTGACCCGAGACTACACGGTCAGTTCCTAGAAGTTACATTGGTCCCGTGCGAGGTGTTCGTGCCTCCAACGGGATCGTTTAGGGGGCTGGTGTGGGTTTTCACCCTTTAACGGCTTGTTTTTAAGTCTAAGTGTGATTTTTGCAAATTATCATCATACTCTCAAACCGGGAGACCCGGGACTACGCGGTCAGTTCCTACAAGTTACATTGGTTTCGTGCAAGGTGTTCGTGCCTCCTACGGGGCCGTTTGGGAACTGGTTTGGGTTTTCACCCTTTAACGGCATGTTTTTAAGTCTAAGTGTGATTTTTGCAAATTATCGTCATACTCTCAAACCGGGAGACCCGAGACTACACGGTCAGTTCCTACAAGTTACATTGGTCCCGTATGAGGTGTTCGTGCCTCCTACGGGGTCGTTTGGGGGCTAGTTTGGGTTTTCACCCTTTAACGGCCTGTTTTCAAGTCTAAGTGTGATTTTTGCAAATTATCGTCATACTCTCAAATCGGGTGACCGGAGACTACACGGTGAGTTCCTACCAGTTACATTGGTCCCGTACGAGGTGTTCGTGCCTCATACGGGGTCGTTTGGGGGTTGGTTTGGGTTTTAACCCTTTGTCGGCTTGTTTTTAAGTTTAAGTGTTGATTTTCACAAATTATCGTCATACTCTCAAACCGGGAGACCCGAGACTACGCGGTCAGTTCCTACAAGTTACATTGGTCCCGTACGAGTTGTTCGTGCCTCCTACCGGGTCGTTGGGGGCTGGTTGGGGTTTTCACCCTTTAACAGCTTATTTTTAAGTCTAAGTGTGACTTTTGCAAATTATAGTCATACTCTCAAACCGAGAGACCCGAGACTACGCGATCAGTTCCTACAAGTTACATTGGTCCCGTGTGAGGTGTTCGTGCCTCCTACAGGGTCGATGGGGGGTTGGTTTCGGTTTTCACCCTTTAACGGCATGTTTTTAAGTCTAAGTGTGATTTTTGCAAATTATCATCATACTCTCAAATCGGGAGACCCGGGACTACGTGGTCAGTTCCTACAAGTTACATTGGTCCCGTACGAGATGTTTGTGCCTCCTACGGGGTCGTTTGGGAGCTGGTTTGGGTTTTCACCCTTTAACGGCTTGTTTTTAAGTCTAAGTGTAATTTTTGCAAATTATCGTCAAACTCTCAAATCGGGAGACCCGGTACTACGTGGTCAGTTCCTACTAGTTACATTGGTCCCGTGCGAGGTGTTTGTGCCTTCTACGGGGTCGTTTGGGGGGATGGTTTGGGTTTTCACCCTTTAAGGGCATGTTTTTAACTCTAAGTGTGATTTTTGCCGATTATCGATATATACTCTCAAACCGAGCGACCCGGGACTACGAGGTCAGTTGCTACAAGTTAGATTGGTCCCGTGCGAGGTGTTCGTGCCTCCTACGGGGTCGTTTGGGTGCTGGTTTGGGTTTTCACCCTTTAACGGCTTGTTTTTAAGTCTAAGTGTGATTTTTGGAAATTATCGTCATACTCTCAAACCGTGAGACCCGGGACTACACGGTTAGTTCCTACAAGTTACATTGGTCTCGTGCGAGGTTTTCGTGCCTCCTACGGGGTCGTTTGGGTGTTGGTTTGGGTTTTCACCCTTTAACGGCTTGTTTTTAAATCTAAGTGTGATTTTTGCAAATGATCGTCATACTATCAAACCGGGAGACTCGGGACTACGCGGTCAGTTCCTACAAGTTATATTGGTCCCGTGTGAGGTGTTCGTGCCTCCTACGGGGTCATTGGGGGGCTGGTTTGGGTTTTTACCCTTTAACGGCATGTTTTTAACTCTAAGTGTGATTTTTGTAAATCATCGTCATACTCTCAAACCGGGAGACCCGGGACTACGCGGTCAGTTCCTACAAGTTACATTGGTCCCGTGCAAGGTGTTCGTGCCTCCTACGGGATCGTTTGGGGGTTGGTTTGGGTTTTCACCCTTTAACGGCATATTTTAACTCTAAGTGTGATTTTTCCATATTATCGTCATACTCTCAAACCGAGAGACCCGGGACTACGCGGTCTGTTCCTACAAGTTACATTGGTCCCGTGCGAGATGTTCGTGCCTCTTACGGGGTCGTTTGGGGGTTGTTTTGGGTTTTCACCCTTTAACGGCATATTTTTAACTCTAAGTGTGATTTTTCCAGATTATCGTCATACTCTCAAACCGAGATACCCGGGACTACGCGGTCAGTTCCTACAAGTTACATTGGTCCCGTGCGAGGTGTTCGTGCCTCCTATATCGTCATATATCGTCATATTCTCTAACGGTATGTTTTTAATCAATTTTGAACGTTTATGGATTTTAGAAAATTTTGACATAGTTTCATTTGTTTATTCATTAAATCCAACATGTTTTAACATTTAAAATAAACTCAACAGTAACAGCAAATTCCAAAACCAAACGACCAGCAAGTCCCTTCCACCAATTTAACTAAATAAGCTCATAAAGTAAGCCATGAAGTGATTTTCAAACTTTAAAAGGAATGATCAGGTATAGAATGGAAAAGATAAACTATAAATATTGAGTAGAAATAATTCATTGCATTTTAAAAGGTTAATGAATGGGTACTAAATAATAGTTACCCGTACTAACTTGATTAAGATTGGATGGAACTGGCCTGAGTTGAACATTTGTAACACAAAACCAAACAAATCATTGGCAGCCTATGCTGGCCTTTTGATCTCCAAACCTCCCCAATACCTGCATTCAATTCCCACCGAGCACTGGATCAAACTCTTTAATATTACAGTACCCATATATGATTATACACACACGTGTGTGAAATTGATACCATGTCCCTTTTATGAGTATAATTAGGTATCATTATGTGCCATTAGGACACGCGTTATATTGTGCTTTATCAAATGGATATGTATCGATATAAATTAACACATTTTTGCATATAGTGAATAATCTACCTTTGATTGTGCTTAATATGTATTGAATTGATCTAGAGATCAAAGATTGTGATGGAAGATGATCATGGTTAATCTTTTTAAGAAAGTAGTCTATGAAAGAACTTGGGATCTCCATTCAAGGTTCTCAAAACAAGAAGCGCCATTCTTTGTATGGTTTTGCCTTCAAATAAAAATTTGGGATCTCCTACCTACTCACAAAAATCCATATGCCCATTACATATAAGAACATATCAGAAAGGAAAATGGATCAATATATAATGAAATAAATAAATGTTCACATTAATTTTTCTCTCACCTATAAATCAACAATGGGAGGCACTTCAATCTCCTCCATTTTTGTTGCTAGCGAGAAACAGGCCATAGCTAACAATTGGACTATCCAAGCTTTACCCCTCTATGTGCACATTAACATTGTCACAAACATGAACAGGCACAATTAGCATTTAAACACTTAAATATTAATATGAGATTATTATGCCCTAAAATGCATTTTGTGCACATTGAACCATTTTTGTGCGCAAAAAAATGCATTTTGTTGCAAAATAAAAAACCCATTCAAAAAATTAATATGAGAAATACCTCAGAGGGGAGACAACAGCCTTGGAGGGAGTGTGCCCTGACTGGGCCTTTGAAAACACAATCACCTCACGTGCTTGGAAATCCCATCACCCCCATCAGATCTTGCTAAGAAAACACAATCACCTCCTATATCACCCACCTCAAGATAGGGATGGCAACGGGTCGGTTCGGGGTCGGGTTTTAACTCCCCATCCCCGTCCCCGTTAGAAAAACAATTACCCGTCCCCGCCCCGTTCCCCGTTATAAAGGGTTCGGGGATCCCCGTCCCGGTTTAAAATGGGTATCGGGTTCCCCGTGGGGAACCTGTTTTATTTTTTTTCCTTTTTAAGCACTTAAGTAAAAATTACTTTTAAATTACATCTTAATTAGAAATGTATGAGATGTAATTAATTTAATTATCTGTTAAATCTAAAAAAAATAGGCAATCGAATTGAATGGTAGTTATCAATATTTTTCTAGGTAAATGGAATTTGCTAACTGAAATAATATTAAGTTCCACAAAAAAAAGTGAAATTAAATAATTTCGTACTCTTGGGACTAAACCTAAATTTGTTTTTAATTCAGTGGATTTTTTAGTTTTTTCGGTGTTTTTAGGAGCTGTTCTTTGCTACATATCATATGGAATTAATCAGGGACGAGATGAGTAATCAGTTTACCTTACGAGGCAGAAACGAGGTAGGAATGAGGCAGAACAGGGTCATCGTGGGAGGGAGATGAGGTCGTCGCCGGTGTGGGAGGTCGCTGCTCAGCTCGTCGCCATTCCCTTTTAGACAGAACAGGGGAGAAAGAACATGGTCATCATGGGAGGGAGATGAGGTCGCTGCCGAAGTGGGAGGTCGCCGGAGTGGGAGGTCGCTGCAGGGGATAAACCCAAGGGGGGAGGTGACCCCGATGAGGAATAGGGCCGACGCAGCAGGGGGTAGGGCTTGGGTTTTTGGTGGAGAGAGAGGGGAGAGCGGGGGAGGGCGGGGGAGAAGACGAAGGAGGAGAGAGAAGAGGGAAACTAAAATGTCCCAAAATTTTGAGGTATTTTATATCCTAGTAAAGTGTACTCAATTTTGGCACACTTTAAAATAGTGCCAAATTTTGGCACGGTTTTAAAGTGTGCCAAATTTCTATTAAACCGTGCCAAAATCTGGCACAGTTTTAAACCGTGCCAGATTTTTAATATCAGGGTGTGCCAAAATGCTGTTTTTGGTGTAGTGCTAGTCTTCCCAACTGCAGAGTAAGGACAAAGTACTTTCCAATTTCACAAGTAGTCTAGGGAAGTATGGATGGAGGGATATAATGAGGCCATTGGTCATTTTGATAAACGATTTAGCCAAGCTCAATGTGAAGGTTACAAATGGGGTTAATATAGATGCTTAATAATTATGAAGGTGGAGCAGACAATAGACTTTGGCATTGGTATGATCCTGGTTTGCTGGAATGTCAAGACCCTCCTTTTAAATTGGACGTCAGTTGGATCCCTGTTAATTCAATTCCTCAGTGTTTGATTTCCATATACGTAGGGAACTATGACCTTCATGACGAGTTAGAGATCATTCGTCCTCCTCATCTACTAGAGACCCCGATCAGTAGTAATAGAAGGATGCTTCAAGATTTCAATTTCATCAACTCCCCCTACACATTAGACGACCGTCCAGCAGGTGTTGTTGAAGGAAAATGTCCACTAGAGTAGTTTGCTCCTGTAATTCAACTATGAACAGTATTTGCCTGTAATGATTATTTATACGAATGAAAAAATATTCGATTAACTTATCTTGTCAATTTTTGGATGTGAATGACTTCTTTGTTTCATTATTTCTATTGATACACTTAGGCATTTGCCCAAATTTAGTGCCAATTACCCATGAGATTATCTTAGGTTCTACTAATATACTTAGATTTCTAAGTTTGATATTAGTTAACATTGATGTGATAATAGGTTCTACTAGCACACTTAAATTTAAATCCAAGTTTCGTACTAGTTACCATGGTATTTCCATATGTTCTACTAATGCACCTAAGTTTTTAAGTTTAGCATTAGTTACTAGTGGTGACCAGGCGTATGTGGATTATGTGTCTACATTTCTATTTAGGAATATTCACAACGTTCTTTCGCCATTTTTCCCAGTTTGGATAAAACTTGTTGATTTTTATACAGAGTTTTATCCCTGATTATGTTGACCAAGTATTAAGGACTTAAAGTAACTTGGGTTTTTATATGTTTCCGATCAACTCTCGCTTGTGTCAACCAACTTTTGAGTGATCGCCAATTAACTATGTGGTGGTTGTTCTGATCTCCGACCAACTATATGGTTGTTGTTTCGAGCAACTTTTTAAGTTTACCGACCAAGTATGTGGTGATGTATATCACCCAAAAAAAATTTAAAAAAAAAGGAATAAATTATCATTTTATTGATATTGAAGTGACATGATTACTAATGTTTATCTCATTACATCACCGGTAATACTATCTAAGATGTTCGACATGCTAAGGATTTTTTAACTCTTCTCCTTCTAGAGTTTCAATTCTGTAAGTACCTGCTCAGACAACTGTTGATATACGATGCGGCCTATGCCAATTGGCTTCAAGTTTGTTGGTCTTCTGAATCACCTTCTTGAGCACATAATCCCCTTTCTTTAAGTTGGTCGATTTGATCCTTTTGTTAAAAAAGTGTGATGCACTTTATTGATAAGCAACATTCCTCAAGGCTGCATCTTCGCGAACCTCCTATAGAAAGTCTAGGTCCAATCTTCGCATTAAATCACTAACAAGAGAATTAATATTTAGCACTCTATGGGCCGGCAAACCCAGTTCTGCTAGTATGACTACTTCGGTCCCAAATGCTAGCATGTATGGTATTTCCCCAGTAAAAGTTCTTATAGTTGTTCGGTATTCCCACAAAATGGAGTGTAGTTCATTAATCCAATTTCCTTTAGCATCATCAAGTATTTTCTTCAACCCATTGAGTAGAGTCCTATTCTTCACTTCAGTTTTCCCGTTGTTTTTAGGAAGACCTGGATCAGAGTGCAATTTTTGAATTTTGGACTAGGCACAGTAGGCAGCAAATTCTTCATTATCGAACTGTTTACCATGGTCTGTAATGGAGGCGTAAGGCAAACCATATCTACAAATAATGTTTTTCCAGATAACTGGTATACCTTCTCGTAAGGCATGTCTATTAATGGTTCTTCCTCAATCCATTTTGTGAAATAGTCCACAACTACCACGTACTTGAATCTTCCTTGAGTGGTCAGCAATGGTTCGACCAAGTCTATTCCTCACATAGAAAATAACTAAGGTGAGGTGATAGGAGTAAGAGAATCCTGTAGAGTTTTACGAATGGTGGAGAAACTTTGTGACTTGTCACATTTCCTTACGAAAGATAAACAATCTGCTCTTATAGTCGGTCAATGGTATCCATGGGTGTTAATTCGCTATAGCAATGATATTCCTTCCATAAAATCCCCACAAGATCCTTCATGAACTTCTTCTATCAATTCTCGTACCTCCATTGGATGGTCATAACGCTACAGAGTAGCTGTCAATCCTTTCTTGTACAACACTCCTTTATCTAACACATATCTTACTGCTTTGTACTTAAACTTTTTTGCTTCAATCGGATCTGCTGGTAAAATTACTTCTTCAATATAAGCTCTGATAGGGTCCATCTAAGATGGTCCCGTATTTATTGCCAGGAAATTAATCATCAAATCTTCATCAATACTCCTATTGGCCAAAATTTTAAAGGGAATAGTTCTTCGGAGCTCAATTCTGATTGTTGATACTAGTCGAGCAACTGCATCAGGTCGGGCATTCCCCAACATTATAACCTTACCCATTCGAACAACAGGAAACTCTGCTATGATTTCCAATTCCTTGGCTAAGTATCTTGTCATTAGTTATCCTTTAGCTCCATACAAATTCAGAATTTGATTCACCACCAGTTGAGAATCACTATGCGCCACAACTCGCTCGACATTCAGTGATTGAGCCAAAATTAAACCCACAATGAGAGCTTCATACTATGCTTTATTATTTGAGGACTGAAACTTGAATCGCAGAGCATATTCAATATCTATCCCATCAGGAGTATTGCGTATTATACGTGCTCCACTCCCTGTTGCACAAGATGATCCATATACATACAAGTTCCATATGGGGATGATGTCATCAAATGCTTGGTCTATTATTCTCCTCGAAAGGCTTTTCTAGTGTATTAGACATGCTTTTGAACTCCATTATCTTTTGTATTTAGGTAGAACTTACAACTGACTCAGAGACGGCCAAGTATAAATATAACTTTTTTCCCAAAATTGGTCGTGTGAGCAATAAGGGTGATCCCAAATACTTTTTCAACTCTAAAAAAATATTTTTGACATTCATCATTCCATTCAAAACTCTTCCTCAACACTTTAAAGAATTATAGACACCTGTCAGTAGCTCGGGATGCAAATCAGTTCAAGGTTGCTACTCACCCAATTAGCCTTTGCGCCTCCTTCTTACAAGTAGGGGACTTCATTTCAATCAACACCTTTATTTTATCTGGGTTTCTTTAATTCCCTTCTATTTTACTATGCACCCGAGAAACATTCCTTCCTGAACACTAAATATGCACTTGTTCGAATTAAGCTTCATTTGGTGCTTTTTCGGTTGATAAAAGGTTTGGTTGAGGTAGATAATATGATCAGATGATTTGTTCTCTTTGTCAGCATGTTATCTATGTATACCTCCATGTTCTTGCTTATTTTCTCCTCAAATAATTTATTTACTAGTTTCTGGTAAGTTTCGCTTGCATTTTTCAAACGAAATGTCATAACATTATAGCAGTTTATCCCTCGGGGAGTAAGAAAAAAACTGCTTTCCCTATATTTAGGCTTCATCTTAATTTGGTTATAACGAGAATATGCATCCATGAAACTTAATACCTCAGGCCCCGACGTAGCATCAACGAGTTGATCGATCCGTGGTAAAGGGAAATGATCCTTTGGGCATGCCTTGTTCAAATCTGTGACGTCCACGCACATTATTCACTTGTTGTTTTTATTTTTGACCGTAATAACATTGGCTAACCAATCTAGATATTTCACATCATTAATGCATGAGTCTTTATGAAGTTTCTCCACTTCTTCCTGAATAGCCTGGTTCTTCTCGGGGCTAAATACTCCATGCCTTTGCTTCACAGGCTTGGCACCCTTGTTAACATTGAGTTCATGGCAAAGAAAATTAGGGTCAATCCCAGGCATATCTTCGTTTCTCCATGCGAACACGTGTTTTATTTATCTTAGGAATGTCACTATTTCATGTTTGAGAGTAGGATCCAATGTTGTTCTTATTTGAGTAGTTCTTTCTAGCTTATCATCATCTAGAGCAATGCTCTCCGTTACTTCTACTATCTGACCTTTCACCAATTTTGTTTCCTCTCTTGGATCTAAGGTTTCAACCTCAGTTTCACTATTGGGCTCAATGATGTCCACTTGGTAAGTGGTGGTCTTTTTCTTCATTTCTACCAGATCCTCTTGCTCGACAGAGGAGTAATAGCATTCACGAGATACTTTCTGGTCGCCTTTTACCACGCCTACATCAAAGTTGGTCGGGAACTTCAAACATTGATGGATTGTAGATGGCATAACCTCAAATTTGTTCAACCTTACCCTTCCCATTATCATATTTTAAAAAAATGAACATTTTTATCCATTACAAAGAAACATATCCTCTTTGTCCTACTTATTGGCCAAGTGTCGATCAACACTTCAAGCTTGATTATGCCCAAGAGAAATACTTTTTCACTAGAAAGCCTATTGTAATACCCCGTACTTTTGGCTATATTTATTTTGGGATTAATTAAATGCGTATTAATTGGAAATTTATCCGGGTTATAAATACTAATATGATGCGATTGGTATTTGATTATGTACATATATGATTATATATGTATTTGGTATTATAAAATTTGTCGTGGGATTTATATACGGCAATTTGGAAATTTTGTTGAGACGCGTGGGACCGCCGCGTCACGGTATAATATTTTGATATTAAAAGTGAGTTTAAAATCTATAATCCGTATGGTCGTTTTGAGTGCGCCAACGCGTCCGGAAGGGTCGAGATAGTCAGAAAACACTAGCCGGGGGTATAGTTTGGGTCCCAGGGTATTTTTAGGCCATACCGGTAACTTAAAGGGTATTTTAGTAATTTGGTATTTTTGGGTAATTAAAAGTGACGAAAATTGAGAGTTGTAATCTGATAAGGATTGACCCCAACCAACCCTTATTAACCCAACTAGCTACGGAGGTTTATCAAATTAGGTTTTCATAAGTTTCCCCAAAGCAAACCCTAGCCACCATAGCCTTTTGGAGAAGAAAGCTTGGAGAAGGAGAGAGAGAGAGAGGAATTCTGCAGAAATTCGACACCAAATCCACACCAAATTCAGAAATCAAACCAAGGCAAGTGACTTTATTTCATTTAAATTCGAAGAATGTCTTTTCCATGTTAGATATTGAAGAATCTTGATTGTTCTTGAAAGATTAAAAGAAAACCCATGAAATTTGAAGTTATTATTGAATGTTGGGATAGGTTTGCATGTAGAAACATTGTTGGGAGATTTAATTTCGGAGATTTCATATCTAGGTGATGTATAAACAAATTAAAATCTGGGAATTTATGATGAGAAAAAGTTAGGGTTTATGTTCTTGAAGAAAATTGGGAATTAATGTAGAAATTGTGATTTAATGATGGTTAGAAGATATTAAACCCTTTAATGATGTTAGTATAGCCCCTTAACATGTTTGAGGATGATTATAGAACTCAATATATTGTGGGAACGAATTTTAGAAGAGGTTTGAGGAGTAAAAATGGTGAAAAACGATTTTTGGGAAGTTCTGGGCCGAAACTGGCATCTCGTTAGAAGCAGCCCCAGGTCGTTCGAACGAACTCGTTCGAACGAGCTTCTAACGAGTTGACCAGTCGTTATTAACGAGTAGGGATTTTCGTTCGATATCTCGTTCGAGCGAGATATCGTTAGAAGGGTCAGTTCGTTCGAACGAACTGGGATCTCGTTCGAACAGCCTCGTTCGAACGAGACTTCTAACGACCTGACAGTCCAAACTCGTTCGAAGCCTCGTTCGAACGAGACTTCTAACGAGTTGACAGTTTGACCCTTTTTGGACTGTTTTGACTTTTGGAGTTCCAGGAACTGGTTCAAGGGTAGAGTTAGCATCCCTTTGATGATATAGGGATTAATTTGGGACTTTTGGGTTATTGAGATGAGTAAATCATATACCAGAGTTATATTCATTGAACCATTTGGGTTGAGACGTGAGTGTCTACTACGATGTGAGGATGGCGCGTATAATTACAAACCGGAATAGTATGAATTATGATAAGTATAAGCTAGTACGAGTATGCAATATGTACTACGATTAAAATACGGTATTACTAAGATGTGTGTTTACTTAGTATTAGTATATGGATTGTTTGTATGACATACCTACCATACTTGCTATCACGGGAGGTTGCGTTCGCTTAGGACCCTCTAATCCTTGTGTGCCTACGGGGGGGATATAGACTGGTACCTTGATGAACATAGGTCATAGAAAGACTTATTGTGATATTAATAAGTCCGCTGACCATGGGAGCGTAGGTATGTGCGTGACCCATGTGATGGTGACTGTGTTCGCCTCCACTATTTGTGATTTGTGTTATCTGAACTATTCCTGAGAGATTCGGAATATGTGATCCTTATGTACGTGATGTACCGGGATGGATAGTAGAGTATGTGTGCACTACAGCTTAAATTGCGGGGTGCTTGTATTGTATATTTATGAGATGAATAATATACGTTATATTAATGGGAATCCTCATGTTAATGTTGTAAAATATTACGGTATTATTTTGAGAATATAACGAGTTAACTGATAATTATATCAATGGCATATTTAGTAACTGAGTTTACGTTAAACCTCTATTTAATTACGAGCGTTGTTATGTTAATTGGAACCGAGTAAAATGGGTAGAACCTTTGGTAGTCTAGCTAGTTACGTTGTCACTCAGCTAGTGGAAAGGGTAGTTATAGATGGGTACTTACGTTAGGAGTGCACAGTTAGTCGAGAGGTGAGAATTTAATGTGAGTGCACGTCCTAACATGTACTTTGCATTTAATGTTTTAAATGTTTTTAAAGCACTTGCAGGTTTTTAAAATGAATTCCACTTTCGGGCTCTGACCCATTTGCTTTCAAATATATTTTCTTGTAAAACCATTTTAGGTGCCCAGCCACAGGGACACCAAGCATAGGATACTCATTCAGGTGACGAGCTGTAGCTGCTTGTGGAAGCTACAGGGATTTGCATGTAGACGCTTCTATCTTTTGGATTCCAGAGTCACCATCTATCCGTTGTAGGGCATGTTGACCATTTCTATTTAGAAACATCATTTTTACATTTCAGTTTTCAGATTCTAGCATGTATTGCGCAGCATTCAGTTTTAGTTATTTATTTCAGTTTACTTATCAGTTGTGGGATTCGTATTGAGGAGTTTTTCCCTCCAGGTTTTATTTACATATTGTGATGGTTATCCGTTTTACTTCAGCATGGTGAATGGTGTTATTTAGTTATTCATTACTTCTGTTGCATGTTAATCAGATTTAATAAAATTTGGCACTTACTTTTTAAATACTAGGTGGTTAGTAAAAATAAAACGTTTTCGACAGTGATGCTATTAACTGAGCCAACTTGGCATTTTGAATTAATTTTATAAAGGAGTAGCTACCCGGTGTTTAATTAGTCGGGGTGTCACACCTATTAAGGGATTGTGATAAGGTTCCAATTGTCTGAGCTTAAAATCCACAATGTCAAAGCAAGGGTATAACATAATGTCCGTCGAGCTTCCGTTATCAACCAATACCCTGGAAACAATTATATCTTGCATTCTGACTTTGACTACTAAGGGTTCATCATGGGGATATAGTACACCTGAAAGGTTATTATTAGAAAAGCCTATCACCAACTTATCTTTGTTAACCTTCCTCGGTCGATCTCCCTCAACCAAATTAATTCTCTGGATATAAGAGCAAGCTTGAGCCTCATTGAGGTAAGCTTTTTTTTCTGCAATATGATCCCCTCCTCCTACATCTCCACCTGTAATAATTTGACAATCAAATAATCCATAACTAAGCATGAATACCTCACGTTTTGGTTGCCTGGGCCTTTTAGGTAGTTCGGGGTCATCTTCTTGATCGTCGTCATGAGTTCTCTTTTTTCATCTCTAGGCTTGCATGGAGACTTTGACCTTCGTCGAGCTCCACTATTTCCATATTGATCAATAAATCTGTCTAGATTTCCTCTTTGACTAAGTGTTTCAATTTCATTCTGAAGAGTAATGCAACTATCTGTCATATGCCCATGATCTCTGTGAAATTTGCAGTATTTGGACCTATCCTTCTTTCCAGTAGGTTCTCTCAACTTTTCAGGCCAACGTACCTCATTTCTATGATTTATTTCCTCCAAGACATAGTGAATGCCCATTGTTAATGGAGTATAATTATTGTATTTCTTCAGTCTATCAATATTCCCCTTTTTCTTTGATTCCCTATGCTCTTCATGTTCTTTCTGCTCCTTTTTCTCAATTTTCCCTGCAGTCTTTACTCCTGAGCTTTGTTTGGCTTCCATTACTTCCTCGGCGTTCATTATTTTCGTTGATTTGGACATCAACTTGGTCATCGTCTTCGTAGGATCTTTGGCGAGTTTACAGTAGAGTTTCTGAGGAAGTAATCCACTCATGAGACCTGTAACAGATATTTTTTCTTCATAATCAACGGCTTCCAATTTCTTGTTATTGAAATGAGTGATATAATCTCTAGTACTTTCTCCTACATTTTGCCTCACACTGAACAAATGAGCTACTCTTTTTATAGGTTTGGCTCCAAAGCAAAAGTTACCAATGAATAGATCGACGAGCTGGTTAAAACTAGAGATTTTTCCCCGAGGAAGACTATTATACCAAATCTATACAGGACCTATAATTGTTCATGAGAATGACCTGCATCTCATTTCATCGGGGACGGTGTAGATGTCAGTTATTACTTGTACTAATCTATATGAAGAACATGATCAGTCTTACCATCACACTTGGGAGTAACTACAGGAGATTTAAACTTTAAAAGAGTGGGAAAATCCACAATAACTTGCACAAAAGGAGATCCTTTCACAAAACTTCTCTACAAAGGGTTCTTTGCATTCGCCATTTCTCCCAGTCTATCTTCCAATCGTTGAATGGATACCTTCCATAAATTATTACCATCATCAAACCTATGCAGTGCAGCTCGGCTATTTCGACCAACTATTTGTGATGAACTCTCCTCTTGTGATGTCTGCTCGGCATAGGTAATTCGTCGAGCATCTGATCTGGATTGGGCTGAGCCTTTACGTTGATCGATTGGTCGTTGAGTATTTCTCAATAATGTAATGGGAATATTTATGTTCCCACTATGTCCCAAACAATCAACGGGAGATGCTCGGATTAATCTTTTTGAAGCACTCAATCTTTCAGGAGTGAAAGACTGTTCATCATATGATTATGAAGTTCTAAGCGAAGAACTTGGTCCTGGATGGTAAGAAGTATCTCTAATAGTCCTCGATTGGCTATGTCTACTGTTTCTTGGAGGGGGTGGTGGCATATTTCCATTAGTTGACAATGCAGGAGACTCGACTTATAACGTTTGGTCTAACTTCCTTATGGTATTTTGCATAGCCTCCTTTCTTCTAGAAAGGCTAGACATAATTCTAATTAGGTCGTTATTTATTGGTGGAGCGGATGGAATAGGCGGGATGCTATCATTCCTGGTACTTGATTCAGGAATTTAAGCCATGTTTCAATAAGTGAAAACGTTTAAACATACATTCCCACATAAGGTGTCAATCTATTGATGCAAAAATCTAGAATATATCTAATTTTTTAACCACAGATAAATAATTAAATGAAAGAGACAAGAAGGTTTTTAAAGTAGTTCGGCTTAGGAAGAAAGCCTACATCCACTATGTTTCTTATTTCTTTATGTTTGCCTTTTTATCACTTGGATCACATTCAGGGTCTTCCCTTGATGTAGGGGTTACAATGTTTTTATAGCCCATTAGGGAGATAAAAGTCAGAATGTTAAAGGATGGGATGCCTTGATAAATTAGTCATTTGCATAAGTTTACAATGTTCATAATGTATATAGTTGTTGGCGCTTTACTGGCCATGTTGATCGATCTTCCTGTTGTTGGCTGGGCCTCTCAGACTGTTGATCGACATTGCTGGCCTTGTTTGGGGATTTATGCCATGCTGACTCGGACTACTGCCATATTGGATGGCACATGTTTATTTCTAATTGGTCCACGTAAGAAGGTGATTTTTGGTTTCGACACTTCCCATAATCATTTTTAATTGGAATTGGGTTTGTTAGATTAAAATCAAACAAATAGTTAGTGGTTATGGGGAGTGTAGAGAAGTAAGAAGAATGGGGGAATTCGGTCCATAAAATATGAGGTATCGAAGTCTAAATATCAATTAAAGTCCAATCATAATAGATATGGATTTTTGTCAAAATCTCGGAGTTGCATATAATTTTATAACATTATGGGGATTATATATACATACTATATTATTACATAGGGTTATGTTATAATATCCCCCAAAAATCATAAGCACATGTTGTTTTTAGTCATTAAAAAAATTAGTTCACTTAAGGTGCGATTGGGAACCCCAATTCCATGCCACTGAATTGGAATTGGAAAATTTTCATATCGAATTTCAAAAAATTTGAATAGAAAATTTTCAATTCCATTTCAAAACCATGGAATTGGGGTTACCAAACACACCCTCAATAATGTTATTATAACCTTTGAAATTGATTACATATATGTTTACATTATAAATATACAAGCAAATGGAAAGCAAGGACTTCACTATAAGATATAGGATTTTATTTATATAAAAGTGGCACATGTTTAACTTACTATCCTCATAATATGATAGATGAATGAAAATGGATAGTATATGATCTCTCTCTCTCTCTCTCTCTCTCTCTCTCTCTCTCTCTCTCTCCCCCTCGCTCACACACACACATAATGATGTTGTTATCACCAAAACTCATCGAGATACTCGTTCATAGGTGGTAGACGATGATTTTTAATTCGTCAATGGCGAAGGTTTTTCCTAACATTAATGGAGAACATTTTTACATTCATTGGTTTTAAGTTTAAAATAGTGGAGAGAGGAGACTATATGCGAATAAGGATTGGGAGATTGAGAGTCCGAATGAAACAATTCTTTGGTGGATATCTAAGATGTTAATAAATCCATTTATCAATTGGAGAAAATCAATCTCCAAGTCAATGGACAAGATCTGATATTAAGTATTTTTTTAGAATCAAGAGATTTTTTTAATCCAGTTAAACAATTCGGTTCTCTGTCTAAAATTCAAAAACCCTATTAAACCATGTAAATCGTTTCTTCCCATCCTGCCCTAATTGAATAGGTTTCCAACTTATAAATTGACATATAATTCTATAAAATCTAAAACTAATACTAACAATTTTTTTTATTTAATGAGAACAAAATATAAAATTTATATTTAAAAAAATATTGTCATTTTAATCAAAAAAATATCAAATAATTGTACATCCGTGTGGATGTAACTTAGGCATGAGTACACATAGAAAAATTAACAACCGTGACAATCTGTACATAACCATTTAGGTTGTGATGTGTCATAGGCATAATAAACCAATTGAAGGCATATCACATATTGTATGAAAAAAAATCGAAATAAAATTTTAATTTTATCATTATCCCAAACATATTATTCCATAATATAATGTTACATACCTATTTTGAAAATTGTCAAGACCCTATTTGGACTAGTTTTCTTCCTTACGTTTTATCTCTTCTCCTCGTGATTGGAGAATACCTTCCCAGTAAACTTCTCTTATTTGATTTCTAAACATTACATTGGCTCCTTTACAATTTTAAAATTTTAAAAATAGTTTGAATGTACAGTAATCTTGAGACAAGGGTGTTACTAGGAACCAAATATAATAAAATAATATTGGAGAGTGCACTTTGTGCAGGAAAATAAGCCAAGATACAGTAGTCAAAATTATTTCAAATTTTACTCATGCTAGAAATGAAGCACACCCAAAGAAATGTATGTGGACACAATTAGCAATGATTCATCATAAAATTAAAATTTTCGATGTTGTCAAAAATTTGAAAGATAGATCATGCTGAAAAGATAAATCAACATATAACAACAGATGTACAAGGGAAAAAAAATCTATAATGGGAGTGTGAAACATATAAATAAACACATAACACTGGATGTACAAGGGAAAAAATATACTAATAGGAGTGTGAAACCTAAAGTATTTCAAGAAATGGATTTTGCGTGATAGCAACACAATTAATATGTGATCATACTTCATTAACTTCTCTTTAATGTACTTTAGATAAAAAATAATCATTCAATACCCGATGAGTTATTGCATAAGAATTATATCAACCAAGAAATTAGGAAACTTAAAGCTTGCAATAAAAAGAACAAGAAGAAATATGAAGATCAAAGATGACATAATTCCCAACTATTCAAGAACTAATAAAACAAGCAAAGAATTCCATCTTCCAAAGATTGAAGTCAACCAAGAAACAAGAACATGATCTAACCAAAGCATACTCAAATTATCAATTCGAGTAACATGAGATTAACAGAAGAAATAAGATTTCATTTCGAGTTTCAAATGTTTTGAAGTGATTGTAAAGAAGGAAATAATCTCATAAAATCATATGCAAACCCTAAACAACTTCCCTAAGCCTTCCTTAGGTAAAACTCCCAAAACCCATAGTGGCCTACTTTTGGATTTGACTCCAAGATGACCTACTTTTAGAGTCAACTCTAGGATAGTCTTATTATGGAGTCGACTTTATACATAAGGTATATTAGTCCATTTGATTCTAACTTTTTTCAATTGAAACAAAAATTAAAAGAAAAGTTTCAAAAAAGATCCCCTGCATATAGAGTCGACTCTATGTGTTAAAATGACTCTAAAGGTAGTTTGGAAAAATATTTTTAACGAGTATATTTTTAATTTCGAATCACCCAAGTTCCCTAATATTACCAAACTACCCTCTAATGACTAGTTTTAAAAATTCCTATGAAAGGAACCCTTTGCTTCACTTCTAAATCACACGAGCAGTTACAATAATATCTCACTAGTGAAAGTTTTATTATCAAGATTGTGTCATTCCATGACTTCAGTTTCTAGATAGAGAAATCAAGAATACTCATTTGTGAGTTTTAAGCCCAAAATTCAATTAGAGAAAAATCTTTAAGAAAACACTTGAAGAAAAGTTCTTACTGAAACCCCTCTTAGTCAAATTCCCAATCCCTTAGCCACTTGTACTAAAGATCCAAAATATTTATACCCTAAACATTGTACTTGTGATTGTTTGAAAGTTTACTTTTTTCATAGAGAAATTAAAACTCATTTCACCATTGTTACTTATTTCATTACTTATAGTTTTACACTTTGGTTACGGTATTATCCCTTGTTACTATGCTTAAACTTCATTATATCTTCACAGTAGGTAGTGTCGAGGTGTGATAAATCCTAAAGGGTGTGATGAATCATGTGGGGTGCGATAAAGCCTAGTAAGGTGTGGAGATTCCTAATGAGAGTGATAAATCCTTTGGGGTGCGATAAATCCTTATGTGGTCGTTGAGTCTACCTTATTAAATCGAAGAAAATAAAGTTTCTCCAATACCGTCTCAAGCGTGGATGTAGGCAAAGTTAAACCATGTTAAATCTCGATTTGCAATACCTTTATTAATTATATCTTTAATCTTGACATAAATTGTATATCCTTATTTCTTATTATTTGATTAATTGACTAATTACTAATTGAATCATCTTATTGTAATTAATCTTTAAGAGAGAAGAGTGGAAAGTTTTTACTTAGCCATTTAATTTACGATATCCAAGCATCCCAACTCATAGATACTTTGTTTTGAAAAGTATAATTTTGAGACTAAAGATCTAAATGTCAACATTGTTGAAGGGAAATCTATAAATCAACCCCCATTTTTTTTATTGATCTAACTATATATTTTGGAAAAATAAAATCCAATGGTTTATTCAAGGCCATGGTTATTCAACATGGATAATTATTATTAATGTTACTTATACACCTATGAATTGTTTTTATGATGCTTCCACACCAAAACTTAAGTTAATGTTAAATATATAAACACTTTATGTTGATCATTTTCCCTATATGAAAATAAAAGAGTATACAAAATATGGGATATGCTTGAAACTACTCATAACTGCACATCTTAAGTAAAAGAAGATAATATTAGTATTCTTGCGAATAATTATGAATTATTTCAAATGAACTATGAATAATCAACTTCCAAAATGTATAATATATTTAACTCTATTATTAACAAACTTTATAACCTTGTAAAAAAATAACTAAGAATGAAAGGGCTATAAAGCTTCTCAAGCCCATGCCGAAGAAGTGGGATTCAAAGAAGATCTGCATATAAGCACAACTATTCTCAAAAGATACATCCTTGGAAGAACTTATGTGTTTACTCATAAGCTATGAGATGGAACTTAAAGAAAGATATTGAAACGGCAAAAGTGATCGAAAGAAAATCTTATTAATCATTGGAAGTTTGTATCAAAGTGATACTGTCTCTCAAGAACTAATGTAACTCTCTACAAAAAATTCAAAAGTTTTCTAAAACATCAAAGAAAATGCGAACCCACCGAATCCAACCTCAAAAGGTATCAATCGAATTAAAATCGATCCAAATAAGAAACATATTTTGGATACAATGAGTATGGTCATTTTTCAAAGTGTTGTCCCAAATACATGATGAAAAAAAGAAAAGAAGAAAATATGAGGAAAATAGAAAGAAGGAAATAAAAGCTACATTTATCATATCGAAAGATTCTTATTTCAGTGATGAATTAAGTGACTCCGAAGAAGAAAATATTTATCTCACGGGACTAGATGAAGAGGTAAGTTATTTCAAATCTCAAGATCTATATCACAAATGAAAAATAGATTCTAAATCACTTTCGGAAACATAATGAAGATTTATAAAATAAAAATGCTCAACTAAAACTAAGTTACAATCACTCTCTTATAAATCATGAAAAAACTTGGATGAACTTCGAAAATTTAAAAATGAAAATAGTTTTCTAAAAATAAAAAAAATTTACTCAAAGGAAAATAAAAGAAATACCCGTTCTTAAGAAAAAGAACACTTAAAACTAAAAGAAGAATTAAGAACCACAAAAGTATTTTTTTCCAAAGATCAAAACAAGTAACAAGGGATTGGATATAATCCTAGGAAGTTCAAAACTCTCATATGTTGAAGATGGAAAAGACTACCCTGAAGAACAGAAACATAGGGTTTATGAACATCCTAAGATAAGATACATATGTCATCATTACCAAGAGGTATTCTCACATAACCTAAAGGTATCCATACAAAATCATCATATTTTATCACCTTAAGCTAACTTTTATGGATCCATTTACCACAGGTAACAAAAACAAAATTATTTTAATGAATTATGTAGGTGTGAATGAAAGAATCCATAAAAAAGGGAAATGGTACTTTGGCAATGGATTTTCTCGACACATGACAAGAGATAAAACAAAGTCCTCTAGCTTAAACCAAAAGAAAGAAGGAAAATTCACATTTAACGATATCACCGACTAAGGTAAAGTTTGTATACCAAATTCTTATTGCATTGATAATGTCTTACTTAATAATGGACTAAAACATAACTTTCTTAGCATTACTCAATTATGTGATAAAGGATATTAATTAATATTTGATTCAAAACATTGCCTAGTAAAAAATGCCCTAAATAATGAAGTATGTTGGATCAATAACCTCAAATGTTTACGCCTTCGATATAAATCACCTCAACCACCAAAAACTACAATGTCTCACCACTATAGATGATTTCTCTTGGTTATGTCATAGAAGACTAGGATATGCTTATGTAGAACATATTCACATGTAGCATAGAATTTCTCAGAGGGCTTCCAAAATTAAAATACCAAGAACATAAAATTTGTGATACATGTAAATATAGAAAAAAACATAAAATTTCTTTTAAAAGGAAAAAAAGGATATTACATCATCAAGGCCTGTTGAACTCATATATCTACACTTATTTGAACTAACCTCGTTGTCAGCTTAATATTAAACTATATGCATTTGTAATTATTGATGATTTCTCTCGATATTATTAGGTATTACTTTTTACTAACAAAAGTGAAACGTATATCATCTTTGTAATATTTGTAATGATTTCAAAATGAACAAAAGGGTAATAATAAAGCACGTATAAAGTTAAAAAAAATAAAAGAATTAAAAAACAATAGTATAGACGATTATTCTGACGAAGAAGGATATAGTCACAAATTCTCCGATCCTCAAATTCCACAAAAAGTGGAGTAGTAGAAAGGGAGAACAAATTACTTAAACAGATGTCCTGAATAGTGATTAATTAACACAAGTTATCGACATACTTTTGGGCCACATCCGTAAGCACCTCGTGCCATATGATTAACAAAGTTACAATCTAAAGGTAATCAACATAAATCCTTATGAAATTTGGAAAGGAAAGAAACCTAATATAGGTTATTTCTAAGTATTTGGGTGAGGATGTTTTATTTTAAATTCTAGGGAAAATTTGAGCAAATTTGATCATAAATTCGATGAAGGAATCTTTTTGGTTATTCCACAAAGCCTGTAGAATTTTTAACAAAATATGTTATCCAAGAATCCATGCATTTTACATTGATGAAAACAAACAAAAACAACCCCAGTTGTAAGAGAAATCCACTAAAACGTACGTTGGAAGTTTGTTAACAACCATCCTAAAGATCAAATTATCGAAGAAACATAAAAATAAGTGACCACTAGAGTCAAACTAAGAGATGGATGTAATAACTTTACATCTGTATCCCAAATCAAACCTAAAACCACTGATGAAGTTGCAATAAATGAATCATGGATACTTTCCATGCAAGAATATCTCGTATAATTTGAAAGAAAATAAATTTGGACCCTTATTCTACCACATAAAAAAAAATCTATCATATGCACTAAATGGATCTTCAACAATAAGAAAGATGAAATTGAGAAAATTATCCAATACAAAGCTCATCTTATCGCTCAAGGATACAAGAAAGAGGAAGGAAGTTAATATAAAACTCTTTAGAGGGATGACAATAAATGTATTATACCTAATTTGCAAGTCGACCCGATATCATGTTTAATGTCTGTCTTTGTGTGCGATTTTAATCTCAACCAAATGAATCTCGTCTAATTGCAGTTAAAAAGAATTTTTTGCTACCATATAGGAATCATATAATTAAGTCTTTGGTATCCTAAAGATTCAAGTTTTGATGTTATAAGTTACTCGTATGCCGATTGGGCTAGATGTAAGGTTAGTCGAAAAAGCACTAGTGACACTTATCAGTTCCTTGGACAGTCACTAGTTTCATGGGCAATGAATAAACAATAACCAGTGCGCTATCCGCGATCAAAGCTGAATATATTTCCATCGAAACTTTTTATGCTTAGACAATATATATTAAAAAATTAGGGGATTTTTAAATGTCCTTCACCAAATTTCTAATTCTATATGATAAAATAACTTATATTTCCATCACAAAAAGCTTGTGCAAGACTTTAGAACCAAACATATTGAAATAAAAAACACTTTTTACTAGACCATGCACAAAAGGGAGATGTAAAACTCCAATTTATTTCTACCATAAAATAACTTGCTGATATTTTCAACAATTCTATCTCGAAAGATATATTTTAAACCATACGTCATGAACATGGTATGGAAAACTTACATGAAAATGATTGACTTGAATATATCACTTCATTTTAAACACATAATTTATCCATATATAATATAAATTCATTTTAAACATATGGTTTATCCATTTGTTTTACTAACCACCTTTACCCAAAGCACGCTTCCTCACACGTCGACTATCCGAGTACTCTAAAAAATACACTTTTCAAAGCCCCACTTTTTTTGTGATAACAAAGGGGGAACAAAAAGATTAATATGAGAAAAAGAATAAAGCAATAATCAAGGGGAGATTTACAAAAAAAAAAGCTACAATCAAGGGGAGATTTACAGCAATGTGAAGGAGTTTCAAGTATTTAAAATAAAAGGAGGAGTTCCATGTACCAATAAAACCAAATCAATTGTATTGCCACCATAAAAAAGGGGGAGATTGCAGAATAATTTTGAGATCATACATCATTATATTCTCTCTAATATCCGTGAGATAAAAAAATAACTCAATACATGAAGAGATACAACACAAGAACTATATTGACCAAGCAATTGAGAAACTTCAAGCATATAAGCAAAGCACAAGAAGAGATATAAAGATAAAAGGAGACATTATTCACATCCATACAAGAACAAAGCAAAGAAGAAATTCCATATTCTAAAGAGTCAATTCAACCAAGCAATAAAAACATGATCCAACCAAAGCATGCTCAAAGTATCAATTCAAGTAACACGAGCTCAAGAGAAGAAAGAAGATTTCATCCCAAGTTTTGAAAGTTTTGAATGATTTTAAAGAAGTAAACAATCTCATAAAAGCAAGTAAAACCCCTATTATACCATTATGGGCTCAGATTACGTGGGGCCTAAATGATACCAGTGGAAGACCCACCGTGCGTTCGACCTCACTTCTAGTAGTAGGTCGGCTCAGGTACCATCCTGCTCGCCCATATTCATAGATAGTTGTCATCCTTCAGTGCAATTATTCGCTCACACCACACATACGTGTTTGTACATATACATTATATACTTTTCACTAGTCACCTCAAAATAAGGGAATGTATTTGTTACGTGTTTGTTACTTGCACGGACATCAGAAATGCCTGTGTAGAATCCAAGGCATATCAGTTTGTTATTTATTTATTAGCACATGTATATTGATGTAACTGCCTAACCTATAAAGGTAGTCCACCTGTCCCCTAGATATTATTGACAAAACTACATATAAATAGTGGACGAATCCACATAGAAAAAACCCTAATTGAACACCTGATAATAATAAGAAGGGAAATGTAGTACCACCTGTGGATGTAGGTTTCCATCTTGGGCTGAACCACGTAAAAAATATGTTTCCATTCTCATTATCTCTCACCCCCCCCCCCCCCCATTCACTTTATTATTCATATTCTTACTTATTATTCAATTATTTTCCATCTCCATTTTTGGACGACAACAACCCCCAAACAACTTCCCCAAACCTCTTCTAGTAAAAACTCCCCCGAACCATACTGGCTTACTTTTGGAGTCGACTCTAAGATAGTTTACTTATGGAGTTAACTCCATCATTAGTGTATTTCAGGCCATTTGATTATGAGTTTTTTTAATTGAACCCAAAATGAAAAGACAAGTTTTCAAAAAGATACCCTATATATAGAGTTGACACTATATGTGTTAAAATGACTCTAAGGGTAGGTTGACAAAAAAATTTCAAACACTCTTTTTTTAATTTCAAAATACCCAAGTTCCCTCATATTACTAAACTATTCACTTCTCTTCCAAATAACACAAACGATTACAAAAATATTTCATTAGTGAAAGTTCTATCATCAAGCTTGTATTATACCATTACTTAAGAATATATAGAGAGAAATCAAGGAAACCTATTTGTGAGTTTGAAACCCTAAAACTTCATTAGATCAAAAGCTTCTTGAAGAATTGTTCTTATTGAAACCCCTCTTAGGCAAGTTCCTGATCCCTTACCCACTTATACTAAAAATCCAAAAGCTTTACCATCACACTTCGTACTTGTGATTGTTTCAAAGTTTACTTTCAAGAGAGATGAAGTAAAATCCCACCATTATTTCTTATTTAATCAATCATTATTATTCACTTTGGTTATGATACTTTCCTTTATTACTATGATTAAACTTCATTGTATCTTCACGGCCATTAGTTACGGGGTGTGGTAAATCCTGACGGGTGCGATATATCCTATTGGGTGCGGTAAAGCCTAGTAAGGTGTGATAAATTTTGTGGGATGGGATAAATCTTTGTCGTTGTTGTTCAACCTTGGTGTACTGGATGTAGTGAAGTTTCTCGAGTACTATCTCGAGCGTGAATGTAGGCTAGGCCGAACCATGTTAAAATCTCGATTTACAGTATCTCTTTAATATTTCTATTAACTGTTTAGTCTTATTACTTATTATTTGATTAATTAAATTTTCATATTTTAATTTATCTTTAATAAATAAGATTGAAAGTTTTGAAATAGACTTTTAATTTACAATACCCAATTCACCCCACTCTAAAGTATAATTTTGAGATATTAGGGAGAAACATTAGAAAAATGCAACAATCTCACTAAAAACGCTGTAAAGACTTACAGGGGGACTAATATCTTACATTACTTTTCGTTCTACCTACACAATCAACTTTTTCCACCATATATAGTGATCGAGGAACTCTACAATGTCAATGAGTATATCAACATCTTAACATCTTTATCAACAATTAACATTATTTCCCTTGAACCACTTCAACAAGTTTTTCTTTATAGATGAGAAAATGTTTTGATTTCGATGGTGTGGAATATAAATAGGAACCATAAATATCACAAAAGTCTTGTAAGGATGCAAAACCCAAAGTTCTTAGGAGTTTAAGTGATAAAATCTATAGGCTCACCAAATTATTCTTCATCCTTTTTATTAATAAGAAACGTCTAGAAATAGAGGCAATCAAATGAAAAGAATGGAATAAAGAGAAAATAGAATAAGATAGACTTGGGTATCCCTTTTTCTCTAGTATATGAAAGAAGATTTGAAAGGTTTTTAAAAAGATAGAAAAGTTTCATCATAAAAACTTCACTCTTATTATGATACTCTTGCAAGTGCTTGCAATAATAGGTTACATAAAAAAAACGAAATTAATGGATTAATGAAAAAACATGATAGGACATCACTTCTTACCACCCATAATGGCATGAGCGAGAGGGTAAGGTTACGAAGATGATTCATCAACCTTTACTCCTCTAAGTGATGTATTTACCGTAATTCCCAATATGATCTACTAAATTTTTCCATTATAATACGCACATCGTTGGAGACCTCACGAGCATGTTGCTATAGAGAAAATAGGCTTATAGTGAGACTTCAGTATAAGGAGGTTGCAAAATATTCTAGGGAAATCGACCAAAACAGTCAATCCAAGTCGCGAGCACCGAAGGACACTTCGTGGAAGGGAAGGGTTGATTCACACAAGTGAACTGACAACGAACTAAGGTCGCAGAACAAGGAAAGTTTTTCGCAGGGTGACACCAATATCTCATCCATCAAAGCAAGGGCTCCCAAAAGTATAGTACCACTTTGAGTACTAGGTAACCGAGTATTATACCTTCATCCTAAATGTGATTATTGTGACGTGTTGATGATTAGCCGACTTGACTTTGATGTATCTTTCAGAAGCGACATGGACTAGACTCTAGAATTGTGATTCTGATTCATGGAATTATGGCAACCCAACAAACCAAGGCACAAGAGCATAACATACTCTTACAATATCCGTGGCATCGACATGTACATATTGCACTGTTACATCTATACATACATAGATACACACAAAGATGTTTTGGTTTCCATGTTGGTTGGATTCATGATGACCAAATAAATGAGCATTTTGTCATATACAAACTAGGGGTGTTCACTGGAACCGATCAACCCGAATAATCGAATGAAGTTGATCTTTATGGGTTTGATTAAGTTTTTCCACATATGGTTTTATTTTGGTTGCAAGCATCTTGGAACCAAATGGTTCGTTTGAGGTTTCAAAAATTATAAAATTGATATCTAAAATAAGATCCAAACTTATCAAAATCGATAATAAACCGGTCTGAAAGAAACATTTTAGCCCTATAACGTATTCATCTAATTTTTTGCATTTGTATATTTTTATCACTCTTTTCTATACATTTGTAAAATTTTATTTCGAGTCCTCACTAGCTAAAAATAGACTCATTTCTTCTACTATTATATATTATTAAGACTAATTTTGACAATTATAAAATTTCTCATCTCTTACTATTTTTCTTCCTTAAACTTTACAAATAATGATTACTCATTTTTACATTTTTAACCAATATTAAACAACATGCTTACTCTTTATGGCAATTAAATTATTTAAATTAAATATTAGTAATGGAAAAATAGGTGGAAGCCAACCACCCCAATAACGGATTTGGTTTGATCATCACATAATCCCGACTCCATTTTAAAACTATGGAAATTGACTTATATTGACTTTAATTCTAATTTAAATATTAAAGCGAGCTAAGCGCCCCTAATATATAGAATACTAGGTTGGCAAGTTGACTTTCTACCCGCACGTTGACACCATATACAACTATTATTCCTAAATTTGAAATTTAAATTTAAAGATACCAAAATCTTCTTCATGTTTCCGTTTTAAGTCTTCATAATATCATTATTCCGACAAACCTTTTCATATCTCACAGGTTCTCTTTTTGTAGTAGAAATAGCAGAAATGAAGAAAATATGGGATTGTGATAGTGAATCATATGATTGTTATGAGTTGGTTTTAATGTGGAATCATATTGAAAAACATTTTATGACTTTCTTGGACAATGAGTCGACTCTGATGGAATCTCCAACATTAGAGGCAAGCCATGCAAAGACAAAGAAAAAGAAAATTTGTAAAAAAGGATGTTTGAAGAACGTGAAATGTGGGTTTTCTAAACTTTGGACTAAGATTTCTTCATGAGTGATAATGTAGCAATATGAAACCTTAGAGCTTATTTTGGAACTTTATGTATTTTTAAAAGTTACAATGATCCCCCACAATTTTCCTATATTGTGTCCATGAAAACCTTACTATCCCAGTTGGCCAAACACAAACCTTACATATGAAGGCTTTTCAATTATAAGGTTCACCAATGATGTCGCATAGGATAGCCAGAAATGTCCATTGCCACATTCTCATATAGGTATTTTCATTTTATTTCTTTAAGTTTGTTTCTTTGATATTTCTAATTACATTTTACTCTCTGATTGTTGATGAGTATTGTGTTTCTTTGCAGTTCTAGCACAACTAAGGGTAAGCCCAAGTTGGTACCGTTCGAGGATGAATTGATGAAAGCATATATTGTGACCTTTTGGCCTTTAGAAATAGGTGATCCATATCTGGCCCATCCGAGTATTACTTTAATTTCGTATTTTAGAAAGTCAAAAAACACCTTAAAGTAGATTCTATACAAGAAAATAATAATAGGTGGCCACATGTTTCGAGAGATGGAATTCTGTATTTATTATTTTTAGGTTTTTAGTTTTGCTTTTAGAGCTCACGATATGCCCCAATTGTCACTCAAGGATTTGGAGCCTATTCTTAAGTTGATTAAAAGCTCTCATATTTTGATCGATGTTTTTAAAACAGCAAAAAAATCAGTTAGGATCCCCTGAAATGTTTAAATGAAAAATGTTATATTCAGTGCATAAATCTCCCGCTTAACTGCAGGTCTTACCCCCCATATCTTTTATATATAGAGAGACTACTCCCATGTCTCGAATCGAGACCAATCGTAGCTTAGTCGAGGGCATTTGTCATCGCTCCAAGGTACGACTCTCCCCTGAAATGTGTAAATACCATAAAAAAAAATCAGCCAAAATTATATTTGTTACTATTTAAAAAAAAGATCCGCATTAATAGATCTCATATGTGTTATATATGAGAGCCGCTCTTACTCTCTATATATATGTACATATATACTTGTAATTATATTGATTGAAGTAATTTCTTCACTCAAAGTTGAAAAGTTATATTATTTATTTAAAAGATATATTGAATTTGATATCTATGTAGTTCCAGTTGAAAAAAAAAAGAATTGGTTGTGTTGTTAATAGTTATTATTCTTGCATTTTCTTTCAGATCAATGCTTATAAGTTACAACTTTCATCAAAACTTGCTCCAGGATATTGCAGGGTTGCATGCTACAAAACAAGAGATCCAGAATTGTAAGAAAAAAGTTACATATTACAGGTCTTTAATGTGCGTAGTGGTTTATTGCATTTCTTATGAAGTTAATGTTCTTAAGGGGTGGCAAATCAGGTCAATGGGTTGTGTTTTCACACGATCCGCCACGACGAGTTAGTATTTTGGCAGACACAAACACGACCCAACCCTATAGCATCCTTTTTTTCTTAATCCAAATGCGACACGTTTAAAATATGACATGACATGATAAGTAATTTCCCTTGATGCTGCCTTTATTTTTAAGGAGAATAGGGTCTAAAATTGAGTCATTGCGGGTCATTATCTGGTCAATTTCGTGGCAGAAATTGGACATAAACACGACACGATCCGATGGCGGGTCCAAAACCTAGACCCAAAAATGAAATAATGTGGCAATTTCGTTTCGTTTTGTTTCGTGTTAGTGTCATAGATGCCTTCGCAAAATTTCCACCCCTAGATGAAATGCAATTTTTTTTGCAGTCTAAAATCAGTGCACAGGTTAATGAATCTGTATTGAAACTGTAAATGCAACTTTGTATTGGTACTTTTGTGTTTACATTATTAATTAAAGTTAAGCGTGTTAGTCTATCTTGTTTGACTTTGCTCATTGCCGAAATTCTTTGGCAGATAAAATAACGAAACGGCTTGAAGATAGATCTACACATAACTTGAAGACCAAAGAAGCAGTATCTACAGCTGCAGGTCAAAAAATGGCTCTTGCCTCTGCTGTGTAAAAAATTGCCAGTTTGGAAGAAGAAAATGCAGTGGAAATGTGAATGTTTATTTGTTAATATGTTTAATATTTAATTTTAAATCGTCATGTTGTTTGATAATTTACAATGACGTGTAGGTACCAAATTGCGCCTTTGAAAACACAATTTCGGCTATGAATGATGATTTGGAGGAAGAACATCCAGGACGACATACTTCTCCTTCCGAGAGGAAGCATCCAAGCTTGGCATAGTGGCAGACTTATTCAAAACTGTAAATGCAACTTTGTTTTCTAAGAAAACATTTTGTATGTTTTTTAATAGAGGGAAATGTTTTAATGAGATTCAAAGTCCTTAGATTGGATATTTGGCTGATTTGTTTATGTCATTTTCCTACCCAATCCAAAAAGGCCAGTTTGATTTGGTTCTTCAGGTTCACCAATTGTAATGAACACCCTTAATTTCGCCACTGCGCTCTGCCCCTCCCAAAAAAAGAAGCTAATGTTGTCCTTGAATATAAATTGAATCTTTTGGTCTGGAAGTAAGTAATTTCTTAGAAAGACTATGGTTCCTTCGATGTTAGAGTTTGTCAAATTAGTGTCAAGTCAGGTCTGTAGTATCTAGAATTTTTACACCCTTAGTCCCTGGTCATCCTTATGAAATACATGTTCGAGACGTGTGGTCAACAATAGCGCTCAAAACATTAACGTCTTTAATTCAGTGTTTGGGCAAAGCGTCTGATATGAGTTTGCATAAATGTGCTTTTAATAATATGTACTGCCTAAAATTAGTTACATCTAAGCTCATAAATGTCCAGTACATTGCAACTAGTACAGTTGTTTAACCTCATCTTAGGGACCTGCGAGGTATTTTTACAGTTTAAGATTTTATGATTGCCTTTATTTTTCTGCATTTGCCTCGGGACATTGAAATGAATTCTTGCGAAGCAGCTACGACATGTTGGATATTTGATGACCCAATTCTGAAAAGGGCATCATTCTTTAACAATATTTATCCCGTAGTTTTACCTATTGTTGAATGTTCCTCACCTTTTGTCTAAGATTTTGCTCTTAATGGCAAGGCATGATCGCTTAACCATGCATAAGAATAAATTTTCAAGCTAGGAATATCATGAACCACAGTTCCTAGTACACAAATCTTTTTTCATGTAGAGATATTTAAGAATCATCTTGGCATACCACAATGATGCTATGATATATGAAGTTTTAGATTCAAATTATTGGGAATATAATAGGTAGTTGTAAATGTGAGAGTGATTCATCTAACTGACGGCAAGTTACTTCCAAGTTCCTATTTACCTCAGCAATCAAATCAAAATCCAAAACATCGTAAATGTGAGTGATTTATCTAACTGACGGCAAGTTACTTCCAAGTTCCTATTTACCTCAGCAATCAAATCAAAATTAAAACCATCCACTTAAGGACTCTGGAAAAAAGGGAAAGGGAGTTCAAGTATTTAGTTCTATTTTTCAAAATACATTTGTAATAAATCCCAAGTCCTTATTTTTAGTTGTTGGTCATTTTTTGATAAATATAGGACACAAGTTGTTCTCTGGGAAAATGAAGATAGGACTAAAGAAATTTAACAAAAAAAATGGATGGGAGCCCACTAAATCGTTTGAAATGAGACTAAAGCATAAATCTCTTAAAAAATACTTTCACACCCACTTTTAACCATAGAGCTCGAGATTTTTTCACAGTCCTTAAAGATATATATCCTTGATCTCCTCCAACAATAGAAATTGCATAGATGAACATTACTAAATGCTTCCCTTCCTTTTGAGGATCTCGTGTTCCTCAGAGGTAATTTTATTGAGTATTGCTACATTGACACAAAAGTACGACATAATTTATGTGTCGCACCAACATTAGCTCGTGTTCGAGCTTCACAAAGCTACACTCTTAGTGGAGCCCGGACACGAGCGAATGAGGGTGCAACACGTCAATTATGTAGCACGTTTGTGTACGATTTTTATGTCGGCCTAGCATTTTCTGATTTTATTAGATGGCTTCAACTTCCCAATGCTAAATAAACTGACGTTCGGCTTCTGTTATGGTTAGCTGAGGTTACATAGATAAACCTTTTGGTATTCCGGGTTAGTTTTAGGATTATGAATTAAGACTCTGAAAGATTTTTATTGAATTGTCGTGACAAATGAAGATGTATTAGCATATTTCTGTTAATGGGATGTTGTGACAGAGCTCTTACTTGGTAATTGTGAAAGGCTTCTCTTTGACAAGCCATGAAAGGTCACATATTTCAGATGTGTAATGCAATATACTCCAGTTCATACTGACGGGTATAAAAATTTCATATGGCTTTCTGAAATGTGGTGCTAATTAAAATATTTGACAATTATTCGTTTAGTTCAAATTAATAGTTCCATCTTTGCTATAGTTTAGTCGATTGACACCCCCATCCCAACAAATAAATGAAAAAACGAAATGGATGATATAATTATTAATGTATAACTGGTATTATTTTAATGACACAATATGATGCTTTAGTTTCTCTTAGCCATATACAATCTTTTTGTAGTGTGACATTCCATAGTTCTTAAAATGATAACCCAATGTTTGCCACATGTTTAACTTCTTTCTTCAACTTATACTCTGATGTGATAAGTTATACAAAATGAACTAAAAACCAAATGTACACAAAGAAGTCAGTGCTAGAAGAATCAATTAATAATGCAAAACATAAGTATAATGAAATTAATGAACAAGTAATTGCTCATTATGTTTAGTGGGGTGACATTCTGATGGTTTCTATAGCCAGTTTATATGTTTTTTATGTCCACTATTCCTTAATCGACTAGTGACATCGTTTCCAATTAGAAGTTGGGCAAAAAATGCATTAAACCTCTCCTACTGTAACAAACCGTTAGCATATGGATGTTTACTAATACTTGTTATGGTATTGTCCTCGTCAATTCTCTTTTTTTAGTTAAAATATGATACTTCACAGTCGGCTCAAAGCTATGCACATTAAGTTGGCCGAGAAGGATCATGGTTTTTGTGGAACATCCTCAAGTCAAGAACCTGTTAAAGTATGAACAATTATGAAGAAAAATATTATCAACCAAAGCTTGTGAGATATAACCTATTTGCCTCTTTTTCAACATGCATTAAATATTGATTGAAATTGTAGACAAGTGGGTTGATATGGAAGTGATTTTCATCGGCTAACTTGTGAGTCAAGTGAGGGCTATGGTAGAAATTTGGGAACCGTTGTCTCCATTTCTATGCCTATATAATGGGGACGAATCAACAGATAAATACACAACAACACAAACCGTCACAATTAATTTTTTAGTGAAAGTGAGTGTGAGCTGTGGACGTAGCCAAAATTGGTCGAACCATGCAAATCTTTGTCTTATGCGTTTGTGTGTATTTCTTGCACTATTATTCTCGTGTTATTTTGCCAATGGTGTAATTTGGATTCACACCCTAAAAAGTGGTGTTTCCAAACAAGTGTTATTTTGTTTTTCTCTTGATCTATTAAATCCCAAGTCCTGATAATATTATTGGTGGGATTAGTAGCGTCTAATTTCCTAACACAACCATTTGATGATGATGATGCATCATTAAATGTGGTAAGATTAATCTCGGCGATCTAAGGAAAGTGTAAGTACATTTTGTTGGGGTAGTAGAGGAACCCCGATTTTACTTTTCTTTAATAAAATTAAATATTATTTCCTTTTATATATAAATCAAGATGCGGAAGCGTAAAGAAGTGTGATGGTTCAATAAACAATTTTAATTTCAATGTCAAATAAAACTTAAGTGAAAATTAAATAAACACTCACAAATATTAAATGTCACTTAAACCAATTAATTCAAGTCCTCGAATTTGCCGAAGTCATATTTTTCATTTAAAAAAAATAGGCAAAACTAATTTTAACACAACACTTGAATTAAATAAACACTTACCCAATATTTATTTTAGCACCAAAATAAATAAATAAATAGTGATTAAACCAATTTTATCTTTTTAACCTAAGCATGCATTATAGGTGAGTGCGAAAGATAAAATAAAAACAATAAATCACTACGCCGCAATGTACGAGGAAAAACCCAAGACGGGAAACAACCTCGGACGACCCTAGCCACAAATCCACTAGATACGGATTTACAAATATAAGACAGAAAGGCTTACAACACACGACTCGATCCCTTTCAAGCCTCGACGCTTCTTCTTGTAGATACCGCTTCCTAGCGGATAACCTTGGAGCTCCACCGCAGTCTCGGAATCCACCGATCGGACTTTATATGGTCACCGTCACCTGAACTAGGAGCCTTTCTCCAAGTGGGTAAATCAACATAAAACAACTTCTTCTTTGTGGGATTTAGAATCAAACCCAAACACTCTCTTCAATTTAATGTAGAGATAAACCCGGGGCCAAACTCCAAGCAAGATGTATATATATGAACTTGGATGCATAAAACTATGGGTGAAAACTAGAGTGGTAAATGATTTTCTCTTTGAAAATTAACACTCAAAACTTGATCTTTTTCTCTTTATGATTTTGCTCTCTAACCACTCTCTAAGAGTTAGAAGGATATGAAAAAGATTATTTTTCAAAAGTGATTCCCGCACACATTAAAGTCTGAAAATAGTTGGTTAAGAATCAAGTGGGAAAGTGGGTGAAAAACTGCTTAAAACTGCCAAAAACTGTTCCCGGCTGGCATCTCGTTCGAACGACGTTTCGTTCGAATGACATTCTCGTTCGAACGAGTCTTCTAACGAAGTTCCAGTATGAACTCATTAGAAACTCGTTGGAAATCTCGTTAGAACGACAATCTCGTTCGAATGACATTTCGAACGAAGTTCCAGTATTACTTAATGGGACGTCGTTGGTAATCTCGTTCGAACGACATCTGGTTCGAACGACAAACTCGTTCGAACGACATATCGAACGAACTTCCAGAAAGTTTGGAAAATTTGATTTTAGCCCAAAAAACTTTATAAACTTATTTTAAGTTTTAATTAATTCTTTCTGAAAATAAAACACAGTTTTTATTAAACCTATCACCTAATAAAGTCTTGTTCCAAGCTCCTATATATATAATATTGCATTCATACCTTGGGAGAATGGAACCATAGTTTATGACGTAGTAACGAGGCGCACAAACCCGCATATTGATGAAGCTTTATACTCTTTGCCGCTACGTCTTCAACAAACACTTCATAGGCTTGAGAATATTACAATTAAATACAATCCTATGAATAAATGTTTTTGTCCGGAATTGAGCCAAAACTATATATGGACTCAATTGGAAACTTGTGTCCTTACAAATCTCCCCCTTTGGCTATTCCGGGACAAAAACCAAACAAAAATCCTAAAGGTCCGTCAAGCTCACTAGACTCAAAAACATAACCCACCCAAACTTGACTCAACCCAAGGATCAAACGCTTTGCCATTGAAAGATGCCGCTTTAGAAGAATTCCTGCACACTTAAGCAAACTCATCAAATGCATAGGGAATATCAAAGTATTTAAAGAAATTAAAATAAATACTCCCCCAAAATTAATTCTCCCCTTTATCATCAAAATGATTAACCCAAGAAGTTAGCTACTCCCCCTAAGCTAATTCTCCTAAACTTAGATAAGATTATAATAGGATAAGATACCATTTCCCCCCCTATCATTCTCCCCCTTTTTGTTCAGGAATAGGCAAAGGATAAAGAACAAATAGAAAAGCATGTTGAAGTTTAAAGTGAGGGACATGAAAGCATATGGGCAACAAAAGCATAACTAATCCAAGATAGATACCAAAACTAAAGTATACGCATAGAAGGACTAGAAAGCAAGGAAAAGGCAAAACAAAATATCATATATATATATATGTACAAGATATAAACACACACGTGACACAAAATATAATAAGTTTGCACACTCGTATGGCAAAAATGTGTCCTATGGAAACGGAAGTGTTGGGGTGTGAACTAGTAACAATTAAATTTAGACCCAATCACTTAAAAACATGTTCACAGAGTTCTCAATTGATTTCAAACTTCATCACATTTGAATATAACCTCATGTGACAATTTAAATTGAACTCAATGAACAAACATACACAATGCATACAAGGCTAGCATATTGATGATTCTACAAACCAATAGAGTCATGACATGAAATTCGTAACTAGGATAAATGGACATTGTGAAAACCGTTGATATACCATCCAATCTCCCTCAATAAGCTTTTATATTAAATTTGAATGACAATATCAATCAAACATAGGCCTTGGCAAATTATGTTCTTTTAATGCCATTTTTCTGTTTTTTAGGCCTTTGGACCACGTATTTCTTTTAGGTCCATTCGAAAATGGTGGCTTACAATCGCAAAGGATCACTTAGTCCTTTCGGAACCCTTCCCCGTGCACATTTTTATTTATCATGTTTTCATTTTTCACACAAATCTCACGTGCAACGGATTTTGACATGCTCTAGTCCTCCTAAGTCACAAATATGTAGATGACAAGATTGGAAGGATAACACCTCACATAGCTCAAATATACATATGAAGTTAAAAATTCAAAGGAGCTCGTGCAAGTGTGAATAGAGGCATAGAAAAATAGAATCCATTTAAACAACACAAAATCCAACTACTCCATAAAATATGGTAAAGAATATTTTAAGGATTGACAATCTAAACCAAAAGCTCTAGCCACATGGGAGCGTTAAAGGAGGTATTCAAACACAAGTGTATGCCACATAAAATGTGTCAAACTAAAATACACACAAAACAAAATCTTTTTGAGTTTTTTACATTTATAACCAAAAATAAAAATATATACTCAAAAGACAAACCAAAATTATTGAATTTTTCTTTAAGCTTAAATTATCAAGAGATAAAAACTTCAAATGATAAACAAAAACATTTTTGTATTTTTTTTCATTTGATGCAAACAAAATGAAGGAAATATAATACAAAAGATAAACAAAAATTATAATTCTAGCATGTGATAGGCATGGAGCATAGACTAGAAAATGATTAAACAAGCATACATTTAGCATGTGAATTTAGCATGAAGTACAAAAGCTAAAGTATGCAAACAACTAACACATGTATCCTTTAGATTTAGCAAGGGAGGAAGCATGTGATAGTAAATGAGAACCCTATTTTGCAAGGCAACTAAGTCAGATTTCCTAACCCAAATTAATGAAGAGTGACTATCTTGGGGTATAGGAATTTTAAATACATTGGTTGCATTACGTTGGAATTTTCTATGAATGCGTTTAAGATCAAAACAAAATTTCTTAAGATGACCTTTTTGACCACAATGTGTACAAGTAAAAACATGTCGAAAAGATTTACCTAAGAAGTGATCTCGAAATGCATTCCTAGTAGATTCTCCTAAAACTTTGGTCTTGGCTTTATGAGTAGATTCATTACAAGTATTGAAGCCTAAACCGCAAGTGTCATTTTTAATTTGGACCGTTCCTAATATTTTATCTAATTTTTTCGAACGACACTCCAAATCAAATTTGACATTTCTAGAGTCTTTTAATTTATTTTGTAATTCTAAAATGTTAGACTCTAATAAAACATTTTTCTCTTCAAAAGCAAGAAGCTCCTTTTTCAAGGATTCCATTAAACCCCTAAGGCTATCTCTCTCGCCTTCTACATATTCAAGCTTTTCTTGAAGGGTCCTCTCACGTGTCTTAAGGTCTTCTACCAACATGCTATCATCAATGACCTTGACACGCTCTTTTAAACTAGCTTCTAACTTCAAATTAGCTCTTTTCAATTTAATAGATTCTTTATAAAGTTCTTGAAAAGCATTTTGAAGTTCACTCACATTAACCTCTTCTTCATTTTCACTCTCTCTTTCTTCTCCACTCTCACTATCATCAAAAATAAGAGAATCATAAACAATGACCTTGGAAGTGTCATGTGTTACCGCTTCATCAATCGATGAGTTCTCACTATCACTCACATGACTAGCCATAAAAGCCACAAAATTAGGCTTAGTGGGGGAATCGGGTCCCTCTTCCTTATCACTATCACTAAGGGTCGCATTATATGCAATGGGTCGTTTACCCTCTTTCCTTAGTTTAGTGGGGCACTCAAAAGCTCTATGGCCATAACCCTCACAACCAAAACACCTATTAGACTCGTCCCTATTTAAATTTTCATTAATAGGTTTAGAGATCTTCTCGGCTTTAGGGATCTTCTCGGCTTTAGGGATCTTCTCGCCTTTGTCATGCTTAGAAGTTTCAAATTTCTTAAAATCATTTTTATATTTATCTTAGTTAAATTTAAGAAATTTTCTAAATTTACGAGCAAACAAAGCCATGTCTTCCGAGTCACTATCACTCTCGCTCTCTACTACTTGTTTGACCTCTTTTCGGGCTTTTAAAGCAACGCCCTTTTCGATTTTCTTTTCAGTTTTAGAGGGAAACATATCTAGTTCATAGGTTTGTAAATCACCTACAAGCCCTTCTAATTTCGTAGAGGCTAAAGATGGTAAAGAATTTAAAACCGTCACTTTTGGAATAAATCTATCGGGTAGGAACCTTAAAATTTTCTTTACAACTCGGTTGTCAGGTATTTTCTCCCCCAAATTAAATGATGAATTGACAATATCGGAAAGTCTAGCATAAAATTCATCAAAAGTTTCATTATCGTTCATTTTGATAGTTTCAAATTGAGTGGTGAGGTTTTGGAGTTTCGAAGCTTTAACGACACTAGTTCCTTCATGAGTTAGTTGTAAAATATCTCAAGCTTCTTTAGTGGTTTCACACGTCATAATACGTCGGAATTCATCCGGTGTGACAGCGCTAAACAAGGCATTTAAACCACGGGAATTAAAATTAGAAAGTTTAAACTCATTTTCAGTCCATCTATCGGCCGGTTTGGGAACACGTTCATTTTCAACTAAGTGAGTTGGTGGGGACCACCCATTAACTACAGACATCCAAACTCTCTCGTTGATAAATTTTAGTGCCGATTTCAATCGCGCTTTCCAATACGCGTAGTTAGAACCATCGAAAATAGGAAATTTTGAAAATGGGAAAAATTCCATTTTAGCTAAAAATTATTTGAAGGATCTTTAACGAAATAATTTATCGCTTTGGATCTGATACCACTTGTTGGGGTAGTAGAGGAACCCCGATTTTACTTTTCTTTAATAAAATTAAATATTATTTCCTTTTATATATAAATCAAGATGCGGAAGCGTAAAGAAGTGTGATGGTTCAATAAACAATTTTAATTTCAATGTCAAATAAAACTTAAGTGAAAATTAAATAAACACTCACAAATATTAAATTTCACTTAAACCAATTAATTCAAGTCCTCGAATTTGCCTAAGTCGTATTTTTCATTTAAAAAAAATAGGCAAACTAATTTTAACACAACACTTGAATTAAATAAACACTTACCCAATACTTATTTTAGCACCAAAATAAATAAATAAATAGTGATTAAACCAATTTTATCTTTTTAACCTAAGCATGCATTCTAGGTGAGTGCGAAAGATAAAATAAAAAAAATAAATCACTACGCCGCAATGTACGAGGAAAAACCCAAGACGGGAAACAACATCAGACGACCCTAGCCACAAATCCACTAGATACGGATTTACAAATATAAGACAGAAAGGCTTACAACACACGACTCGATCCCTTTCAAGCCTCGACGCTTTTTCTTGTAGATACCTCTTCCTAGCGGATAACCTTGGAGCTCCACCCCAGTCTCGGAATTCACCGATCGGACTTTATATGGTCACCATCACCCGAACTAGGAGCCTTTCTCCAAGTGGGTAAATCAACATAAAACAGCTTCTTCTTTGTGGGATTTAGAAGCAAACCCAAACACTCTCTTCAATTTGGTGTAGAGATAAACCCGGTGCCAAACTCCAAGCAAGATGTATATATATGAACTTGGATGCATAAAACTATGGGTGAAAACTAGAGTGGTAAATGATTTTCTCTTTGAAAATTAACACTCAAAACTTGATCTTTTTCTCTTTATGATTTTTCTCTCTAAACACTCTTTAAGAGTTAGAAGGATATGAAAAAGATTATTTTTCAAAAGTGATTCCCGTACATATTAAAGTCTGAAAATAGTTGGTTAAGAATCAAGTGGGGAAGTGGGTGAAAAACTGCTTAAAACTGCCAAAAACTATTCCCGCCTGGCATCTCGTTCGAACGACGTTTCGTTCGATCGACATTCTTGTTCGAACGAGTCTTCTAACGAAGTTCCAGTAAGAACTCGTTAGAAACTCGTTGGAAATCTCGTTATAACGACAATCTCGTTTGAACGACATTTTGAACGAAGTTCCAGTATTACTTAATGGGACGTCATTGGTAATCTCGTTCGAACGACATCTGGTTCGAACGACAAACTCGTTCGAACGACATATCGAACGAACTTCCAGAAAGTTTGGAAAATTTGATTTTAGCCCAGAAAACTTTATAAACTTATTTTAAAGTTTTAATTAATTCTTTCTGAAAATAAAACACAGTTTTTATTAAACCTATCACCCAATAAAATCTTGTTCCAAGCTCCTATATATATAATATTGCATTCATACATTGGGAGCATGGAACCATAGTTGATGACGTAGTAACGAGGAACACAAACCGGCATATTGATGAAGCTTTATACTCTTTGCTGCTACGTCTTCAACAAACACTTCATAGGCTTGAGAATATTACAATTAAATACAATCCTATGAATAAATGTTTTTGTCCGGAATTGAGCCAAAACTATATATGGACTCAATTGGAAATTCGTGTCCTTACACATTTAACCCAAGTTAGAACAAGTTCTCTCTTTGATCTTCTTTCTTGTACTTCACTACTGTGATGTTGAAAATTAACTATATTTTATAGGCGAAAAAGTAGATTTTTTGTCAAAACATGAAGAGTTTCAATTGAATTCTCAAGTATCTTGTTTTTTAATTGTCCATACCATAATCATTTGGTTTGTCTTTATTTATTTTTACTTCCTTCTAGTAATTTTGGTTTCAGGTAGCATATATCGTGTTTTATTTGAATCACTTTTTGCAATTATTATTGATGATGGTAATTTTCTTTTTTGTGATGAGTAAGTCCATTTGCAATAAAGAATTTTCTTTACCAATTGGTCTCGTTTACTAAGCATGTAGTCAAATATGTCCTACGCTATTTTTTCTGCAGCAAGTCCCATAAAAAAAATGCTACTCCACTAGATCCTATAAAAACATTTAGTAAATATTTACATGTATAAATAGGACCTATTGATGAAAAATTGTTTTGATAGGAGGAAATGTCTAATATTAACGGGACTTATTCATAAAGCTCCCCAAAAAGAATTGGTTGTGTTATTAACAATTTTAGTCTTGCATCTGCTGTAGGATCAATGTATCTTGATGGCCAAAGTTATATTACATAGAGAGAAGGTTAATGAACTTGTGATTTATTATAGATTGATGAACAAAGTAGCGGTATCTGCAGCTGCAGGTCAAGAATAAGGCTTTTGCTTCTGCTTTATCACAACTGGTCCATTTGAAGGAAGAAACTGATTAAATTTTCTAAGGACTTCCTAAGTACCATGGGGTGAGACTCAAACAGTGACATTATACTCTCTCTCTCTATCTGCTTAGAGTTTCTCTCTTTTCTAAGAGTTCTTGCTTCCGGACTACCATTCTTTGGCATCCTTCTCTATTTTCAAACTTATTTTGATTTTCCCCATATCTATCATATTTCCCACTCTTATTCATTATGTCCCTGCTCTTATTTTCTTCTTCACACTTCCCCTTTTGGACCCACCTTTCTTCCGAATTCTGATCCACTGGTGGTCCCCTCTAGATCTTTCTTCTTTTATCTCATATTGTCATGTCATGGATAATATAAACAGTCATAGTATTCATTATGTCCCTTCCATTCTTTTCTTCTTCACACTTCTCTGTTTGGTCCCACCTTTCTTCTGAATTCTGATCCACTGGTGGTCCCCTCAAGACCTTTCTTCTTTTGTCTCATATTGTCCTGTCATGGATCATATAAACAGTTGTAGTTTTTCTTCTAGTGGAATACTGTCACTCCCAAAAACTTCAAAAAAAATTGGAGATCTTTGTTCCTCCCTTCTTGGGAAAGTTATTTCAAATAAAAACTCCAACCTTGCGCAAGTGGAGGGCCTTGTTCAGAAAACTTAGAGAGTGAGAAGAACTGTCAAGGTGTCAAATGTCAGTTTAATACTTTTATGTTTCACTTTAGTGAAGAAGAGGAATGCAATAAGATCCTTAACCAATCCCTTTGTTCCCTGTGAAATGGATTACTAATCCTTCAATGATGGGAAACTAGTCTTTTAACTGATGAGGTAAGATTTGATAGGATGGAGATATGGGTGCAAGTCCATGGCCTCCCAAGAAACAGGTACAATGAGAAAAGTGGCGTTCTTATTAGTCAAATGTTGGGTTCTACTATAAAAGTTTATATTAGACCAAACTAATACTCCTACATGAGGTTAAAAGCTAGTGTGCCTATCCAACCTCCTCTATCTAGAGGTTTTAAGCTCCAACCAAATGATGGTGAAAAATGGATTTTCTTCACTCACGAGAAGAACAAAAGATTTTGTTTCAAATGTGGTAAGATAGACCAAATCAAAGATAATTGTCTGGAAACAATTGCAGAGGGATCTGCTGATGATAATGGGGTGGCTTTTGGCCCATGGATGACAACCAGTTCTTCTTTCAAATAAGCCACAGATGCATTCATTTCCAATTTATCTTGTTTATCTACAACCAAATAACCCGATAATGGAAGCTATAGCATTAACTCGGCCCCACCTACCCCAGTATAAAGTAAATACTAAACTTCTACTTCAACTGATCTAGGACAACCAATGAATCAAGGAAGTTTTTAGAAAAATAAAATCTCCCATTCAATTCCTTATACTTCAACACCAAATATCAACCCCAACCCAAATACCTTAAACAAAAACACTAACCACCACCCAACCAACCTCGTACCTCCCCCTTTTCATATCTCTCACTAAGCATGGGTTATGGAGCCAGAGTGTCACATCTTTAACTCCCACATTAAACCCCCACCTACCCTACACACAACATAATAATACTAAACACCCCTACAATATCTAGTTGTGCAGAGGGAATTAAACACCCTATTACCATATCCAGAAGATTCATATCGGAAGAAGTTCTGACACCACAAATTTTATCACCATCCCTCAACCCACCCTACCTAAAACCAAGTAGCCAAATACCAATACCACCAACATTACCACATAACAAACCAGATCCAATACATCTAAACCACCCAAAGTTCAAAACAGTAAAGATAAAAAAACAGAAACATAAACTTCAACCAATAACCAAAAACACCAAACCGCCCACATAAGAAGCCACCTTTACCTATGCAACCAATAGCTAGATCACATTCCAAATCCCCCAAACAAGCAACCCAGACTGTAACCAACCCTATTCACATTCACCAAACCCATAACCCATCCAAAAATTCCTTCATAGTAAGCTTCCCCAATGAAGAAACTATAGAACCATAACCAACTCATGACCACCCCAACAAAGAAAACCTCAATCCCTCAATTCTAATAACCCTCCGTCTCAAACATTTTGACCACCTTAATTTATTGTATAAAGGAAAAGGCAAAATGGTACAGGAAAACTTGGATCCAGAGGTTCCCTCTTACACACACCTGCATACTGTGACGGAAGATAGAAGTCAAAATCTGGAAACCAATTTCGACAAATTAGTGATCTTAAAAAGGAAACTTCCCATCTCGTTTGAAGCTCCCATCAACAAAAAAAAATTACCAGAGAATCCACCAAAATTGGGTTGAATCAATGTACTGTATCTGAAGATAATATATCCACAAGGACTTCTGAGGAGGAACCTGCAGTCAAAACAGAAAGCATTTAGAAAAAGACAGAATAATCATTTGAAAAAAATAATAGAAATCAAACCATTGCAAAATATAAATGATAGAATAAGATGACGAGGATTTGGGGGACATTTTCGGGAATGTGTGCAATGATCATATCTCACTCAATTCAGAGGGGATCCTTGTGTGGAACCCTTAGAATCAATGAATATCCTAGCTTGGAATTGCGAAGGGTTGGGCAACCCTTGGATATTTAGTCTCTCCAAATCCTTTGTGTTTTGAACAGACTTGGTATTATTTGCCTCTATGAGACTAAAGCTCAAGTCAAAGAATCCTTTTTGTAAAAAATCTTACTACTTGAGTGGGCCCTGTTGGTCTGTGTGCGGGTATTTGCTTGTTTTGGAATAGAAACCTTGTTATTTATATTTTGGAATGTTTTCATGATTTTATTGATATTGGTGTTCACAATCAAGATGGAAGGGAGACAAGTGTTGGGGTCATCTCTGGGTATGGTAAACCTACTCTTGAGTACAGAAGAGTACAATGGGATAGAATTTCCCTCACGGGTTCTTAAAATTCAGTCCCTTGGATCGGCTTAGGAGATTTCAATGATATCCTCTGACAACAAGAAAAAGGAGGGAATTCTTACCAAACCCAATAGAGAGATTGAATGTTTTACAAACCTTATTCATAAATGTCACTTTGTGAAGTTTCCATATGAAGGTTATAGACTGACTTAGAATAATATTTTTTTTTAAATGGATAGGTTACTTAAAAAAAAGAGGCTGGTGAAAATATAAGAGAAAATAAAAAGTTTTTTTTGCAACGTGGACTGGTCCCTCATGTTCCCCAACTGTGAGGTTACTGTCCATCCAACTATTAGGTCTGGACACAACCATCTTATGGTGATTAATAACCCCTTGGTTAGCCTTTAATAGAAATAGAAAAACATAATTTTTTTTATTGAAATAGAAAATAATCAAGAAATATTATAATGAACTAGTTAATCGAGGATTAAAGTTTGAGATCTTTTGGCATGACGATCAGGAGTGTCATGAGTTGGTCAAGTATGATTGGGCCATCCCGATCCCTAATTCTGACATGTATAGACTCACCTCTAAAACTTTCAATACCAAAGATGCCCTATCTAGATGGAGTAAGAACAAATTCAAGAACTCTAAAGTGGAAATCGTCAAGCGTCAGGGAAACTGAACAATCTAGGTCCAAAGACAACAATTCTAATTGGGGAAATGAGATCAGTGTCGAATCACATCATGAAGCTATGGATTAGAAAAGAAAATTTTAGGGCTGTCAGAGCAAGAGTTAAATGGCTCAAGTGGGGTAATAAGAATACTAAATTCTTTCATGACACTATCATTCAGAGAAATCAGAAGAATAAAATTTCAAGACTTAAAGATGGAAATGGTAACTAGATTGAGGGTGTTGCTGCCTTGGAAGACCTCGCCAATGATTACTTGAATTCTTTTTTCACCACTATTGGGCACAGAGACACATCCATGGTAATCTCCCTAATTTTTTCTCTTATTTATGATTCTATGAACTCTAATATCAATGCTCCTATCACCATTGAAGGACTTAGATTGGTTGTTTTTTACTTGGGGACTCAAAATCTCCCGGACCTGATGGCATGCATAGATTTTTTTACCACGATTTTTAGAGGGACATTAAATGGTTACTCTTAAAAGTTGTAATTTTTTAACAATCTCCATATGTTGGGACATCTTAATGAAACTGACATCATCCTCCTTCCAAAATATCCTAATCTTGAAGATATTTCCCAATTTAGTCCCATTAGCCTCATTAACTTCACATTTAACATAATTTCAAAAATCCTTCTGAAAAGACTCAAACCAATCATTTACTCCATCATTGACCCCAACTAAAGTGCGTTCATCATAGGCATACTCATTGATGATAACATCATTTTGGCCCAAGACACTTTTTCCCATCTTAGGATGAAAAATGAAGTCAATAACTAAGATTATTCCCTTAAACTTGACATGAATAAATCCTATATTAGGATTGAATGGGATTTCTCAAGCAATCCCTCATTGCCTTTGGTTTTAACTGTAAACGGGTCAATATAGTTATGTAATGTGTCTCCTCTATTAGTTACAAAATCCTTACTAATGGCAATAATCACAAAACTTTATTGCCATCAGAGAACTCAGAAAAGGTTCCCTCCCCCCCCTTACCCTACTTGTTCATCATTGTGGCTACTAGTCTCTACTCATTAACAAAGCAATGGAGAATAATCTTTTGGAGTAATCAAACAGTCAAGAGCTTATCCCCCTATCACTCAAATTCTTTTCACGGATGATTCATTGTTTTTCTTAAAGGGAAGGCTGAGTAATGTCGAGCACTCATGGATTGCCTAAACAAATGTTGTTATGTGTCAGGCCAACAAATCAATCTCAATAAATTTGGATTGATTTGTAGCAAGAATAATTCTAGACCCTTAATGCAATCTTTGGCTGACATCCATTTTGCCCCAGTTATTAACAAGCCAGGGAAGTACTTGGGATTACCTACCAATTGGGGGAAATCCAAGAAAGAAACATTGAACTGGATTAAATAAAAAATTCTCAATAAGGTTGAGGGATGGAAGGAATAATTCCTAAGTCAAGGTGGTAAGGATATGTTGACCAAGGCAGTGCTGCAGATTACCCCATCCTAAGCTATGTCTATCTTCCACTTTCCCAATGCTTTTCTTCTGACATCTCTTATAAGATTGTTAATTTCTAGTGGAACAAAGACAAAACAAAGACATAAATTTTTTATATTTTCATCTTCAAATAGGGCTAAAACCCTAGCTGTTAGCTATAGTCATAGCATCAAGGAGGTACACTCTAATGTAGAGATACTCCTCCCTTGCCTCTTAGGAAATCTCCAGTGGGATAGGCTAAAAAGATGTAAACTTACATTTTTTGGTTTGGATTTTTCGTTGGGAATGCAAAATCTAATGTGAAGGACTTGGATGGACGAATGTCAGCCGTCCAAGGATGGACGGACAACTGACACCCGTCCAGCTGGCTGGGATAGTTCTTTTTTTTAATTTAAATAGAGGCTTGGACAGATGACATTCTCCCGTCTATCTATGGGGCCCATTTACACAGCGTATATGGACAATGTAAATTTACACATCCTTTACATTTTCTCTCACTAGAAAATGCATTTTTTATACCCAATGTGAAGGAAAATAATGTAAACTTGGACTTTAACATCTCCCACTAGAGATGGCCTTAGGTGTGCAAGTAAATGGTCCCCCATCCTAATGGGTTAAAGATAAGGGGCTTTTATATTGTGACTAAATTTTTGATATAATTTTCATGAATACACTGATTTGAGATAGAAGAATCAACATTAATATATGACTGAATGGGAGTCAAGCATGGTGGGATAGGATCCATATCCAGAGAGGAAGAAACCATCTAGAATTCAATTGCAGTATAGTCGGAAGCATTCGCAGCCGGAGCTAACCTATAAGGAAGTGTTGCCTCATGGACACACATAAAAGGATAAAAAGGTGTAGACTCGGGAATAATAGTAGATTCGGTGGAAGGGGAAATGCTAACCTCAATGGTGGGTTCAAGAGGATAGGGCGCAGTGGGATCAGTCTCACAGTTAGTGGATAGGTCAACACAATTTTCAACTTGGGGCCCAGACCATGGGGTGGTCTCAACTTCAAGATTCTCAGGAGGATAGGGTTGGTCGCATTCAAAATCAGTGGCATAAGACAACACATCATCGTACCATGCGGGTGCAACAATGGGTTGACTTGGGATGAAATTTGACTCATTCGCACACTCAAAATCATTTAACCATTATTCAAGCCTTTGAAGGGATTCATTTTTATATTGAAGAGTGTGCGCGAAATTTTACAAGAGGTATTCGAGAGCGGATGTGAAAGGTGGTGGTGAAGTGGTAGTGGGTGGCGGTAGTGGTGGAGGTGGACACAACTCGCTAAAAACACTAGGATGTGGAGAATAATCATATGAAGTGTGGGGAATGGGGTCAAGTTGGTCATACACGGGAGAAGCATCTCCGTGAAAGATAAAAAATTGATCAACACGAGGAGCATAGTAAGGGGAATGATAGGTATGAGGTGCAAGAGGTGACGATGACGACGGTTGGAAATCGTAAGGATCCACAACATGGTGTTGGGATTCATATTGCATGGAAGAGTGATCAGGCTGCCATGAATAGCTGGGGTACTCATACCCCTTGACATTAGATATGTCGTGACAATACGCCGAGGGTGGGTCCAAAACAGTGTCATAGGGATACACATGTTCCATGGTGGGTTCAGGTGGAGAGAAAATAAATGGGCACTCATTGGACAAGTGATCGACAAGAAAGTAGTGTGTTCACGACGAAGCATGGGATGGGTTGACACGCATCACCGAAGGCGATGGAAGATGATATGTGTTTGTGGACGGCACATGAGTATCAACGGTTGGTGTTTGAGAGTTAAATCCATGAAGTAAGGTATGGAGGTTTGATTCGGGCTCAACGTTAAACAAGCTTTGAGAGAATGGGAAATGGCCAAAGAATTCTCGTAAAGGACATTCTTCGGCCATGACGAGAGGAATGCTTTTGGATTTTTAAATATTTTTCAAAAGAAAAGAAAATACTTTTGTGATTTTTGAAAATAACAAAAGGAAAATCTTTTTGGCATTTGGAATATTAAAACAGAAGGAAAATCTTTTTGGGATTTTTGGAAATATATATATATATATATATATTTTTAAAGGAAAATATATTTGGGATTTTTCGCAAAAAGGGATAAAATGGACTCTTGATTTGGACGAACTAACTAAAATCGACTACCTAAATAATTGAATTGGACACACACGAGTCAAGGAAAAATCCGAACGAGCAAGTAGCCAATTATTAGCTTTAAAATTAGTGAAAGGGGTAGAAAAATTTTAATTAAGTCCGCGGCCGACAAAAATCACGGAATTTATCTTTGTGATCGCCTGTTGCAAAAAAAAAATTCTAGTGGGCTAGCTAGTTGATTGATTTTAAATTTAATGGTAGCTAGGGTAGCACACAATGGATAAGCGAGTGAGTCGGGTGATGAAATCGCTTCTAGTTTCAATGACCGGGTCCAGGTCTTAGGTAAATTAATTCATCAAACCATTCAATTTAAGTGCGACGTAGAAATTAAAAGCACACAGGAGCAAGTAAATACACAAAAATTGAACTTGCTTACAGGAGATTCGCGAGGGATAAAGAAATGTACCTCCCACGGTTTTTACACACGTGAGGTGAAGATCGAGTTGATTCGACTAGGGGGAAGTAAGCCTACTTCAGTCGTCCCCGGGAGTCCTACCGATCCAAAGTAGAGAGACTTCAAAAATCCTCTCCTTTGGACGCCCTCTTTCTACCTTGTCCGGTTTCCCTTTTCGCTTTTTTGTTTTTTTGTTTTTATGGAATAATTATTACAAAAAAATAATATGGTGTCAAAATGCACCCCAAATAATTATAATGCCTCAATAATCCTATACAACCACTCTAAGGAGGGAAAAGAAGGAAGAACTACATTAAAAAAGATAAATAAAAATTATAATTATTCAACCACGTCTCCACGTCAAGAAAGCGACAACAACGCCATTTAATAAATAGATTTTAGCGCGCGGTCGTTGTCTTCAAAAGCCAATCTCAAAATCCCTTGAATTACCTACAAAACTTGTCTAAAACAACTCGTATTACAGTAAGTAGAGGTATCAATTCAACTTCCATGGTGAAACAATTATTATGAACACTTGCAATTCAATTTTTTTATTAAAATATTTTGTATTTTTTTTTAATAATTTTTTCTTTTAAAACAATTTCAAGGGAAAATTAACTAATGAATGTTGAACTTATGAAATGACTAAATAACGAAAAATAAAGTGAACCCGAGTGTGATAGATGTGAGAATGTCAAGAGATGGGATTACATCACATTATCAATTATTTTAATTTCAAAATTTATTAATTTGAAATATTTCGAGCTAATATTAAATCGATTATCTAACTCTCGTTACAATTATAGATTTAATAATATATTTTTCAAAAAACTAATTTAAAAATGTCACACGATGAAAAATTAAGAACTATACTATTTTCAATAAAATTACCCTATAGGATTAATTTAATAAAAACAGTATGAATTTTCAAATTTCAACACAAAATTAATATTCAAATTTCAGAAAAACCTATCTCTAGTTCGATTCCTTAATTGAAACATTAATTTGTACAATTAATTTACTAACTCTCATTACATAAATTAATTGTGACAGTTAAAAATTAATTTTCCTAGAATTATAACAATTAATGAATTTAATTAATTAATTTAATATTCTACGCAGTGCATCCCACCCCTTAAACAGGGTGACTAGCCAAGCATAATGAAATAATTAATCACAGCCACAAACATGGAACAACAAATCAAAGAGTAGAGCAAGAAATAGAGTACATAAAAATTTTCCTTTGAATTGATTCCTTGAATTGCGTTCATGTACGTGTGTCCCAATGTTCTCACAAATTCAATACTTGATTACACACAAAAAAAATTAAAAAACAAAATCTAAAAGTTATTCTAACACTAAACTAATATTTTTGGATTTTTCTGAATTTTTTTATGCTCCTAATATGTACATAATATATACTGTGTCTCTTTCTTTTGCAGTCTCCTACCGTGCGTGTCCTCTAAAAACTAAGTTGCTTCCCTTTATTATAGCCCACGACTCTTATTGTTGAAAGATACTTGGGATTGAAAAATAACAAGTCAAAATGTGAATTTTTTCTTTGCACGTGACTTGGTTGGATAGAGGTTGAAAATGAATTTGTTTTCTCGTGATTTTGGGGGATGGAGGTTGAAATGGGTTTGGTTCACTTCGATTTGGCAGGTGGATATTCGGGTTTCGAAATGATGTGGGTGTAAATGGGTTTAAACCGAGTCATGGAGTATCGAGTTAAAGGGTCGAAAACTATGGGTTTCGAGTTGTGGTCGCGGGTTGAGTTGACCAGATATGGGTCAGTTTGGAGCTGTCCGTCATGGAGGCAGGCAGGTGCTCGCGGGTTGTGGGTTTTTGTTAAAGCTCGTCGATTATGGCAGCTTTGGGTTTGCTGCGTATTAATGGAGTGAGGTGGGTTTGGGTCTAGGTAGGTCGTGGGTTTGACTATGGGTGTGGGAGATTGAGTTGAGCTTTTGTGGAGGTATAAGGTAATTTTAATGGAGGAGAGAGGGTGAGGAGATCTTGGTGAGGAAGATGAAGTGGATGTTTTGGTGTGTGAGGCACTGAGGGTGTATGGTAGGATGGGTGTGTGTTAATGGTGGGTGGTGGGTGGTGGGTGGTGGGTGGTGAGGGAAGAAGATGAAGTGGGGTAGTGTTGTGTGTGCGAAGGTGTAGGATAAGTGTGTGAGGGTGAGAGTGTTAATTTGGTGTATATGGTGTGTATGTCTAAGTTTGTAACTAAATAAAAGTAAAATAACCTAACTAACTAAAAATAACTAACTAACTAAAATATAAAATCCTAATCTCTTAAAAAAACTCAAATAATAAAAATAGAAGAAATAAAAACTAAAAACCTAATAAAAATAAAAATTTAAAATCCTAAAAAAATGTAAAATCTAATAAAATTAAAAATAACTTCCTAAAAACTAAAATCCTAATCCTAATAAAAAAAGTAAGAACAAATCAAAATCAAAATAAAGAAATAGAAAAATAGAAAATAAATCCTAGAAAATTCTAAATAAATATAAACTAAATCATAAAAATAAAACGAACTCAAATAAAAAGTTAAAAAATAATAAAGGTACAAACTCAACACACACAGGCTCGGGTGATGGACTGGGCTCGGTTTAGGCTTAGGTTTGGTTCAGGGAGAGGGTTTGAAGCATCGAAACACATCGATGAAAGCTCAACGGGACTTCATCATTCACGATCGCTTTGATTTATTTAATGCATGCTTTTAACCGCTATTGTGTCGCAATTAACTTTATTTAGCACATTTGATACCGCGACTGTGTAGTGATCTGAGAAATAATAAAATACAAACATAAGGCCATTTTTAATTAAAACGAGCGACTAAAATGCTTCTATTCGGGGTATAAAATAGACACTTTTGGGTGCTTATCACATATATAAATGGAGAGTGGAATTACTCGACTCGCGTCATGGATAGAGGAGGAATGATGTCATCCTTAGGACTGTTCCCAAAATAGTAATTAAAAATATGATATGTGCATTAGTCGGGTCACCATTCGTTTATGAAAGGACGATGGTATATGTTAATGTTAAAAAATGGATTTGATCCAAATTTATAATCACAAGTAAAATATAGAATTATAACAAAATAATAAAAGAGTGACACAAGATTTTAAAGTGGTTCGGCTATGTAAAAAAGATTACGTCCACTGTTATGGTATAGATTTCAGAGATTTCAGAAAGCTAGGTACTCTTGTAAAGAAGAATAACCTAGAATCCTTTCTATCTTGCCTTTGATGAAAAGGATACAATATATTTATAGTGATCCGGAGATCAAGGGATGGAATGCCTTTATACATTTAAGCATTTACACCCGTACATAATGAATGTGATGGTTGGTTATGTGAAGCATGTGTGGTAAGACCCTTGGTATGATGACGCGTCATTGGCATTGATGGTTTGCATCCTTTATGTTGGTCGGCATGCCTGTCGAGCTACTATCTGCTGACTAGGATTTTGGCCACATAAGAGGACATTTGTTCACTTTTGATTGGTTTATATAGGTGGATAAATTCTGGTATCAGTAGAAGTCCCCCAATACTTCATTCTTGATGTTTTTGCTAAAAGGATTGAGTATATTTTTTTTCAGAGTTGGCCGGCATTTGCCGATGTGTGGGACTTGTACACAATTTCCATGCTTTGATTTTACAATGGCATTTTTGTAAATAATTTGAAAATTAGCGAACTGCCAAAGGGTAAATAGGTATTTTGCACCTACAGTATTGTGAAGCCGTTGGAATGTTAATCTTCGATATAGAGCAACCATTTCTTACAAAATTTCCCAAGTATGCTATAAAAGGTGAGATTTTGCCAAATTTTCTTTACCAAACCCGTTTCAAGCTTTCGAAGTCTACTTCTTCCCCAAGTTCTCTATTCTTAAGCTTTTCTTTGCATCCTTCCTTTACTTCAGCCTTCATTTTCTTGTAAGGTTTCTTTTCCTCTTTCATTTCGCTTTCCCTCTTTCTTTAATATAGTTATAGTTTGCATCGTACATGGGGATTCCTTAGAGAAATTTAAGCGGGTACAAAATATCCCTAACTGGGTTGACTTAGAATGCCCCTTCCATCTGTAGATGTGTTTTCGCTACTTGAGGGTCACTGGATTCCCTCTCTCTTCATTGCTGAGTGTGGCTTCACATTTCATCCTAATAGGTTTTGCTTAGAGTTTTTCCAGTATTTTGACGTTGTCCTAGCTAGGATATCCCCTAATATTTGGAGTGTAGTAAATGGGATTCATAGGCTGAATCAAATTCATGGGTTCCATATTGGCGTCCTTGAACTGATATTCTGTTATAAATGGGTCACTAGTGCCAATACATATTATTTAAAGACTATGTTTCTCAATAGGGCCTTAGTATTCAATCTGCCAGACTCTAATAAGGATTACTTTGATTATGGAGTTATTGGTAAAAATTGGCAACATGCTCCGTTACAAATTGGAGAAGTGTATAATGGGATCAGGTGCTTTTAAGTGGGTCATGGCATAGGTTGTTAATCTCTATAACTGTATTTTTCTATTCATTATTTACCAACTATTTGATGATATGTTAATCAATCAATTCTTATCTTGTTTTTGTTTTTTGTACAGTTAAAAGAAAGAAGAAGTGTCCTAAAGAAGAGGACGTGAACATCCGAGAACTAAAATTCATTTAGAAGCATCTACAAGAGGATTGGCGAGGAACACCCCAGAGCTGCCTCTTATCTGTTGCAGTACATTAGCTCTATAACTTCGTTTGTTGCTCTTCCATCCACTTCTACAGCTGTTGATCCCATTAATCTTGAGGAAGAGATAATCTCTACTTCCTCTGATGAAGAGTCTGCTGGTGCATAAAAGGATTTGGGAGCCTCTTCATCTTTTGAGTCTTTGGACATTTCGACCATTACTTCCTCTCCACTTACTACCATGGGAAAGAGGAAAATCCCTGACTTGATCAATGGAGCCTTGTCTCCTCCTGCCATGAAAGTTTTTGTGACAACTAAGAAGCCAGAGAAAGTGTCCAAGGCTTCTGAGAAAGAGAAAGTTCCTCGGGTTATCATTTCTGAGGAAATAAATGCTGATGCTCCTCAGTTTAGGAGATTTAAGAGAGGCTTGCCCGAGAATCAAGTTGAAAGAAGTTTTGGTGCTGACCAGGAGTTGGTCGAGAAGATCCAGGAAGACTTAACTGTTGTTGAGTCATCCTCCATCTCTATCCATCCTTGTGTTACCAGAAAATTGATTAAGACTCGAACCCGTTTTACTGTCCGAATAGATCTTGCCCCTTTACAAAGACTGGAGTTGGCAAAAAATGCTTGCCATAGTTTGGCAATTCTAATAACTTCTTCTTTATTAATTACCTCTTTCTTTTTTATGCTCTTTCTAATTTGATATTGTTCTTTATGCAGTTTTAAGAAAATTTTAATCAAAAGCTTGAGAAGTACGAACAAGTACGTTCTTGTGGTGGAGAAGTGGAAAATCCCTTAAGGGTTTGAGAAAGTCTGTTGAGGCTTCCAAATAATTACTGGAATCTAAGCAAAAATCTTGGGATACTGAGATAAAGAAGGTTATTAATAGGTCTACTCTTGCTAAAGGAAAATTTATCACAACCAAGACCAATCTGATAGCTGATGAAGAAAATTTAGTTATTACAGAGTCCAATGTATTATCTGTTAAAAATAAGGTCAAGTCAGTCGAGGAGAAATTAGCTGCAAGTGAAGGTCTCCGAAAAGCTATCGAGGAAAAAGTTATTGGTCTGTCCTCTGAATTGATTGCAGAGAAGGCAAAAAATAAGAAGCTCAAAGAGTATTCCTTCACCAAGGGCTGGGACAAGGAATTTTTGGGAGCCTCTACTCAAATTGATTTCATGAGGAGGAAGTCTTTCTAGGATGGTTAGCTGGAGTCACTTAAAGAGTTTGGCACTCCAGCAAAATCTTAATTATTTGTGAGGCATGATCCAGGCTTTCCTACCAACTTGGATGAAGAATTTGATGATGAGTAGGGATCTGGTGAATCTTCCCTTTAACCTACTGGGTTTGCTTTGAAGACCATTGATGAAGTTTCCCCTTTTACCTATTAGCCTTCTGGGATCCATATTTAGGACAAAGAGAAGTTTTAACTCCTTTGTTCTTTTTCTTTTTCTATTTTTGGTTTTTCTGTTATGTGATGGGAACAATAGTATGTAACACCTTTTTGGGTTATTATTGAAATCATTTGATCTTTCCTGCTATCTGTGTTGTACTTATCATATTTTCTGCTCTTCTTGCTTAATTGAATGAATTCCCATATTTGTGTTATAGTTGCTCAGTAATTACACTTGCATACTTACTCTTGCAATTTTTAGTTTAATGCTAGGAAACAGGCTATAGTTTTTGTTGAATCCGCCCTACTCATGTAGAGTAGAATGTCACACCCCGCTAAATTCTGGCGTCGACCGCCACCAAAACTAAGCCGGGTGCGAGTAAATTAAATATCATCGTTAGCATGTGACAGATATGAGACATAAAATTTTAATCCACAAGATAAATTATTTTAATCAAACCCAAATACGAAATGACATCCAACTGATAAAACTTCAAAATGCGATTAAAATCCATCACATGTGATCTACAAATATCTCAATAATTAAATGAATAAATCCAACTGAAATCTTAAAACAACTTTGGAACCGAGAAGGCCCAATAACTCCAAAAGTAGTCTCAAATATAAAACGACGGAACGGAAAGAGAAAATCCAACTACTAAGCAATAAAATAAATCTATCTGCACCTCCAAGTGATCTCCAATGACTCCTATGCAGCAACTCCCAAATAAATCCTGAAAAATATTAGTCAACGCATGTGTCAGAGCCAAAGCACCGAGCATTTAAACCGGCTACTCCTCTCAAATAGGGTCCTTGAACCCAGACAATAGTGCTAAATATATAGACTATAACAATAGAATCTTTTAATTACGAGATTATTAATCACCATAAATAAATTACTAACTACCCGCAAGATTTCTATAAAAGCCACACCAATATTATTGTAATTAACCCACCTTCCCAACAATGTTAAATTTAATTAATTTAACCGAGAAGAAAATTTTCCAACACCCGTCCCCTTGTCAAGTCCGTCGTCTGATCCGTTTTTATACTGCGATACTGGCGATATGAAAAGGTTCCACACACACACACATCCCCTTGTCAAGTCCTCCATCTGATCCGTTTTTATCCTGCGATCCTCGCGATATGACAAGGTTCCACACACGACACGACATAAATCGTCCTTTGACCCGTTCAAACTATCGGACCTAGACACATTATGTTGGCAATAAATTTTTAATATCCGTTTTAGTCCTGCGATATTAATTTCCAAAATTTCTTATACTCATTAATGAAATTAATTTCCCCCACCCTTAAAAGCGATGTGAAAATTCCCAAAATACCCCTTAGTCCCAACTAAGTGTTACCAAAACACAATTTCGTCCAATCCTAAGTAAAGGATGATTATAAAAATTTCACTCCACCTAGATATCAATCCTAGGCTATCGTAACAATGGTATAATATAGAAAAATCAACCCCCACCCAAAATTATATAACCCGCATAGACTCACACTAAGTAGTCCCATACCTAAATAGCATAAATCGCAACTAAGGCCCACTTACTAGTCTCATACCTAACAAGTGTACTATAACAAGGGGTGAAAACCAATTACCTACAATACCCAACACTCCCAAGATATCCAAAAATCATAATACTTTCATAAAGTGGCACAATTAACAATTTATAACAACGTTCGTAACAACACTAAATTCCCAATTAATTAATTTTAATCTAAATAGTGGAAATCAAGGACACATAAATACTGTGATTTTCAAAATACTAGCTACAGGCAAGTCCTATCATAGTTATTGTTTTCTAACACAAATAATTAATTCTCTTAGGGTTCTCACATGAAATATCAAAATTTACTTTAAAAGGGGCTCCTCTACATGCACATGCCCATAGCAAAATCGAATACATCGGCACAACCCAAAGAGCAACAAAGTTATAAGTATTCGGTAACATTAATTTCATGCAAAACAATCCCGAAATTTATCTCTTCAATAATTATATTCATAACTTATTTTAGAAAACATGAGTTTAATGGAGGCTACAATCAAGACACATAACATTAAGGGAAAAGAATAGGGTAAACATGCCCGTGATTAGTTTGATAAAAATCTGATTAGATAAATGAGTTCCTCTTGAAAAATAGATCAAAAATCCTTCTTGAACCAACTTGGGACGGATTAGACATGGCCTTTAAAACTGAGCTTGAAAAGTAATTTTAATGGTGGCTAGGGTTTTGAGGTAGAAGATGATGAAAAAGTAAAGGGTTTGTTGCTCAAGGGTTGGTAGAATGTGAGTTTTAAAAACCTAGCCCTGAAAATCATTTATACAAATAGTTTAAAGAGTTTTAAAAATGCAAAACTCGTCAAAAAGAAGATTGCAGCGCACGAAATATGTTGGGGTCGATCGATCGACCCCTGGTGTCGATCGATCGATCGCCGAGAAAATCTGACGGTTCCCCTTAAAAATTATAAGGGACAAATATTTAAAAATTCATATAAAATCCGTTTTAACTCCGATTTCAATTCCTCTTGATGTTCTTTTCTTCTAAAATCATGACCAACATATTTAACCAATAAAAATCATAAAATTATAAAATTTATTTTTCTCGAATATTCCAATTAATTAAAAAAAACACGGGGTGTTACATAGAAACCTTTTGGAAGCTGGACATATTGGCTTTTTCGAAGAAGATTTTAACGACATACTTGGTCCTAATGTGTCTGAGCAAGCTAAAGAAGCATATATTCAAGTCTATGGTTTGTTGAGCAGGGTTGTGGCAAATAATGTCACTTATTACGAGATGATTGAAGTTTTGCAGGCAAACCATAATGAAACCAAAGCTTTATTGCATGCCGACTATGAAGCCAAGTACAAGGCATTGAGTGAAGGCAGAGGTTTCGAAGAGAAACTGGAAAAATACGCTTCTACGTACAAGAGAAAAGAGTTCTTACTGAACTGTGAAGTTGATGAAGCCAGGGATATTTTCAAGCTCTTGGAATAAGAGAATAATAAACTCAGAAATGAGTTGGATACTTTAAAATAATCTTCTACCAGTGGTGCTGATGAAGATGCCTCTTTTTTAGAGAATAAGAATGCTAGGCTGATGAAAGAGCTTGAACCTCTAAAGAAATCCAAACCTGGGCAATCTTCCAGACAACAAAGGATGAGGACGAGCGGATCAAATGTTAATAAGGCCAGGACCCATAAGACTTTGTCCAACCAAGATGCCTAACTAAAAGATAACAGTCAATCTATTGTTGACTTGTCTACAAAGCTAGAAGCCAAGGATAAGGCCATTACCGACCAATCTGTATAGCTGAAGGTAGAGAGTGAGGTTTTGAAGAAACTTCAACATCAAGTTAAGAGTTAACCTTTCAATTTCACAAACAGACCAGAGAGGTATGGATGGAGGGATATAATGAAGTGCTTGGACATATGGATGATCACCTTTCCCGAAGCCATCATGAAGGTTATAAGTGGGGGTGGACCAACTGCTTGATATTGCTGAAGATCGTAATAGCTAGCTATGGTATTAGAACGAGCCTAGTTTACTAGATTATAAAGATCCTCCCTTTAAGTTGGATACATCATGGATCCCTGTTGATGCCATTTACTAGTGCTTGACAACTAAATACTTGAGAGACTATGGTTTATATGATGTTCATGAAATAGTTCACCCTCCACATCTGATCAATGCGTCGAGCATCAATAACAGAAGAATGTTAAGAGACTTAAACTTTATTAATTCTCCCTATAATTTAAATGATCCTCCTGCTAAAATGAAAAGAGTGCAACCTGCTCAACCGACTTCCAAAGCTCAAGGAAAATGCCCTGTTGAATAATTATTGTGTATTTTGTTATTCATTTGAATGTAATATAATTTATATGATTGAGAATCCATATTTTTGTATTGTATCAATAAAAAAATTGACATTAGTTATCAGTGGTGACCAAGTGTATGAGGAATATATGTTTGTATTCCAACATTTAGGAATGTTTACATGTCTTTCTGCATTTAACTTAGTCGGGTAAAACTTGTTTATAATTTTTTTAGTTGTATACGAAGTTTTACAGACTTCTTGTTCTTGACTTGTCAATGATGAACTCATACTTGAACTAAATTATTGATGCATCTTGAATTTAATAGATTAAACCTGATTAATTATGTATGTGCTATTGATTGGCAAGAACTCAAGACCAAAAGACATTCTTACTGGTTGTTTCTGGGGGGATGTATATCGCTATACTCCGAAAAAATAAAAAAATTAAGGGACTAAAATCAATATTTTATTGAAACTTGAATCATAGTCATGTAAAACATAGAGCAAAAGAAATGAAATAGTAACAATCCCTTGAATTATCGATAATACTTTTGGAGGTACTCGACATTCCAGGATTTTTTTAATTCTCCCCCTTCCAAAGTTTCAATCCGATATGTCCCTGGTCGGGTGACAGTTGAAATGTGATATGGGCCATGCCAATTAGCTTCAAGATTATTATTCTTATGGATAACTTTCTCAAGGATAGAATCTCCCTCTTTGAGGTTAGTCGGCTTGACCCTTTTATTGTTGAAGCGAACAATTTTGTGTTGGTATGTAGAGTTTCTTAGGGCAACATCTTTTTGTACTTCCTTCAACATATCTAGGTCTAGTCGCTGCATCAAGTCACTACTTAGAGAATAAAAATTCATCACCTTGTGAGTTAGTAGGCCTATCTCGACTGAAACCATGGCTTCAGTTACAAATGCAAGCATCAGAATGTAATTCTTTGATCCAGTTACCCTTAGTAGCATCAAGCCTCTTCTTTAGTTCGTTGAGCAAAGTTTTATTTGTTACTTCTGTTTGACCATTACTTTGAGGATGGCCTGGTGCAGAATAGAGTTTTTATATTTTAGATTGAACACAATATTCAAACTCATCGTTGTTGAATTGAGTTCCATGATCCGTAATAAAGGCATATGGTAGCCCATACCAGCATATGATACTCTTCCAAATGAACTAATACACCTTCTCAAAATGCATGTCTACTAATGTTTCTGCCTTCGCCTATTTTGTGAGGTAATCGACAGTCACGACCAAATATTTAAATCTATCTTTGATGGTCGACAATGAGCCGACTAGGTCAATTCCCCAAATAGCGAATGGCAAGGGTGAAGTTATTAGTGCTAGAGAAACATTGGGTGCTTTATGAATGACAGTGAACTTCTAACACTTGTAAGACTTTTTCTCAAAGGCTTTACAATCTACCCTTATAGTCGGCCAATAATATCCTTGAGTGTTGATTCGTTGAAATAATGATCGACTAGCTGAATGAGCTTCGCAGGAGCCTTCGTGCAGCTCTTTGATCAAGTCTTCTACTTCCATTAGATGAACACAACGCATCAAGGAGATCGTTAATCCCCTCCTGTATAAAATCTCTTTACCTAACACATATCTTGCTGATTTATATTGGAGCTTTTTGGCCTCTTTGGGATCATGTGGTAGAATTCCATCGTTAATCTAGGCTTTGATTGAGTCCATCCAAGAAGGTCCAAAATCTATAGTACTGAAACTAACCATTAAGTCCTCATCAATGCTCCGATTGTCTAGGATCTCTATTGAGATGGTGTGTCTGAGTTCAGTTATGGTCTCTGAACCTAGCCGAGCAATTGTATCTGCTCGGGCGTTGGCTATTCTGGGGATTCTATTTATTTGTATGGATGGAAACTTGGAAATTAGTTCCATAGTTTTGGTATAGTATCTGGTCATCAATTCTCCCTTGAATCCATATAAATAAAGCACTTGGTTGACCACTAGCTATGAATTACTGTGCGCCATTACTTTCTCGATGCCTAATGAATGGGTCAAATCCAGTCTAACTATCAAGACTTCATACTCTGCCTTATTATTTGATGCCTTGAACTAAAACCTAAGTGCATATTCAACATCAACATTATCAGGAGTACTGAGTATTATACCTACTCCACTTCTAATTACGTATGAAGAACCATCAACGTACAAATTCCACAATGAGATATCATTATTGAAGCTTTCTTAATATAGAACCCTATGATGTAATATATTATTGCTCTCCTCAGCATATTTTTTAGCCATTTCCTAAGTTCGAGATAATTTAGGTTGATTGGCATTAATTTCGCTTACTTTTGAGCTGAGCTATCTTCTCTAGAAGTATACTCGATACGCAGGTTTTGTTGGTCGGGAACCTCTGGATAGGTGAAATCAATAATAAAATATGCTAAATCTTGGCCTTTTAATAAAGATCTTGGTTCATAGAAAATGCCATATTCTCCCAGATCTATCGCCCAGTACATCAATCTACCTGACTTCTTAACCTTTTGGAGTGCTTGTCGAAGAGGAAGATCAGTATACACAACTATAATGTGCGCTTGTAAATAGGTTTTCATATGACTGAAAACTTCAATAAGTGCTAAAGCCAATTTTTCCAAGCGTGGATACCTGATCTCGGCTCCTTTGAACGCTTTGCTGGTGTAGTAAAATGGTTTTGGGATCCCATTATCCAATCTAACCAAGGCCGAACTAACCGCAAATTTAGAAATATCTTGGTATAAGTACAGTTTCTCTCCCAAACCTAGTCGGGATAACAAAGGAGGTAACCCTAGGGACTTATTCAATTCTTGGAACACTTATTCATATTTTGCATTCCACTCAAAAGTCTTTTCTAATACCTTTAAGAATGGTAAGCATCTATATGTTGCCCGAGAAACGAATCTTTTTAATACTTCCACTCTACCGATGAGCCTTTGTACATTTTTCATGCAAACTGGCGACTGCATCTCCATCAAATTTTTTATTTTCATTAGATTATCTCAATTCCTCTTTAATTGACTATGAAGCCGAGGAACATTCTTTCATGTACTCCAAACACAAATTTGGTAGGATTTAACTTTATCTGATGTTTTTCCAGCATATCAAAAGTCTGATCAAGGTCCTTGATATGATACGAAGCCTTCTTGATTTTTTTAGCATATCGTCCACATAAACCTCTTTTTATACCTTTTTGCTCTTCAAGTACCCTGTTCACTAATCTCTGATAGGTCGCTCCAGCATTTTTGAGCCCAAAGAGCATTACATTATAGTAATAAGTTCCTTGGTTGGTGATAAAAGTTGTGTTTTCCCTATCTTTTGGTTTCATCTTAATTTGTTTGTATCTAGAGTAAGCATCCATGAAGCTTAAGAGCCCATGTCCCGACGTAGCATCCACCAATTGATCGATTCTAGGTAAAGGAAAATGGTCTTTTGGGTAAGCTTTATTTAAATCAGTGAAATCCACGCACATCCTCCACTTATCATTCTTCTTATTGACCATCACAACATTGGCCAACCAGGATGGATACTTAACATCCTCAATAAATTGAGCTTTTTAAAGCTTTTACACCTCTTCCTTAATAGATTGATTTTTCTCTGGACTGAAAAGCATGTGCCTCTACTTAATCAGCTTGGCGTCCTTATTGATGTTGATCTCATGGCAGAGGAAATTAGGATCAATCCAAGGCATATCCCCATGGCTCCATGAAAATACATTTCTTCGTTGCCTGAGAAACAAAATCAGCTCCTGTTTAAAGACTGGATCCAAAATTGAGCCGATCTACGTAGTCCTCTCTGTCTTTTCGTCATCCAACACAATGCTTTCAGTAGCTTCCACAATCTACCCTTTGACTAACTTTATCTCCTCTTGAGGATCTAAAGTTTCGACTTCATAGTCACTATTGGTCTCAATAGTATCCACCTAATAAGTGGTGGTATTTTTCTTTAGTTCAATCAAGTCCTCTTGTTTGGCCTAGGAATAGTAACACTCTCTAGCCACCTTTTGGTCACCTTTTACCACTCTTACCCCAAAGTGAGTTAGAAACTTCAAACATTGATGGACTGTTGATGGTACAACTTCAAACTTCTTTAATCCTACCCCATCCATGATCACATTATAGGCATATTGGACATTTTTATCCATCATAAAGAAGCATATTTTCTCCATTAGATTTGTTGGCCTGGTGTCGAACAACACCTTTAGCTGGACTGTCCCAAGAGGGTAAACTTTTTCACCTGAGAAACTGATTAATGGCCTGTGATAAAGTTCCAGTTAGCTGAGTTTCAAATCCGAACTCTGAAGACATGGGTAAAAAATAATATTCATCGGGCTCCCATTATTAATCAAAACCCTGGCGATAACGACATCCTGGATCCTAAATTTGATGACCAATGGATCATCATGGGGATAAAGTACCCTAGAGATATCGTTCTTAGAAAACTCGATTATCAACCTATCTTTGTTATCTTTCCTAGGTCGATCATCTTCGTTCAGATTGATTTTTTGGATATAAGAATAGGCTTGTGCCTCATTCAGGTAAGCCTTCCTTTCGACAATGTGGTCGCCTCCTCCTGCATCCCCACCTGTAATTACATGACAGTTAAAGGAGCCAAAACTTATCATGGCTACCTCGCATTCTGACTACTTGGGCTTCTTTAGGAGGTCAGGATCATCCTCATAATTATCTTCATGGTTTCTCTTCATGTCATCTCTGGGCTTGCATGGAGAATTTTACCTTCCTCTTACTTCTCAACCTTCTTACCGATCAATAAATTTATTCTTTTTTCCTTAACGAATAAGAGATTCCACTTTATTTTTCAAAGAGATATAGTTATCTGTTGTATGATCATGATCCTTATGGAATTCAAAATATTTAGACTTATCCCTCTTGTTAGGGGGTGCAGGCCATTGAAAATCCTTATTGTGTTTGATTTCCTCTAGGATATGGTGAATGCTGATACTCAATGGAGTATAGTTTCCATATTTTTTTAGCTTGTCCTGCTTTTTTGACTCCTACTTCTTTTGGTCCTTCTTATCAGGCTTTGTGACTGGACTCTATTTTACGACCATCACTTCCTCGGCGTTCATTATCTTTCCTATGTTAGCCATGAGCTCAATTATAGTTTTAGGAAGATCTTTGGCAAGAGCATAATAAAACTTCTCAGGAAGTAAATCACTCATTAGAGCAATGATGGATGTTTTCTCCTTGTAATCAACCACTTTCTATTTCTCATTGTTAAAACGAGTGATGTACTCCCTGGTAGTTTCCCCTATTCGTTGCCTTACGCTCAAAAGATGGGTTACTCTTTTTACCAGCTTGGCTTCGAAACAAAAATTGCTAATAAATAGCTCGGCAAGCTAGTTAAAGTTGGTAATTTGTCCTCGGAGCAAGTTATTGTACCATCTGGGCATAACTCGTAATCGTACTTGAGAATTCTCTACATCTCATCTCATCGGGGACTGAATAAATGTCATTGGAAGCTTGATATTACTCAATATACAGAACTGGATCAGTTTTGCCATCATATTTGCGGGTGACCACAGGAGATTTAAACTTAGATGGATCAGGAAAATCTATAATTACCTGAATAAAAGGTGATCCTTTAACAAAACTCTGCTACAAGCGATTCTTTACTTTCTCCATCTCTCCTAGTTGATCTTCCAATCGCTGGATTGATCCTTTCTATGAAGGATTGCCTGCATCAGATTTGTGTGAAGAAGCTCGACTGTCCCGATTATGTGTTTGCGCTAAGACCTCTTCCTGAGAAGTCTGGTTGGTGTGTACAAATCTTCATACTCTTGATCTTGACCTGATTGAAGTTTTGCGATGTTCACCTGGATGTTTCGTTGTTCCGAATAATGCTCTAGGAGGGCTCCTATTTGATCGGGGTCCCAAACGATCAAAAGGCAAAGGTCCGCTTAATCTTTCCAGGACGTTTGGCCTTTCAGGTGAAAAAGAATGTCCATCATAGAACTTTGATGATCTTATTGATGAACTGACTGCCGGATGATAAGTCCTACCATAAGAGGATCAAGAATAGCTATGTCGACTATGCCTAGGAGGTGGAGGCGGCATTTCTCACCTTAGCGATAGAACAACTAGATGTTTGGATAAGGGGGAGATCTGGCTTGTAGCGACTAAACCAATTGTCTCATTGACTCTTGCATAGCATCTTGGCCTCTAGCAATACTGGAAAGGATTCCATTTAGGTTGCCCACTGTAAGCGGAGCAGATGAAATAATCGGGTTGCCTTCATTTCTGGCACTGAGATCTGGATCATTCATTTTTCCCTGAATAAGGATGTATGAGATTAAGAATGGAAATTAGACACACATTTTCACAAACGGTGCCAATATGTTGATGTCAAAAATGGATTTGATCGAAATTTATAATCATAGATAATATATATAATTATAATGAAATAATAAACGAGTGACACAGGATTTCAAAGTGGTTCTTCTATGTAAGAAAACCTATATCCACTGTTATGGTATTGATTTCAGAGATTACAGAAAGCTAGGTACTCTTGTAAAGAAGAAAAACCTAGAATTTGTTCTATCTTACCTTTGATGAAAGGGATACAATGTATTTATAGTGACCCGGAGATCAAGGTTTGGAATGTCAGGGGATGGAATGCCTTTATACATTTAAGCATTTACACCCGTACGTAATGAATATGATGGTTAGTTGTGTGAACCACGTGTGGTAAGACCATTGGTATGGTGATGCTTCATTGGCATTAATGGTCGACATCATTTATAATAGTTGGAATGCCTGCTGAGCTACTATCTGCTGACTAGGATTTTGGCCACGTAAGAGGACATTTGTTAACTTTTGATTAGTACACATAGGTGGATAAGTTTTGGTATCAATAATATAGATTGGACAAAATGAAAGAACGAATCACAAATATATGATATGATAATCAAGGTCAGGAAGACTCGAATCACAAATATATAATATGAAAAAAAATAGGACAGGAGGACTTGAATCTCGGATTTCATCTGAGACGTCTACGTAACCTAAAAAGGCATCAAATTCCACGTAGTTCACATACAACATGGTGGTTGAGTTTATCCCATAAATCCAATCGGGGACTTTTCTTATATGTGTGTGTAGAGAAAAAGGATGTCTTATTGTGAGAAAATGTAATGAGAAATCTCCTCGTGGAATTTACAAGAAAACTCTATTTTTTCTCATTTTTTGGGTTTTTTTTATAAAAAATATACTATATGCAATACTACTAATAAAAAGGTTGGATATTCATATGTACGATACAAAAAAGATGAAATGCTAAGATAAGAATTAAGTAATTAATGCAAAAATAAGATAATTAAGAGAGAGTGAAAGGTTTGGACCTACTTATGAAGATCTAAGGTTGATATTGAAGGGTTGTTCTTGCAAGTGGTGAAGGTGATAGGAGAAGAGAGAAGGGAATTTTCCAAACAGGGTAAGTAAAGGATGGAAAAGGAATGTGGGGGAGAGGTTTTAATATGGAAACCACGCTGACTTTGAGAGAATGTTGCTGAGATCACTGAGAGGGATGTTTCTAAGGTGTCTATCAAAGTGAGCTCATGTCCTACTTATATAAGGTCAAGGGGGTTCTGATCAGCTTTATACTTGACTTGTCTATCGGTAAGCAACCCTAGACACACTGCCGATAGGCAAGAAAATGGGTTTTCCATTTGGTAATCTCAGGTAGATTTTTTTATAAAATGGTCGTAAAATGCAATTCATAATTCCGAATCGCACACGGGATGAACCTTTGGAAAGAGAATTTAAAGACCATTAAGAATACATAGGCGATAAAATGAGTATCGAAAGCTCCGAACGGTCTTTTAGATAAGAGGGTAATAAATCATTTTTTTGAACTGTAAGGCCAATTAGTGCACAGGACGAATCGTTAGAAAGGTTATGCAAGGCTCTTTGATGTTATAAAGAGCTTTGTTCGGTTAGGATAGTTAACTAAGGTTAAACAGGGCTTGAAGAGCTCGATGACCCTTCAGAGTAAAACGGGTCGTTCGTACCCTAAGGTTTATTTGCACATGGGGTGGACCTTTGGAAAGGGTATTCAGATCCCTTCAAAGATTCATTCAGTCCCATTCGAGCTGAAGAGTTGAGTAGAGTTAAATGGATCCTGGGACTGACCAATGATCTCTAGATCAGTTTTTGGGAGAAAATGGTCCATTTCGTCCGAACTGACAATTAAACGAGGATTCAGGGACTTTTGAAGATCCAATGAGTTATCGGCTAGGTGAAAGAGTTGATCGGTAATCAAACGGGGCCCGAGAGGGCCTCGTGTCCTCTAAATCAGTACTCGGATTATGACTTAGGGTTTATGGTAAGGGAAGAAGTGCTAGGGACCTAAGGAGATTTTTAGGGGGTCCTAGAATATAGTGTCTACAGAGCCCCTAGACGGGTGAGCATGGAATGAGTGAAATCCATTGAATAGACACCACATTGACATTGGAAAATAGGTTACTTAAGGTCAATTATGCGGACCAACGTTATAAGGGTCATCGGTTCAAAGGGTTGAGGTCGATTCTGAGGACCAAAGGTTTTGCTGGTGATGACCGATTCAGGGGTAAGGCTAGTTCTAAGGACCTAAAGTTATGGGGATCGATTCTGCGAGTCAAGGCCAATTTTGAGGAACCAAAGTTGTGGGGACCGGTTCTACGGGTCGAGGTCAATTCTAAGGACCTAAAATTGTAGGGACCAATTTTGCCAATCGAGTTCGATTCTGAGGACCTAAAGTTATAGGGATCGATTCTGCGAGTCAAGGTCAATTCTGAGGCCCTAAAGTTATAGAACTGATTCTGCGAGTTGAGGTAAATTCCGAGGGCCTAAAGTTATAGGAATAAATTCTACAGTTTGAGATCAATTCTATGGATTTAAAATTATGACGACCATTTTTTTAGGGTCAAGATCAATTTTGAGGACCTAAAGTTGTAGTGATCGATTTTATAAGTCGAGGTTAATTCTGAGGACCTAAAGTTAGTAGAGACCGATTCTACGAGTCGAGGTCAATTCTGAGGACCTAAAGTTATGACGAGCATGCCTGAGGGTCGAGGTCAATTCTAAGGACCTAAAGTTTTAGGGACTGTTTCTGCATGTCAAGGTCAATTCTAAGGACCTAAAGTTATGACGATCGTTTCTGCGGGTCGAGATCGATTCTGAGGACCTAAAGTGATGAGGATTGTTTCTCGGGTCGAGGTCGATTATGAGGACCTAAGGTGATGACGACTGATTCTGTGGGCCAAGGTTGATTTTGAGGATCTAAGATTATAAGGATCGGTTCTTCGGGTCGAGGTCGATTCTGAGAACCTAAGATTGTAATGCAGGCAGTTTCTCTCTTATGAAACTTTTAAATTATATTGGTGATGCAAATGCATCTGTGCTTCCTCTGGGGATTTGTGTTGACACATCTGACTCGTAAAGGTGTGTCATTTATCTGAAGCGATGCCTACCAGTTGGCTTTCGACGAGTTGAAGGAGAAGTTAACTTCAGCACTAGTTTTAGCATTACCCAGGCCAGGAGTGGAGTATTTAGTCTACACTGATGCGTCCTTATAAGAACTTGGGTATGTACTGCAACAGGATAGTCAGGCTATATCTTATGCTTCCCTTAAGCTTAAGCCTCATGAGAATAATTACCCCACCCATGACTTGGAGTTAGATACAGTCGTGTTTGCTCTTCAGATTTGGAGACATTATCTCCTGGGGGAGAAATCCCGTTTATTCATGGACCATAAGTCCCTACAGTACCTCTTCCCACAGAAGGAACTGAACATGTGACAACGTAGATGGCTTGAGTTCGTGAAGGATTATCAGTTCGATATCCAATACCACCTAGGGAAGGCTAACGTGGTAGCAGACGCGTTGAGTCATAGGCCAGTAGGTGAGGTGGCCGAGGTGTGAAAAGCAAAGTGGAAGGAGTTGGGACACCAGGACACAGTGGCCCGATCATTCATGTCTGTGATGACAGTTACACCCCAGATTATTACGAGAGTGGTACAGGCCTAGGCAGCAGACCCGTTTTGTCAAGAGTAGATAGTACGATTACTAGCAGAGGAAACTGAGTCTTATACCGTTAGTTTAGACGGGGGCTTACGCTTCAATAGGAGGTTAGTTATTTCTGAGGGGGGGAGACTTGCGACATGAGGTAATGACAGAGTTGCATGGTTCGCGATTCGCAGTACATCCTGGTGGGGATAAGTTGTACAAGGATTTGAGGTGACAGTATTGGTGGAGCGGGATAAAGAGAGATATTACCGAATTCATTTCGAAATGTGCTACATGTCAGCTAGTAAAAGTGGACCATAAGAGGCTGGCAGGACTTTTACAGCCATTAGAGATTCCTATATGGAAATGGGATAGCATTTCCATGGACTTCATCACGAGATTACCTACATCGCCGAGAGGTCACGACTCCATATGAGTGATCGTGGATCGGTTGACAAAGGTTGCTCACTTTCTGCCAGCCCGGACAGACTACACTACGGGACAGTATGCCCAGATCTTCATAGCTGAGATAGTGAGACTCCACGGGGTGCCTCTCGATATCGTGTCCGATAGGGATAAAATATTTGTGTCACGGTTTTGGGAGAGTTTCCAGAAATCCATGGGAACGGAGTTGCAATTGAGTACAACCTATCACCCACAGACAGATGGGCAGACCGAGCGAACGAATCAGATATTGGAAGACATGTTACGTATGTGCATCCTAGACTTTGGAGGTGGTTGGGAAACAGTATCTTCTATTGGTGGAGTTTGCCTATGATAACTCCTTCCAGTTCACTATTAGCATGACTCCATTTGAGGCGTTGTATGGTAGACCTTGTCGTTCCCCAGCATGTTGGCTAGAGGTGGGGGATATTAAACTTCTTGGGCCGTAGGTGATTCAGGATACCTCGATGAGGATAGAGATGATACGGAGCCGTATTCGAGTAGCTCATGACCGACAGAAGAGTTATGCCGATGCCAAGAGGTTCTTTAGAGAGTTCAATGTATGGGGGACCAGGTGTTTCTCAGAGTATCTCCTATGAAGATATTATGCATTTCGATAAGAAAGGGAAGTTGACGCCTAGATACATGGGGCCATTCCCTATTATCGAGCAAATTGGACCAGTTGCGTATAGACTTGGGCTATCGGAACACTTGCATTTGGTCCATGACGTGTTCCACATTTCCTCACTGAGGAGATATCTTCGAGACGATTTGGCCCATACTCACATTGCATTAGAAGATATAGATCTGCAGACAGATAGTTACTATGAGGGGGGATGATTGATATTCTAGACCATAGCGAGAGGAAACTGAGGTCGAAGATAGTACCGTTAGTACGTGTTCAGTGGCGGCATCATAATGTCGAGGAGTCTATCTGGGAGCGCGAGGATGAGATGCGCGAGCATTATCCAGAGTTATTTTTGCCAGGTATATTTTATTTCCAAATTTGAGACAAAATTCTGTTATTAGGGGTGAAGTACATAATACCCCGTAATTTTATTAATTTTATTTAATGGGATAAATTAAATTAAATGGGAATTAATTTGGAAATTAATCCGAACTTAAATACTAGCGAGATGTGAGTTGGTATTTGATTATGATAAAAATGTCGAATATTATTGGGTATAAATGGTAATATCTGATTATTGAAATTATTAAAATTGTCGCGAGTCATAAATACGACAATTCGGGAAATTAAGTTGGGACGCGTGTGTCAGTCACGCCAGGAATCAATTGAATTAGATTTAAAAGTAAATTATAATTTTATCATCTGTATGATCATTTTGAGTGTGCTAACATGTCCGAATGGGTCAAAATAATCAGAAAACACTAGTCGGGGGTTTAGTTTGGGTCCGGGGGCCTTTTTAGGCCAAACCGGTAACCCGGGAGGGTATTTTAGTCATTTTAAATTTTAACGGATTTGGACCCACAAATTTTAGGGTTTATTTAGCAGCTATTATGAGGGCCATTATCATCGAAAAAGAAAGAAGTGGGAACCGTGAGAAATATGAGAGGTTACAGGAGGGTTATAAGCCATAACCACCACCCACCACCACTTTTCGACGGAAATTGTGATCGGAGAAAGGGAGAGAACTAGACTTTAATATCACCAGCAGATCAGAACACCAATTATAAGGCAAGTGATTTGATTTCATTAAGTTTCAGCAAATATATTATCCATGTAGATTAGAATTGAAGGCTAGACTTGAAAGATTGATAGTTTCGTGAATTAGGAGAAGAAAATCTTGAATATGGGTAGGATTTGCATATAGTTAAATTCTAGAACGAATAAAGATTGAAATCACAACCTTAGTAATAGAAATACCGAATTAAAATTTAGTTTTGGGTTGTCTTGATTTGGAAGAAACTAAACTAGGGTTGAACATGAAAAGTTTGATGAATATATGGATATATATGTTGTTCTTGAGATGATTTGATTGTTCTGGAAAGTTAGAAAGGTGGTAATTAGGATGGTATAACATGTAGTACGTTTACTTTGGAGAATGGATTCATGTAATGGAGATTGGAGAGAAAACGAGGGCTAAAAGCGCAGAAAAATGTGGGTTGTAACTGTTCAATCGATCGATCGACATTCATGATCAATCAATAAACTGGATCGATCGATCGACATTCATGATCGATCGATTGACCTCCCCAGAAATCGTGATATTTTTCCCCTTTTTGAATTTAAGAAATTCCGACACTTGGAAGTTATTGGTGGGGACCTTTTGAACACATTTAGATTTAAGTAAGACCAGTAGGGGTGTGTTTGGGATCCGGATTTTATCAGAATTGAATTAAGACTTTATGTTAGACTTACTAGGGTCCGACGAGTGAGGTGCTATTAGAGATTGCGAGTAAATGAATTAAATCTATATAGTTGATAATCTAAGGTTAGAGACAGAAATATGAACCTTAAGAGTATTGAATTAATATGTGGGAATAATAGGAGACTTAGTAACCTTTTCGATTTGGTTTTAAGTACTTGAAACTATACGAAGTGAGACGTATCGGCGAAATATATTATATATAATCCAGAAGTATGATAGTGTACGATTTTGAATTAATAGTATAGGGTTGAGAACATATCTTTAATAATATTATAAGCTATCTAAGTTGTATGAATGCGTAGTATATGGATTATTATGTGTATGACATACCTACCATACTTGCTATCACGGGAGGTCGGCTTTCGGAACATGGCCATCTAATCTTTGTGTGCCTACGGGGGGATTTAGATTGGTACCTCAAGGACATAGGGTTGTGAATGACTTATTTGTGAGTTAATAAGTCTGCTGACCATGGGAGCGTAGGTATGTGCATGACCCATGGGTATGTGAACTATGTTCGCCTCCAATATGTGTGATTTTTCTTATTGAAACGGTTCCCTGAGAGATTCGAAATACGTAGTCCTTATGTACGTGATATATCGGGATTCGATAGCAGAGTATGTGTGCACCGCAGCTTAGCCTAGGGGTGCCCTATTTGTATATTTGTGCTGAGAAGAATATACTAGTGATTATAATGGACTATTTGTTAAAGTGTGAATATAAATTATTGAGGCATTTTCAATGGGATTTAAAATGAGAATTTTCTATCATAATTGTTATAAATAAATCTTATCAGTGGAAAGGTGAGTTACCCGGAGGATATGTTAGAACGATGTGAATAAACCCCTATATTATTAATGTGAGGACAGGAAGTGGTACATACTAGGTAGTGAACGACATAACTATGACGGGTTAAGGATACATGTTAGGAGTGCACAGTAGTTGATGGGTGAGAAACTCATGTGAGAGCACGTAACTAACATGTATATAATATTCACTGTTTAATGCAATTAAACACTTGCTATTTTTAACTGTTTTCACCTCGGGCTCTGACCCGTTTGCTTTCAAATCTATTTTTCTTATAAAACCTTTTAGGTTCCCACCCACAGGGACATCAAGCATAGGATTTCCATTCTATTGACGTGATGTAGCTGCTGTGGAAGTTACAGGATCTCGATAGTAGATGCCTCCACATTCTACATTGATTCTCTTTCTGAGTCATTTATCTGTTAGGGCATCTCGCCCCTTTCCATTTAGAGACAGCTTTTTCATACTTTTAGTTTCATTTCAGTTTTGGAGTTATTTAACTATTTAGACTTTGTATTTGATTTTTCTTTAGTATTTGGATTATTCAGAGGAGTGTTACTCCAGACTCATTTATTATTCCATTATTATTCTGTTGTGATTGTGGTATCGTTAGCTAATAATTTAATTGGTTGCATGTTAATTTAACTAAGTAAAATTTGACAAAATATTTTTTAAATATTAGGTGGCTAGTAATTGTTTAAAAATGTTTTCGACAGTGATGTTATGAACTGAACCAACTTGACATTTTGTATTAAATTGAATAAAGGAGTAGCTACCCGGTATTTAATTAGTTGGGGTGTCATAGGAAAACAAAGGGTTTATTGGTAATTTAATTAAAGCGAAAAAAAATTATGTATAAAAATGTTAAGGAATATTTTTACACCAATGTGTGTGTGAAAATGAATTGATTCCTAAGCGTGAATGAATTTAGTATAAATCACACATGTGTGGATAAGGGACTTAAAGAGGAAAAGAAACCAAATTTTCAAGTGTTAATGGAAAAACGGACGGTAAAGTTCGAGTTTTGGCTTCGTCCGGGTAAAAGTAAAGAAATGGAATAATGCGGACGTTCTGTAAAAATGTTAAAATGCATGAAAGGAACTCGGATGACACCGGGACAAAGCAAGAAGGGCCCGGAACCCTTGGGTGAAAAGCCCTAAACCATTGGTCAGAGTATATGGTGCGCATAGCCGGCAATACGGAGCCCGTGGAAGTATGCGTTATTGGAAGATTTCGAGAAAAAGTTAAATGAAACAAGGAACACGAATCGACAGATGGGTTGTGTGGTGAATTTGTAATTACAACCTAACTTGAACGAGTGAAACGAATATGTCGATAAAGGCTAAATGAACAAGTTAATGCGTAAACCTACTAATGTCCATAAGATAAGGAAAAATGGTAAATAAGGTGGATAAATGGGTGGTTAGGCAACCTAAATGGTGAAACCAATATTTAACATAAGAGTGTGTCAAAAAAGGATTTTTTTAAGATTAAATGAGTATTTTCTAACACGGTGAATGCGTGCGTTGAAATGTTGATTTTTAATGAAAATACTAAAGGGTATTTGAATGAAAAAAATTAATAAATTCCGGTAAAGGAATGGTATTGCTAAATTAAGTGTAAAGGTTTCAAGTGTTGAACCAAGTGTGTTAAATAAAGTGGGAAATGTCAAATACGAACAAAGAAAACCTTTAATAAGATTAAGGTCAATTAATCTGGGTAAATGAGGTTTTCGAAAATAAATTGATTAATGCATTGGTACATGTATTTTTCAAAGGTATACATATATAGATATATACATAGTTTCGCATGCATGTGGTTGTAGCATGTGAGTATTCCTTTCTGCCATTAGTTTCTATACTGTTTGTATAAATCCCACTGGGCATAGGCTCACATCTCCACTTTGTTACGTCAAGTTGGGAGCGGTTTCGTATTTTGAGGGCGTTTTACAGGTAAGTATATTTTATTTGTATTACGTTAATAGCTCTGTTTACTTGAACTTCGGGGTGCTCCCCTTGGTCCCTCACGTAGTTTACCTTGAAATTGGAATCGTATGTAAACAAGTGAAACACTAATTTTAAATAAAACTCGACTAACAACATTATTTAGGTTGTTCCATTGCACTTCACACCTAGTGACTCGATTCGGGTCAGGTTGACTCATGGGTAACCCAAAATCCAGGTCGCGTCGTTACACCTAGAGGAGGATGCAGTTTAGTTATTTTATTTTGACATGTTCTCCCCAACTATTCCATTTATTTTAGTCAGACTTTGTATTCAGGTTATTATTATGTTGGATTATTATTTTGGATTTGGTATTTATAGCGGATAGTTTATTCGACAAGTCTTTTATTTATTTATTTATTTATTCAGTTTTGATTTAGACCTATGATTGTGTGAATGGTTTAATTTATATTTTTCGCATGGTGTTATTGTTTAATAAAAAGATAAAAAATTGCCACTGGCTTTTTAAATACTAGGTGATTAGCAAGCTTTAAAAAGTTTTCGACAGTTATGCTAAGAATGAACCAAATGAGTAACCTCTTTTAATATAACAAATGGATGATCACCCAGTATTTAATTGGGCGGGGTGTCACATATAGTATCAGAGCATCAGGTTCCAGAGTCCTTAGGATCTGTGCGACTTTTCATATTTCAGCTTAACATTCTTTGATATAGAGCCCTATTGCAGGATTGTTGTATTCCTCATTACGTATGCGTATTTACAATCTTCAGCTGATTACTTTGTATTTTTAGTGAACTTATACATATTTCAAATCTCATTTCAGATGCCGCCTAAGAGAGGATGTTAGACTAGGGCAGCAACGAGGGTTGAGGTGAGAGAGGCTCAACAGGAGCCACAGGTATCGTGACCACAGCCACCGCCGGAGATGATCTCTATTGCACAGGTGGCCGAGATCATAACACGGGCAGTTAATTCGGCAATGACTGCAATGGCACAACCCTTTCCACAGAATAAGCCATAACCATTAGTGGAACCCGACGTTCAGCCCACCCGAGGTCGTCAGATTAGCAGAGAGCGAGAGAAGTATTTTATAAGGGTCACTCACTAGAGTTTTACCATAAACATCTAACATTTATCATATATAATATAAGCAACATCTAATATATAATATAAGCAACATCTAACATTTATCATATGTAAATAACCAACCTTTACCATAAACATCTAACATTTTATCAATAACATTGTTCATTCAAGGGAATAACATCAAGAAGAAAAATAAAACTCATCATAACTATAATGAGCAAAAAATAATGGTTTAGGGAAAGTATAATAAATTGAACTGTTACCTTGAGCCTAATTTAATTCGTTGGAAAGATGACAATTTCATAATTAAAACTCGGTGTTGTAATCCCGAATTATACGTATGCCTATTTTGGTAATGATTAATAAAAAAATGAGGTGATTTAGGCCTGAATCAAAGCCTTACAAATTATTCCAAAATTTTACTTTGGTTCGTGGTTTTTATGATGAGGTTTTGATCTTAATTCAGGGTTGAGATACCAACTCACTTATTTTTTGAAAACATTAGTAACTGTTTATCGAATTTTTACATTGGGTAAAATTGTTCCATGCTTGGTTTTAATCAAGTTAGGGTTCCTTGTTTTGAAGTTTCACAAAATGTTTTCATGTATTTAATCAAAAACTCCAAGAATACTAGTTATATACATTTTATTATTTATAATGTAAATAATATTGAGTACCAACTTGATTAAATGAGTTTTGATGATGTTTTCATTCTTATTTTTTAAGATTTTAAGGTTTAGATGTTTAGAAGATAAATGGTTATGAGGTTTATAGAGAAGGAAGGAGTGTTAAAAATGGAACTTTTTAACTTTAAATAATAGGTATCCACTAGATAGTATTATAGAGTTAGGAATAGGTTTGTTTGGTATTATTGGTGGTCAAATTTGTGTACCATTCAAACTTCATAAATGTCCTACATTGTTAGGTACCTTCGAATTTATTTGGTGGTGTTCCTATACATTTGAGTTGATGTATGGGGTTATAGTTTTTCGTTCACAAGGTGGAGATTTGTAGAGTTTTAGCTAGAAACTTCTGTCCAGAAATACTCTACCCAAACTCGTGACCTTATTTTTCTACAATGAAGATTTTCTTTATTGTAGCAATGTAGGTCAGAGATGGTCAATCATTTGGAGGAAATTTGTTGTGGTGCTCACGGCCAGCGAAGCCAAGTTCGATACAGTGAACCAGTAAAAAAATAGCAGGAAATGGGTTTTTGTAAGGACACATTTCTCCGTTTGAGTCCTAATATAGTTTTGGGTCAATTCCGGACAAAAACATTTATTCATATGATTATGTTAATTGTAATATATTCAAGCCTATGAAGAGTTTGTTGAAGACGTAGCGGCAAAGAGTATAAAGCTTCATCAATATGCCGGGTTTGTGTGCCTCGCTTCTACGTTATCAATAGTGGTTCCATGCTCCCAAGGTATGAATGCATTAATATATATATAGGAGCTTGGAACATATTTTATATGGGTGTTAGGTTTATTTAAAAAAACTGTTGTTTATTTTCAGAAAGAATTGATTTAAACTTCAAATAAAGTTTATAAAGTTTTCTGGGTTAAAATTAGAATTTCTAACTTTTTGGAAGTTCGTTCGATATGTCGTTCAAACGAGATTGTCGTTCGAATGAGTTTGCCAACGAGTTCCCAAATTGAGTACTGTAACTTCGTTCGAAATGCCATTCAAATGAGATTTCTAACGAGTTCAGTTTTTAACACTCTGAAACTTCGTTTGAAGGTCGTTAGATTATTGTTCAAACGAGACTTCGTTCGAACGAGATTCCAGGCGGGAACAATTTTTGGCATTTTTTAACAGTTTTTACCCATGTTCTCCACTTCTGTCCCCACTATCTTTTCACAGCATAACTATGTGCGGGAATCATTTTTGAAATACGATATTTTTCATACCATACTAACTCCTAGAGAGTGTTTTGAGAGCAAAATTATAAAGAGAAAAATATCAAGTTTTGAGTGATAATTTTCAAAGTAAAATTCATCTACCACTCTAGTTTTCACCCATAGTTTTGTTTATCCAAGTTCACATATATATATACATCTTGCTTGGACTTTGGCACCGAGTTTTTCTCTACACCGAATTGAAGAGAAGTTTGGGTTTGCTTCTAAATCCCACAAAGAAGAAGAAGTTTTGCTGCGGCATTACCCACTTGGATAAAGGCTCCTTGTTTGGGTGACGGTGACCATATAAAGTCCGATCGGTGGGTTCCGAGACCACGGTGGAGCTCTGTGGTTATCCGCTAGGCAGAGGTTGTTACAAGAAGACACGTCGGGGCTTGAGAGGGATCGAGTCGAGTGTTGTAAGTCTTCTGTCTTGTAAATGTAAAATTCTGTACTTAGTGGATTTGAGGCTAGGGTTGTCCGAGGTTTTTTCCCGTTGTGGGTTTTTTTCTCGTACATCGCGGCCTAGTGGTTTCATTGTGTATTTTATCTTGTCCAAACTCACCTAGAATGCATGCTTAGGTAATTTATGATAAAATTTGGTTTTAATCACTATATGTTTAATTTGGTGCTAATTTAAATATTGAGAAATGTTTAGTAATTTAATTCAAGTCATTTAATTTAATTTGATAAAATTGGTTTGGCCTAATTTGAAATAATCGAAAAATATAACTTTGGCAAATTTATAGGATTTAGGTTAATACGGTTTATGTGAAATTCAAATTGTGTGTGTTTCATCATATTTCACTTGTGTTTAATTTTAATTTGAAAGAAGAAATTAAAATTTGTTTTAATTGAACCATCACAACGCTTCCGCATCGATTTTCATAAAAGAAAATATAATTTTATAAGAAATTAAAATTGGGGGCCCTACCGGCGTTTTCCAACAAGTGGTATCAGAGCCAAAGCGATAAATTATTTCGTTGAAGATCCTTTAAATAATTTTTGGCTAAAATGGATTTTTCCCCATTCTCAAAATTTCCTATTTTCGATGGTTCTAAATATGCGTACTGGAAACCGCGAATGAAATCGGTACTAAAATCTATCGATGAGAGAGTTTGGTTATCTGTAGTTAACGGGTGGTCTCCACCAACTCATTTAGGAGAAAATGAACGTGTTCCCAAATCGGCCGATAGATGGACTGAAAATGAGTTTAAACTTCAAAATTTTAATTCCCGAGGTTTAAATGCGTTTTTTAGCGCGGTCACACCGGAAGAATTCAAACGTATTATGACGTGTGAAACCGCTAAAGAAGCTTGGGATATTTTACAATTAACTCATGAAGGAACTAGTGTCGTTAAGGCTTCTAAAATCCAAAACCTCACCACTCAATTTGAAACCATCAAAATGAATGAAAAAGAAACTTTTGATGAATTTTATGCTAGACTTTCAGACATTGTTAATTCATCTTTTAACTTGGGAGAGAAAATAACCAACAACCGAGTCGTAAAGAAAATTTTAAGGTCCCTTCCCCATAGATTTATCCCAAAAGTGACTGTTTTAAATTCTTTACCAACTTTAGCCTCTACGAAATTAAAAGAGCTTGTAAGTGATTTACAAACCTATGAACTAGACATGTTTCCCTCTAAAACTGAAAAGAAAATAGAAAAGGGCGTTGCTTTAAAATCTCGAAAAGAGGTCAAATAAGTTGTAGAGAGCGAGAGTGATAGTGACTCGGAAGACATGGCCTTGTTTGCTCGAAAATTTAGAAAATTTCTTAAATTTAACAAAGATAAATTTAAAAATGATTTTAAGAAATTTGAAACTTCTAAGTATGACAAAGCCGAGAGGATCCCTAAATATCCTAACGAAAATTTAAATAGGGACGAGTAAAATAGGTGTTTTGGTTGTGAAGGGTATAGCCATAGGGCTTCTAAATGCCCCACTAAACTAAGGAAAGAGGGTAAGCGATCCATTTCATATAATGCGACCCTTAGTGATAGTGATGAGGAAGAGGGACCCGATTCCCTCACTAAGCCCAACTTTGTGGCTTTTATGGCTTGTCATGTGAGCTCTGATAATGAATCTTCCCATGAAGATATTCAAACTCATGGCACTTCCTTGGTCAAAGTTTATGAATCCCCTGTATTTGATGGTAGTGAGAGTGAACAAGAGAGAGAGAGTGAAAATGATGAGGTTAATGTGAGTGAGCTTCAAGTTGCTTTTCAAGAATTATTTGATGAATCTATTAAACTAAAAAGAGCTAATTTGAAGTTAGAAGCTAGTTTAAAAGAGCATGTCAAGGTCATTAATGATAGTATGTTGGTAGAAGACCTTAGGACACATGAGAGGACTCTTCGAGAGAAGCTTGAATATGTAGAAGGCGAGAGAGATAGCCTTAGAGGTTTAATGGAATCCTTGAAAAAGGAGATTCTCGAGTTCGAAGAGAGAAATGTTTTATTAGAGTCTAACATTTTAGAATTGCAAAATAAATTAAAAGACTCTAGTAATGTCAAATTTGATTTGGAGTGTCGTTCGGAAAAATTAGATAAAATCTTAGGAACAGTCCAAATTAAAAATGACATGTGTGGTTTAGGCTTCAATACTTGTAATGAATCTACTCATAAAGCCAAAACCAATATTTTAGGAGAATCTTCTAGGAAAGCCTTTAGAGATCATTCCTTAGGGGAAAAATTTTGACGTAATTTTACTTGTACTCATTGTGGTCGAAAAGGTCATCTTAGGAAAAAAAAATTTTATCTTAAATGAATTCCTAAAAAATCCCAACGTAAAGCAACCAAGGTATTAAAATTCCTACACCCCAAGATAGTCATTCTTCATTAATTTGGGTTAGGAAATCCGACTTGGTTGCCTTACAAAATAGGGTTTTTGATTCTCATTTACTTTCACATGCTTCCTCTCATGCTAAATCTAAAGGATGAATGTGTTAGTGTTTGCATACTTTAGCACTTGTACTTCATGATATATCATTATGCTCATTGTATGCTTGTTTAATCATTTTCTAGTCATTTCTTCATCACATATCTCATGCTAGAATAATGATTTTTTTTATCTTTTGTATTGTATTTCTTTCATTTTTGTTTGCATTAAATGAAAAATACAAAAGATTTTTGTTTCTTATTTGAGTTTTTATTTCTTGATAATTTAAGCTTAATGAAAAATTCAAATGTTTTTTGTTTGTCTTTTGAGTATATATTTTTTTAGGTTAATTTTTTTTTTCAAAAACTCAAAAAGTTTTTTTTGGTGTGTATTTTAATTTGACACACTTTATGTAGCATATTCTTGTGTTTGAATCCCATCTTTTACGCTCCCATGTGACTAGAACTTTTGGTTTATATTGTCAATCCTTATTATGTTCTTTACCATGCTTACATGGAGTAGTTGGATTTTGTGTTGATTAAATGGATTCTATTTTTTATATGCATCTCCTCACACATGCACAAGCTCTTTTGAAATTTTAACTTCATGTGTATATTTGAACTTTGTGAGGTGTTCTCCTACCAATCTTGTCATCTACATATTTATGACCTAGGAGGACTAGTGCATGACAAAATCCGTTGCACGTAAGATTTGTGTGAAAAAATAAAAACATGATAAATATAAATGTGCACAGGGAAGGGCTCCGAAAGGAATAAAAATCCTTTGCGATTGTAAGCCACCGTTTGAAATGGACCTAAAAGAAATACGTGATCCAAAGGCCTAAAAACAGAAAAATGGCACTAAAAGAAAAATAATTGCCAAGTCCTATGTTTAATTGATATATTCATTCAATATAAACGAATATATATGCTTCTTGAGGGAGATGGGATGGTATATCAACGTTTTGCACAATGTCCGTTTATCCTAGTGGTCTTTATTGTCATGACTCTATTTGGTTTGTAGAATCATCAAAACTCTAGGCTTGTATGCATTGTGTATGTTTGTTCATTGAGTTCAATCTATATTGTCACATGAGGCTATATTCAAATGTGATGAAGTTTGCAATCAATTGAGAACTCCGTGGACATGTTTTAAGTGATTGGATCTAAATTTAATTGTTATTATTTCACACCCCTACACTTCCGTTTCCATATGACACATTTTTGCCATACGAGGGTGCTAAACTTAACGTATTTTGTGTCATTTGTGTGTTTATATCTATATATATGTGCATGTTCATCATTGATATATTTAAATATATATATATATATATATATATATATATATATATATATATATGTGTGTGTGTGTGTGTGTGTGTGTGTGTGTGTGATATTTTGTTTGTCTTTGCCTTGTTTACTAGTCCATATAAGCCTATACTTCATTAGTGGTATCTATCTTGGTGCATTCTTGTTTGATATCACATGCTTAATACTTTATGTATCATATTGGTATCGTTTTCTTACATCTTAGTTGATATTCATATCTGTATGTGGATTAGTTGAACTTTTGTTGCCCATATGCGTTAACGGTCTAAACATCTTATGCATCATCATGTTTCAATGAATTTTATCCTTTGTCTATTCATGAACAAAAAGGGGGAGAATGATAGGGGGAGAAATGATCGTATTGTAACCTAGTTTGGGAGATTTAACATAGGGGGAGTCGCGACCTTCTTTGGTAGATTGTTTTGATAAAGGGGAGAATTAATTTTTGTGGGGGGGGGGGTATTTATTTTAATTGCTTTAAATACTTTGATATTCCCTATTCATTTGATAGTTTGCTTAAGTGTGCAGAAATACTTCTAAAGCGGCAACTTTCATTGGTAAAGTGTTTGATCCTTGGGTTTTAGTCAAGTTTGTGTGGGATGTTTTGAGTCTAGTAGAGCTTGACGGCCCTTTAGGATTTTTGTTTTGGTTTTTGTCCCAGAATAGCCAAAGGGGAGATTTGTAAGGACACATTTCTCCGTTTGAGTCCTAATATAGTTTTGGCTCAATTCCGGACAAAAACATTTATTCATAGGATTATGTTAATTGTAATATATTCAAGCCTATGAAGAGTTTGTTGAAGACGTAGCGGCAAGGAGTATAAAGCTTCATCAATATGTCGGGTTTGTGTGCCTCGTTTCTACGTCATCAATAGTGGTTCCATGCTCCCAAGATATGAATGCATTAATATATATATATATAGGATCTTGGAACATATTTTATATGGGTGTGAGGTTTATTTAAAAAACTGTTGTTTATTTTCAGAAAGAATTAATTTAAACTTTAAATAAAGTTTATAAAGTTTTCTGGGCTAAAAATGAGAATTTCTAAACTTTCTGGAAGTTCGTTCGATATGTCGTTCGATCGAGATTGTCATTCGAACCAGATGTCATTCGAACGAGTTTTCCAACGAGTTCCCAAATTGAGTACTGTAACTTCGTTCGAAATGTCGTTCAAACTAGATTTCTAACAAGTTCAGTTTTTAACACTTTGAAACTTCGTTCGAAGGTCGTTAGATTATCATTCAAACGAGACTTCGTTCGAACGAAAATCTCGTTTGAACGAGATTCCAGGCGAGAACAGTTTTTGACAGTTTTTACCCATGTTCTCCACTTCTTTCCCCCCTATCTTTTCACAGCATAACTATGTGCGGGAATCATTTTTGAAATACTATCTTTTTCATACCATACTAACTCCTAGAGAGTGTTTTGAGAGCAAAATTATAAAGAGAAAAAGATCAAGTTTTGAGTGATAATTTTCAAAGTAAAATTCATCTACCACTCTAGTTTTCACCCATAGTTTTGTTTATCCAAGTTCACATATATATAAACATCTTGCTTGGAGTTTGGCACCGGATTTTTCTCTACACTGAATTGAAGGGAAGTTTGGGTTTGCTTCTAAATCCCACAAAGAAGAAGAAGTTTTGTTGCGGCATTACCCACTTGGAGAAAGGCTCCTTATTTGGGTGACGGTGACCATATAAAGTCCGATCGGTGGGTTCCGAGACCGCGGTGGAGCTCCGTGGTTATCCGCTAGGCAGAGGTTGTTACAAGAAGACGCGTCGGGGCTTGAGAGGGATCGAGTCGAGTGTTGTAAGTCTTATGTCTTGTATGTGTAAAACTCCGTACTTAGTGGATTTGAGGCTAGGGCCGTCTGAGGTTTTTTCCCGTTGTGGGTTTTTCCTCGTACATCGTGGTGTAGTGATTTCATTGTGTATTTTATCTTGTGCAAACTCACTTAGAACGCAGCCTTAGGTAATTCAAGATAAAATTTGGTTTTAATCACTACATGTTTAATTTGGTGCTAATTTAAATATTGGGTAATGTTTAGTAATTTAATTCAAGTCATTTAATTTAATTTGATAAAATTGGTTTGGCCTAATTTGAAATAATCGAAAAATATGACTTAGGCAAATTTATAGGACTTGGGTTAATTTGGTTTAAGTGAAATTCAAATTGTGTGTATTTCATCCTATTTCACTTGTGTTTAATTTTAATTTAAAAGAAGAAATTAAAATTTGTTTTAATTGAACCATCACAACGCTTCCGCATCGATTTTCATAAAAGGAAATATAATTTTTTAACAAATTAAAATTGGAGGCCCTACGGGCGTTTTCCAACAGTTTTAATTTAGGGGTTTTGCCAATTTCTCCCATGTTTTCTTCCTTGTATAAATAGAACATTTTAGGTCTTTTAACCCTATGTTTTAGAGAATTATTAACTAAGATTTATTTATTTTTCTGTTGTATACACATTGAGAGGATTTAGGAGCTTGAGTGTGTTGTAACCCTTGTTGATTCAATTAAAGAAACAAAGCCATCATATGTGGTTGAAATCATATTAGTGAACCACATGCATCTTTTCTTGTGCTTGTTGGTATTTATTTTCTCTAACTTCCTCATTACTTTTTATTTAGTTTGTATTCTCTTGTTATCTATTAAAATTATTTTCATCTTGAATCTTGGGTGTGTATGAATCACTCCTTCAGGTAAGTATCCGCATACGAACTATCTCAAGTTTAGTTTAAAGTTCCCTGATGTTTTGAGTAATTGAATTTTTGGGGGAATTGTGACACTATATATAGGAAAACCAAGCTAGGAATAATTTCACAAAAGGGTGAAAATGGGAAGCCAAATATTTGATAAAATATCAATGATCCATATATAATGTTTCTAGAACTCAATATTTAGTTCAAGATTATTTGCATAACAATAATATTCATTTATCTTGATTAAAAGAATTGAAAGAGGTGCGCGTGCGTTCAAATTAAGAATTTATATAATTAAACACAGTTTAACCCAATTAAACCCTAAACATGCAAATATGTGTGATTGAATAAGATGTAAAACATGCTAGTACGATCAAACACACACAATTGAGGAAAAATCCCCCAAAGGGGCAAAAACCATCTATTTCATTATAATATTGTAAGGTACGATTTACACGGATTATAATGAAATACAAGGGTGACACAGAATTACCTGCAGGCGTCGGATATGTAGTTAGCGGCTGGAAGTTTCCCTTTCCAGAAGGGCAGTAATGAAGAAGAAGGTCGGTCTTCTCCACAAGGGTATGAACATCAAAAGAGTTTGTGTTCTAGGGTTTCAAAATGATTCACAAATGTTTTGGAAATTTGTGTGAATCAAAACATGAGTTTTGGTAACTCACAAAGATGAAGACTTTGAGTTTATGAACTCAGAAAATTTTGCGAAGAAGTCTGCCCGTAGTGGGTTTATAAAGGAATAACTTGGCCTAAAAAATCTGAACACGATCTGTTCAACTTTATCCCAGGCGGACCGGTCTGCCTCTAATGCGGACCGATCTGGGGGGTCGGATCGGTTTGTTTTCTCAAACCCCTATTCGGTTCGCTACCAGTCCGGGGTCTACTGGATCTTTAGCAAGAGGATCGGTCCGGTTTATGGCGGATCGGTCCGTAGGCGAACCGATTCTTTTAATCTGGGCGGACTGGTTCGTCCTGTCAGAAAAATGATTCCTTTCTTCTTTTGAAATTCGGATCCGTTGATGACGATACGATCTTGATTTTCTTCAACGATGTAACGTCTTATGACATACAAATTGATAATGTACAAAAATGTCCTTACAAATCTCCCTCTATGTCCATGCCGATACATACATAAAAACAAACATCCGAATTATCAAATTACAAAGTGCCTATACAAATCTACCCTTCCATGAACCCAAAACTGGAACGATACAAATGAATAAGACTTCAACGTTTGCTCTTCGAATCTTCAGGATTCTCAATGCTTTTCTTATTAGGGTGTGCAATTCAGAGATCATCAACTAAGTACCTACACACATGAGATAAAGCAAAATACCAAGTGACATATCGAGTTTGAAATGAGATAAACATAGATATCAAATGATGAAAGCATACTTTATCAAATCTAAAAAACTTAAAACTCTCCCAAAATAAATATGATAATTCTTTCTCCCCCTTTTTATGATGTCCCAAAATAGACAAATGTGAAGAAAAAAATCAAACAAGTAAAGTCAGGGAAAACAAACAACTATTTTTTAAAAAATTTCAAAATTTTCTAACAAAATAAACAAAAACCACACCATGAATGAACACAAAACAACCAAGTCGATGATAGCGTAAATGAACGGGTGTGATAAAATTCGATAGGAAAATCAATGCATACAATCACAACAAACGTGCACGATGAATATCGGATACTCCTAACGAATGAACTCAAAATCTTCCTATGTTGTAAAAAAGTGGTAATATGAAACCTTGACTCAATCAAATCAACAAATCAAAGCTCAGAGTGATTTCCACACCAATAACGTCCAAAACTGTTTCATGCTTTTTCAGGACTTTCAAGAAAGTGCAAACCTGTTTATATTCTCCAACCAAACTCCCTCAAATTTGTATTTTGAATAGAGGCTTTCTATATTCTCAAACTTTGGAGAATTGAAGGTGAAACCTAATGGCCCATAATTGGCATGAATTGCTTTTTATTGCCTTTATAATTTTGTCGGGGCTCTTTTAACCTCTTTGGACCTCGGATAATAAAATTTCTCCATTTTATTAGGTCCTTTTGAATAGTGGCTTGCTCAAAGAATAGATAATTACCTTTTGCAGCCCCTCTTTGTTCTTAAACAAACACTCAGTCTCACAAAGAAAAATGGTTTTTACATGCATTCCAATCTTGTCAAGTTTTATCGCATATTGTTAGTTGTATAGATAGAATTGAGATGGAAACACTCAAGCCAATATGAGATAGACAAGTACAATAATCAAGTAAAGTTGTGCATGTATGCAATAAAGGATATAGGAGTCAAACATGTAGGAAAATATCACTAATTACATCTCAAAGACTCCAAACAATATAAAGCACATGGATGAAATGATATAGCGTCTCAAATCTCTGTCAAACAGTCACATGAATATATGAAGTGAAGTTGTGACTTGGCTATCTTAAATTCTCATCCATAAAAGGTGCAAAACAGAAATCTTTTTGGATTTTTCAAAAGTTTTATCAAAATAAAATCTTTTTGTGCTTTTCTCAGAATTTTTCCTAAAAGAAAATCTTTTTGTATTTTTTTCAAAAGCAATATAAAAGGCAAAAAAAAATAAATACACGAGTGATACAATCTAGTAATAGGAATCAAAAGATATGGTAATGACAATGCATCCTATGCTAGACACGGACCACCCCCTCAGTCAACTGTGCAAATCCCCAAAGACTTCCTAAGACTCTCAAATCTAAGTGCATCTAAAGGGTTCGTGAAAATATCAGCTAACTGACGGTCGGTAGGAACGAAACTCAGAGATACGACCTTTTCCTCAACTAACTGACGTAGGAAGTGCTCGCGTAACCTGATGTGCTTTGTGCGCGAATGTTGGACGGGATTGCAGGATATGTGAATCACACTCGTGTTATCACAGGAAATGATCATGGTGTCCTGTGAAATCCCATAATCCTCCAATATTTGCTTCATCCACAAGAGTTGCGTGCAACAACTCCCGACGGCGATGTACTCAGCCTCTGCAGTGGATAAAGAGATGGAGTTTTGATTCTTGCTCAACCAAGAGACAAGAGCAGAACCAAAATAGAAACACCCACTAGAAGTTCTCCTACATCCATCTGCATCCCCGGCCCAATCGGCATCTGAATAGGCAGACAAACGGTCATCGGTATCAAAGGAATACCAAATACCGTAAGAGAGAGTCCCACTCACGTATTTAATGATACTTTTTAGAGCGAGTAAGTGTGACTCTTTCGGAGATGCCTGATATCGTGCACAGACTCCAACACTAAAGGCGATATCGGGACGACTAGCAGTCAAGTAGAGAAGACTACATACCATACTCCGATACAAGGTTTGCTCTACGTCCTTGCCTGAAGTGTCCTTACTAAGCTTGATAGAAGTACTCATAGGTGTACGTGCATGCTTAGCGGAGTCTAAACCATATTTCTTCACTAGGTCTCTAGCATAATTGGATTGGGAGATGAACATCACATCCTCTAGCTGATGAACTTGGAGACCAAGGAAGAAAGTAAGCTCACCTACCATGCTCATCTCAAACTCACTTTTCATCTCCTCCTCAAAGTGGTGAGCATGCTGGGAGCATGTGGATCCAAAGACTATGTCGTCCACATAGACTTGGGCAACCAAAATAGCACTGTCATCTCTCCTGACGAACAATGTCATATCAACTCCCCCTCTCTTGAAGCCATGGGCTAAGAGATAGGAAGTAAGCCTTTCGTAACAAGCACGGGGTGATTGCTTCAAACCATACAAGGATTTCCTCAGATAAAAAATGTACTCAGGGTGCATAGGGTATTCAAACCCTTTTGGTTGTTCCACATAAACCTCCTCCTGTAGAATGCCATTCAGGAAGGCACTCTTGACATCCATCTGATATAACTTAAAGCGCAGATGACATGCGATGGCGAGTAGTAAGCGAACGGACTCAAGCCTCGCAACAGGAGCAAATGTCTCTCCAAAGTCTACGCCCTCTATCTGTGTGTAGCCTTGGGCGACCAACCTAGCCTTGTTTCTGATTATGGTACCATTTTAATCCATTTTATTCTTAAAAATCCATTGGGTACCTATTACATTAGTATCACTAGGTCGGGGGACAAGTTCCCAGACATTGTTCTTTTTAAACTGAAGCAACTCATCCTGTATAGCAGATGTCCAGTGTTCATCTTTGAGTGATTCTTTGTGATTCTTAGGCTCGACTTTGGACGTGTAGCAAAGATGGCTAACAACATTCTCTAGCTGAGCACGAGTCTTGACCCCTAGAGTGGGATCGCCAATAATGGCAGAAGGGTCATGACTTTTGCGAACCCAAGCACGTGTGTCCCTTAGCACAGGAGTGGGGTCCACAGAGTGTGAGTGAGGGACAAGTAGGTCACTTCCAGAAAAGTCCTTATCCTCACACTGAAGGTTAGAATCAATAGCCGTCGGAGGTTCATCATCTTACACGGTGACGTTTATTGATTCCATAACCTTAGAGCTCTTCAGGTTAAAAACCCGGTATGCTCTGCTATTTGATGAATATCCTGGCAATATTCCCTCGTCGCTCCGTGAGTCAAACTTTCCTAATTGCTCTCTATCCCGTAGGATGTAGAATTTACTCCCCAAAATACGGAAATATGCCAGGTTGGGTTTCTTGCCAGTCCATAATTCATAAGGCGTCTTAAGTGTATGTGAATGCAAGTAAACCCTATTCACCGTGTGGCATGCAGTAGACACTGCCTCTGCCCAAAATCTCCTAGAAACCTTACGACCTAGAAGCATAGATCTGGCCATTTCTTGAATTATCCTATTCTTTCTCTCAACAATCCCATTTGGCTGAGGAGTCTTCACAGTAGAAAACTCATGTTTGATTCCTAGGCTGTCATAGTAAAGATCTACCTTTTCTTCCTTAAATACCGTGCCGTTGTCACTACGTATCATGTTAATAGTGACTCCGTGTTGATTTTGCAGGACACGGCACTTGGTCGTTAAAAATTCTACAGCATCGTATTTCTCTCTCAGAAAACCTACGATGGAGTATCTGGAGAAATCGTCTACCATCAAGAGGATATATCTCTTACCACCCAAACTATCAGTACGAGTAGGACCCATAAGATCCATGTGAATCAGCTCAAGAACTCGGGAGGTGCGAATAGAATGCAACTTTCTATGAGGGCTCCGAATTTGCTTTCCCAACTGACAGGGTCCACAAACCGTGGAAGTTGACTTTCCAAGAGATGGTAAGCCACGTACTAGGTCCTTTTTTACTAAACGAGTCAAATCTCTAACGTTCACATGACCTAGACATTGGTGCCACAAATCTATAGGAGTGATCGTGGCGTTGTTGCAGACAAGTGAGGAAGTAGGTACAGTCCCATAGCAATTATCCTCAGTCCTCACCCCTTGCACTAAAAGTTTATCGGCTTGATTATAGACATTACACGTGTCCCGGTCAAACTTTACTGCAAAGTTAGCATCGCACAGCTGGCTAATGCTGAGAAGGTTTGCTTTCAAACCTTTGACGTACAAAACATTTTCTAGCTTAGGATATCCTGGTAACTCCACAGTACCTCGTCCCATAATGCTATACTTGCTCCCTTCTCCAAAGGTGACTCTACCATCCTTATAATCCTCAAGGTGGGTAAAAAATGAGACATCACCTCTCATGTGTCTGGAGCATCGACTATCAAAATACCATTGTGAGGTATTATGTGCTTTGAGAGCAACATGAACAACAAGGGTTTTCTTATCTTTCTTAGGCACCTAAGAAGTGGTAACCTTTTGTTTACCCTTGTTGTTGTTGGTTTTAGCCGAAATGTGAGGAGCATTCACTAACGGCAAAGACATCAGTCGGAATTCCTCCATCAAACTCTGAGATGTGGTGGCTAAAAACTCAACACGCTCTCTCAGACTAGCAAATTCATCAATATGATATGGTGGAGCAGAAGTATGTCGTGTTTGACCCAAACTATAGCAAAACTTCCTAAGGTGGCCTTTTCTTTTGTAATATGTACAAAAGAACATAGTCTTAGGCAAACCTTGGTTTGCTTTTCTTGGTCGAACTCTCCTTCATAGATTTTGGCGATGACCATAAGGAGTAGTAGTGAACTCAGGAACTGGTCCAGGTGCAATTTGGAATGTGGAGGCACCATCATAACTAATTCCCCGCCGATTACCAAAACCTAAAGCGGGGCCGAGGAGCATCTTTCCCATCTTCCCAGATCTGTCCTCGATTTGTACCTTGACTTCCCGTGCTCTCTCCAGATCATGAGTAAGCTGGGCAACAAGGGCTTCAAGTTTCTTTCGAGTCTCCATGGAGGAATGAAGCTCACTCGTAAGACTAGCCACTTGTTTAGTCAAGTCCCCTCTTTTTTTCTCAAAACAACTTTCTAACATATCACAGGCAGACTCACTCTCTCTCAGTGCGGTGTAGGTGGAGGACACTTTCTCTCTCGTCTCTTCTAACTCTTCTTCTAACGCAGTGATCGTAAGAACTAACTCTTTGTTATGCTTTTTAGTTTTAAATGACTCATTATATAACTCGGCGTAGGCGCGTTGAAGATTACTCTCGCTCTCACTTGCGTCATACTCCCCCTCACTCACATCGCTCTCACTATCTAGGTGTCCATGTGAAGTAGCATCCTCATCGTCGTGAGGTGCACTAGGAGTACTCACATGACTTTCCATGAATGCGGTGAAGTTACGCTCATGTGGTGACTCATCTCCCGAGTCCACCGACTCGACCTCACTGTCGTAAGGACAGCCTTGCCCTTTTCTCTATTCAGACGAGTAGCACACTCAAACGCTCTATGTCCCCTACTGTCGCACTCATAGCATCTCTCACTGTCTTTCTTAGGAGGATTTTTAGCATCTTTCTCATTTTTCTTTTCAAACTTATTTTTCTGAAAATTCTTCTTATCTTTAAAATGTCCACTTTTCTTAAATTTGAGAATTTTCTTGAAGTTTTTAGCAAATAGAGCCAAATCATCTAAGTCAAAATCACACTCAGAATCAGAAGTTTCACTCTCTTTCTTTTTAGATGACTCTACTCTCTTTCTGGCCGTCCCCTCACTTTTTCTCTCTTGGGCATTAAGTGCAATTCCCTTATCTTTAGACCTAGCAGTTTTAGGGAACATATTAATTTCATAAGTTTGCAAATCTCCTACAAGTTCTTCCAATTTTAGCGTATTTAAATTACCCATAGAATTTAACACAGTGACTTTAGGGATAAAACGCTTAGGCAGAGAACGAAGAATCTTTTTAACAACTCTAGCATTAGGAATATGTTCACCAAGATTAAAGCTAGTATTAACAATGTCAGACAACCTAGCATAAAAATCATCAAAACATTCAGTTTCAAGCATGGTGATGGTCTCAAATTGAGTTGTTAAATTTTGCAATTTAGATTCTTTCACAGCATTAGTTCCTTCATGGGTAAGTTGCAAAACATCCCATGCCTCTTTTGACGTGGTGCACGTCATGATACGTCGGAACTCATCAGGAGTGATGGATTCGGAAATAGCACTCAAACCCTTAGAATTAAAAGAAGACCATTTAAATTCATCTTCAGTCCATGAAGTGACAGGTTTTAAATTGGTCAGGTTTTCAATATTGACGGAGGGAGGTGTCCACCCTCTTTCAACTAGAATCCAAACACGTTCATCTATGGCCTTTAAAACAGACCTCATGCGGGCTTTCCAATATGCATAGTTAGTCCCGTAAAAAACTGGCATTTTATTATATGATTTCCCCATTGAACACGCACTTTTTCAAAAAATCAATTTTTCAGAAAATTAATATCTTAGAAAAATTTTGCGGAAACTAAGAATACGCGATAGATTAGCGTAACCTGCTCTGATACCAATTTGAAAGAGGTGCGCGTGCGTTCAAATTAAGAATTTATATAATTAAACACAGTTTAACCCAATTAAACCCTAAACATGCAACTAGGTGTGATTGAATAAGATGTAAAACATGCTAGTACGATCAAACACACACAATTGAGGAAAAATCCCCCAAAGGGGCAAAACCATTTATTTCACTATAATATTGTAAGGTACGATTTATACGGATTACAATGAAATACAAGGGTGATACAGAATTACCCTCAGGCATCAGATCTGTAGTCAGCGGCTGAAAGTTTCCCTTTCCAGACGGGCAGCAATGAAGAAGAAGGTCGGTCTTCTCCACAAGGGTATGAACATCAAAAGAGTTTGTGTTCTAGGGTTTCAAAATGATTCACAAATGGTTTGGAAATTTGTGTGAATCAAAACATGAGTTTTGGTAAATCACAAAGATGAAGACTTTGAGTTTATGAACTCAGAAAATCGTGTGAAGAAGTCTGCTTAAACAAATCCCCGTAGTGGGTTTATAAAGGAATAACTTGGCTTAAAAAATCTGAACACGATCTGTTCAACTTTATCCCAGGCGGACCGGTCTGCCTCTGATGTGGACCAGTCTGGGGGTCGGACCGATTCGTTTTCTCAAAGCCCCTATTCGATTCGTTGCCAGTCTGGGGTCTATTGGATCTTTAGCAAGCGGATCGATCCGGTTGATGGCGGATCGGTTCGTAGGCGGACCGGTTCTTTTAATCTGGGCGGACCGGTCCGGCCTGTCAGAAAAATGATTCCTTTCTTCTTTTGAAATTCGGATCCGTTGATAACGATACGATCTTGATTTTCTTCAACGGTGTAACGGCTTATGACATACAAATTGATAATGGACAAAAATGTCCTTACAAGAATAAAGATTAATCATTTTAAAAACAATTATACGACGTAGGTTTAAAAAATGATATTGGAATCCACTTCACTAATAGCGGAACTTTGGGCAATAAACACGATAATTGATATTGCTTTAAAATTACTATTTAAATATTGAGAATGAAATGAGTTTTCAACTTGATTTTAATATGATTTGCAAGAACAATCCAGCATATCCACGCCACCAGATTTTAGATCCAGGATATCTATGACCTTCTGTGCCATATTTCAATAAACTAATTCATGTGTTGATGCCATGTTAATATGTTTTTTGTAATATGTATTTCTATCTACCTCCTACTTTTTTTTATCTTCTTCTAACAAAGGATCTTTGCAATATTCCTACACCGATGATAGCCAGAAGAATCACTTTTATATATTACCTCTATTATAATAAAGCTTCATTTTTCTTTTGAAAAAGGGAAAAATATTTTTCAAATTTCACCTCTTAAAAATGATGAATTTCTTGATTACAATCCATGAATCTAGATCATGAATTTAGATAATGTTGTGTTAGTTAGGTTGTTCGAATTTGTAACTTTCAAAATCATACATAATTTTATATAAGTAAGATTTATTTAGAACACAATGAGTAATAATTAACAAAAATGAGTTAATTGAAATTAGTTAATTGGTATGGAGACACAATTTGAGGACACTAGACCAATCGAGGTATTTATTAATAACACGATAACACGTGTTCCCCAAATCATGTATCCATCACTCTTTAAATTAGTTGTTGCTGGGTGTTGAGATTTGAGAAAATGTACGGGTATGAGATGATTGCACCAATTCTTAATGTGATATATTTTTTTTGAAATGTAAGTTAATAGAATATAATAGCATTATTTTTTTAATTTGTTTATTTTATATTTTATAAAGCATAATTTGAATTCGTACGACCTGACTTTTGACTTTATCCCCTCGTTCTATTAACATATGGAGAGGTGGAATATGAATGTGTATAACTTTTATTCAAATTTACTTTAATAAAATCTGACACGTACTTTATATATTTATCTATTTTGTTTCCGTGCTATTATTTATCAAGGACAATATGAATTCAAGACCAACCTTTTAACTCTATCCCCTCATTATTTGTGTGTTCATTGCATCTGCCTTTCATCCTCATATTAATTTTTCGCTGGTGTGTTAACGACGCTTTAAATCATTGTTTTAACAAATTATTGTATAGTACATTAATATTTAGAAAAGAAAAATGTGGATATGGAGGATAAACCTCACCTGTTCTTTGTTGATATCTTACATTATGTTAGTAATGAATTCTTGCTATTTGTTTACAAAAACAAGAATCACAAACTTCTCTACTATCTAAGGTTCTCTCTCACACATACAAACACGAACACAGATGATTCTTGTTTTGAGTTTACCTTTAGTATCAAAGGCGCACTTAATTCTCATCAAATTTTACATCTTTTTATTGGCATGGGACTTGTTTGGCAAGTTGGATGCCCTAAAACACTTTCCCCTTTTATAAGAAATGTTTTTTGGCTATTTTTTGGTATATTACAATAATTAATGACTTTAAATAATAATTTTATGTACCTTCATTTTAAATCAATATAAAATTTATTCAATAAATCTATTAGCCTAATTATAAAGAATAACGAGTTCCCTTGTTCAATCCTAAGGAGCTACATTATGTTTCTTATTTTGCATAAAATAAGTCCCCTTTGGTCCCTTAGTGCGGAGAGTAAGACAATTAACCACAAAAGTTTTAGATGTAATTATGATTATTGTTTTCTAAATTAATTAATGTATTTTACATTTACTTATTAAATGTAAATAACTATTAAATTAGTTATTTTTAAAATGATGCATATGTGAACTTAGTTGGTGTGGTTTAAATGCTTAAAGTAAGGTTTGAAGGAAAAAAATCAAACATAATCTAAGTGTATGTCAGTGAAATTGCACATATAGTATGTGGTTGTCAAAGATGGCAGGTTAAATAGAATTTCTCAAGCTTTTTTTCTTATTGAAATCCATCTTGATCTATAACTGATGGGGTTCCATTAGACAATCAAACCACCTTTATGCTTTTATGATTTTAATAGGGCGCATGGTCCGCCTCAGTTAATGTTAAAAATCAACCCAAGAATAATGGGATGTGTGTACCTTTTTTTAGAATACACAGTGTTGCTTCAATGAAACTTTGAGGACTATCAATTTTATATTCCCCCAATTTTTGTTTGGCAAAGTCTCGTATGCTTAAAAACAGAAACTTGTAAACCATTGTTGTTTAAGCCAAAAAATCATGAAGATTCTTTAAACTATGTTAGGAATTTTAATAGAATGTTTCTTTATTTTGGTAATTGATGTTGACCTTTTATATGAAGAGGGTAAGCTATAACAAATAGATATTGAAGAAAAAGAGAATAAACATCACCCCCCAAAAAATTGGCCAAAGAAAATAGGCAAGCTTTTTTTTTCTTCATTGACCTCTTGTGAGCATATTATAAGTTTTGAGGTACAACTGATTAGACATTTCCAATTATGTTTACCTTGATAGTTGTAATTGAAGTAAGAAACCAGGAATAATAATATGCATACCCCTTTTTGAGGATACTTATTCCGACCAAGAAGGTACATCATGTGAAGATGAATCGACTCTCCATAAATCTACAACTTCCACTGACCAATATACGACTAGAACAACTGCATCATCTGAGAGAGGAGTTTTTTGGATAAAATACCAAAAAGCCCTCAAACATTTTTTAATACACATTTAGTCCAACCCTTTTACTTTCTTCCCAAAAGTCCCTCAAACATCCATTTAATCAATATCTTCTTACTTTTAAAGGTTCGCGCTTACGACACTCACCCATCACCTCCCTTTACCCCCTGCTCACCGGAGCTCCTTTTTTTTTGAATGTTTTTATGTGGAGAGGGACTTTTTGGAACAAAGTAAAAAGCTTGGAGTAAATGTGTGTTAAAAATGTTTGAGGGACTTTTTGGTCTAAGCCCCTTTTTTTTTATTAAAGAATAAAGTTTTAATATGTATTTACAAAACTATTGCACTTTATAATATATTTTATAAAAATATTGCACAATCTAAATTGTATTTGTGAAATGTGATTTTAAATTTGAATTCGCATTTCATTAATGCGAATTCACATTAAATTAACGTCATTAATAGTTAATGCCTTAATTAACATCATACTTCATAATCGTGAATTTGTAAGATTTGCATTTAAGAAGTGCGTTATCTCAAATTTTTCCTTTTTTTCCAAGGCAATTGTCTTTTCATTATTGTGTAAAAGCATCTTTGAGGAGAGGGAGAGATGTTTTCTTCTCACAAATGGAAACCCCTTCGAAACGAAATAAAGTTAACATATTTTTTAAGATACATTACCAAAGTAAAAATTATAACAAGAAATTTAATTATTCTATAATCTAAATTATTTATGTTATTTTTTAATTATTAATATTTGAAAGTAACATGTCATCTGGATTATTTGGGTCAGTTTATCTTTTTATTTTTTAGCGTTAAAAATATTAATGTAACCATGTAATATTAGGTCATATTTGATCGTGTTAAAAATTAGGATCATTTGACAAAAGTCCCTCAAATTTTTTCATTAGCAATTAGTAAATATTTTCATTTTCTTCCAAAAATTCTCCATCCATATAAAACACTCTAAAATAATTTAACACGATCATTAACGATATACAATGAATTTTTAATGGGATGTGTTTGAACTATTTTCGATACAACGTAATAATCTTCATTTAACTAAAACTCGCTGACCAACCCTTTTGGTCTAGTAATATAAGGATGTCACTGAAACAATTTTGGAAATGGATTAGGTTTGGTCCCCGTTCGATTTGTAACACTGTCAAAATAATGTTTCACTAGCGGGGACTACCCCCACCCCCGGAAAAAAAATACAAAAAACAAAAATTAAAAAACAAAAAAAAGCTAAAACCCGCCCAACGTCACAAACCTACCGATGTAATTACTTGTTTCTCATACATTGCATAAGAGGTGAAGAGTGATGATGACGATGAACAGAGCAGCTCTTATTTCGTCCCAAATCTCAAGCTTAAGATATCTGAAAGCTCCCACAAACTCAACTCATTCTCAATTGAGGGTTTGTTACAATTCTCATTCTCTTTCTCCAAATCTAACTCCAACTCCAACCCACTTTTACAAATTTGTCACAAACCAATGCAAATCTGGCTTCAATAGCCTCCAAGATGCCCTACCTTTGTTTAATCAAATGACCCAAATGCGACCCTTGCCCTCCATTCTCTATTTTAATCAGCTGCTAGCCTCCATCGTCAAGATGAAACATTATACCATTGTTATTTCCCTCTTTAAACAAATTCAATCATTACCGATAGTTAAGGTAGACCTTTGTACTCTTGCTATTTTGATCAACTGTAACTGCCATCTCAATAGGGTTGATTTGGGTTTCTCTATTTTGGGGAGAATCTTCAAACTTGGTTACCAACCCAATTGTATCACACTTACCACTTTGATTAGGGGCTTGATTGCAGAGGATAGAACGGGTGAGGCTCTACACTTGTTTAATGTAATGGAGGAAAAAGGCCTCCAACCCAGTCTTATAACTTGTGGGACCATTATAAATGGCTTATGTAAAACGGGAAACACATGCGTGGCTATTGGATTGCTTAAGAAGATGGAACAAAGAAATTTGAGGGCAAATCTTGTGGTGTATAACACAATTATTGACAGTCTTTGTAAGGACAAACTAGTCGATGAAGCTTTAGACCTTTTTTCAAAAGTGTTCCGTAACGGTGTTATACCAGATGTCATCACATACACTTCATTGATCCATGGTCTTTGCAATTTAGCCCGATGGAAAGACGCAATGAAATTGTTGAATGAGATGGTGGCCCGGAATATTAATCCGGATGTAAGGACCTTTAGTATATTGGTAGATGCACGTTGTAAAGAAGGTATGGTTGAAGAAGCATTGGATTTAATTGAAATGATGATTCAAAGAGGTGTCAATCCTAATGTAGTCACATACAATGCGTTAATGGATGGATATTGTTTGCAAAGAAGATTGCAAGAAGCAAAAAAGGTGTTTGATTTGATAGTTGCTAAGGGTCTTAAACCTAATACTCATAGCTATAACATCTTGATTAATGGATATTGTAGGGAGCGAAGGATGGATCGTGCCCAAAGAGTTTTTCATGAAATGTCTCACAAAGGATTAATTCCTAACACTGTCACTTACAACACTCTTTTAAGTGGCTTGTGCCGCGTGGGGCAACCTCTTGTCGCATTGGAGCTTTTAGATGAAATGAAAGCGTGTGGTAAAAAAACGGATGTCATGACGTATAATATTATGTTAAATGGTTTATGCAAAAATCAATGCCTTTCGAGGGCAATGATTGTATTTCAAGAGATGGAAGATTGTGGGTTGCATCATGACATTGTAGCTTACAACGCATTCATTGATGGTATGTGTAGAGCTAGGAAGCCTAAAGCTGCTAGCGAACTATTTGACAGTCTTTCTAGAAAAGGTTTGCAACCTAATATCCGTACATATACTATTTTGATTAATGGATTTTGCAAGGAAGGGATGTTAAGCGAAGCAAATGATTTGCTTAGAAGAATGGAAGAAAGTGGTTGTCCACCTGATGGTTGCACTTATAATGTTATTATCCAAGGATTTCTTCGAAATAATGATACATTGAGGGCAATGCAGTTTCTTAATGAAATGCTTAATAAGGGGTTCTCTGCAGATGTATCGACAACCACTCTCTTGATGGAATCTCTGGGTAACAATGAATTACGTCAATCAGTTATGAAAATGCCTCATAAAGGTATGTAATTTCTCTCTAGGTTTTGAATGTATGGCGACAACACGCTAAACGTCCAAATTTTGGAAGAAAATTTGTTTCCTTAAGAGGACGAAGCACCTGATTTGTGTTATGTTACCCCCAATACCCTATAATGGCGGGAGCCTCGTGCACTGTGTTTTCCCTTCTTGCCATTATTTATCTTTTTTACTTGCTAGTTGAAAGTCAAAAATACTTTAGTCAATGGACACTAATAGTCAGCTTGAGGTATTATTCATATCCTTGCGTGAAGATAAGATCAGGCAAATATGAGGACTATAAACGTCTTCCTCCACCACCATGTGTTGTTTAGAGAGAAGTTGATTTCATGGCCTAGCATATTTATGTTCCTCTACAAAAGTCTTCATTTGAAATAATGTTGTTTAGGTAACTATAATTCAATGCGGACCTTGGTTTCTTCTCATTTTTGTAATAAACTCACGTTTTGCAATAGGAACAAACAGAATATAAGAGACCACGAGCATGCCAATCAAGTGTCCTTAGAAGCTCTAATCAGTATGAATATCTCTAAATGGGGAATGAAAACTGTTTTTTGCGTACTGTTGTCTTATAATTCCCTCTTGTTTTTTTTTAATATAGAATGAGTAATTTCTAGAGAATTTGAGACGATTTAAATTATGTTTATGTAGCACATGTTATTGCAGTTTTGGTTTCATGTTGTCCAATAAGCCGATTCTTGATGAAGGATGGAAATTATTTGTCACCTTATCTCTCTAGAAATGGCATATCTTGTCATGTGATACTCTTTAACTTTTTGTTATACAAACATTTCCTTCATAATATGTTCAACTTTCAAGTTAACCTGAATGGTTGCGGTGTAGTTTAATTTAATTCGTATTAGCTCAGCACAGAACCAACTGGTATTGTTCGACATATGTTCTGTTTTTGACTGAATATGGATGAACTGTTCTATCTGCTTTGTTTTCTTCCTGTCAACTCTGTAATGACTGAACTTGGTCCTTGAGCATACATTGTCTTTTGATAGAACTTGGATGGATGAACTGTTCTATTTTCCCTTTTTGTTTAGATAAAACCTATGGAATGCATGGTAGAAAGTACCTTGTTTATGTTTTAGGATAGTAGTTGAAGTTCGATCTTATATATTTAAACAATTAAATTGGTTTAATAGTTTAATTCTATATAAATTGTTCAATTATGTTGTCAAACAAAGTTATGAGAAGTCTTTTTATATCTTTATAATGTTTTTTTGCATCTTATGCAATTTCTCTTTATGTGTCTATATACTTGTTTTAGTGTTTGTGTGGATATTTATCTTTATATAAATGGTGATATTGGCCATATAGATCAGTATTGTTCTGAGAATTCCTGTATTATTTTCTCTTCAACAATCTGTGATAATCATCTAGCCTTCTTTAGAATTCGCAAGTCTTGCAATTACTTGACTAATCTGGTGTGCGTCTGAATGGGCTGGTTTGCTTTGTTCCCATGAAGGAATTGAACTCATCGAGATCTGCCTTCTAATTACTGTGCATTTAAAAAAAATGTTCCGAGCTTCCTAAGCTAATCGCATATGTTGTGATTTTACTAGTGTAGTTCTCTTACCCATCCCTTTTGGTATCTAGGAAATAAATTTGATCCTAACATCATGTGTGAACACACTGATAAGAAGCTCTATTGAATGAACTAGCCTTCTTGATTATTACGTAATTGTTAGACGTGACTGATTGCAAGATATATTCCGTTCCTTTTCTCTCCCTTTTTGTAGCTTGAAGACGGGGACATCATTTTCTTTTACAAACCCCTTGAAGTTGAAAGTAGTGATCAAGGCCGCTATCGTGATGTTCCTTCTTTTCTGGAATATGTACTTAATCGTCAGGTATACCATGGACGTATATTAGTATAGCCATATATTATTTTTTGGTGTTTTGAGCTTCATTATGTTGCAATTTCAATTGTTTTTTGTTTCTTAAACGTGGATTGGTAGTCAATTTCCCAACCTAGTTTTCACCTGGTATGTGGTAGTGTTATCAGGTGTGCAAGTTTATGCAAGTTTGTACAGTTGTTAAAAATAGTCTTGTCTGAAAGTAACTTATTACAGATTACATGAACTTTGGTGAGGTGGAGGTACGGGGTATTCCCTACTTGTTCGTAGTTTCATTGTATAACAAGGAAATCGTGGGTGCGGTGGTTAGTTGTATGAAGCTAACAACAGGGAGTGAGGATGTAATGAGAGGGAACGGATACAAATTTCGTTCTTTGTTAATCTTTATATGGGAGGTAAAGGTCTATGGTAGACCGCCTTTTTATTTTTATTTTTTTTATGCTTTTAAAGTGAGACGTTGTGAGATTTTCATTCTATCTCTAAAATTAAGGCCTTGTAACATACTTTCTTCCCTTCTTTTGATCGATGGGTTATTTCCAGGCTCTCTAATGTCTTTTTACTTTTTATATATAGCTTTTGATAAATATATAGGACACATTTACGTGGGCTGCACCCAAATGCGATAACATTGGATCATTCGTATTTTGATAGTAATTCTACAGTCTGTCAATGTGCGACGATTGCCTGTCAATGTGCGACGATTGCTTGTTGCATTTTTTGGTATTTTTAATCGACTTACACTACTGAGGTATTCAATAGTATTTTTATAGGAAAATAATACATCGTTCTCTTTTCAGTTGTCTTGACCTATGATGGTCATATTTTATCTGAATGCTTAGGGTTTTGTTGCAAATGAATTATGCTAGCCATCCTGGTTAAGTTATGGCATTATAAACCATTAGCTATATTGATTTGTAGCAAGTTACCATGCTTTATGTTCCCGTTTGCATGAATATGTGAAATTTAGCTCTCATTATTGCTTTAATCATTTGAAGCAAGAACAAGCATTGTGTCAATCGATTAAAGGCTGTACGGGTCTTGGTTTTCACTCATATGATATTTAGTATCCAATGTCAAGATCACATCCATCTTCCACCATCACCCTAATCTTCAACCACAAGTACTCTTATATACCCATTACCTTTTTTAACACCATTTAAGTTGTTAATTTTGTGTGTCGGGTCTTGGCTTTTACCTTTTGTTATGACACAATTAGGTTTCCAGATTTAGTTCTTTGATTATAAATGTTTTTATTGGATATTTCTATTATTTTTGTATGCTTCTGTTGTGAATTAGGGTGTGGAAGCGTAAAAGTAAAGAAATTAACTACACAACAACAACAACAATAACATGTAAATGTAAGGAGTTCGATTATTTCTCTCTCTAGTCCCTCAATATCAAATGGGCAAAAGTGACACAATGAGGATCTCCTTAGCTATTTATACTAAGGGGTTAAAAGGAAAATAAAGAATAAATGCTAAAAGACGACTATAGCCATATGCTCCTGCATCACTCTCCCCACCCCCCCATGAGAGGAATCCATAGAGGCGGAATAGTGGCTAAAGAAATCAGGATTAACATGCTGTAAAATCGCCTCAGTAATCCAAGAGTCCTCAGCCGCAGGGCGGCCAACCCAACGGACCAATTAACGTGTGTAATCACCAAGGTTCTAAAAAACGCGAGGCGTGGAGGCCAAGCCTTAAGCCTTAGAAGCCTAGGCGGGCCTTAGGCGTAAAAAGGCGTTTAGGCCTTCTTAATATATTTTAATATTTTTTAACCATAAAAAGGCTATTCAAATACTAAAATTGTACATATCATAAAAATATGTTTGAATATTTGCAAATTAAAATACTATTTGATTATTTTGGATGAGATAATGGTCCGGTTTCTTTAAAAGACGATATCGTTTCACTAAAGCATTGTTGTTTTTAGAAAAAAGTGCGCCTTAAGGGTTTTACCAAGAATAAGGCGTAAAACTTAAGGCGGGGCGTTTCTCCCAGGCCTCAAGCCTAGGCGGGTTTTTTAGAACAGTGGTAATCACCCGAGGCAGAGGAGACAAAAGCGGAGTCAAGTATGCCCTCAATACGATCTACATGAGAGCGGACTTGCTGATCTGGCGAAGATGGAAGAGGAATGGGAGGAGGATGGGTACCCCGAAAAGGAAACAGGTCCGCCACATTAAAGGTACGATTCATATGAAACTCTGGAGGAAGATCAACCTCATATGCATCGTTCCACAAGCGCGAACAATAGGAAACGGCCTAAAACGGCGCATAAGAAGCTTGTTGCCCTTGCCGACACGTCGTTGTTTTTGGAGGTACGCCATGACCAAGTCACCAGGCTGGTAGGAAACGAAACGGCGACGCACATCCGCCGCTTCTTTATAAGAAGCGTAAGTGGACTGGAGGAGAGAACGGACATCTGCTTGTACGAAAGTCAAATGGGCTGCAAACTCCTCAGCAGAAGGGCAAGTAGGGATTGTCGGTGGAAGCTCGACAAGGTCAATAGGCATAGTGGAGGACTAGCTTAACACAATCTGGAAATGAGAGAAACCCGTGGAACGGTTGATGGCGTTGTTGAAAGCAAACTCGGCTTGAGCAATCACCAGATGCCACCTACGGGGGTGCTCAGACGTCAAACAACACAAAAGATCTCCCACACTCCGGTTGACCACCTCTGTCTGGCTGTCGGTCTGGGGATGAAAGGCAGTGGAAAATTGGAGATCCGTCCGTAATAAGCGCCATAATGTCCGCCTGAAATGTCCGGTAAAGCGGACATCTAGATCGGAAGTAATGCTACGAGGGGCGCCATGCAAGCGGACAATCTCGCGGAAATATAAGTCCGCTGCATGAGAAGCGCCAGACGTGCGAGAACATGGAATGAAATGCGACATCTTGGAGAATCTATCAACAACCACCATAATAAGGCTGCTGCTCCAGATCTTCTTCTGATGACACATTGCAGCACATGTTTGTGTCTAGTGAGGTGGCTAACGAGGTTTGGGACTAATATTTTAGGCATTTCGGTATGGGCTGCTATCTCTCTTGTATTCATTTTATCTTTAATACCTGGCGGCTCAGAATAAAAAAGCACTCGATTGATGGGTGATATTCCAAATTGATCCTTGTATTGTCTGTTGGGAGTTAAGGAAAGCTCGTAATAGATCACACTTTTACAGCGTGAGGCCAACAGCACGTGGTATTGTTCAGCAATCTGTTAGACTTATATAGGATACTTTCAAAGTTCTTGCTCTATGGAAAATTCAGTGCTTAGACCCCAATATAACCAAGTTCTTCCAAATTATAACCTCTAGTTATAAGCCAATGGTCTTAGCTATCAAGTGGTTGGCTCCTCCTACTAACGTGATGATGCTCAAAATCGCATGGATCTAATGGTTATTCCTTCTATTCGGATTAAATTTACATGATGGTAGGGTGGGCGTATAGGTTATGGTGTTTTTTTTATAGCTATTCAGTGTAGTCTAATTTTTGTTCTTGGTGCTTGTAATGGGGTTAATTATAAAACCCCATATTTATGGCTTTCCAGTATCAGTCGTCTTGTTTTGGCTCATCAGTTGCCTGGTCATGCATCTCTTTTTTGTTTTTGGTCCTTTAAACATGTAAATGCCTCCGAGGAGAGGCTACATCTACATTGGATTACATAGAAAAAACTCTCTCTCCCACCCTTCGTTCCTTGTTCCTCTTACCAATTTAGTGCCATTATGGAATGCATCATAGAATGACTTTCCTTCATTTTCAAGAGATCTGAAGAATGGGTCTTTGAGCTCAAGCTTCACATTGTTTCATATATATTCATCTCAGTGGCCTTCATGAAGATATGACTTTAGAAGGGTATAAGTTTTTAAATGAAAACCAATGATTCAATACCAATGTTTACTGATCTAAGTGGTAAGATCACATATTTTTTACATGAATGAGGCCAGGGGTAAGATGACATATTTTTCTTTTGGTATTGTCTCCCTTTTCATAAGTTGTTATGCTTTTTGGTCCTTCTACAAGCAAATTTGATTCTAAACAATTTATTGCTAATATTGATGATCGTTGGCAGAATCGAACATTTTGATTGGTTAGATGTATCAAGTTGGTCTGCTTAAGAGTTTACTCTACTACCATTTTGGCACGTTTTATATTGGATGATTAAATTTTATACTAAAGTTATTTCATTTTTGCAGCGAGGAAAAGTTAAAAACAGCACATATTTTGGAGCATTTGTTGCATTAGATGGAACTGGTATGTAATAAATGGGGATGGTGTTTTTGGTCTCTCCCAACGGTGGTCCAGATTGAACCTTAAAAAACATTGATGTCGTTGGAAACGTATTTTTTTTTGCGAAGAGGTGGTGAGATATGTGGGGAAGGTGATTTGGTCACTAGGAAGATCTATTAAAAACAGAGGTAGAGCTTGTATCTTTATGGTGGCTATAGGGGTGGGGGGCGAGTGCGTTAATTGGTCGATTTTTCAAATTCGTAAAATTTGACAGCACCACCAAAGCACCTGTATATATTTGTATATAAGTTTATATATATGTGTGTGTGTGTGTGTGTGTGTGTTATAATTTAGTATAGTTAATGATGCAACGGCTGTTCCTTAACAAAGCATGTAAATTTGATATACTGGGAGCCACGACAATCAAGGAAATCATTCATCACGTAGGTTTGGGGGTTATCCCACATCGGTCATTTACTTGAGTTCCAACTGTATAGATCTAAATAGTTTGTATGTCTGATTTACTGCGCGGCACATCCTGCGTCGAACCTTGCTGATTTTATAGGAGGCCAACATTAGTTGAACCTTTATTCTTTTCATTTGTTTTCCCTGCTTTTCTTCCATTAAGGACTTTGACTCATTTAGTGTGCGATTTTGACTTTAAAAATACCTGTATTGGTCGCTTATCTACTTGAGCTCTAATATTCACGATTTCAGCACTTACACATTAGGATACTTATTGTATTATTATCAGGGAAGGAAGGAAGATAAAATTATTCTTCTCTTTTACAAGACTCGACAGCATTGTTGTTTGCATACAGCTGAATATTTCTAGATTTTATATTGGGTAAAGTGCACCCCCCTAAAATATACAATTTTCTATAGAAACCCCCCTGAACTATTTTGATGCAAAACACCTCCCTTGAATACTCAATTTGTTGCAAGCACATCCCTATGTTGCTGAAAATTCCCAAAAAGGAGGTCGTTGCATCAAAATGCATAGTTATGGAATTTTTGTTGCAAACACTTCCCTTGTGCTTCTAAAAACATTGCTAAAATGCCTCCAAAAGGGGGGTCTTGCCACAAAATGCATAGCTCAGGGATGTCTTTTTTTTGTTGTGTGTGTGTGAACTTTCCTTTCCCACGTATGAAAATGTTGGTTGTTTATATTTATGAATTTTCAATATGTTGATGACAAAGGGGGATTATTTTTCCGTAATGAACTTATCTACATGTATCCTGCACTTTTTGATAAAATTCATATGTTCTGCACAGTTTTTAATGTGATAATGTGCTGATAAAAATGCATGTCTTTTTGTGCAGATTAAGACCGCAATTCCAGGTGCACTGTTTTCTGCAGGTTACATTAATTAGGTATTAGGTGGATGAAGTTGGCAACGCTAATTGTTGGGTATTATGCATATTACCATTACAATCCTAGATCTTCGGGTAGAGAGAGATAGAGGTATGCGTATATAAGGGCTTCATATCACGCTCCATCCTTGTCCAAATTAGGCTGCAGCATGAGGCACTGCCTTGGCTCACACACAGATAAAAGAGCAAGCCTATGGCCAGACTTCATGACATAGATAAACCATTCCCTCAAAATCATCTCAGACATAAGCATGCTAACACATCAAAACACAACGAAGTTTAAGGCCTATTTTGGGTCGCCAACGTCATTTTGGTAAATTGTAGCCTAGTGTAGGCCGCCAGCATCATTTTGGTAAGTTTCTATTTGGGTCTCCTAGGTCATTTTGATATATTTGGCCTTTTGCTGTCGTTGGCGGTCTTAAATTGCGGTTGGGGGGGCATTTTAATAATTTATACCCTATAAAAATGGTATTAAAGCACAGTAGTAGTGCATGTACATGTGGTAGTTGTATTCACGAATCAAGACAATGAAATCAATGGCCAACATTCAAGCTGACGAGTCAATCAATGTGAATCAAACCTAGTCGCGTTGGCGGCTAAGATCAAACGACAGCGAGGTGGGACAATTGAAGGACTGCATTTCCACCTGAATTCAGTCACCAAACCAACCGCCATGCGCCAACCTTGGTTCTCCATACACTTTGTTAATAGGGGCGATGACATTCATGGGTGGAGGTGTCAGCAAAGGGAGGGCTCAACTAGGTGGTCGTGAGGCTGTTAGAAAGTACTCCAGGGGGGGTGGATGGACCCATGGGGTTTGCGGGGCAGAACCGGAACACAAAGGCTCCACCAAAGGCAATTGCCTCCACTATCAAGCCCTTAGGGAGCCAACCACCTTCTGCAGATGTCATTCTCATTGAGGGATTACCCCCTCGAAAGGTCAACATTGACCAAACGACTCTCATTCTATGTTTTCTTCCCCTACCGAATCCCAACACTCAAGGTAAGGACAGAAATACCGTGGTTAAAAAGTGGCCTCAACAACTGGCACTAGGGCCCTAGCCTTGGTCAACTACGACAGAGGATCTGAAGTTGAGATCAACTGTTCACCATTGATAACCATGGTTTTCTCCCAACAATACTCCCACTTCATCATGAGGTAAAACCTAAGAGTGATTCGTTGTTTAATTCCATACGTGAGCCTAGTACTAATGCAGTAGAGTTTGTGGAAAAAAACAGGGGGGGTTGTGATCTGTGAACAATAGATTTATTTATTTTTTTGAATTTTTCAGTTGTCAGGTTTATCATATATGAGGGAATTGCAAACCCCTCTAAATAAACGTATGTGTATCTTAGTGGATGCTTTTATAAAGTCTCACATACATTTATCTTTTCACAATATGTATTTTTTGGGGAGTAAATTACCAAAAAGTGCAACATATTTAAATTATTTTTCACTTTGGGTAACTTACGTTTGTTTTTTGACAAGAATGACAATGTATGTGCGAAACGAAATTTTACCTAAGACTGAGTTTGCTTTACACACTTGGTTGTTCTAGTGGCAACTTAGCTCTCCCTTAAAGGTGGAAATTCCACTGGTAATTGTTTTATATATTATGCACAAACTCAACTCAATTTAATATATCCTTTTTCCAATTACTTGGAATTGGCTACATGAACCTATTTGTTCATTATTGTCTATTTAGCGTAACGTATTCTGTTAAACCACTATTTTATAATTTATGCATGTGTGTAATCGGAGTATTCATCTGGACTACCATATATGATGTTTATTGAGGCGGATTTCTCTAATTTATTAGAGATATTTTTTTAGTAGTGAATGTGGTTATAAGGATTCTAGGATAGGGGACGCCTTACTTGTAACTTGTAAGTCTATAAATTTTATATTTTTTATGCATCACATTTTATTATTTTTTTATTTTTTTCCGACACGATGTTGCAATCCTCTTTATTTGTGCTTATTTTAAACATATTTAGGTAAGCAATATCACATTCACAAGCTCAATGGTTGCTGGAAAAAAGTTAGGGTCCGTTTGATAGCAATATTTGCCATGGCAAATAAGGAATCTTTCTCATTTTCCATCTTTTATGCACATTTGATAGCATTTATTTGCCATGGTAAATAATTCTAAGTTACACTAAGGTACTAACACCTTATGCACAAAAAGTTGATTTGCCATGGAATTCAATTCTTTTGGGGGGGGAGGGGGGGGGGGGGGGTTAAGAATTGAATTCCAGCTTTTCAATGACTTGGAAATAAATTCCAGCCTGTGTTTGATACCCTTAATGGCAAGTGTGCCTCAGACTGTTAAAAAGGTATTCTTAGTGAAATTCATGACTGCAAAAAGGGCAGAGTGACGAGCCTTCAAATTTTTCAATGATACTAGTTTTCTCCGGACGTTGAATCTTGTAGGTATATCTTGAACTTGGAGGCAATGCACCTTGCATAATCTTTGATGACGCTGACTTGGAAGTGACATTAAAAGCATATGTAAGTCAGATAAAATGAACTGATACACGAATTGTCGCAGTTTTAATTGCAGATACTTGCTAAATTTTGTGCGTAATTCATGGTTCAAAGAGCTGTACAAGTCTGCAATAATTTAATTTCGACCAAATAGGAAACACTATAGATCCTAAAAATAAAATCCCATGCCTAACAGGAATATATTAGAATAAGAAAAAACACAAAAAGGAAACTTAGATAATTATGAAGTAATAGGTATCCTTGTAATATTCTACTACCAAAAATAATTACTAAAAATTTCCTTGTTAATTCTCTCTTTCTCTAGCTTCCCCGCACACCTTACAGGCTCCAACTGTATCCTCAGTATATATCATCAAACATCAATATGGACTAGGTAATAGTTGTATCTTCCACCATCTCATGTACTTCTATATGCTTTTAGTTCTGCCAACATGCTGTCATATGAGATCCTTTCAGCACATAAACTCCTGACATAGGATACTAAAAGAATCTATATTTTTCTGAAACTTGATGTGTAAAAAAATATTTTCCTACATAACTCATCACCATTGATTTAGGTGCTTGCTGTTAAATGTCTTCGAAAGAGTGCACTTAATATGATTATATCTTCTAATTAAGAAATAATCGACCATCAAATTTGCCTCTGGCCACCAATTTACCCAAGCTAATGCTTCTTTTTTCAGCTTTCTCTTGCACCGGATAGGTTGGTGAATTAATTCACTACTGAACGTGGGCTACATAGATCAATTGATGGTCAGAAATTATTCCAAGATGCATGTTCATCCTTTTCTCCAACTCTCCCGACAGTTATTACTGGTTCAATTTCTTCTTTTCTTACCTTACTGTTGGTTTGGCTTCAGAGAAAATGGGATAGGGTGCTCTCAGATTTTCTAAGGAAGACAAGGCCTCCGAGTCATTTTTCATGTCAGAAAAAATACAAACCCTAGGCTCAAGGCGTCATTTGGATCGGGATCAACAATGAACTCTGGCTCTCCTTTCCCGAAGTTTTTATTGGCCTAACATGGAGGTGGTTTTGACATTTCGCAGAAGCGAAGCACTGCTAGGAAGGTGGGATCTGTCATTTTTCATCTGAAAAGGTCAAGTGACGTGATGTAGTCCTATCCCAGCTTGTCAGGATCAAAATATGGATGGGTCAAGAGGTAGAATAAAGCCTCCGGGCGCATCTCAGATCAGGGCCAAAACTGTTTCATCTACGAGGTTCGGTTCAAATCGTCCTATTGCACTACACAAAGGAGTCAGATCATACTATACTGGAATGTTACTGATCCAAGAAGATATTCTCCTCCTGCTCAAGTTGGATATGATGAGCGAGCGAGGTCGGCACCTCAAACAGACACAGCCGCATTAGTAGTTCGCGTGAAATTAGAACCAAGGTCAGGGAGGCCAACCCAAATGAAACTAATTACTATCTATGGAAAGACGCAGAAGATCATATACTGACCTTGGTGATATGGATCCATACCTAAGGTACATAAAGAGACCCTTTAGTAAGGTGGGAAGATATTATAGAAGTTCATTTTTCTTGGCAATCAATCATTTATAAAACTTTCATCTTCATTGATTCTACTGTATTGTTGAGGAAAATGGGGAAATTTAATAGATTTACAATTTTCAGCAATTTGATGTTCATAATAAATTTCAGTCACGAAGGCCTATAACAACATAGACGGTTTGGCTCATGTTATATTGTATGTTATAGTGTTGTTATTTCCACTTTTATTCAATCATTTATTGCTTAAGTCTAGGTTTCGGATCTTTCTTTAGAAGATTTCCTAAAAGAATATCCTGATATGATCATAATGGTATATATTTAGCTCCCACCCTCGTTGATAATTTCCTAGTGTGCCACGAATTCTTTATTTCAAATTTTACACAAGATACAATGTACAGATTCAATTTTCTTAGGCCAATAAATTTATGATTTTATAGTTTATTGTGTTTTTCTCCTTAAAATGTTACTTGCTGACTTTTTCAGATTAAACTGAATGGGTTTCTGCACAGATGATAATTGCACACTCGGCAGTAAAATGTTTGAAATAAACGGCTTCCGCTAAAATATAGGTGCCTTTATGTGGATTTTTTTCCTTAATGCAGTTTCAGTTGATAGTAACATCAAAAGACTAGGAATTCTTTTATTCTTGGAATGTTTTTGTTGCATCCATCCGCATAATGAAGACAGTGCATGGTCTATTACTTATGATATTAGACAGTGCAAATATTTACCAATGTTGCGTTCCACTAGTCACATATATAGGGTAGTTCGTTCCTTTGCCTCCCATGGGCATTCTGTTATGAAAAATGATTACTTTTGGTTTAAAAATGTAATTTTTTCTAGACGTGTTTCCAAATATATAGAGATGATTTAGTCAGTTTATTCACTTTTAGACCCGCATAGTTGTATCTTTTTGGAGTGTAAGGGTATGTCCAAATACGGAAAATACTCGTGATTGGGAATCGTATATCAAAAGTCCAAACTGTTTCAAGAATATAAAGATGGTTTAGTAGTTTTTTTAGGGTGTAATGATGCTCATGCTCATACATGATTTAAAATTCTCGAAATTGTAAAATTTGTTTTGTTCACTTGAATCTATTATACATATACTCATCTAGTTATGCTCCATTATAACAGGTTGGGGGTTAATTATATCACCATCATCGCCCGTGCACGTATGTACCACTGCAGAACCTGGTAAATTTTGTGTTTGATTTATACCTTTCTTCTTTTAATTTTTTTATTTCAATACCTAATCTCTCTAAAATTTTGGGCTCATGTCATTACTTGGCATTTCTGTTGGACGTTAATTTTTATTCCTTCATAACAAGTTATTCATTGCTAACATTAAAGGTCAAAAGACTTGTGTGGCGGTTGTGTACTGCAATTGCAAAAGACGTATCATGACTGAAGGAGGCTACTGCAATTGCAAAAGACACAGTGAGATTCAAATTTATGTACGTCGAGACTACCAGATAGTTGAAGGGACACAGAGGTCTACCAAACTTCCCTCATTGGATGAGACGAGAAAAGGAGAATATCTGGGCGCTAGTGGGCAAGGGCAGTAGTGGAGCTATTTTCACAAATTCAATCTGAGGCCTTCACTACGATGACATGGATTCTATGGAATGACCTGATAAAGTAGGATGGGGTGAAACTTCATCTCACCAGTCAGAATTTAAAAAGTGGTGACACGCATATACAGATAGCTCTTAGAGGTTAATACGATTACGAATCATTCTAATGCGGACAACAAATGATGGGACCCAATCAATATTGTTTTGAGTGGTTAGCAGGAGGATTCCTTGTGGTTTACCCATATTTCCGGCCCTAGATTTTCGCTTACTAGACCTAGATTAGCTGTGATTGATGGTTCTCATTTTTTCAATTACTTTGTTTTGTGTTACTCTTATGTTTTATCACTCAAAATAAAAGTTAATGTTGAGTTATGTTTTCTCATTAAATTTTTTGACTTCTTTTTACATACATGTGTAATGGATAAAAAGAATCCTCAGATGATATTATTAAGCAATTAATGAACTAGATGCATAAAACTACTAGCTTCAGTTGATTATCCGTTATTACTTAAGCTCATATTAATAGTTGTTTATGTACTATTTATTTAAGGACAGAGGGTATGAATTTCTGGCCAATTTTGAAAAAAAGGGCTTGAATTGATTATTTCCTATTGACTGCATTTACATCAATGAAAAATGACCACACCCAACATCGTGCGGGGTTGAAACTAGTTTATATTAAACGCTTAACTCTCATGATTTCACGTCCATAGTTGCCCATGAAAATGATACTAGTAAAATCGTCCCTCACTCCCAATGCATGTGGAAGTTCACATCATTCTTATCACTTACAACAACTGATTATGACCTAAAAAATATACAACTCAACCTTGTTTGTTTTGCAACTATGAGGAGTTTTATTATGTCCCACAAACATAATTACGTGACACCATTTCACCCACAAAATATCCGTTCTTACCTACTATTGGTTCAACCAAGTCGATATTGACTATGCTTGTCAACTATATCTAGTAAGACTTTTGAAATTAATCTTCCCATGTATGGCACAAGTAACATACTAAGTATAATTTCTACTGCAGGTCTTTCATATTCTCATCATATACTTTTCAATGACAAGTGATATCAATTATTGCTTGTGTGTTTCCTAAATTGCAATTACTCTTTATGTTTACTAAATTTTATAAACAAATTTCTGACACATACATGTGTAGGTATACGTGTGGATTATATCTACCAAGGGACTTAAATTAACAGACATAATGTATGGACATCCAATTCTTCCTCTTAAAACAGGTTTGATATTAGTTGTTATCTTCATTTTTTTCATGGTTAATATTGTCATGTAAATTTCTATTTTTCATTTACATTTTTTGTGGTTTGTGTTATGTCTATTTGTTAATCCCTTCTTAAAAATATTTTTTTCTTTATGTTGAACTGTCCATAAAAAATTATTGATGCGTCCAGGATGGAAGGTGATAGCAAACTTGGTATTGACATGTAATTTTCTATTTAGTAATCATTAAGAATTTACACCATCTCAAACTGGTGCCTCACCTTTTTCGGGATTGTCCTGTTCCAATATGATAACCTGTTCCAATAAATGGCCCTTATGTCTCTGCTTTTGGGATCAGAGGATGAGAGAACACATTTACTTCAAAAACTTCAGAAGGTTAATGGCCTGAAATTTCTGTAAGACTTGGTAAACCAGAACTTACCTAATTCACTGATCCAAATTCACTGTCCTACACTGTTTACTTGGATGGGTCTAAAGATTTTACTGAATGAATTCAGGGATCACACAATAGAGACGAGGCCTTCCATTTTCACCGTGTATAGCTCATATTTTCTTAGGATTTAAGCACTCCTCTGATCTATCCTTGTCAAAATCATGGAAGTCTGAGTCGGGGACTGTCACTGGTATTGACATGTTTTTTTCCAGCTTTGGTTGGTCCTCAGGACCAGTCAAGCCTTCTCTTTTAGGAGACTTGGTGGATTTACCAACTTCAGTATGTGTTTTTTCGTTCTTCTTAGACACTGCAGAATCCAACCTTAGTTCTTCTAGTTTCTTACGAATTGTTGTTCTTTCTTTGTCAATTAACAATGTTTCGAGCATCATACACGGGTGGCTGAATAACACTTATTGAAGTCTCACTTAGAGTTATGCTTGATAGTTTCATTTGCGCTAATTACATTCTCTCCCTATTCAGTTTTTGAAGCCAAATCTTCATCTCCACTTCGAGAAATTGCTCCCTCATCAACCCTGTTTCTTAGGTGGTCTCCCGTCTCTTTGAGATCAAGTGTTCATTGTATGCATCAGAGCCTTTCTCATATGATACTTTCCATTAGTATTTGAACTGTCACTTTCATAGGCCTGATCAACAACATTCCCTTATTTCCTAGATATCCAAGGGCTCAAACAATAGGATCATAATCAGAGCATGTCCAGAACGAAATCCAGAAATCATTTTTCCTGCGAAACGTACGGCAGTGTTTGGGAGTGTTTGGGACATACATGACCCCTTTGAATCCATGACTTCCATTCTCATTTCCGGGTCTGTAAGACCATGAACTATATGGGAAACAACAATTCATTGGGGCTGCTCCTGTTCGATGCCTATGAAAACACCACGTCTGTTCTTACAGGGAATTCTCTTGTTCAAAAACTTCAGAAGATATTCCTACTAGTTATGAGAAGAGGTGCACAGTCCAAAAATATAAAACCCATCTGATAAGAAATTTGCTTATTTATCCTGATATTATAAGAACTCCTCTTAACACTATCATACAACAGACTCCATGCTTCAGAAACAAACTTAAATGCCCCCATCAGCCCCCGCAGTCTTGTTTCTTTTTGTACTGTTTCTACAACTTTGCCTTGTCTACAGACAGTTACAGTCCAAGAATTTAACAGACCTTAACTTTTCCATTAATTTTCATCAGAGCAGATGTATTAATATCAAGTGTAGCCACCATTTGAGATATACTCTCTACATCAGGGCAAATTGTTACGGCCTTTATATCATTATTCTTTCCAACTGCAAAAAACATCTTAGCATTTTCTTTAGCTCTACGAGCCTCCTCTATATTTGATTCAATATAAAAGATCAAAATTTGAAACCAAAAATCTTAAAAGAAAACTACAAGCAAAAAACTATTCTCGATCAAATGAAGTCCGAATTTGAAGACCCCTTTTCTGCATGTAGAGATTTGTATGACATCAATCCATATCGCCAATAGCTTGAGTCACGCCTTTGCATTGTATCTCACTCAAAATTAACACGACTGGATTTTTACATTGGAGGGTTGAACTACATAACACAATATTTAACGAGTTAATGGATCGAGAGTAGAGACTAAGAATGGAGATTAGGGTTGATATAGAGATTAGAATTTTGGTTGTGTTGGTCAGATCCAGGAAGCTAACTGCCATAAAAAAATAAAGATTCCTCCAATCTCCGACCAGATATATTTAAAAGATGAAATGTAATCACCTTCAATTTTCTCCGTTAGTAACCTCTACTGTAGAGAGAATAATGAACCACTTTGATTAACATCACTATCGTTCATCAATGCATGATAAATTGTATAAAATCTGACTAAATAATGTTATCGATAATTGCACATTGTTTTTCAGTTAGATCGCAGGCCTTTATCCTCTCGTCCATTTAAGTGGTATAGTTGCCGAGTTAAATACAAGTTACAGAGTCGTTCTTCCATCGAAAGTGTTAATGTGCCATGACTCACATTTAGTAAAATAGTTAATTAAGGTGAATAATTGTTAATGATTATTCTAAAGATTATTGCGCACCCGATTTTACTTCAATTAAATCATTATGTGAGTTCTTATTAGGACCAAGTGGGAGACTGTTAGGTATATTTTATCCATTTAATAATTTCGAAATTATGAAATTCGAAAATAATTAATGGGTTAAATAAAAGAGTCCTACTTGATGTGGTCCAACTAAGATATCAAATTTGGTTAGGAGACCTATAGATAAGTCACCAGATTTTTAAGAGATTACGTGGGTTAGTCTCTTAGTGCAAGTATAAATGTGATCGATGGTTGTAGTATAGTTTACATAGGAGATTCAGATCCTTTCTCACCCTATATATAGTAGGTTATTCTCCATTAAATAATCTTCATAAACACATAATATATTGGGCTAGAGAGAGAAGAATCCAAAATTTCATTTAAATGCAATTTTTAATTAAAGAAGATGGATTACTAGAGCAATTAATCAAGATGATTAAAAGAGACTTTTACAACAAACTTAATTAATGCATTGGATCAAGGTGAGTCTTCTTTTCTATCGTTTAGGCATATTTTTGTGAAAACATGAAGATCAAAGAACCTTTTATTAAGAACAGTTGTATACTAAAGTTTAATCAAGTTAATGTGTTTGTGGTTAGGTTGTTCTTAAGAATGGTTGTACAAAGGACCATTTTGACACGACAGGACATAAAATTGTGTTTTTTCACCAAACGCGGACACGGCCCAATTTAATCACGACATGATTAATACGGTTGAGAATTTTTACACCATATTAAACATAAAACACGAAAACATGAGTACAAACACGAATAACATGAGGCATAAATTTGACACCAATATGATACAACACAACTTCATCTCTGGAAAATTCAACACAAAATGACACAAACATTACATACCGTATTGATTTCAAGTCCTTTTGTGTCGTGTTATCATATCTTTTCTAAAATTTGCACCCATATCAGAAAACTACTAATAATTTTATTGATAGATGAAGAGTTTATGTCGTATTATCATGTCTTTAGAGTCCTTTTGTATCGTGTTATCATGTCTTTTCGAGGCCTTTTGTATCTCTATTTGATTAAAAGCTAAGCCTTTACTTATGATTGTGTTGTTTACCTTCCAACAGTTTTTATATAAAACATCCATTTTTATGCTATTATATGAAGACATTCTTCAAGACAATAAAGTTGGGTGGAGTTTTGTAAATTTTATTATTTAGTACATGGTTAGCCCATTGCCATGCGTCCTGCAAAATGCTCAAATGGGTAATCTACATGGTTTTGTTGTAAATGAGTAATTGATGTCTATGGTTTGAGATTAAATTTAAATATGTTTTGGGGGGAAACGATATGTCTTGTTCATGTTGTGTTCGTATCGGGTTACTATTTTATACGAGGTCGTACCGTGTCTTGTTCCATGTCAAGAGTTGTGTGTGTTGTGTCAATAGTGTTTTTTATTTGGGTTATCGTGCTTGTTTTTGTATAATTGAGCGTAAAACTTAAGAAATCATGTTAGTCATATCGTATCTTGTTCGTGTTAGATTAAAAAAAAATCATCATGTTGTGTTCATGTCTAAAAAACATTTTTCGTGTCATGTAAACTCGATCAAAAAACATGAATTGCCACCCCTACGTTTGTGTTGAGAAACTCCAACTCAGGTACTCTCTTTTGATATGTCTTCAGCCATTGCCCTAAGGTGTTCTATTTGACCTTCCATTATTCATATGACAACAAAGACTTCTTGTGTATATATTGCTGCTATGTGTTAGTGACACCCTTCTGTTTGGAAATGCAATTTTGTGTCCCACGTATATTTGTTGTGTGGTTTGTGTACACTTAATTAAATATGTGATATAACTGTGCAAATCTTACACAATGTCATTATTTGACAATTACACATGGTTCTAGGTAGTATTATTGTCCATAGGATTTTGTCATATTATTCTTGGAAAGCCGAAGTCTTATCTCGGCATATTGTGTTTTTGTACATAAATCTTTAATTTAGGGTGTTTCTAAGGGAACCCCAAATAATACTTTAAAAGCCCACAACTTCTTTTTTACTACAAATACCAATTGATTTAATAGTTACTTCCAAATACCACCAAAGCGCTACCACATATTTAAAGTTGTAAAAAATCATTACCCACTTTCTCTCCTTCTCTCTACACATTCAAACCTCTCAACTTCTCAACCTTTCAACTTCAAAACCTCTCAACTTCAACTACAAATTAATCCCATTGTCTAAACCTCCAAAGTTTCAAAGATCTTCATCAAATCCTCATTCAACATCATACAAGCAAGATTATAGTCATCAAAACATATATAATAGACATTGTTTGATATATTAATCATTATGAAAATGCGTTAAATCCTTAAAAAATATGTTAAACCTATGAAAAATATGTTGAACAATAATAATGTGTTAATTTTTTGTGCAAAGAACGTTTAATACTCCTCATATGTTGAGAAAACACCACATAATCAATAAACCGTAGCGTACAAAACCCTACCCAGTGGATCGGTAGTAAAGACCCAAATTTCGTCATGTTTGCCCCGAGCCAAATATGGTATGAAAAATTGGATTCAAACATTATTCGGTATAATTATCCCGAGTATATGCGTTTAATTCGGCATAATTATCCCGAATATATTCATTTCATTTGGTATAATTACCCCGAATGAGACTTTTCAACAAAAAATATATATATACATTTCATTCGGCATAATCACCCCGAATATATGCATGTAATATATGCATTTCATTCGGCATAATCATCCCGAATGAAACTTTTTCTTTAAAAAAAAAATTAACTTTGATTCGGGATAATCACCCCGAAAATCATCATCTTCTTCGGGGGCCCGACCCCGAACCACTGGACGATTTCTGTAATTTTTCATATTTTGAATCCTTGTATATAAGCAAATATATATATAATGGAACCCAAAGTTTACTTCAAAAATGTAATTTGGAGAGTTTTCATTTGCTTTTGAGGTGTTGTCATTGTCTTTGGGGAAATATCCATTGATATTTGAATATTTAAATAACAAACCATAGTTATTTAATAATGTTGAAAATGGTTGGTTGAAGATGGTTAGTTAGATTAATGGAGAAAAAATTATTGACTTTTGTGAAGAAAATAAGGGAGAGTTTGGAGTGTAGTGCAAAGAGAGAGAATGTATGGTAAATTGTGTTGAAAATAGTGTGTAAAAAATATATATATGATGTGATCGCCCTTAGCAAAAAACCCTTTTTTTTCCTTGTGGTATTTTGAAGTAAAAGTTGTGGTGCCCTTAAAAACACCCTTAATTTATTCTTCCACAACTTTTAAACAATTTACAGTTTGTCATACTTTTATGTTTTTTTTTATTGAATGCATAAACTTCATATAAGCATATAATTTTTGTCACCTGATGGGTGACAAGTTGTCATGGACAGCTAAATAGTTGAAATCCACGGCTAAACCAACTACAAAATTCCCTATATTTCTCATTGCTTTGGTGCACTGCATATTTATTATGAAGTTTTCTTATCTTGTCAACTTCTTTTTTTTTTTTAAATGTTTTGTTGTTTTAAGATGTCACACCCCAAAGGAACTTGATGGACCTCACCCCCCACAAAAATGCAAGCCGCGGATTGTGTAATAAATTATAATGAATATTTCTTGTATCCTTACATTGGATGATAAATCCTTGCCAATCACTGAATGCTATTAGCTTACTGTTTTTCTGTCTTCAACACAAAAATAAACCCAACAATTCTTTAATCACTAACTCAATACAACCAAGTTAAAACGTCTATCATTCAATTAAAAATGTAGCACTGCTGAGTGATTTGTACAGTACTATACTAATAATTTCCTGATTATTTACAATTGACCATAAGACAGGCTAGAGAAAAAACAAACATGAATCCCAAACAAATATGATATTTAACAAATAGAGGGTTTCCTGAATTAAGGTCGCATAAATATCATATATTTGAAGCTATTGAAGAATTATCTATAAGATATAATGTCAAATAGCAATATAAACCTATACAAACTCATGAAAGTGATGATTACGAACCAAACATGGGATAACTGATGACATTTGATTTTTAACCAAATATTCTTTATCAATATCTCCTTCTCCAACAAACAAGATCAAGAGATTATCAATCAATAGATGGAAATGGATTGAGCCTAGCCAAGGGAACACAAACTAATGGATGGGCCCTTGGAAGTGTTAACCCAAGTCCCTCATCCATGTCAACAACAGCAGTACCACTAAAATTAATCTCTCCATTTCTATCTACTACTCTCCATTCAAAGCACTGAATCATAGCTGCAATTGCTGTTTGCACCACCGGCAATGCAAGCGAGATTCCGGGACACCCTCTTCTTCCATATCCAAATGGCAACAAATGAAAATACTGCCCCTCACGTCTAACTTCTTACCATCTTCACCTAAAAACCTCTCTGGCTCGAATTCGAAAGGCTTCTCCCAGTAATTTGGGTCTCTGTTGATGGCCCATACATTGACAAACAACATGGTTTTTGCTGGAATCTCGAAACCACGAATTGTGCATGATTCAGATGACTCTCTCACAATCATTGACCCTGTTGGGTGAAGCCGTAGGTCTCTTTCACAATTGCTTGTAGGTAGGGAAGGTTGGCAATGTCTGATTCTCGTACTGGTCTTTTCATTCCAACTATGTAGTCAATTTCTTGCCTTGCCTTTTTCATCACATCTGTGTGGTTAATTAACTCTGCTTGTGCCCATTCTGTTGTAAGTGCCTATTGTGCGAGAATTCCTTGAGTTTTTGATTATATGTATATAACATCGGGAAACAATGTTGTTGTCATTTTAATTTTTCAAAGCAGGTTTTTAGGGTCACAGAACAAAGGCCTTTGAGGCAAGAAAAAAAAGGTGTTTTGACTAGACCCACCATGCAGTTCGTTATTTGACTTCAGACAATTTTTTGTTTTTTTAGACTTTACCCGATGTTTTGACTTAAAGGGCCGAAAAAAGTGGCGCAAAAAGTATAAAAAAAAACATCAATAAAAGTCAAAATGATGGGTGAAACTACATGGGGTAAAGTCAAAATAGTCTCCAAAAATATATGGGATTTTTCAAGGTTATTCTTTTTCATCTACAAATTTGGTGCGACAATTAGTTCGATATCTTTAATAATTCTCAAGCACTAAGTATTATAGCTGTCATTAGTCATTAAATCAAAAAATACTAATAATGAGTAAATATGCATATGATCTGTTATCAGTAAATGAGCAATGAACAAAAAAAATATGTGGTGAAATTAAATAGAAAATCGAGTAAAATGTCGAGAATATCTCTAACTGCATCATCACCATCACAACTCTTCGTCTTTCTAGCCTCTTGATGCTCCTTTATAATCCTGTCAATCATAGTGCCAAACTTATCTCTCACTTCCCTAAGCCTTTTCCCAAACCCTTGCAACTCTAAATTCTTACAAAACCAAATGAAATCCGCGAGATTTAACCTCCCTTTGAGCTCAGCAACAGATTTCACCATCCTCCTAATCTCATGAGCCTCTGTTTCATTTCCACCACTCCTCTTCCCCATAGCCATTCTTGATATGACATTATTTGTTAGAGTCAGAAGCTCACCTCCCACGTCAACTCTCTCATTCGCCTCGGCCTTTTTCAACATCGATTTTACGAACCTCATTGTCTCCTCACGCCTGACTGGGAGCAACTGCTCTAGTGTTCTTCCTCCTGGTAGATGAGTCATGCAGAGTTTCTTCAAGAATTTCAAGTAAGGTCCGTAAGGAGCAAACACGAAATCCATTGATCCGTATACGAGATAATCAGCAGCAGACAAATGAGGCCTGTTGGAGAAACAAGCTTCATGAGTCTTGAGGAACTCTTTTGCCTTTTCCGGGGATGAAACGACTACACAAGGAACAGAACCAAGATAGATGTGAATCAAGGGTCTATAGTGCTTAGATAGTTTGTGAAGAGCTTGGTGAGGTATTGGAGCAAGGTGGTTGGGGTGTCCAATGATTGGTAAGGCCATTGGACCCGATGGCAGCCTAGAATTCGACCAAATTTTTGCGAATATGGTTCGGATTAAGATTGTGGAGGAAAGCAAGATTATCAACTGTATGATGAAGCCTTGCAAATCTGCAGCTTCCATGGTTGAATTTTTGCAATATTAAGATTTATTGATTTGGGATAATAATCAACAGTTGAGGATGCACTTGTTGATTTGTTAATTATATACACTCAAAAAATTGCTTTCTCATTTGCTCATATTAAAGAAGTCTTCATCATGAAACATAACAATTTCTAGTAAGTGGATGTTGTTAACATGGCTGAGAAATGAGAAATGGACAAGTTGGTTTGATGTTTGGCAATTTGTGCTCAGCAGCTTTAGTGTGGGTAGAAGGGATACAGTTTTTCTTATTGGCTGTCTTGTTGTCTGGTCTTTTCAAACCTTTTCTTTGTATAAAAAAAGCAATGCACTGACTAAAGTACCTTTTCTTTGTACAAAAAAAGAAAGAATGCACTAACTAAAGCAAGCAGCAGCTTCAATGATTTCACATAAAGACAATATAGTAGTCCTTATTTAAGACCTTCCTGCTGCTTAGAGTTTTCAGACTGATGTAAAACAAATAGGAAAGTTGCCTCCAATTTTGACTGGTCCTTAAGATGCGGCTAGAGAAAAAAAATAAAATAAAATAAACAATTTGATTTTGGGTGGTATGTTAAGTTTCCATATATGTACGATTGAGTGCATGATCCATAATAGGTATGTTGGAGTCAGATTTTGTTGGATACCAGTTGCTGACTTATTTGGATATATTTATTTTAAGTAACCATTTCTCAATATTAAGGTCCTAGTGACAGTATTAAACAATACTGTCACTAGGACCTTGCTATATAGTATATATGTGGCTTAATTTAGTCTTCTAATCTTGCTATATAGTATATGTGTAGTGCAAAAGTATATATATATAATTAGTTATTTATAAAATATATATATATATATATAAATTTGACCTAAAATTTTGAATATGAGTTGATTAGAAGGTTAATTTCAAGAGAAAAATAAAAATTTTGGAGAAAGGGTTTCATAGGACCTAGAACTAGAGGAGAGAGAGAGAGAGAGAGAGAGAGAGAGAGAGAGAGAGAGAGGAAAGCTCACCTACATCATGATGTATACATCGCACCATATATCACACCTAGTTCTAGGTCCTACGAAACCCTTTCTCCAAAATTTTTATTTTTCTCTTGAAATTAACCTTCTAATCAACTCATATTCAAAATTTTAGGTCAAATTTATATATATATATATATGCAATTCTGGATTAAATATAAGAAAACAAATCAAATTATTGGAAAAACAAAGAATAATAGAACCTGGTTATAAAGATTAATCAACCCAAATTAAGAGGGTGGGATCTGAAAAATAAATAAAGTCATTAGTAAAATAGAGATTAAATGTAACTACATCAATAGATACAGAAGATAAATATATGAAATTTTGAAATAAACTTAGAAAAAACAACTTACCTCACCTGTCCTTTCAGTTTGATAAATATGGTCTACACAAATTGTCAAAGTTGAAAAATATATAGTTGCCTTCTTGGTTCTAGATTTGTATCACAGTAGAAGTAAAAGAAATAAAGAAAATGAATGATAATGAGAGAGAGAGAGTGTGATAGTGGATTGACATTTGACAAACCTTTTTTGGTTAAGTGCATAACTTATTTATGGAGGTGGCTGGTTGCACAACTAGCTCCATCTGTGATAAAAACAAACTACGCTTGATTATTTATAGTGTTCAAAAGGCGCACCTAGATGCAAGGCGCGGTGTAGGCGCCTCGGCTAGGGGTTGGGCGGCAAGAAAGCAGGCCAATTTTATATATATGATGACATTGTTTAATCTGAGTGTAATATTTTTATGGGTCATTTTGACTTAATTCCCAATATTTAATGCATAATCTGACTTAACCCCCCGTTTTCATAATTCTTTGACTTTGCCCCCAACATAGAGGGTGAGCCTAATTTGACATTATAAACACAGGGCAAAGTAAATAAATATTTTGACTTAACCCCCTATTTTTATTTGATATTTTGAGATAACCTCTCGTGTTGAGGGTTAAGACGAAAAAGCCCTATTTTTATTCTTTGTTTTAAGAATCAAAATTGCACATATTGCCATAGGGCTACCTATGTACATATATAGATGTAATCTGCTTGTAAAAATTTGAGCAGTAAGCCAAAAAAAACCATTACTTCCATCATGAAACTTCAATGCCCTTCCTTCCAAGTCTTGTTTGCCTTTTCTCTCTTTATGATCATGGTACTGAAAATAACAAAGAGAGGCAAAACCAAGTACACCACTACTTCAAACCTACCCCCAGGACCAAGGAAGATACTCATTATAGGAAACATACACCAACTAATGGGCTATCTGCCCCATCATGTGCTAAGACAATTAGCCAAAAAATATGGTCCTATTATCCACATAAGGCTTGGAGAAATTCCCATCATCAGAGATTGCCAAAGAGGTGATGACAACTCATGATCTTACCCTTGCTTACCGACCCCATGTTACCACCACAAAGATCATGTCTTATGATTCTTCTAACGTTGCGTTTGCCGCACCCTATGGTGAATACTGGCGAAAAGTCCGAAAGATTTGCATGTTGGAGCTTTTAACGCCAAAACACGTTCAATCTTTCCAGCCTATTAGGGGAAATGAGGCATGCAATCTCAGTAAATGGATTGCTTCACAATCAGGGTCACCTATCAATCTTACTCAGCAAATTTTCGCGTCGACATATAGCGTCACCTCAAAAGAAGCCTTGGCCAAAAAATACAAGGAACAAGAGAAATTCATATATGTTGTGAAGGAAGTTGTGAAGGCTGCAGCAGGGTTTGCTCTTGCAGATGTTTTTCCGTCGGTCGATTTGCTTCATTGGATAAGTGGATTGAAGCCTCACCTTGAGAGGCTGCACAAAGAAGCCGAAAGGATGATGGAAATTATCATCAAAGAACACGAAGAAGATACGGTAAATAGGAAAAGTGGTGGTGAGGGTGAAGTACAAGAAGACCTCCACTACAAGAAAAGTACCCTTTTATGACACTTGTAAAAATGACAGTTAAAAAAAATCTGTCATTAAAAATATAATGATATTACTTAAATGACATTATTTATAAACTGTCATTATAATTTTATTAGTGTTAATGTATATGACAATTTAAATATAAGAGTCATATTTAATACTACATATTATGACTGTAACAGTTAAAAACAACTAAATACATGTTTAGTAAGATAACATATATGACAGATTTTTTTCCTCCAAAATGTATACACGCGGGTAATGGAAAAAAAGGCGGAATGCTTTACCCCCATCTCAAATCGAAATGTTTTCTCCAACGTGACCTAACCCAAATTCTCAGCCATATTCACCCAAAATCAGACAAGCTCCTCCAGCCAAAATCCACCCCCGATCATCTAGCCTTCCAATTTTGGCTCGTCGGCAGGTATTCTCTATATCTATATCTTTTTCTCTGACACACACATACACAAACACACATGTTCGTTCATAGTACCTTTCATTCACACACAGAAACACAAATATTCGTTTAGACACATAAACACACATGTTAATTCACAATCGGGTCATCTAAAGCAAAGATATCGATTTCGTTTCGGTACCAAACCCTCACCGATTTCGATTTTTTTTCAAACCATCACCGGTTAATTAGCATCGTGTGATATATGATGTTTGGAGATCCTTATGTTATCCAAATGTATGTCTTTTTCGCAATGATAGTATCAATTACAATGTTTGTTGTTAGATTCCTATGACATGTTCATTTTTTATTGAAATTTTTTGTCATTAGGTTCTCGTCTGCTGTAAATTATAAAAATTTGAGAGGCAAAAATGTAATATAGGTAAATTCTTGGGCATGTTCATTTTTCTTAAATTTTGGGTGTCAAAACGTAGTTATTAATAAATTAAGGGTCTAAATATAATTTATAAAGGTAAGTGATGTTTGGAAAAGTGTATTCTATGATTGATCAATGTGATTCATTTTAGTTTTGGAATATGGTATCACTCCATTTGGGGTTTAATATCTTTATGGCGAAAAATTATTAAAATATGGATTGTTTGCCCTAAGTTGGCCTTACATGTTTTGTCAAAGTTCTTGATTTGCACATAACACGCTTGTAAATATGTCAAAAAGATTATATATATTTTTTATTTACACACTTTTTGGTAGGCTTGAATGTGGTGTTTATTATTATGTTTATCTCTCTTAGAATGTGTTGCCCGCAGAGACTTGGTATATAATTCCAAATGACATGGTTTGTAGCATGCTTTATTTTTATATCAGATTCCTCAAATATTATTCTGGATTTAATTCAACTTTGTGTTAAAACTTGGAATTTTGATGTGGGTTTTGTAGGATTCCATAAATCCCAGCAACGTATACAACTCAAGCAATTTGCAAACTATTTTGTTGGTGCATTTGTTTCTTCTCACTTCCAGTGGATGAAGACATAGTGTTGTAATTTTCTCACATTTTGAGTTGTTTCTATTTATTTTATCCAATTGTCCAATCAAGAGAAGCAAGCTGATTGTGCTTTTGACTACCGCATACAGTTTTGTTTTAGACTAATTTTGGCCTAATTAAAGTAAGTGAACATGTGTGTGGGTAGACTTGACAACACTTAGCTTGACCATAACATAACATGATAAAATCTACTAAGCATGTGTGTCACTAAATTTTGTAATTCTTTACAAAATTTTCAACTAACAAATTGAGTGTTCCCAAAGGTTATATATACAGAGTGACAGTGGGCATTAATGGGAGAAAATCCAAAACACCAACCAAGTTGCCCAAAGATAGTCATGGACACCCCATGGGGAATAAATGCAACCCGTGGGAAGTCGTTGCGTCCTCACCGGACTCCCAATTGGCTAAATAATTAGTATAAGCTCGTTTTGGGGTTATGAGTGGTTGTTAAGGGGAAAAAATTCAAAATAGCAATCTAGTTGTCCAGAGATAGGAACAGACACTCCATGTGGCATAAAGGTGACCCATGGGTGTTAAATTGCAAAACCTTGTATGTGGAAGTAAAAGGAAGTAACTCACAGTGAGCTAGACAATTTAGGAAACTGAAGAATATATATATTAATGAGGAGAAAAGGAAACTGAAGAATTTCTAGACTTAAATATTATAAAAAATGTTCAACTACACATATTCTAATTAATTGTGCGTATCTAATAGGCATATTATAATTTCAATAATCGTATTTTAATTTGTTTCTAGGATTTAACCCATTGTGAAGAACCCAAACCAGTTGAAAATGATCATCACTACCGATGAATTAAAAGTTAATTACACATATCCTAATAATGCATGTAGCAGGTCATAGTTAGTAAAAGTACCTAAAGTTTGAAAGCCTGTGTTGATGCATTCTCGGAGGGTACTTGAGCACGAATCGTAGTAAATGAGCATTTATAGATATCTAGTAGAAAAATTAACATTTATAAACATCGTTAGTGAAAAAGAAGTAAGAATTGTATTAACTGAGCATTCCAAAAACTATGCTTCCTCTTAGGGGTCTTAAGTGATGAAATAAGAAATTAAAAAGGTTACGCTTGCTTCGTCGACCCACATAAAATGATGAAATTAAAAAGGTTACGCTTGTCTTCGTCGAACCACAATCACCATGCTTCTAACATCCTAATTGTCTTTTTATTTTCGGTACCACGGCAAATACTGCTAGACTAGTTATAGGATGTTTAGGGGAATATAGAAATATGGGTACTTTAGTTTTGATTTAACTGGTGGGGGATTTGTGATTGATAGAACCAGGTGAGGGTGTGAAACGGGGGCAATTGGTGGGGAAGAGTTGGTTAAGTGGGAGAAAATGCAATCATTGGCGAGTGCTCACGAGGAAAAGATTCTTATGTTGGTGAGGTTGAGGCCTTTGAGTGAAAAGGAGATTGCCAAGAATGATGTTTCGGATTGGGAATGCATGAATGACTGACATTTTGTTTCGGAACAGCCTTCAAGAGCGCTCCATGTTTCTGACTGCCTACACGTTTGAGTATTAGTAGTGACTGCTCAACGAGGCTGGTATATAATGAAGGATCGAAAGATATTGCTCTTTTGGTTGTTAGTGGTATTAACTCAAGTATATTTGCATATGGGCGTCAAATAAGCAGTGGGAATACATACACTATGAACCGAATAACAAAGTATACGGTGGCAGATATATACGACTATATAGAAAGGCATGAAGAAAGAGCATTTGTTTTGAATTTTTTTGGAATGAAGATCTATAATGAAGTCATAAGAGACCTACTCACCACAAATAATACTTCAGTTAGGGTGTTAGATGATGCATAGAAAGGGTATGAAGGGCTTGTTCATCATCCTAAATGGCAAGAAGGGAACACGTGGGATGATGAATGCTCAATATCAGAGTCATCAGGCATGGCTGCTTCCCATTGACAGGATACAGGAGTTGAAGAAATAAACAGGAGTAATGAGGCATCCTACCTAGAGATTCTAGAAAGTGATGAAGTCAATTCATATACTGTATATACATGACATTCTGTAGAGATTGCTACATAGTAAGTTTAAGTTGATGACTTAAGATGGGTGAGTCTTCTAATAATTTTGTTGTCTTAAATGTGGTAATGCTAGGTAAAAGAAAATAATCCAAAGGCTAATACGTCGAAAAAGATGGTCAACGATGTAGGATTGGATCCAATGCATGATTTGATGGGAACTCCTTCAAATTGGCCCTTGGAATTTGAGAGGCAGCTGAGCTTGATACTTGAACTTTGGCAATCTTGTAATGTTTCGTTGTTTCGTAGGACATACTTCTTCCTATTTTTTAAAGGTGACCCAATGGATTCTATTTACATGGAAGTAGAGGTTAGGCCACTATCTTTTATCAAGGAACCATTTTCAAATAGAAATCTTGCTCTGGAAGCTGATTGGACTCTAACTTTGGCTTTAAGGTCTCTTTCTCTCTCTCATGTAGTTATGTGCATGCAATTTCACTTTGAGTAGATAAATAACTATTCTATAGCTATATGTTGTACTATACTAGATTTACTTCTTGTCATTTTGGGCACGCAAAAGATTTATATAGGGATGTTTGAGAGAGAGATGTAGTAGGAAAAATGGCTTGGATGTTCTTAATTAGACAATTGTCGATCTTCTAGAATTTTTATTTTTAAGACCTACATAACCTATACTATATATTTAACCCGAGGGGTAGATAGTAGTTATTATGGTCTTCTGTTAAATTATTCAAAGTACAGTGTCAAAAAGAAGAATTTTCATAGGATGATAGTATCCTTGACTATATAAAGTAATTGCTTACGACCAAAATCCTGTAATGAATATCTGTTTTCTGATTCAGTACTGGATATTATTATCCTAGTTACATAAAAAATCTCTAACATTCCAATAATAACAGTCAAAAACCTTCTAAATCTATTTTGTATTAAAAAATGTTTTAACACATTACACAAATAGCCCTTAATATTTCAGTTATTACATAATAAGTTTATATTGTAATGATTAATTTTTTTTAAACGTTTCACTTTATTGGTAAAAAATAAAAAGTCAGGTTACTCGCACAAAATAAGCAACTTTTTATATTTTGTATCTACTTACTATATTTAAACACTAAATATGTTGTTTTCTTTGAGTGACAACATGAAAGCTCTTCGTCGTGAGAGGGAGACACTGAACAGGCTGATGTACAAAAGGTTTACTGATGAGGCGAGGAACAGAATATACCGTAAGTGGGGCATTAGTTTGGATTCAAAAAGGAAGAGGCTTCAACTGGTCACAAAAGATATGAATCAAGTTAAGGAGAGCGCAGCAATTGTTGCCAAACTGATCAGGTTTTCAGAGCAAGGGAAGGCCAAATTGATCAGGATCTCAGACAGTTGCATTAATCAAGATACCAGTGTTGAGAAAGTAAAAGATGGACATACTAATTTATACATGCAGATCTGTGAAACATACAACATAGTGACATGCTGATTTACTAATAATATAAGTTCTATCATTTATATGACAGTCGTAGCAGAGAATGTAGTGGTTCAAAGCTAATTTACTAAGAATGCTGATATACAAAGCTGAGTATGGTGCTGTGACCGCTGTTCAATTGAATCAGGATATCAATGCAGTGGTTCATCCATTGGTTAACAGGAATGTTTAGTTTTCTTGATTCAGCTGTGTGTTGCAATATGGAGCAGCTATTACATTAGTTTAGATTGCACTGGTTCATTCAAAATAGTTTTTATTTCATTTTCAGTTGCACTTTATAAATTTAACATTGAGATAGGACTATCTTGCCTCCCTCTCATCGGTTTTGCCTCCCTCCATTTCCTCTGTTTTTCCTTCCTCCAAATGCCATATAAGATAGGACTATCTTTGTATGTTATTTTCCAGAGTCCTCTCATAATCGCAATGTGGATAATAAGTTATTTATCTATTAGTTCCCCAACATGGACAACTATAAAATAAAAATTGATCTCCTACTCTGAATCAGGTCTGAACGAATTTGTTTTAGAGTAAAAAGCTTATCATATCTCAAATTAAACATGGATCAATATATGATTAATGCCTAAAACCTGCAAAAGAATCGTGTGGAGACAATCATTTAGCTTCCTGAATTGAACAATCACGTTGAATCTAAATTCTTCATTAGGTTCAAACGCGGCTTCAAGTTCGTTAACGCTTTGTTAAACTCTCAAATCTTCATTTTGTAAATATTCAGCTACGATGGTGTTGATTACTTTCTTGATGACTTGCTGGTAAGCTTTGGACGGTCAAATAATTACTAAAAGAATATCTCGGGTATATATGGTGTTTTTCCTCCTTTGACTCTTCATAATCCAGGAATCGGCTGAGAATCAGCAACCATCTTGGTGAACACACTATCGAAAATTTCTTCAGTTTTGGCACCAGATACCTCTATGCTTATCTTTAGTTTATTAGGCTTGTCAGGACTAGTTACTGTAATGGAGTAGTCTTCCATTTGAATAGAAGAGACTTTGGTATCTTCCACACCTTATGATAAGCATTAAAATGAGATGAGCCAACACAGGGCAAAAGCAAATCGAGAAAACCTCTTCATAAATGCTGTGAGGCAAATAAATACGGCGAGTGGATGTCATTTGCAAGCCACATATTTGCTTATCTTTAGGAATTTTGCACATGCGTTTGCGATAAAGTGCATTTATAGTAACATTTTTTGTCTATCGGAAGGGGAAAATGCAATTAATTGCATTATGTATGCTCATCTGGATATGCTTTTACATGATTGTTGGCTATCACGTGTTGTATCTTAACCATATAAGATTGTTGTTGGGATTCCCTTTCCAAACATGAACGAACTCTTGGTTTTTTGTTTATGATAAGCACACACACAATTGAAACATGTATCCTAGTGAAAGTCATATCACGCAGACTGATGTAAATTTATTTTCAGAAATGACATTCAAGTTGCACAGAAAAAGAAATTCAATACACATATAAATCATCCAAAAACCTTCTTGGTGGGAGCGAGTGGTACTATCAACAAGCGTTTCGAGCTCTTAATCAGGCTGCAGGTACGCCATCCTTTGGTATAATTTATAATGCTTTAGAGTAGACATTTTATCCGAATGTAAAACATGTTTCTAGGATATATTCATTTGTCTTCAATTCTATTTTAAAAGGTTGCTTATTTTTATATTTTTTATATTTTGGTTTAGATTCATTGTTAACAATTATGAGTTGAGTTCTCTTGTAATGTTCTTTATGTACATTGTGGTGCATATGCATTTCACTTGCTTTTTTGGGGGTTTCTTTATATCACCATTATGCCATTTTTCCGACCTATTTATTTTCCCGGTGAACATCTATATTATCTTTCCTGACTACCCACCGTTCACATAGTGGTGAGAATAGGAATTGAATATTAAACTATAGGTGTAGCCCCCAGATGAGAGATGAAGTTGAATCTGGAACCTTTTCAAAGTTGGTTATCACTGAAATAACAGAGGTAGTACATGTTGAAGGCTATACGGTTTGTTGAAGCTCCACAGTTTGGCTAGAATCTCCTATATTGAAGGATCATGACAAATGATACCGTAAAGATTCCAGGGATCATTTATGGATTGTGCAAACATGAGTAAGTGATCCCACAAACATTGCCTCTCCCACTTAGTGCATTTAGCATAATTACATAAGAGATATACACAGGGAAATCAAATTCTTGAGATTTAACTGAAATGTTGATGTTTTGATTGTGAACGCTAATCACAGACCCTTCAATATTCTCTTTCCACAGTAACCAAAGATGAGTATTACAATGAGTAAAACCACTATATTTAATTTTATGTGCACCATTTTGAACACTCTTCCCATCGACCTTAGGTTCAGATATAATAATCAAAGAAGGATTCCATAAACTAATCACCCTCTTAAGCATTTGAGTTATTTCATTCTCAAAAATATAATTATTCATACATATTTTTATAATAAAGTCTTATGCATTTGAGTTATTTCATTCTCAAACGATCCATGTAATCCACAAAAGGAACTCTTGTAACACACTGAATCTAAGCAAAAAAATCAATAACAAAATCAAAAACATAACTTAGGCATTATGTCAAACAGCTTAACTATGAAAATGTAATGATTTAAAACCATTTAACTCAATAACCTTTGGGACATATATTCATGGGATTCTTGAGTGAGAGATCCTCATTGGAGAGACGAAATGAATCAAAAAATATGGCAGGAGCTAGCCTAGAAAACAGTTTTTTTTTTGTAAAAGTCAACCTGCTTAAAAATCAAACCACAACATAGGCTCCTCTCATCAAACTCATTTAAATAAAAACTAAAAGAGACATTTCCAATTGTTCCCATCATCATAGGCTCCTCTCCTAACAAAGCTTTGGAATTTCATCACAATAATATAAGGTTATAGCTTTGATTTATTCTCTAATTCATAGTCCTCAACTTGGCTTAGTGTTTAATATATAGATTAAGGTTCTGTTCAGTCAATAAATGATATGTTCATCTTTGTGGAAGTGTTGGGGACTGGATTGATTATATAACAGTTTATATTGCTGTTTCTTCATTTCGTTTTATCATTTACTTGCACATAAAACCTGATGAGCTGATTTGGTAGTTTTCTATTATGGACTGGATTAATGATGCAATAGTTTGTATTACTATTTTTGATTTTGTAGTTCGTTAAGTGATTTGCTTATTTAATCATTTTGTTCTCTGTTTCTTTGTTTTTTCCCAATGGGAAAGGAAAGAAAATAGAGCACTATACCCATCATTTCGTTTTGAAGATGTGAACTTGTTGAAATTTTTAGTTTAGATAATGGGCGTGTGGAGATGAGTGAGTTGGAATAGAAGAATGCACAGTGACAGAGCTGTTGCTTGTGACAGAAATTAAGGTCATATAATAACCTTTCAAAATAATGAGTTTTTAAAGGGGCTTCATTCTAGGATTAAACAATATCATTTTTAATAATGAGTTTTTGGAGGCAATTGATTCTAGGAATAAACAATATCATTTTGAGTTAGTAAAAGTGTCGGTATCTTTGTGAAGAGGGAAAAACATGATGGCTTCATTAGTTGTGTTGTTGATCGTATCAGGTGGGTAAAACAAAGACATTATTTGGTATAAGAAAGAAACAAAGAAGCGCTTCTATGGAATTATGATGAAGTAATGGATGTGATACACCGGTACAATTATGTGAAGGTTTGCCTGGCTGGAGGACCACTTTGAATGACTTCAAACAACTTCTTCCGCAGAGTGTTCTGCAGCTCTTGGACCACTGCGTAAAGTTTAATTTATTTCCTTTCCTTCTTTTGTTTCATGTCAGAGTACTAAGTCATTTTTGTATATGTATATTTTAACTTCTTAGCTTTTAACATATACAAATTTTTATATATGTGATAATTTTATCCGATTTATATTATGTATCACTGAGTTTTTTGACTTGCTAATTGTAGCGAAAAAATATGAAGTTTCTTTTAAACCATCGGCTTACCTTTTATAAAAATTACAAGCCAACTGCCTAGAATCATTTATATTGTCATTTTGCAGTTACATTCGGCTTTATTCATTTGCGACTTTATTTTTGATTTGCGACTTTATTCATTTATTTGTGTACAGACATTTACTTCTCATAATCCGATGTTCTGTTTCTACTATCATAAGAGTGGATAATGGAGCTCATGGTATGTTCTCATGATCATGTTCTTGGTACAGGCCTTTTGAATTGGAAAATGGAGCTGTGATGTCCTATAAGAGTGATGTCGTGAATTCTGACATTTACTAATTCATACTTTGATTGACAAAGTTAATACATTGGCTCATCTATGTTTAGGCAAGTTTCCTGAAAAGGTATGTATTAATTACATGTTTTAGTTGAATGATTGTACTTTTCCCAAGTTTGTATACGTTATTTATATGTATAAATTGAATTCGCGGGCGTTTAAGCCACGTTCAGGAACTGATGAGGGTGATCACCCCCCCCCCCCCCCCCCAATTACCCCAATGCGTTCAGCTACTAAGGATATGCTAGGTACCAATACTTGGAGACTACCAGTATTTTTGTCAACATTTTCTGGGGACTCTTTCTCCAGATTGCAAATATATTATGACGAAGATTGAGTTTTCAGTTAGTGGAGACTGCTTTTTTGTGTTGGACAGCGTGTTACAGTTAACGGATTTACGTCAATTATGCCATGGTTAGCAGTGAACCAGAAAAATCTTCCTCAGTTTACTGAAGGCGAGGAAATAGAAATTTCAAAAGTTGAGCTATATGTTGGAAACACTGCACCTCCAGATTACCTTAGTGAGAGTGAGCTAATATCTTTAGTGGAAAAGAGCAGAATAGGAACAGATGCAGCCATACCTGTTCTTATTAACAACATAAGCGAGCGTAACTGTGTACAGGTACATGCGGGAAGGAAGTTGGTTCCAACAGCTTTAAGTATCTTAGGCTATCACGTATATATCCAGATCTCTGTTTGCCTGATATCCCGAGTTTTGTAGAGCAACAAATCGCTCTTGTTTCTAAAGGTCAAGCAAATCACTCTATTGTTGTGCATCACGTACTTGAACAATTTAAGAGGAAGTTCAGCTACTTTGTTAAGCAGATTGAAAATATCAACTCATTATTTGAAGCAGTCTTCTCTGCTTTCAGATTTTGGACAGTAGCTTAGCAAATGTGGAAAATGCCTACGGTACATGAAGTACATCTCTGCTCTTCCATCACGGCTATATTGTGGTACATGTGAGGAAGTTTATTATTGTTCCTCGGAAGGTCACCATCAAGCTGTACAAGGAACTCACCTACCTTTTGGACAACTTTGAGCTTTTGATATTTTCCATGGCAGGGGTGGAAGCCAAGTCATTCCGTCTGTGCCCTTACTGTTACAATAACCCTCCCTTTGAGGGTATAGACACGTTATTCGGTGCACCCATATGTGGTTAACTTTACCATGTTGAATTCCATTAAAGCTTAAACCATATCCTATTTTTCTTGAAACTCCTTATATCTTAAGTTCCAAGTAGAGCCATTTTTTGTGTGTTTACTCTCTCTCTCTCTCTCTCACACACACACACACACACACACACACACACACACACACACGTGCACACGCACAAGCATAACCACACCCACAACCACACAGACACCCACACCCACACCCACACATTGAGACTGGCACACACTTACACGACAACTTGGGTTCAATTTATCTATTTGTGGTTGGTTCATCTTTCAATTTTGTTTAATAATCGCATGACGTTTTTCAATATTATAACATTTGTCATTTCCTAGTCTTCTATGAGTCTCTTTACTTAATCTGCAGGAACTTGCACGTGACTATTACTAACTGGTAGTAATTATTATAGTGTAAACACCCTTTAATTCTTCTTTATGATTGAATCAACTCCAAAAGTAAAGCATAATCCTCTGTTATGGTTTTTCTTTTGTCCATTGTATTATAATTAATTCGATATGTTTAATCTATTTCTGAGGTATAAAATATATCTCCAACTGGCGGCAGATGCCTAGGAAATTTTCTTGGCTAAAGCAGAAATGAACACATGGTATTGAAGTAGAGTGAATGATGATAAAAAAAAAAGTAGAGTGAACAATGTACATCAAGATTTAAAGGTGATGATGCACTTATTTTTCTTTATTAAATGATAACTTGTCGGAAGTGACATTCGTGTGTCCCATACACTCATATAACTCAAAAGGCATAAAAATACACAGCACCTCCTCCAACGACACCAGCAGGTTTTCTGAAAGTTGCATTATTTTGGTTGATGAGTATGTAAATCCAAGAAATTAAGTTAATTGATGAGTAAGTACGAGAACTATTGATTATTATAGAATGAAAACCATATAAATAACCACCTAAAACAGAGGATTGTTGATTATAATAGAATGAAAAAATAATTTGTCAACCCAGCATCTATTTTACTAAATTCAACACAAAACGAACAAACACATGGGGTAAGAATAACAAAATAAAATGTATGATAGGTTCTTAAAAGTCAAAACTAACCATGTCCATACAATAGTCATTTAAGTATGGAACTTGAGCAATTCCTTAATAAACTTGTTTGTATATTGTCATTTAAATAGTAATTTTATGTTGTTTGTTGTTTTGATAATGAAATGAAAAATTTTGTGTCCAGATCATAAAATATTAGCGTAGGTGGTCATTTTCTCATTCTATTCACATCTAGTACCATTTGCTACAATGGCAGTACCATGGGATTTCATCTAGTACATGACCATAGGGTTGATATGGCAACTTTTAATGATACCGGGGTTCCTACTATTGTTGATCGCTCATTGTTTACAAACTTGACATGTTTTTCATTGTAATCTTAGCCTTGAAGTGAATTTAAAGCGTTGGTGGTATTGAAAGGAGGAAGAATTTCAGGTTCAAACTGGGAGAATGTTAAGGTACGATAATGTCAATGCATATACATTACTAACTTATATCTTAAATCTTAATATAACTATTATCTTCAACATATCATTCTATAGGGCCCTCTACAACCGGGGAGTGTTGAATGTGGGTTTTACATATCGAAGTTCATGAGAGATCTAATGGAGAATCCGTCTCAATCTACTAAACTAAAGGTAATAAATATTTATTTTATAATATTTTATTTCCGTGCTAATTACTTTTACAAGGAATAATTGAATACAGCTCGTGTCATTTGATTTGTTAGATGAAGGAGTTGGCTGAAAAATCAACCTATGAAAATCATGAGATAGAAGAAGTTCAGCATGAGTACATCGATTTCATTCAGGATTATTTTTAGTGAGCTACAGTTGTGGACAATTTTGGCGTATCTTTTCAGGTACCTTTTTTTTCTTCAATCTAATTAATTACTTTGTGTCTATTTCAATAATGTTTAATATAGAGAATCAAAACACTATATATGAAAATATAACAAAAATCGTATTTAATATCATCAAAACACTATAAAAATATGATGTCAAGAATAACATTGTTAGTGAATGGACGGGGTGAGATTTATATTATCGTTGTTGTTGATGATGATTTTGAATGCCCGGGGTGGGTGTTGATACCAAAATTAATATGCTGATATGGACGAATAATACGAAGACACGTGTCAATCTACGTGGCACAATAGCAACGAGGAAGTTCATTTTCCCGACCAACCCATGTTCTCTCCGAGCAACGAGGATACACCGAGGAACTTTAGCACTCCGAGGTACTTCAGCGCTCCGAGGAACTCCAGAGCAACGAGCAACTAAGGCGGTCCGAACTGCATCTCGGTCGTATCATTAATTTCCAGATAATCAACAGTTCAACCATTCATTGAATGATTATCATCTTGACGCACACGCTGCATTAAATGTATTACCCTTTCGTATGTATATCATTTAATGTACCAGCCCTTTCATGTACAGCCTATGGGCTATAAATACCTTGTATCATCCTCATTCAAGGGGACCAGAATTTCTTGAGAGAACTTGTAATCAAGAATTCCACAAACACTCAGCAATAACATAACAGTGGACGTAGGCTTTATTCCTAGCCGAACCACTTTAAAAATCTTTTGTCTCATTTATTTATCTGTGATTGAATAATTAGAGCGATCTAATTTTTTACATCAACAGATTGGCGCCGTCTGTGGGAACGACTGCTGCTATCGTTTTTCACCAAAAATCATCTATCATCAATGACGAATCTGGCTCAAGGACAAACCGCCATGCAAGAAACTATGAGGCAACTCATTCAAACTCTTCATGGCGGTGCACCTACCCATTCAGGGCAAAGGAGTGATCGTGGGCAATCGCGATCCAGACGTACTGGGTCATATCGTAATGGAGAATCTAATGATTCTTCTTATCAACCTGGGCGAACTTCATCGATACGGGATACGGATACAGATCAACATATCACTCTCTCTCCGGAGAGAACCAGCGCCTTGGAAAGATTAAGCAGGGTGTCTCCTTTCAGTCGGTTAGGACCAAGGAGAAATATGAATCCACCTAGAGCTCCATCGAAAAGCTTTCGACCACCATCAGGTTTGAGAGAAGGATCAGCACAATCACGACCAGCTACTCGTCGAGATTGATCTCAGGAAGCTACGTCAGAACATTCAATTGCTCGGACTAAGCGGCCTAAGGAAGGAAATGAAGCATGGAAAGGTTCCATTCAGCGGTTGGAGGATAGACTGGGAGAAATGGCTAAGTCAAGAAACCCCTTACAGAGAACTTTTGTTCAAGGGACACCTTTTGTTCAGGCCATTGTGGATTTTTCTACACCATCGAAATTCAAAGCACCTGTAGTGACCCCCCAAGTATGATGGAAAGACAGATCCTGTTCTTCATATAGAACAATACCAAGCTGCTGCCGACATCTATGTCGTCCCCGACGAGATGAGGTGTAGAGCATTCTCGGGAACTCTCACCGGATCTGCACAGATATGGTACAACAATCTTCCTCGGGGTAAAATTTTAACTTTTATTCAATTAGCCGAGTTGTTCATTGGCAATTTCTGTTTTGGAGCAAAGCCTGTAAAGCGAGTAGCGCACTTGTTAAGTGTTAGACAAAAATCAGGTGAAAGTACTAGAGATTACATAACTCGTTTCAATAACGAGAAGTTGGAAGTCATAGATTACGAAGAAAAGACAGCGATCACTGCTTTGATGAGTGGTTTGCTACCTAATAAGTTGTACTACACTTTGGCCAAAGATCCACCTAAAACTATGTCAGAGTTGATGGCAAAAGCGGCCAAAATCATGAATGCCGAGGAGGCTATGGCTGCGAAGAAGAATATGGATAAAGAAACCAAGGTGGAGGTCGACAAATCTAAGAAGAAAGAGCAGAAAGGTAATGGTGGTGACAAGCACTCCAAGAATAATAGGACGTCATGGGAAGTTCTGAAGAAATACGATAATTATACTCCATTGAAAATGGGTATTAATCACGTTTTGGAAGAAATCAAGAATAGCGAGGAAATCAAGTGGCCAGATAAACTGAGGACAAATCCTGAACTGAGGAATAGGGCCAAATATTGCGAGTTCCATAAAGATCATGGCCATACGACCAAAAATTGCATAGCCCTTCAGAACGAGATTGAAACGCTTATCCGAAGAGGAAAGTTGTCAAAGTATGTAGATCGCAGAGGTGAAAGGAAGAATGATGATAGAACTAGAGATCGTTCCAGATCTCCTCGTCGGACGGAGGAGAAAAAGAAAAGAGACCATGAAGATGATCCAGATGAAGACCCCGATCTTCCAAAGAAGCCAAGGCAGCCTGAACGAGAGGTATTTTCCATACGTTTTGGGTCATTTGATTGTAATGTTATTACAGGAGGAGATGCTGGAGGAGGAGATCTTACTGCAGAAAGAAAGGCTTATCTCGGAGAGGCTCAAGCCTGCTCATATATTCAACGAATAAATCTTGCCGAGGATGATCGTCCGAGGAAGGTAAACAAAGAGAAGCTAGTTATTGGTTTTTCAAAAAATGACCTGGCAGGTGTTCTTTACCCTCATGACGATCCTTTGGTGATCAAAATGAGGATGAAGGATGTGGTCATTTCAAGGGTGTTGGTAGACAATGGTAGTTCAGCAGACATAATGTACTATTCATGCTTTGATAGCTTGAATTTGAAAATATCTCAATTGGAACCTTATCATAGACCCCTTCTGGGTTTTGCTGGCGAGAAAGTTTTTCCACTTGGGACGATCAAGTTGGATATACTCATTGGAACTTGGCCTGCTTGCCGAACAGAAAAAATACGCTTCTTTGTGATGGATAAGAATGTGCAGTCAGCCTACAATATCATCATGGGAAGAGTTGGATTGAAGAAGTTCGAAGCAGTTCCATCTACAGTACATCAGTGTTTGAAATTCCCAACAAATTTTGGAGTCGGAGTTGTGAAGGGTGATCAAAAAGTAGCTCGGGAATGTTATTATTCGTCTGCTGAGCAAGAAGAACTTGAAGAGTCAAGGAAAAAGACTACTACCTACCAGGTGGAGGAAGGTACAGAAATTGAAACTCTTGATCCCAGGGATGAATCCCAACTTGTAAAAGGACAGGTGGTAGAATCTACAGAAAATGTTATTCTGGACGAGGAGCACCCTGAACGAGTAACCCAGATAGGTTCGTCGTTGGATGCTTCAATAAAACAAGAGTTGATAACTTTCTTGAGAAACAGGAAGAATACTTTTGCATGGAGTCACGAAGATATGCCAGGTATAGATCCAAACTTCTTATGTCATGAACTCAATGTGAATAAGGAGATCAAGCCCGTGAAGCAGAGAAGAAGAGTGTTTAGTCCCGAGAAGAATCAGGCCATACAAGAGGAGGTCGAGAAGCTCCAGAAAGCCCAATTCATTGAAGATGTGAAATATCCAGATTGGTTGGCAAATGTGGTAATGGTAAAGAAGAAGAACAACAAATAGAGAATGTGTGTTGATTTCACTGATCTCAACAAGGCATGCCCAAAAGATCATTTTCCATTGCCCAGAATCGACCAACTAGTGGATGCTACCTCGGGACATGAGCTGCTCAGCTTCATGGATGCATATTCTGGCTACAACCAGATCAAAATGAAACCTGAAGACAGGGAAAGTACTTCTTTTATTACCCCAAGGGGAACTTATTGTTATAATGTTATGCCTTTTGGTTTGAAAAATGCAGGTGCAACATATCAGCGGCTGATGAACAAGGTTTTTGCCGAACAAATCAGTTGCAACATGGAAGTCTATGTCGACGACATGCTAACCAAAAGCAAGAGAGCTGCTGATCATCTAGTTGACTTAGGCCAGACCTTTGATCAACTGGATAAATACCAAATGAAGCTCAACCCGACGAAGTGCACCTTTGGAGTACGGGAAGGAATGTTCCTCGGATACATCGTCAACCAACGAGGTATTGAGGCGAATCCAGAAAAGATCAAAGCTCTTTTAGGGCTGCAATCCACTAACGACGAGGAAAGAAGTACAGAGTCTTACAGGACGAGTTGCAGCGCTCAACAGATTTGTATCCCGAGTAACTGATAAATGCCTCCCATTCTTCAAAACACTGTGAAAAAGTTTTGAGTGGACTGATGAATGTGAGAAAGCCTTTCAAGACTTGAAGAAGTATTTGGGAGCACCACCATTGTTGTCTAGGCCAATAACAGGAGAAAAGTTGTACTTGTATCTGGCAGTGTCAGAGAATGCAGTCAGCTCCGCATTGATCAGATTGGAGAATGGAGTCTAGAAACCTATCTATTACACAAGTAAAGCTTTTCGAGGTGCAGAAATCAGGTACCCAAAGCTAGAAAAATTGGCACTGGCATTAATCGAAGCAAGTAGAAGAATGAGGCCATATTTCCAGGCCCATACAATTATCGTGTACACCGACATGCCATTGAGACAAGCCCTTCACAAGCCAGAAAAATCAGGAAGATTGATGTACTGGGCAATAGAACTCGGTGAATATGATATTGTGTATGAACCCAGATCATCATTAAAAGGGCAAGCTGTAGCAGATTTTATAGCAGAGTTTACATACCCTGATACCCCCGAGAAGCAAAAGATGCTTGCTGACCAACCTGTGGATGATACCGGAATAACAGACACAAGTCCAGACCAACTAAGGTTGGTAAAAGGACTTGTGGATGTAGAAAGATCATCATACTCAAACCCAGACCAACTCCGGTTGGCAGAAGGGCGCGAACAGATGGTCGACGAGGAACGAAAAATACCAGGGGAGGATAAAACAAAACAACAAATATTTCACCGAGGAACGTGGTCAGAAAAGAATTTTGAAGACGAGTTACCTACATGGAGATTATATGTAGATGGATCATCTTGCACAGCTGGTTGTGGAGCCGGGATTGTTTTAAACACCCCAGATGATATTGACGTGGAGTATGCCTTGCGATTCCAATTCAAAGCCTCCAATAATGAGGCAGAGTATGAAGCCATGATAGCAGGTCTTAATTTAGCAAAAGTTATGGAAGCACAACAAGTAATTGTATTCAGTGATTCTCAATTAATTGTGAATCAGATGATGGGAACATATGCAGTTAAAGGAGACTTAATGGCGAAGTATCATGCAAAGGTGATGGAGTTATTGACAGAATTTGATGCCATTCAATTGGTGAGAATACCGAGGATGGAGAATGCTAGAGCAGACGCATTGGCCCGATTAGCGTCAGCTACTCGCACCGAGCTGCGAAGGACGATACCAATTGAAGTATTAGAAAGTCGGAGCATAGAAGAAGACCTGACGGTGAATATTATTACCCTTGATTTAGGACCATCTTGGATGGATCCCATCAGGGCATACATTGAAGAAGGAGAATTACCAGAGGATAAGCTAGCCGCTAAGAAATTGAAGTATAAAGTCGCTCGGTATGTACTAACTAATGGTGTTTTGTATAGACGAGGAATAATGGCAGGGTTGCAGAGATGTGTACATCCATCAGAAGTAAAAGAGTTGGTTGAGGAAATCCATGAAGGATCTTGTGGAACTCATGTAGCAGGTCGGACACTTTTGCAAAGGGTGATGACACAGGAATATTACTGGCCGACGATGAGGGCTGATTGTATAGCCTATGCCAAGAAGTGTGACAAGTGCCAACGCTTTTCCTCCATCCGAAGAACTCCACAAGCATTGTTGACACCCATAACTTCACCTTGGCCATTTGCCATGTGGGGGATTGATTTGGTTGGACCATTGCCGACGACCCGAGGAAGGTTCAAGTACCTCGTCGTTGCAGTGGATTATTTTACTAAGTGGGTGGAAGCTGAACCACTGATTGATATGACGTACGAGAAGGTTTATCAGTTCATTTGGAAGAACATCATCTGTCGATATGGTCTCCCTCATGCTTTCATCACAGACCATGGAACACAATTTGACAACGAAGAGTTTGCAGCCTATTGTCGACAGTCAAACAGTTTGAAGATTCATTCAGCGCCAGACCATCCTCAAAGCAATGGGCAGACTGAGGTGACGAACATAACGTTGCTAAATGGTTTGAAGAAAAGGCTAAGTGAAGCTAAAGCTAACTGGATTAATGAGCTACAATCAGTATTGTGGGCTTACCGAACAACTCCCCGAACAGCAACTGGACCATATATGCTGGCATTTGGAAGTGAGGCTGTGATACCTGCCGAGTTGGGCCTACCAACACACAGAGTGCTGAATTTCAATTCTCCGATCAGTGACTTGATGAGAAGACTGGATTTGGATATGCTCGAAGAGGTCAGAGAAGAGGCAGCCATTATGAATGCTGCTTATCAACAACGAACAGCTCTGTTCTACAACAAAAGAGTGAAGAAATGCGATTTAAAAGAAGGAGATTATGTGCTAAAGAAGGTCATTCAGAAGCACAATAAATTGGAAGCAAATTGGCATGGACCTTATCGAGTTACAGAAGTTGTTCGACCAGGAACTTACAGAATAGCAACTCTAGAAGGAGATGAATTCAAGAATGCTTGGAATGCTGAACACCTTCGCAAGTATTATCAATAATGTAAAATGTACAACGGTTCCATCAATATGAATAAAACGATGATGTTTCACCATTTCTCTCTCCTTTGTTTGAAAGTTTTTCGGGGAATACTAGTGTGGTACACTACACTGCTCGACGGCAAAAAGAACAAGATAGTTCATACCCACGACCAACTCCGGTTGGTAAAAGGGCGTACACTAGCGTGACCAACTAAGGTTGGTAAGATAACTAGTGGACATATAGTTCGAAAGAACCACCACTCCTTTGGTTAGGAGGCATACACTAGCGTGACCAACTAAGGTTGGTAAGATAACTAGTGGACATATAGTTCGAAAGAACCACCACTCCTTTGGTTAGGAGGCGTACACTAGCGTGACCAACTAAGGTTGGTAAGATAACTAGTGGACATATAGTTCGAAAGAACCACCACTCCTTTGGTTAGGAGGTGTACACTAGCGTGACCAACTACGGTTGGTAAGATAACTAGTGGACATATAGTTCGAAAGAACCAAATAGTTCGAAAGAACCAAAAAATACTCCTTTGGTTAGGAGGTGAATACCAGCATGATCAATTACGGTTGGTAAGATAATTAGTGAACAATATTATTAAAAAACGCCAATTTTGGTTGATTGGATTTGAAAATATACTCTCACATTTGGTCGGGAGGTAAGATTATTACAAAAAGTTCTTTGGGAACAAAATATTCCAAAATATACCAAGTATTGTTGGTCGGGAATAAAAACCCACTAACTGTAGTTGGTCGACAAGAAAAATTTATTGACCTTGGTTGGTCGGATACATTTTATGAAAAAGACAAAAATTTACCAAGTATGGTTAGTCGGGGATAATTGGTCGACGAGCACAATTTAACAACCTTGGTTGGTTGGCAAAATTTTAAACATCTTTATACTCATTGAGCGATCGAGCAACATTTTTAGACTTTTTACTAAGTTGGTCGATGAACAACACAATATTGTTATCTTTTTAACAGATACATAAATGTAAAGTGTTTGATATTTACAAGACAATAGCAATACAGAGTTACAAACAAAAATGAAAGTCTTTCATTAAAATTCAAAATAAGTTACAGGTTACATGTATGTGCTAAATATTATATTGAGATTCCTATTCTATTGGTTTCTTGCCCTTTGCTTTTGAGATAGGCTCTTTGCCAGCAGGAGGATCTTCCAGGCAAAGAGGAGAATTAGTAAAATTCAAGTCCTTCAGCATTCTGACATTCATTATTGAAGGTGTATCCAAGAGATGCTCGGGGCGAGATATGTCAACTTGAGAATGAAGATTATAGTCACCAAGATATTTTGAAATTAAGCTCCGAGGAATGGCGCGAGCTGGAATCCATGCCATATCCAACTTATAGGGTGGTACGGGCAAGTCTAATAACCCAGGGCTATGATAATCCCACAGGTAGTGCCCCTGTTCGAGCTTCAGCACTCCAAGGGCGTTCAACCATCCCTGCTTATAACCTTCATTATTGGCATTTTCAATGTGAGCATCCAAGTGACAAAGGGCTTCATTATAGCCTGCCATCCAGAACTCACGAGGTTGTTTATGGAATTGGAAGGTTATTCTATCCAATTTTTCGTGAATGTTTTTGGCGAAAAGGTCCTTGGAATGCAAAGCAGACTTTGTCGCGGCAAGTTGATCTTCCAAAGACAGGTTTTTCTTGGACATTTCAGACAAGGCACGATCTTTTGCATTCAATTGGAACGCTTGAGTTTCCAAGGTTGACTGAGTACGAGCCTCTTCAACAGTACGAGCAGTTCTTTCTCGTCCCCGAGAACCTCTTCCTCGTCCCCGAGTACCAGTACTTCTCAGAGTGTCCAACTCCTGCCTTAATTTGGCATTCTCGACTTCCAGGAAGGAAAATCCCTCATCAGTCACTGGGACTAACGCTGTTGAAGAGGAGGCTGCAGATTTGTACTGTGCTAGCTCTGTCTGTAAATTGTTATTTTCTTGTTCCAACAGCTCAACAATCTGTCTGCACGATTCAAGTTCACACTTCAAAGTTCTTTCCCTAACATCGTATCCAGCAATAATCTTTTTATGACCTGTTTCAGAAGAAAGCTGTTGATATCTATTTTCATACTCCTTGTGCAACGAGGCAGTTGATTCATTGTGTTGATTCTGAAGATCTTCTAAAGAACAATGAAGTTCCTCGATCAATTCGTAATATGCCACATTATTGACCACAGATCGATCAAGTAAATCCTTCAAGTACCGGTAAGCCTCAACTGCTTGCTCTGAGGCATCATGGCCAAGGATGTCGACAATCTCTGATACACTCAGGTCCGTATGACCAACCTTATAATATCCATTGCATTGTTGCATCAGCTTTGTATCAGGGGCAGATATCAGTTCCATCCTGGCCATAAACTAATAAAGAGGAGACAACAGTCAACAAAAACAGATCATCAACACCAAAGAAGAACAAAGATGTATTTTATTAGATCATCAAAAGATTACATTGTTTGATTACAAGTGATAATGAAAAATAGAAAAGATACCGAACAACTTCACACCTTTTCCTTGTCTCCCAAGACATTCTCGGGAGGCTGGGACGAGGAGCTTGGTTGCTCGGTGGTAACAACAGCTTGATCGGAAGGAATCTTCTCAGAAGGAGGAGGCATGGAAGAAATGTCATCGTTGGCAGAGGCTTGAGAGGCAGGGACTTGATCACCCATGGCCATAGAAGATTCATCAGAGATAGGTTCATCTTCTTCTTCTTCTTCAATTGGTGGAGGAGGACCAGGGAGGTGTAGCTGAAACAGTTCAGAGTCCTCTTTGACCTTCAATTCCTCCAAGTCAGCCACCCAGCCATCTCGGAAGTATTTCAACTTCCCGTACTGAACTTGGGATGTCATTGCAGCAATCCCCTTATCCCATCCTTTATCCCAGCAAGCACTGAAGGATTTTTTAACTGCGAATTTTCTTTTCAGCTTCTCCGAGGAGAGCTTCTCGGATAGAAGATCCTCGGTAGTCTTCAACTTAACATCCACTTCTTCTTTTTGGCGTTTTACATCTCGCAAGAGGGACAATTCCTCCTCTGCCAACTTCAATTTATTTTCAAGCTCTGAGAAATTCTTGAGCTTATCATTCCTCCAAATCTTTCACCTTACTCTCCAAACTTTTGGAGACTTCAACAAGCTGCACTTTTTCAGCCTCAACTACAGTCAATTTCTTCTCCCAATCAGCTTTGTGTTCATCGTATTTTCGACGAGAATCATTCAAAGATTGGGACAAACCCATCAGAGCATCCTCTACACCAGACGAGGAGCTAGAAGCTTTAATTGCCTCGTCCTTCTTCACGATGTTATTGAAACAGTTCACCAGCTGAAAGATGAGAAAAACAGTAAGTCAATACAAAAATACAAGCATTCAGAGAAAGAAAACTCAGAGTGTGAGAAATTTACTGAAGCAAGGTGACGAGTAGCTAGGGATGTCAGCATATCCCTAGAAATCTTTTCATCAGTTCCTTGGACCTCGGGTATGATCCAAGTTTTTACCGAGCTCATGGCAGAACTCGGAGGAATAATGGTGGGAACACCAACACCACTGGCTGGTAAAGAGGAAATGGTTTCAGTCAGATTGGCAGTTTCAGCCAAATTTATCGAGGACGATTTCCTCAATCTCCTCAAAGGGACTTCAGCTGTTTCAACCAAGGAAGAGCTCTTGATCGGAGAGATAGTAACCACTTCCACAGAAGCAGTTTTCTTGCTCGGAGCCACTGGGGCCTTCTCGACAGCTTTGGAAGGTGCAACCTCTACCTTCTGGGTCCCCTTAGAGACATCAGTTTTGCTTTTCTTGGCCTCAGCAGCAGAAGAAATATCATCAAATAGAGCAGGAGGAGCTATTTTCTTGCCCATTCTTTGACTTAAAATGATGTGAGAATCTGAAGAGGAGTCCTCTGGAGTTGAAGCTGGTTCAACAGGACGAGCAGTATAAGAGGTTGTATAGCTCTTATACTGTAGCAAATATGATGCAGACCTGATGTGCTCGTCTGCAACGTTCTTATGCAAACCCCAGATAAGTTTCAGATGCTTAATATTAACCTCTGATTCTTTTGGAGTTTTTCTTTTACTATCAACTGCAAACAAACACATAATAAAATATCAGTCATACATTTTGTCAAATATGATAAAAGCATAATTTCATAAGTAAAAGAAAATGAAAATAAACCTATCCCATTGCCATATGGGGGGCATCTGGGACCGCTGTATACTGCATCTCCAACCAAGGGGGCATATTGCCAATTTTTAATAACCACCCCATGTTCAAAATAATCTCTATTTGCATCAGGGAGGTTAACTACAAGAGCCCTATTCAAAAACCTAGTTTTTAAGTAATAAATATTATCTAGAATGACCCATCTATAGCAGTACATAATTTCAGGGATTCCTATACGAGTCCCATGAGTTAGATTTAATTTATACACCCCATTAATTATTCTCCATGAATTGGGGGCTATTTTTGCAGGGACAAGATCGAAATACTGACAAAACTCGAGACACAATGGGTTTGGTGGAAAGAAAAAACCACATTCAGCAATAAAAAGACTGGGGAACCAATGTCCCTCAGCCAGACGAAAGTAATCTTGAGGTCCAGAAAGCTCCTCCAAAATTACCCAAGATGGGATGGAAAAATCAGAACGGAATTTTTCAATAGATTCAATAATGTAAACTATGGTGAATAAAAAAAAAGAAAGAAGAAGAGCTTACAGGAAGAAAGGAGAGTTGTCAACAACGACCGAAAACAAGGATGAACGCACAAGAGAGAAAGAGAGAATAGAAAGCTTGAATGCAGAAAATTGGAAAAGGTAGAAGACGGTATGGTTACCTAAGAAGTATAAATACTTTACCTTGGGAAGCGGCGAAAGAAATGATTACGAAAAAGAAACTATTGTATTACTGGCGGCTAAAAGGACAAAAACTGCACGAAAATCGAAGCGCTCATGAAAATTCAAAAAGGCGGATTCTGCGAATATTAAAGGAAATTCAAATATAAAGAAAATGCTCCTAAAAACCAGGAAAGTCATTTAATATTGCCATATACCGAGAAAGAATGTTCCATACTCCTCAAAGTTCGAAATATGAAACATTGGGGGCTTCTGTTGATACCAAAATTAATATGCTGATATGGACGAATAATACGAAGACACGTGTCAATCTACGTGGCACAATAGCAATGAAGAAGTTCATTTTCCCGACCAACCCATGTTCTCTCCGAGCAACGAGGATACACCGAGGAACTTTAGCACTCCGAGGTACTTCAGCGCTCCGAGGAACTCCAGAGCAACGAGCAACTAAGGCGGTCCGAACTGCATCTCGGTCGTATCATTAATTTCCAGATAATCAACAGTTCAACCATTCATTGAATGATTATCATCTTGACGCACACGCTGCATTAAATGTATTACCCTTTCGTATGTATATCATTTAATGTACCGGCCCTTTCATGTACAGCCTATGGGCTATAAATACCTTGTATCATCCTCATTCAAGGGGACCAGAATTTCTTGAGAGAACTTGTAATCAAGAATTCCACAAACACTCAGCAATAACATAACAGTGGACGTAGGCTTTATTCCTAGCCGAACCACTTTAAAAATCTTTTGTCTCATTTATTTATCTGTGATTGAATAATTAGAGCGATCTAATTTTTTACATCAACAGTGGGCTTTATTTTGTTGGTGAATGCCCGGGTTGGGCTATATATTATTGTTGGTTAAACATGTCATGTTTAATTTTGGATTATTAAAAAAATAAAGGAAACTCTGTCGAAATTTTCACTAAACCTACCCCATTTATCTCTTCCCTGTGTTTAAAAGGAATGAAGTAAAAATTAACTTTGAGATTCTGCAAATGTTTAATTGTGATGTCCGTTTGTGCCTTTATATTGTTGTTGATTGTGAATGTCCAGGGTGGTATTTCATTTTATTATTGTTGATAATGAATGATGCTCGGGGTGGGATTTATATTATTGTTGTTGTTGATGCTAAATGCGCGGGGTGAGTTTTATATTATTATTGATGTTGAATGCCCATATTGGGCTTTATATGGTGGTTGGTTAAAAATGTCATTATTTTGGATTATTAAAAAACAAAGGAAATTCTGCTGAAATTTTCGTGATACTTTTCCCATTTCCCTCTCCCACGCCTTAATAAAGAATAAAGTAAAAATTAACTTTAAAATTATGCAAATGTTTATTTTTTTATGCTTGATATTATATTAGAATATCATTATTGTTTGAGCTACATTCTTTATATGGTTAATCTGTTTTAGTTGTTAACTATTATTTGTTTCCTTCTTTTGTTCAGAAATCGATCCCGTTGTTGCCTATTGCGTATCCGATGTAGCTGTTGCTAAATTGTGTTTTCATGCTACATGAATGGAGCTAATGTTGCAGTTTAATTTTCTAGTTTTTATGTCTATATATAGGTCATTTTAGATATCTTTTTGTTTGTTAGTTGTCTAGAAGTCAATTGGGAAACTGTTGGTGTATACTTATTTAATTTAATTTAAAAAATTAATGGCAATTTTTATGCTTATTGTTCAAGTCATATTGATACTTGGAATTTGCTACTTATTGTGCTTTGAATTTGCAAATCGTAGTTTTGTGCATTACATGTTTGGGATATTTGAATAGTACAATGCAAAAAAGGAAAGGAAAAAAACTTTTGTGATGGTTTACAGTTCACATATAAAAATGGGTATATTTTATGACTGTTTTATGTACGTTGTCATTATAATTAACAAATTAACCATCGTAATAGTTACCTTTTATGACGGTTTGTACGACAAACGGTCGTAATAGAATGGTTTGTTATGACAGTTTTGTCAACACCAATTTACTAAGACACACGCCATTATTGTTAATGACGATTTGTACGAAAAATTGTCATAATATGATGGTTTGTTATGACAGTTTTGTCAACACCAATTTATTATGACACAACATTACGATGGTTTTTAAAGCTTTGAAAACTGTCATAAATAACCTTTCATGACCCCTTTTTCCCATCATAAAAATGTCTATTTCTAGTAGTGCTCGTAGATGTTCTCCTAAAATTTCAGAATCTTGGTGGTGGCTCTATGTTCTCACTTACTTCTGACAACATCAAAGCACTAATCTTTGTAAGTATTCGACTTTCATTCTGTTTTTGAGTTCTCTTAGGACTTAACCATAGTTTTATCTACATATTTTATGATTCCCATCTCAAGAATCCTAATTACAGCTTTGATACCTATTGTTAAGGATAATCATGCAAACAAAGAAAAAAAAATATAAGAGATAACATATATAGGAATGACATTGGCATGGTTCTTTATATAACCATGGGCAGAGACAACAACAATCTATTATTAACACTATAACAAAGATGTAAGCATACACAGAGGATCCTTTTTCTATATTAAACCATATAATACTTGTCACCTGATATAGTTGAAAATTATGGCATAAAGTTGTATGTTTCAAAACTTGAGCACCATTTTCATGATAGGTAATTGATTGAACAGAGCATTCAACTAGTGTCTAGTGCCTATTGTTCTCCACATTATTTTTAATTAATACTCTTTTTGAAATTGATCGAAGATGCTATTGACGGTGAAATTTCATAACATGTCAGGGAGCTTACATGGGTTTATGAATACAATAATGGATGTGTACAGTATATTAGTTAGAAATATAAGGATTATTTTTAGATATTCAATTGAGAATTTTTAATTTTAGGCAATTATACATTAAATTTAGGAAAGTTTAAACAATTATAAATTAAAGAAAACAACTTCATTATAAATCAAAGAAAAAATCACATCACATAGCACAAATTCACGATCAACAAAACACAAAGTCAATAACAAATTCATAAATCACAATAAAATAAATTTGTGTAAAATAAAAATTCAAGGACAAAATAAGTTCAAAATAAAATTACAGTTTTAACCCTTAAATTATTAACAAATTTAAAAGCCTCAAAGTATTAAAACAATACATTTCCTTTTCTTTTCCTTTTTTGAAAATTTTGGGTTGGGCACTTGAACCCCCCCCCCCCCCCCCCCAACACACACACATGTGAAGAGTATGGTGGGCAATCGCTCTCCTTAGGTTTTAGGACTTTTTCAAATTTGTATTATAAAGTGTAAAAATCTTAAATTTTGAAAATTTCAATATTTTGCCCACCTTGAAATATTATAGTTTGCCCATCTTAATCAACATATTTGCATCAGATCCTCCCCCCCCCCCCCTCCCCCCACCCCCCCACCCACAATAATAGGATTCTGAATTTTTTTAGTTAGAATTGTTTCATGTAACAAACAGAAGATACTAGTTTTTTATCATTTACAGATTTATTCATTAATTTCCAGGATATTTTAGCTGTTGGGAGTGAGACATCAGCTACGGCTGTAGAATGGGCAATGTCAGAATTGGTAAAAAATCCAACAGTGATGAAAAAGGCACAGGATGAGATAAGGGAAGTGTTTGATAGAAAAGGACAAGTGGATGAAACATGCATTAGGGAGATGCAATATCTGAAGTTAGTTATTAAAGAAACACTAAGGTTGCACCCTTCTATTCCCCTATTACTTCCAAGAGAATGCAATGAGAAGTGCGAGATTATCGGATATGATGTACCTATCAAAACCAAGTTACTTGTAAATGTATGGGCAATGGGTAGAGATCAAAAGTACTGGACTGAGCCTGAGAGATTTTATCCCGAGAGATTCCTCGATAGCTCAATTGAGTTGAAGGGAACAAACTTTGAGTATATCCCATTTGGTGCTGGAAGGAGAATATGCCCCCGCATTTCGTATGGTTTGGCTAACGTTGAGCTCCCAATTGCAATTTTTTTTTACCATTTCGATTGGAAACTCCCTAATGGAAAGAAGCACAAAGACCTGGACATGACTGAGGCGTAGTCTTTCAGTTCACATAAAAAATGATCTCTACTTGATTCCGATTCCATATCATCCTCCCGAAAAATGCAAAGTAGAAGAAAGCTGACTGGTTTTATTTTTCTAGGGAAAGCAACTTTGGTGCTTATTTGTAATCATCTTATCTCATGTTATCAGAACTACAAATTAAAACACTCATCCCAAAAATATACACGGTAATAGCACAGGCCTTATTAAAGTTAGAAAACTATTTTCAGTTGACATGCCTTATTAAAATAGCAGACAGACAAGTACAAATAGGTACGTATAATAGTTTCAGTATTGTTTTAATTAAACCCGTGTACAAACAGAAAAAATAATGAAATGCTTAATAAAATAGTTTCAATACTATTTTAATTTTTTTTGAACTATGTTTGCAGCTACAACAAACAACAAAGATTCACCTCCCATATATATGCCCCCAAACAGTTTAAATTTCATCTCAAACTATAGAAAACGATTGCTCATTCGCAGTAAAACCAAACAAATAAATCTCAAACATCAAGTAGATTTTAAGGGCATATACTAAATAGTCCCTCATTTTTTAATACACATTTAGTCTAAGTCTTTATATTTTGTTCCAAAAAGTCCCACACCATATAAAAACACTCAAACAAGGAGCTCCGGCAGTGCGGGGTGAAGGTGGGGCGGGGGTTTCGCTAGCGCGGATATTTAAAAATAAGAGAATATTTGTTAAATGAGTGATTGAGGGACTTTTTTGGAACAAAATAAAAACGCTTGGACTACATGTGTATTAAAAAATATTTGAGGGACTTTTTGGTAATTGATCCTAGATTTTACACAATTGGGCATTTTTCCAAACAAAACTCAATGGCCTAACGATGAATGAATGATACCATTTACAAAACACCACCAAACTCTAGATATTATTTTTTCCAAAACACCACCCAACATTTTTGTCTATATGAATGTCTTCATACAATAGCATAAAAAAATGGATGCTTTATATTAAAACTATTGGGAGATAAACAACACAGTCCTAAGTAAAAGGATTAGCTTTTGATAAAACTGAGATATAACTAAAAAAAATATTTTGATGCTACTTAATATAGTGAAATGATTAAAGAGGTGTCATACATATGTGGTTCAAGTGCAAATTAAGAATATCCAACACCAAAGTTGAATCATAAAAGGGGCCCGACAACATAATTAATTTAAGAAATATTTAAACATATAAAAAGAAAAAAAATAGTTTTGTTTATCCTAATAAAATTTGAGTTCACATTGAACAAACTAAACTCCAAAACAATAGTTTTCAAATCAAATTTTCACATCAATGACCATTTTATCTTTATGTTTTTCTATATTTTCAATTAGACATGGGGAATATACAATACTAATAGCGAAATAAATGTAAGTACCCGACATCGTGATGCAATAAACGTACACATCAAGTTGAAAACTCCATGACAGAGAAACAAAAGAATGAATCAAGTTGAAAGTCCACCAGAAAACAAAACAAAAGACTTTAGTGTTTAAAACTCCTACAAATGTACAAAACTCCACAGTTTACCTGTTTGATGCCTATGGCACTATCACAGTTCATGTCTATGGAATGTCATGTCTTCTCAAAGAATAAATAAACAAATATATTTTTCTACTATTTTAACATAACACAAACTATATATCATCCTCATTGGTCATAATAATATCTTAATATGAATCAATCAATTGTAAAAGTACTAAGGAAAAGAATGAGGGATTGATTAAGGCCAAGAATTAGGCTCAACAATCCTGACCCACATTTAGTAAGTTGCCCAAGTACACCCATTACGGGCTGAATCTGATCCCACCAATTTAAATACGGCCCGAAAGCGGGATCACACGGTTTCGGAAAATGGTAACCCATAAGTGACCCGCTCAAACTTGCCTAAGCCCACCCGACTTCCCGTAGTACCCAGAATACAATTATAATCCACCACTAAGCAATTTGTTGCTTTTTCGTCTAACAAGAAATGAAGTGAATCACCCATCAAAAGGCTCCTAAAAATATCTCACACACACTTTTAGAGAGATAAATACTATTTTTCTATTCAAAATTCAAGTATACCTCAAATGAGGTTACAAGCGGTCTATTTATAAGTGGGGAAGGGGAGCACTAAATGGGTCTCTGACCAATGTGGGACTCCAACTTTACAAATAAGCCTAATACCCATTTGTGCTAACCTATGTCCCAACTTACAAATGAATAACAAAACAAAATTAATAAAAATAACAAAAATAACAAAAAGGAACTAAACTACTAATATGCCCCCCAAAAGACAATAATGCCCTCAATTCACATCAAGAAATGTGAATTTGCATCAAATCAGCCACATTCACGAAGGCAGTGAATCCTATTTGACACGTGCCAATCACTAAAAATGCTCGAGACACTCATGTCCTAGAGTATCCTGTTTTTTTACGCCGAACACGCTGAGGAACACATTAGGACATGCTGAAGATACATCATCGGATCAAGTTTTTTCAGACACGTGGTAGTTTTTTTTTAGTATTTTGCAAACATAAATGTAGTCCAATGTTTTATAACTTAAAACATAAATTGTAAATCATAAAAACAAAAAGAAGAGACCATATTCATATTCAAAAAGAACAATTTGGACTCAAAAGTTTCAAACAAACCCTAACTTTTGCTAGTCATATTAATATTATTTCCAATGTTATTGAATTTAATCCATTTCTTGTTATAATATGTATTGTTATTTGATTTTATTGAATTTTATGTTAAGTACGTTCCAATTATGTATTCTTTGAAACAAATGTTTCATTCATATATATATATATATGTGTGTGTGTGTGTGTGTATCATATATTTTAGAAAAATGCATATTTTCTATTGTATCCTCAATGACCACTAGCTCTCAAAAATAATATGTTCAGGAAAATCTGCTATCCGTTTGATTTTAAAATGGATGAACTAATGTGTGGGCTTTTGAGAAAAATGCATATTTTGTATTGTATCATATATATATACACACACACACGCACCAAAAATTTAGATTCATAATTATTGGAGAAAAAAAGGAAATTTCTTTCACTAGTTAGTGGACTAGTACTCATTGACAAAAAATCAAATAGGTATTGCCCAAAATCAGAGTAAACTTTCTTTAACAAATTGATGTAATGTTCAATAGTATAACCCACTTTTTCTCTGTATACTACATTTATGGACTCATTTCAATCAGAGCATAATGCCCCAATTTTAACGCAATATTTTTTATAGCAGTGAATTAAATTGCTAACCGCTATAAAAAATATTGCGTTAATTTTACTAATGACGAATACCACTATAGCCCAGTAGATTTTTCCACTTCACCAAATGCATAATGCCATTAACTAAGTAAGGTATGCAATAAATAAGGTTACTAAACTATCCAAAAGGCATATTAGGTTGACAAGCCTCACCTCCCAAAGTCATTAGCATCATGCCCTTTTTTACGTTAAGAACCTGAAACAAAATAATTAAAATACCAACTCAAACATTAAATAAATAAGTTTGTATAGAATAAAAGCCCACACATATTTTAAGCCAGCAAGTCCTAATTCTTTTTTAAGAAATATTGTCAATTATTAAACAAAAGGCCTTTGGTAACACAAGTAAGGATATTTTGCCAACTGAACAGATGTTGATTGTGAAGGGAATTGATTTGCTTGAAGCTGCATCTAGGCTGTATTTTGACGCCGGAAGAAAACAACCAGTCTCTGGGTTCGCATATGAATTTCAAATTGGAAATATGCAAAGTGAAGACAAGGTGCAAAATGAAATTCAAAGAGGAACCGTGCAAAGTGTAGATAAGGTGCAAGATGCCATATACAAAATGAAATTGAGGAATTGGCTATAATGAAGTGCAGGATGATAAAAGTAGGAATTTACTAGAATTATTCCAGTTATCTCCTAGATTACAGTTCGTTAGAATCTCTAAATCGAAGAAAGATCATGGTATTGAGGGATTTGATAAGAGATGATAAGTTGACGAGTCTCAGGAAATTTGCCATTAAAATTGGGGAAAGGATCAACAAGTCTGTGATCTCAAAAGCCCCCAACATAATAATTTATGAAATAAATTGGACTTTGTCTGCGATAAACTTGGATATCAGAATAAGGCCTGTAGCATATCTGAGAAGATTTGGATTATGGGCAGCAGTGAATTAAATATTAGTTTGGTTAAAAATACAGACCAAATGCTTAGTATCGAGGTGTCCCATGTTTGGTTGAATACTCCTGTAACTCTATTTTGGATATTTATTCAACCAAACATGGGACACTTTGCATAAACAACTGTTATAATGGATATTGCCAAGGTTGAAGTTGATTATTATTCTAAATACATGCAGCGGTAAGGCTGCGCACATCTAATCCCCGCAGTGGCGGGAGGCATGTGCAGTGGGTTTGCCCTTTCTACATGTCCCAAGCATTTCAATTTGGCAGTTACTCTATTTTGGATTGTCTTCCTTCTTTGGTCACAATGGATGCTAAACTTTGTAGGAGGACTAAGTAAAACAAACTGTAATGTCCATGGATGCCAGTAGTAGATCCAATAGGGGCCTGAGGTAAGGGGATCGACTATTCCCCAACCTATTCAGAAGTCTCCAGTACGGATATTAAAAAGTTGTTAGGAGTGGGTAAAACAAGGCACTACTCCACTCCTTTGCATACTAATCCTCTTACGCACCTATCTTACTCTGACAATTTTTTAAATTTTTTTCGAGTGGGTGTGCAAAATACTATTAAGCATTTGATGGCATTTGATTAAAGAGCGTGAGAACTCGTCAGACCATCAAGTTACCAACGAAAAAAGTTGTTATATTGTCTCAGAACTACATTGCAACAAATCTTCTTTTTCTGCAGCATTGCTTTTATGATCTTAGGAGCACTAGCAGCCATGGCCCAAACGAAATGAAAAAGACTTCTAGCTCATAGTCCAATTGGACATGTAGGTTATATTCATACTGATTTCTCATGTGGAACCATCAAAGTAATTCAATCACTACTAATTGGTAAACGAATGTCAGTTGCTAGAATGGAGGATAGTGCTGCTTGGACTGTAGTGCTGATTGGACCGATTTTGCAAGGAAATCCCTATCCATTACTTATTTAGGGGTCACTATATAGAGGCTACAAAATCTAAACTTCTGTTCATTGACATGAAGATTCATAAGAAACTATATGAATGGAAAATGGAAATCATTCAAATGATGCTAGGCTCTCTAATCAAACGTGTGATGCAGAGTATTCCTTAATATCTTATTGCTTCTTTACCGCCCAAAGTCTATGATCGCAACTATTGAGATGATTTTTTCAAAAATTTTATGGGGCGAAACAAGAGATGGTGGGGTCGAACACAATTGGGTAACGTGGGAAAAATTAAGTTTTTCCATTGAAGAAGGGGGTGTCGGTGTATTAAATCTCAAAGTTTATGCATTATAGAAAATTGAGAAAGGCTTATTCTCTTTGGGTGAAATTCATTGTGAAAAAATATTGCAGAAAATTTCATCCTTGGTGTGTTCTCCTTTGTATGTCCTCTTCCTGTATTTGGAGGAGATGCTAAGAATTACAAATGACATGGAGGATAATTTATTGTGAATAGTTGGACAAGGAAATATTAATCTCTGGTGTGATTACTGGCTACTTAGAATCTGCATTCGTACCGCTCCTGATCATTCAGAGAAGTACGTGAAAATAAGGGATTTTTGGAACGATAATAGGTGGGACTTTACTCAGGTGAGCAGAATGCTAAATTCGTCTGATCTGAAATTCTTAGATGAGAATATATGTATTAATAATGAAGTTGATAAGATGATATGGAAAGTTAGTGCTTCTCTAGATTTAATGACTTCGGAGGTTTGGGAATATGTTAGACAAAGGAAAAGTCGTTCCTTTAAACTGAGTAGGTTCTGGTACAATCTTATCGCCGTTAAAATTTCTATTCTTATGTGGTGTTTGTTTCAAAATAAAATTCCAATCTATGAATGTGTAACCAATCGGGAGCAAGGTTGGCATCCGAATGTAATTCATCCATTGACGGTCAGATAAAAGATATCCATCATGTGTTTGTGAGAGGTTTGCTGAAAAGGATTGGAACAATTTCGGTTGCATTTTTGGTGTTGATTTGAGCCCTCAATTCTTCCATTTAAAAATCACTTCTTAGAGGGTGGATGGTGTTAAATATGAAGCTTTAAGAACTTATGGCTTGCCCGTAACAGTAGCAGATTTGGTGGTGTGAAAATTGGGGTTAGAAAAATTATTGAAGACATTACTGGTTCCATAAATGATATTTTCAAGTTATACAATAAAACCCAATTTGTTTAGTTGAGTAAAATATGTTTTTCAAGATCTTGGATTAAATATTCTTTTGAGTATCCAGTATATAGTAATTACTATGAATTGGTCTAAACCAAGTATAGGATGGATGGAGCTAAACTGAGACGAATGTGCCAAAGGAAATCAGGGTCGTAGTGTGGAGTTGTTATCACCTGAGATCACTATGGTAGAGTGGTTGAAGAGTATTCAAGGTTCTATGGTCACATATCCAATACGAATGCAGAGGCTATAACTGTTCTTGATGGAGTTTCTATTGCACCTAGACTGAAGATCCAAATTTCATATGTTGAATCTGGATCAAAAGTCCTTATCAACATATTAAATGATGAATTCCCCCCTACGGGGAAAAATTATCATTTCATAGTTTGCATTAAGCATGAAACATTGGGGATGAATGTCGTGTTAGGCCATATATTTTGGTAAAACAATGCAGTTGCGGGGAACTTGGTGAATTGGGGCTGTAGTGAGGGTCGTGATTTCAGTTTCAAAAATTTTACATCACTTTCTAGGATAGTTAGAGGAGGTTTATATATGGACTAATTGGGTGATTATCTCTCTCGGACAAATTAAAAAGATAGGAAACATATGAATCATGTATTTGGAGGTAAGTACATATCCTCCTCCCGATTGTTTCTATCCTAGTGGGCACTTATGATCTAATAAGATTTGGGGCAGGGGTTCTTAGTAATTTCCCCTTCCTCCTCACCCCCCCCCCCCTCCCGAAAAAAAAGAGAGATAGAGAGAGAGAGATCACTATATTTACAAAGGTCACAATGATGATCCAAATTATAAAGGGGAATACAATAAAGCATCATTCAATTTGCTCAAATGCAAATAAGTTCGTAACTGGTGGCAATACAATTACTACCCTAAAATTGAAGTCCATTTTTGCTCCTAGTTTCTTGTATCTTAGGGGCATTACTCTCCATTCTTTTGTTTGCTGAAATATCCAACACCAAAACCAATTTAACACTAACGATCAAATTGTGAATAACTACAAACACAAAGTAACGAAATAAGATATATTTATTCTTGAAACAAAACATTTATCACGGTGATAATGGGTATTGCCAAAGTATGTCAAAAAATTTAAATCACCATAGATCATATTGAAGTGTGTGTGTTGGCGGGGGTGGGGTGGGGTGTCAAATTTCTAATGCAACTAAACTCCACAACAACACAACCAAGTGAACCCCAAAACAAAAACCATTCTATATAATCACTACAGTAAATAAAAATAGCTAAGATATAATTTCGTGAAATTTAGTGTTTGTGACCCAAAAATAGTCATGATAAGGGATATATAAATAATACGATCGATTGTGTAAAGCCCGTGGTAGCAATGGAACCGGAGAAAGTATACAGAAAAGAAAAGAAAATTCTTTTCTATTTTTCTAGTATATTAGTATTTTATTTATATTTGTATAATAGATTAGTCTTAGTTAGTGATCCCGGATTTAATTCACTTAATGTGGATAACAATTGCGTTCAAATGTTTGTTAACTAACCCAGTTTAATTTAGGAAGCCATATATAATCCCAGACTTTAAAGTGTTTTATTTCCAAGAGGATACAATATAATGTTCATATATACCAAGAGTTTAATAGTCAGAATAAATTATCCGATCCCATTAAATAAAAAACAAATCTAATGCTGTGTTTTATCTGCACAAACACCAAATTTTGACAAAAAAAGTGAGGCATAATATGACAAAATATAGGGATAAAAAAGTGGGGGATTAATGAAATTGCAAAAGATAACAAACTCAACTGAAAGTAACAACTTTGGTGTTTGAGAGTAATGAACTCAAGTAATAGAATCTTAACAAACTCGACACAAATAATCTTAAAGCTGAGATGCAACGACCTAATGACATAGAAACCCAATTTAAGTTTAGAAATGGATTCCATAAACAATGACCAATATAAAATAGAAAACTTCTAATCAAATTGCTGGGTGAGAAACTGTGACAGACCAGAAAACCAAGAACATGGTGCTTGCTTGAGACTGTATAACGAATGATGCAATCAACACACGAGTGGGATTGGAGATTTCTTCGAACCTCGAACATTGGATCATGTGAACATTTTTCTAGAGCTAACCATTAAGGAATGAGTTACTAACGTCCAATTGACGTGTGATCCATCCGCGGGATATAGCAACGGCAAGAACTATTTTGATAGTAGTAGGACGGACAACAAGACTGAACGATCCATCCGCGATATATAGCAACGGGAAGAACTATTTTGATAGTTGTAGGACGAACAACAAGACTAAACATTTTTGCGTAGTCAATAACGGGTTGTTGGTTAAACCCTTCGGTAACAAGACGTGATTTATAATGGCCGACTGGCCAACTAGCACAGCATTTGATACGGTAGCTCCACTTGCATCTGACAACGATCATATTTGAAGTGGCGGGAACTAAGGACCATGTGCCATTTTCAATGAGAGCGTTAATTTCGTAGGACTTGGCGATTAATGGTCATGATGCGCAAGAGAAATCGAGGGTTGGGGAGTTGATGTCATGTGACTTCGGTTCATTAGGTGACCTCGGAGTAAAGTTTAAATTAAGTGCAAGAGGCTGTCCTGGAGTAAAGTTTAAAGAAGATGATAGAGGGAATTCATTGGTTGTGGATGATTTTGCACATAGCTCTGATAACATGTGATAGCTATGTGAGTGGTTCCATTGCAAATTTGACAGCGGGTATAGGAGTATGAGGTGAGAGAGGATTCAAAAATGGTCCAAACTTCGCGAAATGTACGGATGCTAACAACTAAAGTAAAAAATCTTGAGAGAGAAATGAGATTAGGGTGATCATGATAAGTTGGTCTTGACGCACCCATAAATCAAAGGCAGGATTGGGTTGGGGCTGACTTTCGTCATCTGTGACAGGAAGGGGTGGGGGTTGGAGCCATCTATAAAGCCAATGAGAGCTTGGGCACACAGTTATAAAAGATAAGAGTTTTGCAAAACAGAAAGTTAATGAAGTAGAGATGATGGAGATGAAGTGGCATGGGTTTGTTGAGGGAAATTTGCGGGAATGAGAGCTAGCTGGGAGGATGAAGAGGTGCGTATGCTAGATTGAGAAGCCATGAAAAAAAAATGTAGAGGCTCTGCCAATGAATGCAATACCACATTTGATGTGAAATGTTATCTCACTGTTAACAGGATAGATGAGCTTTAGTTATAGCATTGATATTATTACACCTTATAAGATTGTTTATTACAGATTGTTAGGATATTTGAATTTGAATTTATACAAGTTATGATATACATGTAAATAATAGAACAGGAAATAACTTGGTAACCATTGAAATTCTTGCATGGTATAATAAGGATAATTTATAGTCCTCAAGATTATCAGTGAAGTACAACCCAATATAGTCATCAAAATTTTCATCAAAGCACAACCATATACAGTAGTCAAAAGCACAACCTTCTATGAAATGGCCACTTGGATTAGACAAATAGAAACAACTCAAAATGAGAGAAACTTACTGGAAGTGAGAAGAAACAAATGCGCCAACAAAACAGATGCAAATTGCTTTAGTCGTATAAGTTGTCAGGATTTATAAAATCCTTTAAAAACCACATCAAAATTCAAAATTATAACACAGTTTATTCAAAAGTAACAATAATAATTAAAAAAATCTGATTTGGAAACAAAAACAACATTATAAAAACAACTCCATTTGGAATTATATACCAAGTCTCTAGAGACAACATATTGTAAAGAAGATAAACATAATAATACCTCATTTAAGACAGCCAAAATGTGTGTAGATAAAAATTAATCTTTGTGACATACAAACATGTTATGTGCAAATCAAGAACTTTCACAAAAGACGTACATCAACTAATGGCAAACCATCCACAGTTCCGTGATCAACATTAAACCCCAAAACAGCTAATACAATACCTAGCAAAGATTTGAGAAATCTGCACAAATAGCAAACATTATACCTGTGTCGAGTAAATTAAAGAAGAGTAATCAGATAGTGAACTGGCTGGATTAGTTTCCATGGGGTCGAATTTTGAATACTAATTTTCAACTACAAAAGTCATCGTCAGTTTAGAAATATATACAATTTAAATTTTGAATATAAGTTTTATACTACACAAAAGACTTATTTTGTAACGGATCAAGTTTTCTACTTGTAATGGATTTTTTCCATCACAAAGTTATAACGGTTAAAAACCATTACAATTTGTACCCAACCGTTACAATATAGTAATAACCGTTGTAAAAGTATTTAATAGAGACAAAATAAGTAAGGAAGGTCGGGCGAAAAATTGTAAATATCAAAATCACTTTACCCTGTCAACCAAACCCACTCCTCTCTACATCAAACTTTTTGACCTATCTAGTTCCCAAATTCATTTTAACCGGTGAGTCGGTGACCTCTCTCCATCTCCTTACGGCCGACCTATGTTTGTCTCCACCCGACGACCTTTGTAAGTCTCCCCACCGAAAATTATGTATATATTTATTGATTTGTGTGTGTGTATATATATATATATATATAGCTTGTACTTCTATATAATATGTTGTCTCCGTATTTTTCACTTTCATGGACAAATACAAGGCCATTGTGTTTGAATTGTGGAGTTTTTGTGTTGAAATAACGATCGATCTGTTTTTTACAACAACCATTTGAGGTAATCTATTGTTACCGTTTGATTGCTTATCAGTATATGAAAGAGTTGAAACCTAACATTGGTTGTTTTTGTGAGAGATTATTGATTTCAATCATTGGATCTTTCATTTATTTTTGTTTGAGTTGTCGTATTAAATTTGATTCATTTATTTGATATATGTCTAGAGTTTACATGTATATATAATTTTGTTTAAGATTATATGTTTCTTACTCTTTTAGTGTATACCTAAGACTTGAAATTAATATATGTACTAGACTTGTGTGTGTCTAGGTATGAGTTTGTGACCTTATTTTGGGAATATATTAGATAAAATTGTGTGTGTATTGTTTGCTTGCCCTAGTTTTGGAAAGAAATTTGATAAAATTGTGTGTGTTTGTGACCCTGTTTTGGAATTATATTAGATAGAATTATGTGTGCGGTTTTGTGTGTCATTATTTTGGAAATGAATTTGATAGAACTATGTGTGTGTGTGACCTTGTTTTGGAATCATATTATAGATAATTTTGTGTGTTAGTGATCGTGTGTGTGACCTTGTTTTGGAATTATATTAGATAGAATTGTGCCTGTGTTTGTGATGTTGTTTTAGAATGATATTAGATAGAATTGTATGTGTGTATGTTTGTGTGCCATTGTTTTGGAAATGAATTTGATAGAATTATGTGTGTGTGTGTGTGTGTGTGTGTGTGTGTGATCATATTTTGGATTTGGGTTTCAGGAAGAAGTGAGGGGAATATGTAGGTATGCAAATCTTGCAGTTGGAATGAGAGAGAATGGGGTATCCTGCGGATGGATTGGTGCAAGTGAAGTCATTGCTATCCTTTGCTCTATAAAGCAATGAAACCGAGCATGATGTTATTCATATCCTTAATTATATTGATGAACAATAATGAGATGGTGATAGTCATTTACTCTCGTATTTATTCTTTAGAAATTGGGTTTGGCTTACTAACCTTCAACTCTAGTATCGAGAAGTTAATATAAGTCCTAGTAGCAATAATAGTCCTTTTGTATATAGTATAGCCCTGGTAGTATTAAGAATCCTCTTTCTTTTAGGTTAAATATATTATTTATATGTTCTTAGGCCCTTATGTAATTCTCTCTCTCTCTCTCTCTCTCTCTCTCTCAAAAGTTAACTGTGTTTATATGCATATTTGTGAATCAATGTGCATATAATTTTTTCTTCACAAATTTGGGTTTGCTTGAGTTGTGTTAACTTGAATACACGCATTTGTGTATAAAAGTTCATATATTTTTTGTATTTGTATCAGATTAGAATGGGAACTTTGGTATTTCCCATTTTGAGAAATTGGATTGTATGCAAAAGAGCTATAGGTGTTATGATCCTAGTACCCAAAAGTTTTTTGTATATATCTTGCATGTATTTCTTAACCGCATTCCTTTCTTCTATATTCGAGTACTATTTACTAAGTTCAACTTGATTTATAGTGCTACTTTATCTAGTGATGTTGGTGCATTACCTTCTTCAATTATATCTTCTTATATTGTTCGCCTACCTATTATTCACACTTACTTTCGCAAATATAGAGTGGATTCTACAGCAAACCAAACTACTCCACCTTCATCGGCAGACCCTCTTTCGTCTTCTGACAATGTGGATCTTTGCTCCTCGGCCTCTGGTTCACCATTCTCAAAGTATTTGTAAGCCTCCTTTTCATCTTGTTATTTTACTACTAATCACTACTCTAATGATTTTTCTTCGTTTTTAGTCCTTGTGCATTCCCTCTCTGAACCAACCTCCAATATTGAAACTTATCTTGACCCTCTTTAGAAATGAGCTATGAATGAAAAAGTTTATACTCTGAAAAAGACCGACACGTGAGATTTATTGCCTCTATCTCCATATAAACAAATGCAGTCAGTAACTTAGTTGTAAATGTGTATACAAAATTAACAAGAAGTTAAAGGCTTCGGTGGAGCGGTATAAAACTCGTTTGGCCACTTAAGGTTTTACACAGGAGTTTGGCATTGATTATGAGGAGACTTTTGCTCATGTGTCCATACAAAGATGACTTGTGTCCATACCAAAATTGTTGTTTGCCAGTGGAATCTTTTGCAACTAGATGTTAAAAATTATTTTTTAAAAGGGCATCTTATAAAAAATGTTTACTACTCCTGGCGTTACCCATAAGTCTGTGGATGTGTGTCTTTATGGTCTTAAAGAGACTCCTCAAGCGATTGGGATCTCTTATTTTTTAACTTCACTGATCATGATTTTGCTCTATTTGGTCATTTCACGTTAGTTGTGATTATATTCATCTTCCGTTATATGTTTATAACATGATTGTGACTGGTGATTGGTGATTATACTGATGAGATTTCTCAATTGAAGATAAAACTGCACGTTCATATGAAAAAATTACTTTCTGGTACTGAGGATGCTAAATATCTAAGGTCTATCTATTCTCACTACCAAAGTATGCAGTTGATACCATTCAAAGAGTTCATTTTACACACTACTGAACAATTGAGACTCCTCCTGACCTTAGTGTCCTTTATCCCTATCTGATGGTGTTCCACTCTCTGATCCGACTTTGTAATATACCGTTGTTGGGAGTCCAGTCTATCTCCCTATTACTCTCCCTTACATATTTATGTTATGCACATATGGACATTGTTAGTTAGGTTGCCTCTTCTCTTATGTTTATTCCATGGGCTGCAGTTATTCATAACCTCTGTATCTGTGTGGCACTATATCTGAGCTTGTTACTTTCTCCCCATCTCATCTAAAAGATCCTTGCCTAATTGTGCTAAGGATTCCACAGATCAACCATAAGCTTTCGTGTTTCTCTACATGAATCTAATCTCTAAAAAAATGCTAGAAGCAAGTGTTCATTACTCGGTATTTTACTGAAGATGATCACTGTGCTATGATTGATACTATTGTGGAAATTGAAGTGTTACATTAGTTGCTTGCGTGTATGGGTGTCGTCATAGGTTCTGTTACTCCTATATATTGTGATAACAAGTGAGTCATCCATACTGCTCACAACTTTGTATTCCACAACTAAATAAAGCATATCAGTTTTGCCCCTCTCCCATTTATTTCTTAATATGTAAATTCCCAAACTATGACGCGCATATGTTTTCTTCTTGGCAAACTCTCGATGTTATTTGCAGCTAAATTGTAATTTGGTTGTATTGTAATACTATTAATATTTAGTCCTCTTTTTTTTAGGTTTAACATCTTATATATACATACTTAGGATTTTGTGTAATTATCAGATTTGTATAGGTAATATATACAATACGACATTTTCTTTTCTAGATTACTTCAGAGTTGTTTGATTTGAGTAATAAGTTCTGAAGACTGAAAATTTTAACTGCATATAGGTTAGCACAAACATTAATCACTTAAAAGATAACATCCACTAAAAAGGGGGGTGTTTCTTGCAAAAGTGGCATAGTCAGGGTGATTTTTTTCACTTTACCCCTGTAATCTATTTTGGGGTAGGAACATGGCTCATTTTATTTTTGTTTCACAGTTATCACATTTTCATAGGGTTTCCAAGTAGATATCCACTTAACGAAATTGCAAGGGTTTCTATATAGGACAAAGAAGCCATTGACATGAATGATATATATATGAGAATACAATTAAACATTGGTGGATTTTAGAACACAACAACCATTTAGAAATAAAGTGTCTCCAGCAAATTGGGTTGAGTATTATTGGGTGTTGTAGGATGCTAGTATAAGATGGGACTTCACATATTATCGTTTCAGTATCTTGTAAAATTCACTCATCATAAATAAATGAACCTCACATAAATCTATGTTAGTTATAAAAGAGTATAGTTTATTTTTTCATTCTTAATAGTTAATATGTTATGCTATTAATTATATTGGAAAATTTTAATGTGTATCCTTGTTATGCCTTATTTCAGAGCTTCATCAATTATGCCTCGTGGTCCAATTTTTTGTCCCCAGGGTGATCTCTAGTGGCTCAATCATATAAATCTCTGTTCTAGTTTTCAAAATGTACTCTTTACATGTCAGTCTCGTATCACTTAATAATCATCTATACTAGCGAACAAGATTTTGTACAACTATCTCAATTTCAAATCAAACATGGGTTTGGATTTGTACTGACGTTTTGGAGTGGGTTTGCCCAAGCTGGATGTGGATTTTGGTGCAGCATGAAAAAGTATAATCACTTAGGACAAAAGTTTTCGAAAAGAATGCGTCGGGGAAGGTCATTGCTTATCACTCAAAATGGAACATATTCCAAGTCTTTATGGCATTAAATAAAAATCACACTCATAAATACTTTACAATCACTAAATTTCAGACGACTTTCTTAAGGCATACGGATTATATATCTTAGGATAGAAAGTTAAAAGTGATTATGTACAGGAGAATAGTGAGTGTACTGAACATATACGCTATGGTCTTTTGCAGGAGATTGACAATAGGGCAGCAACTGCCTGCCAGAATAGTAGGAGGTCGAACAACTGAGGAAATAATTTTTGGTGAACCTGAAATTACTATTGGTGCAGGCCTATCAATGGATCAGATTTTATCCGAATCGGAATTCGAATCCGATCCATTTAAGCGCATATGGATCATTCCTAAAATCCGATTACCCGTTTATTAAATGGAGCGGATTTGGATTCATATACTCCGATCCGTTAATAATCCGATCCGATTAATATACATATATATATATATATATATATATATATATATATATATATATATATATATATATATATATATTAATTAATTAATACATATTGTATTTAATAGTATTTTAAATATTTATTATAATAGTTCTTTATTTCATTATTTGTTCTTTGGAACATTTGCAAAAAAAATTATGAAATAAGAGTTGAAAATAAAAATGTCGCAACTCAAGTTTAACATAAATGGATAATCGGATACGATACGAATCCGTTTAACATAATCGGATATGGATTTGGATTTGCCTGATCCGATCCGATTAATATACGGATTGGATCCGAATCCATTTAACATAAACGGATATGGATTTGAATTTTCCTGATCCGGTTCGAATTCGATCCGTTTACGGGCGTAGGTGCAGCAGGGGACCTGCAACAGATAACGTATTTGACAGTAAGTGATAATAATCGAATGGATAGAGACCAAAAGTATCCCATTAAATCGTATGGCTATTATAAAACACTCTTAACTTGCTGCTGCTCAATAAATGTAACCATTTCTTGAAAATGCACAAATGAAAGAAGAAAATATTTAAATTAAAATCCATCATCTATTCTTTGAACTTCTGGTCATTGAGAAATGCAACATTTAACTATAAAAACTAGCTTATTCTATGGCTATTGCTTTGTGGAAGCTGAAGCACTATTTTAAAGCCTACTCAGTCATAGTCATCGCCTTCTTTTGGGCTCAAGGCAGTCCTTAGAAAGGCTGACCTATCTGGATGGATGTCCAAATAGTCGGTGGAACTAGGGAGATTTTACATTCACTATCATATAAGGATTACAATAAAATGGCAGGTACTAATCGATTTTATCGTTGAGTTAAAAGTGGGAAGAAACTCGAAGATAAGCAATTTACCGATCAAATAATCAAATAAGAAGTTGCACAACTCAAAAAGTGGACTCCTTATGATGATTGGGACTACAACTAAAAATGGGACTGAGTGGGGATTGTACTCATCACTCCAGAGAAGACTATAATGGAGCACTGATTCAAACTTGGCTTTGAAGCATCTAATAGCAAGGCCGAATATGAGGCCCCCATTTTCGAATTAAGAAAAGACTTATACCTCGGAGAAAGTCACCTTGACATCTATTGCAAATAAAGTTTGGTATCTAATCAAGTATTAGGAAACTAAAAGGCCCAATATGAACGAATGTAAACATACTTACATGTCATCCTAAACCTGGTCGCCTAGTTTGAGAACGTCCACATCTATTAATCTCCTCATGGGAACAATAGTCATGCTGACGCTTTCTCAACTTTGGGTTCAAAAGTTAATTTTGATTTTAAAAGAACCATCAAGGTAGAATACATCACCCAACCGAGCATCAAAAGACCAAAGGCCATCACATAAGCTCGTTCCACCCAAGAATCTCCAAGTTGGATGATTTCGATCACAGCTTATTTGCAAGAGGATATTTTTTCGGTCAACAAGAAGTAGGCTCATCAAGTCAGTGTAAAAGATGCTCGTTCTACTTTTCACCTGAGGGAAAACTCTACAAGTGATCTTTTACAGGTCTCCAACTTCAATGCTAGCACCAAAATGATATTAACTATATCTATATAAACTTCATAACATGATATGGGGAAGGTATGTGATTAGGCATAAATTCTTCACATTTATCCCCTTAATTTCGGTATTTTTATGATCCCGTGCGGTATAAATAGCTTGGATTTGTCTCATATTTATGCTAGTAATCCCTTTTGGCAATTATTTCATGTTTTGTGTATATCTTATGTGTTTTACAGGTATTTCATACAAGAAAGATGGAAAAGAGAACTCAAAATATTGAAAGAAACTAAGAAATGGGGAGTTGAAGGGCATTTTCATAATTTTCAGCCTTAGTCCGGAGGTGGGGCCAACTGAAAAGTTGAATAACTTTCAATTACAAGAACACTAGAAAAAATGGCATTCCAATCCGAGCTATGGTGAAGAAGTTATGCCCATTGGAAGATTGAGAAAGAAATCCAAAAATATAAATGAAAAAGAAGCGACCAAGGCTTGACCCTTCGGGAAGTCCGAACCGGTTCACCAAGGACTCAAGTCGGTTCGCCTTGTTGTCACGCTCCAGATCCATTACAAAATTAGACACGCTTTCTAAGTGTGACAAATTTCCAAATACGGGATTTTTATTTTGTCCTTATCTTTTAGCCAAAAGAGTTTTATGTTTAAAGGACTCATCTAAACGACTTGTAACCTATATATTTAGTCATTGGGACTCTTTTTATTATATTTCATTCATGTAAAATCTCCATAACAAGTAGGAACATCTAGGAGAAGAATATACATATTTTGCACCTTTAATTCAAGAGTTTTTCCATTTTTTCTTCAATCTTTGAATGCTTCTTACATGTTCTGGTTCTTCAATCTTGGTAACCTTTATTTCTAGCACTTTTATTATTATTTCTCATGTTTAATTTCTCTTTCGAAAAAATTATGAGTTCATGCAGCGTAGATAACGTAGTTTTCATTAATTTCACCATGTTAGGCTAGATTTTTAAGGGTTGGGATGCATGAACCCAACCCGATGTGGTTTGCATGAATAGAAAATTAGTTTCATTAATTAAATACTAATTGAATCGTGTTGATTAGTTGTCACAACCATCGTAGATCTTTTTACCTCGATTGACCCTAGGTAATCGGGGTGTTTAAGAGTGCGATGCGCATATTATCTATGTCGACATCGCTTTATTCTTACTCTTGATTATGTATGATACGAGCTTGTACCCTCATATATGTAATGCTTGGGATTAATAAAGATTGGGTTTAATAAATTATTTAATTTATGACTAGTTTTATATCTAGTAAACACAATAGGGTTTGGGGGATTGTATTCCAACCTATTGTTCTCATTCATATTTAGATAATTACATTCGTTTATTTCTGCTCACGTAGTTTTATTTAGTAGTTTAATTTAAATTTCATTTAGTTAGCAGAATTCCACCCCAAAATTCATCATCTTTTATTTTATTTTATTTTATTTTATTTTAGAGTCAACCTTAGGATTAGTCTTCATATCGTTTGTCTTCACGTGCACACATCCTATTCCCTGTGGATTCGATACCCAGACTAGCCACTATATTCCATAAGAGTGTAGTCAAAGTTTAGTTTTTTTTTTTATATTGTGGTCAGAAGACGATAGCAACGATTAGCGTATTTACACGGACGCTCGATTTTTCCACTCGATCAAAATGACGCCGTTGCCGGGGAGTAGGTAGACTTTTAGGTTAGGGCGATTAATCTCTAGTTTGACTCTAATGCAAAAAAAAATCAGAAAAAAAAAAAACAAAAAAAAAATGCGTGTCACGCTTATGAATTGCCCAATTTGAAATGTCTTATTTCAACTCGTTCTATGACTTTAAATGTTATGATAACAGTGGAAATAAGGAAGTCGTGATTTATGAAGAGTGGATCAATAAAACTAGAAATAAGTCTCAAAATTATATTCCCAAGACTATAGGTGAAGCCATCCAAATCCTTGAAAATGAAAGACATGAAAATGAAATACTTGAAAAAGAGTTTCTGGAAAAAAATCATTATTGGGAGCAAGAGTTAGATACATTATTTGAACCCAATGAGAATTTATCTTCCAAAATTTTTGAAGTTGACGAATGTTTTCAACAAAATGAGGAATCAGAAGTTTTAGAGCCAAAGAAGCCTACTTTGGAAGAGACCCTTCTTTTGTTCACCCAAGCCGTGGACAACCGTGAAGCTATTTATTTGGAAATCGAAACAACTTGCCAGAAGATGAATTATTATTTGAATAACTCAGAGGAGGTAGAGACTTGCGTTTCACCTAAAAATTTTAAGGACAAAATCATTGAGAGTGATCCAAGTACTTTTGAATCTCAACCTCTTATAAATATTTCAAAATCTATTGAGGTTGAAGATCCTTCGTTTCCTTTTGTCCCCACTATTATCGAACCATTAACTCCATTACAAGAATCAGATGAAAGTATTGAGGAATTGACCTGATTCTTAAACGAGAATCTTTGTTTGAGATGCTTCATCTTATCGGTTATTCACTTACACGTGCGCTACCTCCCGTTCCAATTAAAAAAAAATTAGGAGATGAATTGAATTTTGAATCCCATGAGTTGGTTGTAACTTTTGAAATAGTTAAAACTTTTACCGATGAGGAATCTTTGCTTGAATTGGTTTCCAAGATAGATTCTTCCTTTTTGTGTGCCCCTCTTACCATGCTACTTGAAAAATCTTTGGGAAGGGATTCTATTTTTCTTGGATCCCAATTGTATTTTTCACCTATCATACCTTTAAAAATTGTAATTGGTGATGGTCCATTTTTTTCGCCTTACACATACCTTCCGTTGTTTAAACGAAATTCTTATTTTTTGGGAGGCATACATGAAAATGAGGGTACACTGATTATCCCTCAAGGTGAAATCGTGAAAGCCAATACATGCAAAATTTATGTTAAAAGCAACATTTCAACAACTTATAACCATCCAAAAAATTGAATTTCTTCAAGGATGTGAAACAAGGTTTTAACCAAAAATCTCTTAATGGGGAATAGAAACGTGGTAGTTCAAGATTTTACTTTTTCAGGAAAATGAAGCTCTTTCAATGAAAATATTTTAAAGTTTATAATTTCCAAGTAAAACTTATTTTTTATATTTGTTTTGATTTCATTGGATAAATGCCCATTTTTGTACACTTGTTTCTCCTATATGAGTTATCTCTTATATCCTCTTTTAGATTAACTTGAAAAAATATTATGAATCTTTCACCATCTAGTTTATTCACAATATAGATTACTTAGAATAATCATTTAAACCTTGACTTGACAATTCATAATGAAAATATATCCCACTTTATTTGTCTAAGTCATTTTAGGATGTGGTTCATTTGAGACTTACCACTTTGTATCATTTGTAAGTTCTCCCCTTGTATCGAACATTCATTTGAGATATTTGAAATTGTCCAACTAATCTCGCAACCAATGAATGGTGTTTCGCCATAATGACATTCGTTGTCTCTCTAGCTAAGGCCACGACCAGCGAGAAGGTTCACTGTAACAACAATACCTTTTAAAGCTTACCAAATATTTTTTTCTATCACTTTCGCAAAACACCTTTCTCTCTCTACTTCAAAATCCAACCAACCCAACTCCATTTTTGGACTATTTTGAAGTTTTTTATTGGTTGATACCACTTTTTCCCCTTGTATAAATCATGTGGTAAGATTCTTATACACTTTATCTTCTAGAATTTAATTTTCTTTTTTGGGTTTAAGGAAGTTTTGTTCCTTTATCCTTGTAAAAACCATGAAAGGATTCTCAAGTATTTCTAATAAATGGAGAGTATGGTGATCTCTTCCATTCTTAGGCCTCTAGTTCCTCTTTGGTTCACTGATCATGAGCATTTCAACAGGTTTAAGAATTTTCTTTATTGTTCATTCCACTTTGAATGAAACATTTATTGGGATTCTTTCCTCAATAACCACACTGCTGGTGTTAATGTTTCTGATGATTTCCATTGGTTGGGTATTAGAAACCAAGGTGCTGATGGAGAAATTGTCTAACCCAACTTGGTTCGCGATTTTTATACCACCATTAAACTAAATGAGACCATCTTTACCTATGTTGTTCAAGGTACTTTAGTTACCATTACCCCTATATGCACAATAGATATTTATGGTATACAATAGGTCCCCAATCCCATTTTTCCTATAAAAATCTTTAAAAGCTGAGTAAGAATGAGAAAGTTGTTGAACTCACTAGTGGAATAATCGTCGAGGCTTCCCTTAAGTCCTTTACATAAAGAAAGAATAAATTGAATTATACTACCTGCTTCATATCATTTTTCGACAAACATCACTCAAAGTCTGTATGACAAATCCATTCCTTTCTATGATTGCAAAAATCTACATGTTGTTGGCACTAATGTCACTGTTGGCTTGGGAAGGGAAAATTATAACCTAGTGATTGATTGCATTATCAACAAGTGTACGAGAAAGGATATGGACAAGAGATCAAATCTTTTGTTTGTACGTCCCATTACTCGTCTCTTATTGGAAAATAATGTTCATATTTACTCTAAGGAGATAAATTAAAGATGATATAAACTACACCACATTTTAGGATGGTAAGAGGAAATTTCCAAAACATACTCCACTCCCTGCTATGGATGAAGTGAACAAAGTTATCACCCAAGGAGTTGGTGTTGAAACTTCTCAATCATGACATAGGACCACACCACCCTCGCATTCAACTAGCGCCCATATTTTTTATGATGAGATCACACAAATATTTGACAGGGTTGCTCACTTATTATGTCCTCAGATTTCCACCTAGGTTACCTTGTTCCTAGAGTATCAAACTATAATTAAAAACCCCGTCTTCATTCAAATGGATGCCATGTAACAGGATGTTATCGATCTTAAAAAAGAAGTACGTATACTTAGACGATATCAAGAAAACTCTAATGATGATGATGATAATAATGATGACGAGGAAGATGAATAAGTGGTGGTGATATCTTTTGGCAATTGGCATTATTTAGAAATCTTTTTGTTATCATAAACTTTATTTAGTTATTTTTGTTTTGGTGACTTTTTTATGTCGCTTTTGGATATTATGGTTGTGTACTTAGTAGGTGGGAGTATAAATTTTGATGAATCTCTCATTAGCGTCTTTGGATACTTTTTATGGCATTTATATGTCATTTTAGATATATATGTGCTTAGATCAATCATACCTCTATCATGATTATTTATCTTTTGATCCTTAGTGCATTATATCATGTGCTTTTATTTGTCACGCCATGGATTATGTAGGTTTATTATTCACTCGCTTTATTGCCTACTAAACTATGATTCATACTTGTTTTATTGCACATATGCCTCATTATATCTACTTTATAGTGCACTTTTCCATACTCCAGCTTGATTACGTTATTTTGCAATCTCTATTTATGAAATATGGACTAGATTCCTTGAATTTGATATGCTATGTTTGTTTAATTTTGATTGAAATAACTCATTATATGATCATTCTTATTACACTTGTTTAATTTAATGTTTCTTTACCTTTGTCAATTCACTGACAAAAAGGGGAGGAGGGAAAGATTAGATTAAGGGATAGTTGTAATTAAGAACACGTCAATTGTTGGCACTCTCTATGAAGGATATGGTGGAAAAGAGTGTTTAGTGGGTTTAGCATTGTGAGGGTTATAAGTTTATTTCCTCTAGTTTTAAAACTCTAACATAGTACATTTATGATTCTTTCTCCCTAAGTTTTTTTTTTTCTATTGTGGGTTTTTCTTCATACTCTTTAATGTTGTGCTGTATTGTGTATCTTTTCGCACTTAGATCATGTCACCAAAATATTGAATATAAAATTTGGTGTAATCTAATTAGTAAACAATTCATCACACAGACATTATGCTTTGTATTTGTTTCCCAATCTTGATATTGAAAAGAAAACCCTGTTTCTTTTGAAAGAAAATTTAATTGGTTACATATCGTCTATCTCTGTTTCGAGCACATGCAATCTCAAAGTTGTTTAGTAATAAAATAAAAAGGCGAGAATTGTTCCTAAATCTCATCCTAAGGTTCTTCATCATGAACTTTATATATGCATCATTGTCATAAAATCATACATCTTAGAGTTTTTTTATTTCGTGATTAAAAATTATCACGATGATTCATTTTCACATGACCTTGATCCCTTTCATTCTTTTAATGACTTAGAATATTATTTGAATGTGCTTGTGACAAAAGTCAAAGAGTTGACTATGGATTGTGGTAGAAAATTTTAAAATGAAAATATTTTTGGGAGAAAAATGAATTTTCGATCAAATGGTTTTGGTTATTGAAAATCTTTCCTCGTGCTCCTCTTCACTTGCGTGGAAATAGGAGATTTGGGCTAAAACAAGATTTTGTTAAAAAGGAAAGTTTTCAATAAGGAGGTTATGTGCCTCAAGTTGTTTCAAGGGTTCTCACTTAAATAAAGAATCCCATTTCAAGGGATATTTGGAAGAAAAACAATTTGTGTGTTGGTATTTGTGTTTCCACATTTATGTGTGAGTCATCCTTAAGTGTTTCTCCACCTATCATTGATACCGGAGAGGTTTGTCCTCCCACTTGAGTTGTTAAGTGACTGTCATAGCTAGAATTTTATTATCTCATGTTCCATATCTCATCCTAGGTTATGCTTTGGGGAGTGATTGTGTTGTGAGAATTTGTTATGTGAGAGGTTGCCTTCATTTGTGTATACATGAATTTTCATCTCTTTCTTTGTTCTTATCTATTAATTTGGATAAAAATCCACAAATATTTTGAGTTTATTTATTTTTGTATGAGAATTTATTGTTATGCATATGTTATTTACTTCTCGCATACCTTTTCATTGATATTCTTGACACATGTATGAAAATTCCAAAAATGTTTTTATTTGCTTGATTTTTTATTTTTGCTTAACCATGCTAAATGTTTATGGATAATTTTTGTTATGAAAAAAATTGAATAGTTTATTTCCATATATTTATGTGCTTCTCAGAGGAGTGCGCTTGCGTTCAAATAAGGAAGTTATTTAATTAAACACAGTTTTTACCACTTAAGTCCTAAACATGCATCTATATGTGATTAAATACGATGATGAAACATGCAAGAACACATATATGAGGAAAAATCCCCCAAAGGGACAAAACCTTTTTATTTTCTCAATAATTTTGTAAGAGTACGGCTTACACGGATTACAATGAAAATATATGACACAGAAATACCCTCGGGTGTCGGTTTTGTAGTCGGCAGTTGGAACTATCCCTTTCCAGTAGGGCATCAGTGAAGAAGCGAGCGGATTCCTCACAAATTACTCCAGATAAGTAAATGATCTTCTTGAAGGTTTAAAGATTCACACACATATATGGGAATGGTTTTGTGAATAAAAAAGGTTTAGAAAACCTTAAAAAGTGAAGTCTTATTCTGGGTTGTTTTCGCTGAATTTTGAGATTGCAGTAAGACTTGAAAAACGTGTAGACGTAGATCAGATATTTATACAAAAATTGAGGTGATGGCTCGTTCGAACGAGATGGCCATGTCGCTCGAACGAAGGATAGAAGTCATTCGAACGATATCGCGCGACATGCCTATCTCGTGTGAACGACTTTCAAAGTCATTTGAGCGAGCTCGTCGATCGAGGTCATTCGCTTCTACACTTAGAAAAATTCTGCTTTTGATAAAAAATTAATCCTGACTTCAAAAATAATTTTCAAAAATATTTCCCAAATATTTATGCACATATTTAAAGCTTTAATAAAACATAAGGGAGAATTAATACCACAACGCACCACCACCGGGTGGCGTGTTTGAATTGACTACCGAAAGCTCAATGCCGGAACCCGAAAAGATCATTTTCCCTTACCGTTTATCGATCAAGTGATTGAACGAGTGGCGGGCCATCCTTACTATTGTTTCCTAGATGGGTATTATGAATATAATCAGATTGAAGTGGATGTACTTGATCAATAAAAGATGACTTTTACATGTCTGTTTGGTACGTTTGCCTATAAACGTATGCCATTTGGGTTATGTAATGCGCGAGCAACTTTTCAAAGGTGCATGTTAAGTCTCTTTAGCGATATGATTGAAAAAGGTCTTGAGGTGTTCATGGACGATTTCAGCGTTTTCGGTCCATCTTTTGACCAATGTTTAGCTAATCTTGAAAGAGTTCTATTCCGGTGTGTGGAAAAAGACTTAGTCCTCAATTGGGAAAAATGCCATTTTATGGTTACCGAGGGCGTAGTTTTAGGCCACATAGTCTCATCTAGGGGGATTGAAGTTGATCGAGCAAAAAATGAAGTAATAGCTGAGTTACCCCCGCCAAAATCACTTAAAGATGTGAGGTCCTTTCTAGGCCATGTTGGATTTTATAGAAGGTTTATCAAAGACTTTAGCGCCATCGCTAGACCTTTGAGTAATCTTCTCATGAAAGACACTCCGTTTGAGTGGAATAAAGCATGTCAAGAAGCTTTTGATAAACTTAAAAGCATGCTTATTTCTGCACCTATCATGCAAGCTCCGTATTGGTCACTCCCATTTGAGCTTATGTGTGATGCAAGTGATTACGCAATTGGGGCTATTCTTGGACAGAGAAAAGACAAGAAAGCGCATGTTATTTACTATGCTAGCAGAACATTATCTGGCTCTCAGCTTAACTACTCTACTACGGAGAAAGAGTTACTAGCAGTCATTTTTGCTCTCCACAAATTTCGCTCTTACATTGTTGGGTCGCCTATCATTTGCTTCACTGATCATTCAACCTTTAAATATCTCTTGAGCAAGAAAGATGCCAAACCCCATCTAATCAGGTGGATCCTACTCCTACAAGAGTTTAATCTATCAATTCAAGATAAGAAAGGAGTAGAAAACGTCGTTGCTGACCATTTGTCACGACTCTCGTCCGACGTGCCTATTGATCCCATTCCCATAAACGAGTATTTTCCGAATGAAAATCTATTTGCTACTTCTTCTCTCCCCTAGTTTGCAGATATAGTTAATTATCTTGTCACTGGAGTTGTTCCATCTAGTTGGAATCCACAAGAGAGAAGGAAGTTCATTACATGGTCACGCATGTTCTTTTACGATGATCCATATTTGTTTAAGTATTGTGCTGACCAAATCATCCGCAGATGTGTACCCGATGAAGAAATCCAAGGGGTAATTCGATTCTGTCATTCGGAAGCATGTGGAGGTCATTTTTTCAAAAATAAAACTGTTGTGAAAATCCTTCAAAGTGGTCTTTATTGGCCCACAATCTTCCGGGATGTGAATGCTTTTTGTAAATCATGCAATAGATGCCAAAGAATGGGAGCTGTTACTCGCCGTGACATGATGCCATTAACCCCAATTCTAGTCTTGGAGTTATTTAATTTTTGGGGTATTGACTTCATGGGCCCCTTTCCACCTTCTTTTGGTTTTCTATACATCCTCGTCGCCGTAGATTACGTCTCAAAATGGTTCGAGGCGATAGCTACAAGGATGAATGATAGCAAGGTGGTGATAAAATTCATTCAAGAAAATGTACTTTCTCGTTTTGGTATGCCTAAGGCCATAATCAGTGATAATGGAACTCATTTTTGCAATAGGCCTATGGAGAAACTAATGCGGAAGTATGGAGTTGTCCATAAAGTTGAACAACTTATCACCCTCAATCGAATAGCCAAGCTGAGCTTGCTAATCGGGAAATCAAAAATATCTTGGAAAAGACAGTCGATCCTAATAGGAAAGACCGATCTCTCAGATTGAATGATGCACTCTGGGCTTATAGAACCGCATACAAGAATCCCCTTGGGATGTCCCCATTTCGATTTGTGTATGGCAAACCTTGTCATCTTCCGGTTGAGATCGAACACAAAGCGTATTGGGCAATCAAAAGAGTGAACTCCAATATGGATAAAGCCGGTGAAACACGTAAACTTCAGTTGAATGAGTTGGAAGAAATACGCAATGATGCGTATGAAAGTGCTAAAATATCCAAGGACCGAATGAAACGAGCTCATGATGGAATCATTCTTAAGAAAGAGTTTTATTTGAGACAAAAAGTACTTCTCTACAACTCGAGGTTGCACTTGTTTCCCGGAAAATTGCGGTCTAGATGGTCAGGTCCGTTCATTGTGAAAGAGGTATTTCCCCATGGAGCTGTTGAACTCATAGATGAGAAAGGGGGTAATACATTTAAAGTTAATGGGCATCGTCTCAAGCCCTATTTGGAAGCAACTGTCAAAGAAGCCGACACAATCTGGCTGTCGGACCCCATTTATGGGGATTGACTGAACCAAGAAAGGTGAGGTCATCGTACCCCCGATATGTATGGGGTGATTGTTGTACATATGAGTTTTAGGAGTTAGGATTCGTAGGTTTGAGTCAGTCCCAGGGTTGAGCATCCGACGAGTGAGGGGTGTTAAGGTTTCGATGAGCATTTAGGGTATTTTGAAGTGTGCGAGGTTGGAAAATCATCATTGGAATGGAGAATAGGAGCATAATTGGTGAAATGAAGAGAAAGAAGAAAATTCAAAAAATTTAGCCGACCGGATCGGTCCGGTCCTGAAATAAAAGAACCGATCCGGTCAGGCGGATCGGTCCGAGTGGAAAATAAAAGAATCGATCCGGTCAGGCGGATCGGTCCGGTACCAAAACCGGATCAGTCCGGCCATCTGCAGAATTTATTTTCCCAAGGTTCACACCTCTTCAATCCACCTCTTCAATACACACCTCTTCACTCCCCCCAATCCCTTCATTTCCCCAAAAGTCCAATCCCTTCATTTTTCCCTCCATTCATTCCCCCTCATTTTCCACTCCCCTCCTATAAATACACCCCTCCCCCTACCCATCTTCTTCACACCTCCATATCTTCTTCTTCTCTCTCACTTACTGTTTCAATCCTCCATATCCATGGCTGCTCCTCATAAGTATACCTCCATTGAAGTCCTTCCCGACGGAAATGGAGAGTACCGTTCTGGCCGTGAAGCAAATTGGTGCCGTAGGTTTTTCAGCCCTACCCAAAAAATTCATATTGAACGTCAAGTGTTGTGGGACCAACTGCCCAATTCTGTCACAGCCCTGTTCATGTCAAGGGGCTGGTGCCGATTCTTCAACGAACCTTATGAGGCAGTTTGGGAGAATGAAGTGCATCAATTCTACGGTTCGCTTCTTCGTACCGCTGAATTTGAATCCTAAGCCTTTGTGGATTCCATCCCTATTCCGTTCTCACTTGACCTTTTGGCACAGAAACTCGAGTCCTATGGTGTGACCACTCCGGCCCAGTTTGATTATCCAGGTCCCGATCCCGTTCTCACCAAAGAAGTTTGCATCTCGCGAATCCAACCCGGTGCGGTTTGGAATACCGAGACATTTCCTATCGGTCGCTTATTCGATAAGGCACGGTTCACTTTTCATATCGTTTGTGCCAATATTTTGCAAACATCCAATGATTCAGCAATGAGGTCGCATCAAGCTACGATGATGTATCACTTGTTTGACCCTGCGACTGTTATCAATTTGGCCCGAACATTTTACACCGATATTCTATTTGTGGCTTACGACAAAAAGGGTCGCGCACCTCTTCCTTATGGTCGCCTCATTACATCCTAGCTTAAGGATGCCTGGATAGCGCCCCCACAAGATCTTGTCAACTTGCCTAAGCCTTTAGGACAAGAATCCCGCACTCGCAGTGAACGACAAATTCAGTTAATCCGTGCAAGGCGCAGTGAAGATTCGAGTGACGAGGAGGAGGCTGTCGCTGATGAGGATGTTGAGATGGAGGAAGGTGAGGAGGAAGAATATGATGAGACTGCTGATCCGGATTATGTTCCCGTTGGTACGGGCTTGACTGAGCGCGTTCTCTCTCTCGAAATGCGTTTTGACGAGTACGTGTCATCCTACGAGAGGGATATGAGTTTGGTCCTGCGTATGCAGGTAGACTTGTATCGTCTTCAGTTGGGACCCGAGGCCTCCCTTCCTCCTTACTACTACAATCCGTATGATCCTAATGCTCCAGAACCTTCCCATCGTCCACCCGCCCCTTAGGATACCCCTCTACCCTTTTAGGATTTTATATCTATGTTTGTAATTTTTGCTTCCACAGTTGTTTACACAGTTGGTTTGTAATATACAGTCTAGTATGATATTTGCTTATTTTATTTATCGTACTCTTAATGTTGTCTTCTTTATCTCTCTCGTCCATTTGATTGAGGACAATGCAAATCACTGAGTTAGGGGGGATGACAGGTGCGTATTCATAAAACTTCGCATATATGTGTTTAAAAAAAAATTGAAAAAGCCAAAAATATTTTTGTTCAAAATAAATAAAAATTGGAATTTAAATTTTTCAAAAATATCACCTTTATTCTATTTGAAGTGTCAAATTGTTAAATCTCAATTGCACTAAGCCAAAATTGACCGAAGATGGAAATTGAAAGAAAATTGACGACTTTACGAATAAGTGTGGAGATTAGTCCAACCCGGTGAGATTTCGAGCCTATCGATCTTTTTGAGTTTTTAAATCAATCCGAGTTTATAATTAACTCAAAGTTCTTTTTAGCGTTTTAATAAGTCGTTGATGATCTCAGTCCTTTGTTTTGATCGGTTATGGGAAATGTGTGAAATGTTGTCTCGAAATTCATGCTAAATATATCTCTAAACTTAATTAATCTCGAGATGCATATGGTAATGTGATTAGCAATTTGGACAATGAAATAGGCCCTCATTTGTTACCCAAAAATATTAGCCATAAAAAGTTGTGAAAAACAAAATTATCCCATTGCAACTCAAGTTGAGCTAAATAAATTTTTTTCTTTTCGTTTGGTAACCCGAAAAACCCAAATAACCCGGAATTGTGAAAATTGAGAAAATTCATCAAGTAAGTCCAAATTGTGCAATAAAAAGGGGCAAAAGAAAAAAAAGGATGAATAAAAAGAAAAAAAAAAGAAAAAAAATAGAAAGAGAAAGAGAAAAATGAGCAAATGCCCGAAAAAGCACAAATGGACGTCGTAAGGACATTTTCCAATTCTGAACATTCCGAACATTCCATTTTTACCCTTTTACCCTTTATACCTTATAACCTGAAAAGTCCTAACTGAGTCCAAATGGCGAAATTGGTTACTGCATGGAGAGATAAGATATGAAAGGATAATATGAGAGATTAAAAGGTGTGAACTAGAGGTGATGTTCCCGTTTCCTAATAACTGTATTCCGATGATGAGATCTTTTCACCATATATTTCCTTCTTTTCAATTTTGTATGCGTGAATTTGTGTCCATTATATTTACTCTTTATATTATGCATACCGAGAGAAAATAGCCATAATCCGAGAGATTCGTTTGTGAGAGCATTCCGTGAGAAGTAGAAATCAAAACGAATTTTTGGGAAAGTAACGTAATGCTCGATCGGTGGAAATTTGAGGTTTAATTTATGGCTTTGCACACACACACTATGGTTTGAAACATTTGAATATGAATTTATGGTGATTATTTTTCGAAAACTTTAAATTGTACAATTTTGAAGTATTTTGATATTTATTTGAGTCAATAAAGAATTTTGTGGGTAAATTCACTGCAAACCCTCACGAGGCAAAACTCGTCCTACTAGGGTAACCTAGAGGTTTAAAGGCTTGTTGCATACGCTAAATGCAATCGCATGCCTGCAAAAGTGGGATTATATTTTAATAAAGAAATTTTCAAGAATAGAATTTTGGTTAGATTCAGTTGCATTGCCCGGGACGTGCAAAGTCCTAAGTTAGGGGGATTTGACCAAGCGTAAATTCTTCTGAATTTAGCCCCTTAAGTTAGTGAATTTAATATCTCAAACAAGGTAATTGAATCATTTTTATGCGATATCACTCCATTGTCTGTTTCTAATAATTTTCCCTAGTTTTCGTATAATTTTGATGAAGTTTTCAGGAATGGAATGCAAGAAAGGAAAAGATGGAAACCAGAAGAAAAGAGAAGAAGAAAGGAAGAAAATTCAAAGGGAAAAAGCGTAAAGTTCTACTTAGAATTCGAAATCGACACCAAAAGGGAAGTTGAAGAGCATGAGTTCACAAGAACATAGGAAGAAACGGCGCCCAAATCGGAGTTATATATCAAAAGTTATGGCCAGTCAAAGTTGAAGGGAAAAAGTCAAAGTAGAAGAAAATCGGACCGATCCGGGTGAAAATCGGACCGATCCGAAATGGCTAAGTCCAGCACACCCCGGATGGATGGCAAACCGATGGAAAAAGAACCGATCCGGTAGAATAAAAAAAGAACCGATCCGGTGGGAATCGGATCGATCCGAGGGTAATCCGGACCGGTCCGGTCATGTGAAATCCTGGCATTTATTGTGCAGATTTTTTGAGTGCGTAGCTGGTGAAACTTGTGCAACAAGCAATTTGAGCTGTCAATTTCGTGTTAAATTCGTGCTATAAAAGCCCATGCCCTACATCATTTTAGGGGGCTGACTTCTAGGTTAAAATCTAGGTCAATTTCTAGGGTTAGTTTTTGAGAGAGAAAAGCTATAAAGTTTCAATTTCTTCAAGAGTTTTCATGAACCCTAGTTTGTAAGAATTTCTGAATTCCAATTCCGTTTTTGTTGCTGAATTCAAGTAAACTCATTTCATTCTCTTGTTTTATTATTTGCAAATCATTTACAATGTCTTGTAGATCTATAATTTTGTGTATGAATTTGTTCTTTAACCAAATCATGTGTAGCTAAATTCCCAAGGGTTGGGGTACATGAACTCAATCCAAGGCAAATTATTTATGTAGAAAATAGAAGATAAATTAAAATATTGATTGAATCGTGAATAAAAATCATACAAACATTGTCAATCTTTTAATCTCTCTTGCCCTAGGTACTTGAGATGTTTAAGAACGCTTTGCGAGTATAATTTATAATTCACCGATTTATATCTATCTTTGATTTCATATGATGCGGGATAGATCCTTCATATATGTAATGCTTAGAATTTATAAAGACTGGATTTAGTCAAGAATTTTAATTTACAATTCTAGTATTCTATACGGTAATTTGTTAAGGATTGAAGGATTATACCCTACCCTATTTTCTCTTATTTGTCAAATCTAAGTTTTTTTTGCAATTTTCAGTTTGTTTTTCTTAAGTAAAATTTTTAATTCATTAGAAATTTTCCCAATCATTAATCATCTTTTTATATTATTTTGAGAAATCATTTCAAGATTTAATAACTTTCCCTATTAATATTTGGCAATTTCGATCCCTGTGGAGACGATCCCGACTTACCGGGTTTATTACTTGAGTGACAGGCTTGCACTTGAGCCTAGAGAAAAATGCACTTTTTGAGACAAATTCTTAGTCGCGTCAGAGATCCATTCACTTACGATGGGACGCCTAATCAGATCCGTTGGATCGAAGTTGTTACAAACAGGCACGATCCAACAGTTATTGAGTCGCTTCATAAAGAGTTGTGACTGTTAAAGAACAATCACTAAATCTGCATTTGGCACTTCGCACGTGAGCATCGTCGCTTAGAGCGTAGGAGCCTGAAGTTTTGATGAGGTAAAATAGATCAACGGTTGTGATAAAATGATCCGATCAAAAGGTTTAAAATCCTAAACGAGTTAATTTGAACCGTTAGATAAACTCATAGCGTCTCCTGGAGGTGATATCCATTCACTTACGATGGGATGCCCAATCTGAACCGTTGGATTGAAGCTGCTCTAAACAGGCATGGGCCAATGATTACTGAGTCACTACATGAAGTGCTGTGACTGTTGAAAAACAATCACTGAAATCTTCACTTGGCACTTTGCACGTGCACATCGCCTCTTGTAGTGTGGGAGCCTAAAGTTTTGACGAGAAAAAATAGATCAATGGTTGTGATTAAATGATCTGACCGAAGGTTTTAAAATCCGAAACGACTTGATCTGAACCGTTAGATGAGCTCGTAGCGTATCGTATAGGAGATATCCATTCGCTTATGATGGGACACCTAATCTGAACCGTTAGATCGAAGCTATTCCAAATAAGCATGATCAAATGGTTGCTGAGTCGCTATATGAAGAGTTTTGACAGTTAAAGAACAGTCACTGAAATCTCCACTTGGCACTTCGCACGTGCGCATCATCGCTTAGAGCGTGGGAGCTTAAAGTTTTGATGAGTTAAAGAGATCAACGGTTGTTATTAAATGATCCCATCGAAGGGTTTAAAATCTAAAACGACATAATCTAAACTGGTAGATGAACCTGTAGCGTCTCGTATAGGGGATGTCCATTCACTTACGATGGGATGCCTAATCTGAACTATTGGATCGAAGCTATTCCAAACAAACACGATCCAATGATTACTGAGTCGCTACATGAAGAACTGTGATTGTTGAAGAACAGTCACAGAAATCTGCACTTGGCACTTCACACGTGCGCATCGTCACTTGGAATGTGGGAGCCTGAAGTTTTGATGAGGTAAAATAGATTAATGGTTGTGATTAAAAGATCTGATCAAAGGGTTTAAAATCCGAAATGACTTAATCTCAACCATTAGATTAACTTGTAGCGTCTCGTGTAGGGGATGTCCATTCGTTTACGATGGGATGCCTAATCTGAACCATTGGATAGAAGTTTTTCCCAACAGGCACGATCTAACGGTTGATGAGTCACTACATGAAGAGCTGTGATTGTACTAAAATCTGCACTTGGTACTTCGTACGTGTGCATTGTCAGTTGGAGCATGGGAGCCTAAAGTTTTGACTAGGTAAAACAGATCAATGTTGTGATTAAACGATCCGATCGAAGGGTTTAAAATCTGAAACGACTTGATCTGAACCGTTAGACGAGTTCGTAGTGTATCATATAGGGGCTATTCATTCGCTTATGATGGGATGCCTAATCTGAACCGTTAGATCAAAGTTGCTCCAAATGGGCATAATCCAATGGTTGCTGAGTCACGGCATGAAGAGTTATGACTTTTGAAGTGTAGTCACTGAAATCTGCACTTGGCACTTCGCACGTGCGCATCGTCAGTTAGAGCGTGGGAACCTAAACTTTTGAGGAGGTAAAATAGATCAACGGTTGTGATTAAACGATCCGATCAAAGGGCTTAAAATCTGAAATGACTTAATCTAAACCGTTAGATGAACTTGTAGCGTCTCGTGTAGGGGATGTCCATTCACTTACAATTGGTCACCTAATCTGAACTATTGGATCGAAGATGTTCCAAACAGGTATGATCCAACGATTGGTGAATCACTACATGAAGAGCTGTGATTGTGGAAGAACAGTCACTAAAATCTGAACTTGGCACTTCGCACGTGCGCATCGTCGCTTAGAGCGTGGGAGCCTAAAGTTTTGACGAGCTAAAGTAGATCAACGGTTGTGATTAAATAATCCGATCAAAGGGTTTAAAATTTGAAATGACTTGATCTGAATCATTAGATGAATTCGTAGTGTCTTGTGTAGTTGATGTCCATTTGCTTATGATAGGATGCCTATTCTTAACCGTCGGATCGAATCTGTTCCAAACAGGCACGATCTAATAATTGCTGAGTCGCTACGTGAAGAGCTGAGACTGTTAAAAAATAGTCACTGAAATCTTCACTTAACACTTTGCTCGTGCGTATTATCGCTTAGATCGTGGGAGCCTAAAGTTTTTACGAGGCAAAACAGATCAATGATTGTGATTAAATGATCCGATCGAAGGGTTTAAAATTCGAAACGACTTTATCTTAACCGTTAGATGAACTCGTAGCGTTTCGTGTAGGGGATATAGATTCGCTTACGATGGGATGCCTAATCTGAATCGTTGGATCGAATTTATTCCATACAGGCACAATCTAACGGTTGCTAAGTCGCTACATGAAGAGCTGTGACTACTGAAGAACAATCACTGAAATCTACACTTGGCACTTCGCACGTGCGCATCGTCACTTGGAGTGTGGGAGCCAAAAGTTTTGACGAGGTAAAACAGATCAGATCTTGTGGTTAAATGATCTGATCGAAGGTTTTAAAATAAAAAATGACTTGATCTGAACCGTTAGATGAACTCGTAGCGTATCATGTAGGGGATATCCATTGGCTTATGATGGGATGTATACTTTGAACTGTTGGATCGAAACTGTTCAAAATAGGCATGATCCAATGGTTGCTGAGTCACTACATGAAAACTTTTGACTGTTGAAGAACAGTCATTGAAATCTGCACTTGGCACTTCGCACATGCGCATCGTCACTTGGAGCGTGGGAGCTTAAAGCTTTAATGAGGTAAAATTGATCAATGATTGTGATTAAATGATCCGATCTAAGGGTTTAAAATCCAAAATGACTTGATTTGAACCGTTTGATGAACTCGTAGTGTCTCGTGTATGGGATATCCATTCGCTTATAATGGGACACCAAATCTGGATAGTTTGATCGAAGTTATTCCAAATAGGCACGATCCAATGGTTGTTGAGCCGCTATATAAAGAGCTATGACTATTGAAGAACACTCACTGAAATCTGTACTTAGCACTATGCACATACGCATAGTCGCTTGGAGCGTGGGAGCCTAAAGTTTTTACGAAGTAAAATAAATTAACGGTTGTGCTTAAATGATTCAATCAAAGCGTGTAAAATCCAAAATAACTTGATCTGAACCGTTAGATGAACTCATAGCGTCTCGTATAAGGGATGTCTATTCGCTTATGATGGGATACCTAATCTGAACTGTTGGATCGAAGTTGTTCCAAGCAGGAGCGATCCAACGATTACTGAGTCGCTTCATGAAGAGCTGTGACTGTTAAAGAACAGTCACTAAAATCTGCCCTTGGCACTTCGCACGTGCGCATCGCCGCTTGGAGCTTGGGAGCCTAAAGTTTTGACGATGTAAAGCAGATCAACGGTTGTGATTAAATAACCCGATCAAAGGGTTTTAAATCTGGAACAACTTGATATGACCGTTAGATGAACTCGTAGCATCTCGTGTAGAGGATGTCCATTCGTTTATGATGGGGCACCTAATCTGAACCGTTGGATCGAAGTTGTTCTAAACCAGCACGATCTAATGGTTTCTGAGTCACTATATGAAGAGCTGTGAATAATGAAGAACAGTTCCTAAAATCTGCACTTGGCACTTCGCACGTGCGCATCGTCGCTTGGAGCGTGGGAGCCTAAAGTTTTAGCGAGGTAAAACAGATCAACGGTTGTGATTAAATGATCCGATCGAAGGGTTTAAAATTTAAAATGATTGATCTTAACTGTTAGATGAACTCGTAGCGTCTCATGTAGGGGATATCCACTCACTTATGATGAGACTCCTAATCCGAATCGTTAGAACAAAACTGTTCCAAATAGGCACAATCCAACAGTTGTTGAGCCGATACATGAAGAGTTGTGACTGTTGAAGAATAGTCACAGAAATCTTCACTTAGCACTTAGCACTTCGCACGTGCGAATCGTCACTTAGAGCATGGGAGCTTAAAGTTTTAACGAGGTAAAACAGATCAACGGTTGTGATTAAATGATCCGATCAAAGCTTTGAAAATCCAAAATGACTTAATCTGAACCGTTAAATGAACTCATAGCATCTCGTGTAGGGGATGCCCACTTGCTTACGATGGGATGCCTAATCTGAACCATTAGAACGAAGTTGTTCCAAATAGGCACGATCCTATAGTTGTTGAGTCACTATATGAAGAGCTGTGACTACTGAAGAACAGTCACTGAAATCTCACTTGGCACTTCGCACGTGCGCATCATCGCCTGGAGTGTGGGAGCCTAAAATTTTGACGAGGTGAAAAAGATCAACAGTTGTGATTAAACGATCCGATCCAAGGGTTTAAAATCCGAAACAACATGATGTGAATCGTTAAATGAACTCATAACGTCTTGTGTAGGGGATGTCCATTCGCTTGCGATAGGATGCCTAATATGAACTTTTGGGTCAAAGCTGTTCCAAACAGGCACGATCCAATAATTGCTGAGTCGCTATATGAAGAGTTGTGACTATTAAAGAACAGTCACTGAAATCAGGACTTGGCACTTCGCACGTGCACATCGTTGCTTGGAGCGTGGGCTGCTAATGTTTTAACAAAGGAAAATAGATTAACGATTGTGAATAAATGACCCGATCAAAGGGTTTAAAATTTGAAATGATTTGATCTGAACCGTTAGATGAACTCGTAGCATCTCGTGTAGGGGATGTCCATTCGTTTACGATGGGATGGCTAATCTGAACCATGGGAACGAAGCTATTCTAAATAAGCACGATCTAACGATTACTGAGTCACTATATGAAGAGCTATGACTCTTGAAGAATAGTCACAGAAATCTGCACTTGGCACTTGGCACTTTGCACGTGCGCATCGTCGCTTGGAGCATGGGAGACTAAAGTTTTGATGAGGTTAAACAGATCAACGGTTGTGATTAAACGATCCTATCAAAGGGTTTAAAATCCGAAATGACTTGATTTGAACCGTTGGATGAACTTGTAGCGTCTCGTGTAGGGGATGTCCATTCGCTTACGATGGGACGCCTAATCTGAATCGTTGGATTTAAATTGTTCTAAACAGGCTTGATCCAACAGTTGTCGAGTTGCTTCATAAAGAGCTGTGACTGTTAAAGAACTTCACTAAAATCTACACTTGGCACTTCGCACGTGCACATCGTCACTTGGAGAGTGGGAGCTTAAAGTTTTGATGAGGTAAAATAGATCAACGGTTGTGATCAAATGTTCCGATCAAAGGATTTAACATCTGAAATGACTTGATCATAACCAAATAGGCACGATTCAATGATTGCTGAGTCGCTTCATGAAGAGCTGTAACTGTTAAAGAATAGTCACTGAAATTTGCACTTGGCACTTCACACGTGCTTACCGTCGCTAGAAGTGTGGGGGCCTAAAGTTTTGACGAGGTAAAATAGATCAATGGTTGTGAATAAACGATCCGATCAAAGGGTTTAATATCTGAAACGACTTAATTTGAATCATTAGATGAACTCGTAGCTGTAATACCCCGTATTTTCTGTGATATTTATTTTTGGTGATTAATTGAATTAAATGTTTATTAATTGGAAATTAATCCGGATAAAAATATTAACGAGATGTGATTTAGTATTTTATTATAATGTGTATACTTGGCATTATATGATTATTGGTAATATTGAAATTGTCACGTAATTGAAATACGACAATTTGGGAATTTTGCTTGACGCGTGTGACCGCCACGTCATGGTATTTTGTTATTAAATTAAAAAGTGAATTTTAGTTCCATTAACCGTATGGTAGTTTTGAGTGCGCCAACGTGTCCGGAAGGGTCGAGATAGTCAGAAAACACTAGCCGGAAGTTTAGTTTGGGTCCCGGGGTATTTGTGGGCCATACCGGCATCATAAAGGGTATTTTGGTAATTTGCATTTTTGGGAATTAAAAAGTGACGAAAATAGAAATTACAATCTGACTATTTCCTCAACCCACTTAACCCACTAACCACACTATATGTCAATATGGGCTACGGGAGAAGTTGATATACCATTCCAACTTACCAAAAACCATAACACACCTCCATACTCCATTATCTTCAACCTTGGGAAGAGCTTGAGAGAGAGAGAGAAGGAAGAGAATTCTGCAGAAAATCAGAGGGAGAACAACCTAGCTTCAAGATTCTACACCAAATTCTGAGATAAATTAAGGCAAGTGATTTAAACTCTTTTGATTCAAGATATGTTTCCATGTTTAGGAATTTTCGAAATTGATTTTTGGAGATAAATTAGCCCCATGAATTGAAAGTTAAAGGCCATGATTTATGTAGGAATTGCATGTAGCATATTCTGGACGAATTTATATGTTATAAACAGAACCTTGATGATCTAAAAGTGGAATTAGAAGAAGTTTGATGGTGTTCTTGAATGGAAGAATTCTGGAAATTATTATGATGTAGTTTTGATCTAAACTAAGCTTTTAAATGATGAATTATGGGACTTAGAATGTTAATACTGTTGTAGGATGTTAGTATAATGATAGAGTAACCTTATCTTGGAGTTTCATGCTTAAAAATGGAGTTTTGGGTCGAAACTGTAACTGCAAAACGAAGCAGTCCGTAACAGACCTGGTGCAATCGATCGATCGACATTTATCAGTCGATCGATCGACCACCATAGATCGATCGAAGGTAAAGGTCGATCGATCGACCTTCCCAGAATGAATAAAGTTTTTCCTTAATTGAATTTTAATGATGTTAACCCTTGGATAATATTATTGGAGACATTTTGATTACCCTTAACTTTAAGGAAGACCAGTAGGCATGATTATGAGATTGGAATTTAATTTGAGGAATTATTCTAAATTAATGAAATTCGTTATGTGAGATAGTATTTGGGTTAATAGTACAAATTTGAATAATTTGATGAAATAAGGTTTGGGGCAGAAGTAAAGACCTAGGTATAAAGATGTTATATGTGGAAATTATGGGAACTTAATAGTCTATTTGAGATAGGTTTTAAGTTTAAGAAATTACGACGTGAGACGTGTCGACTATTTAATTTTTTATATTATCGGGATACTTAAAATATATGAATTTGGAATAATGGTATAATGATGTAGAGTATACCTTTATTAATATCGAGATATCTAAGAGGTGTGAATGCTTAGTATATAATCTTATGTGTATGACATACCTACCATGCTTGCTATCACGGGAGGTTTACGTTCGCTTAGGACCTTCTTATCCTTGTGTTGCCCGAATTTAGATTGGTGCCTAGAGGACATAGTTCAAGAGAACGACTTATTTGTGAGTTAATAAGCCAGCTGACTATGGAGCGTAGGTATGTACGTGACCATGGATATGTGAATTATGTTCGCCTCCATTTTTGTGTGTGGTGTTTATTCCAACAATTCCTGAGAGATTCGGAATTTGTAATCCTTATGTACGTGATGTACCGGGATGGATAGCAGAGTATGTAAGCACCGCAACTTAGCCTTTGGGTTCTTGTATTGTATATTTATGATGCGATAATATACGATTAATTGAGAAGGAATTTATTATGTTAAATTGTGAGTATAATTATGGTCATGTTATGAAAAGATAAGGGAACGTATATCAATAAATGGTTTGGTTAATAATTGGGAATCTGTGAATTAAAGTAGAACTCTCTATTTAATTGTTAAGGATGGAACTTATAACGTGAACCGAGTAGAAGCGTTAGAAACTCTTTAGATAGTTATGAGATAACACATGAATGGGTACAGGAACGTTAGGAGTGCACATTTAGACGAGAGGTGAGTATATCATGTGAGAGCACGTCCTAACATGTACTTTGCATATACTGTTTTAAATGTTTTTAAAGCACTTGCAGGTTTTTAAAATATCTCCACATTCGGGCTCTGACCCGTTTGCTTTCAAATCTATCTTTTTGTAAAACCATTTTAGGTTCCTAGCCACAAGGTCACCATGCATAGGATTCTCATTCTGATGACGAGCTGTAGCTACTTGTGGAAGCTATAGGGACTTGCTTTTAGACGCTTATATCATTTGGATTCCTTATTCAGTATTCCTCAGTTGTAGGGCATGTTGCCCAAATTCTATTAGATACATTTCCATTTCAGTTTTCAGACTTTGGCATGTATTCATTCAGTATTCAGTGTTTCATTATTTACTTCAGTTGTGGGATTGTGTTATGAGGAGTTTTTCCTCCAGATTTATTTATATCATGTGACGGTTATTCTATTTACTTCATTATGGTGAATGGTGTTATTATTCTTATTTACACTTGTTGCATGTTAATCAGACTTTAATTAAAATTTGGCATCTTACTTTTTAAATACTAGGTGGTTAGTAAGAATGAAAGGTTTTCGACAGTGATGCTATTAACTGAGCCAACTTGGCGTTTTGATTTAATTTAATAAAGGAGTAGCTACCCGGTATTTAATTAGTCTGGGTGTCACAGGTGCATCTCGTGTAGAGGATGTCCATTTTCTTAGGATGGGAAGCCTAATCTGAACCGTTGGATCAAAGTTGTTCCAAATATGCACGATCTAACGGTTGTTGAGTCGCTACATGAAGAGCTGTGACTGTTGAAGAACAGACACTGAAATCTGCACTTAACACTTCGCACGCGCGCATCGTTGCTGGGAGCGTGCGAGCCTAAAGTTCTGACGAGGATAACAGATCAACGGTTGTGATTAAAAGATTCGATCAAAGGATTTAAAATCCAAAACGACTTGATATGAAGCGTTAGATGAACTCGTAGCATCTCGTATAGGGGATGTCCATTTGCTTACGATGAGAGGCCTAATCTAAACCATTGGATTAAAGCTGTTCCAAATAGGCACGATCTAACAGTTACTGAGTTGATTCATAAAGAGTTGTGATTTTTAAAAAACAATCACTGAAATATGCACTTGGCACTTCACACGTGTGCATCATCGCTTGGAGCGTGGGTGCCTAAAGTTTTAATGACGTAAAGCAGATCAACGGTTGTGATTAAATGACCCGATCAAAGGGTTTAAAATCCGAATCGACTTGATCTGAACCGTTATATAAACTCATAGCATCTCGTATAGGGGATGTCCATTCTCTTACGATGGGATGCCTAATATGAACCGTTAGATCGAAGCTGTTCCAAACAGGCACTATCCAATAGTTACTGAGTCACTACTTGAAGAGCTGTGACAGTTGAAGAACAGTCATCGAAATCTGCACTTGGCACTTTGCACGTGCACATCGTCGCTAGGAGCGTGGGAGCCTAAAGTTTTGATAAAGTAAATAGATCAATAGTTGTGGCTAAATGATATGATCGAAAGGTTTAAAATCCGAAACGACTTGATCTAAACTGTTAGATGAACTCGTAGCGTCTCGTATAGGGGATGTCCATTCGCTTACGATGGGATGCCTAATCTGAAACTTTATTAGTTCCAAACAGGCACGATCCAATGGTTGCTGAGTTGATTCATAAAGAGTTGTGACTGTTAAAAAATAGTCACTGAAATCTGCACTTGGCACTTAGCACGTGCGCATCGTCGCTTAGAGCGTGGGAGCCTAAACTTTTGACGAGGTAAAACAGATCAACGGCTGTGATTAAATGATCCGATCGAACGGTTTAAAATCCGAAATGACTTAATCTGAACTATTAGATAAACTCGTAACGTCTCGTGTAGGGGATGTCCATTCACTTACGATGGGATGCCTAATCAATACTGTTCGATCGAAGATGTTCCAAACAGGCAGGATCCAACGGTTAGTGAGTCGCTACATGAAGAGGTGTGACTGTTAAAGAACAGTCACTAAAATTTACACTTGGCACTTCGCACGTGCGCATCATTGCGTAGAGGGTGGGAGCCTAAAGTTTTGACGAGGTAAAATAGATCAACGGTTGTGAATAAATGATCCGATCAAAGGGTTTGAAATCCTAAATGACTTGATCAGAACCGTTAGATGTACTCGTAGCATCTCGTGTAGGGGATGCCTATTCGCTTATGATGGGACGCCTAATCTGAACCATTGGATAGAAGTTGTTCCAAATGGGCACGATCCAATGGTTGCTAAGTCACGTCATGAAGAGTTATGACTATTAAAGAATAGTCACTGAAATCTACACTTGGCACTTCGCACGTGCGCATCGTCGCTTGGTGCGTGGGAGCCTAAAGTTTTGACGAGGTAAAATAAATCAACGGTTGTGGTTAGACGATCTGATCGAAGGGTTTAAAATCTAAAACGACTTGATGTGAACCGTTAGATGAACTCGTAAAGTCTCGTGTAGGGGATTTCTATTCATTTACGATGGGACGCCAAATCTGAACCGTTAGATCGAAGTTGTTCCAAACAGGCACGATCCAACGGTTACTGAGTCGCTACATGAAGAGCTATGACTGTTGAAGAATAGTCACTGAAATATACACTTGGCACTTTTCACATGCGCATCGTCGCTTGGAGTGTGAGAGCCTAAAGTTTTGACGAGGTAAAATCAATCAACGGTTGTAATAAAATGATTCGATCAAAGTGTTTAACATCTTAAATGACTAGATCATAACAGTTAGATGAACTCGTAGCATCTTGTATAGGGGATGTCTATTTTGTTACGATGGGACTCTAATCTGAACCGTTGGATCGAAGTTGTTCCAAATATGAACGATCCAACGGTTGCTGAGTCGCTTCATGAAGAGGTGTGACTGTTAAAGAACAATCACTGAAATTTACACTTGGCAATTCGCACGTGCGCATCGTCACTTAGAGCGTTGGAGCCTAAAGTTTTGACGAGGTAAAATAGATCCACGGTTGTGAATAAATAATTCGATCAAAAGGTTTAAAATCTGAAACGACTTGATCTGAACTTTAAGATGAACTCGTAGCCTATCGTGTAGGGGATGTCCATTCGCTTAAGATGGGATGCCTAATCTGAACTGTTGGATCAAAGCGGCTCCAAATAAGCACGATCCAACAGTTGTTGAATCGCAACATGATGAGATGTGACTATTGATGAACAGTCACTGAAATCTGCACTTGGCACTTCGCACGTGCGCATCGTCGCTTGGAGCGTGGGAGCCTAAAATTTAGACGAAGTAAAACTGATCAACGGTTATCATTAAAAGATCCGATCAAAGGGTTTAAAATTCAGAACGACTTGATTTGAACCGTTAGATGAACTCGTAGCGTCTCGTGTATCGGATGTCCATTCGCTTACGATGGGACACCTAATCTGAACCGTTGGATCAATACTGTTCCAAATATGCGTGATCTAACGATTGTTGAGTCACTTCATAAAGAGCTATGACTGTTAAAGAACAGTCACTGAAATCTGCACTTGGCACTTCGCACGTGCGCATCGTCGCTTGGTGCGTGGGAGTCTAAAATTTTAACGAGGTAAAATAGATCAATGGTTGTGATTAAATGATCCGATCAAAGGGTTTAAAATCCGAAACGACTTGATCTGAACCGTTAGATGAACTCGTAGCGTCTCGTGTAGGGGATGCCATTCGGTTAGTGTGGGGTGCCTAATCTGAACCGTTGGATCGAAGCTGTTCCAAATAGGCACGATCCAACGGTTACTGAGTCACTACATGAAGAGCTATTACTATTGAAGAAACGTCACTGAAATATGCACTTAGAAATTCGCACGTGCGTATTGTCGTTTGGAGCGTGGGAGCCTAAAGTTTTGATGAGGTAAAACATATCAACGATTATGATTAAATAATTCGATCGAAGGGCTTAAAATCTGAAATTACTTGATGTGAACCGTTAGATGAACTTGTAACGTCTCGTGTAGGGGATATCCATTCGCTTACGATGGGACGCCTAATCTGAATTTTTGGATTGAAGTTGTTCTAAACAGGCACAATCCAACGGTTGTTGAGTCGCTACATGAAGAGCTATGACTATTAAAGAACAGTCACTGAAATTTTCACTTGGCACTTTGCACGTCCACATCGTCGCTTGGAGCGTGAGAGCCTAAAGTTTTGACGAGGTAAAATAGATTAACGGTTATGATCAAACGATCTGATCAAAGGGTTTAACATAAAAAATGACTTGATCAGAACAGTTAGATGAACTCGTTGCGTCTCGTGTAGGGGATGTCCATTCACTTACGATGTGACTCTAATCTGAACCGTTGGATCGAAGTTGTTCCAAATAGGCACGATCCAACGGTTGCTGAGTCACTTCATGAAGAGCTATAACTGTTAAAGAATAATCACAAAAATTTACACTTGGCACGTTCGAACGTTCGCATCATCGCTTGGAGCGTGGGAGCCTAAAGTTTTGAAGAGGTAAAACAGATCAACAGTTGTGAATAAACTATCCGATCAAAGGGTTTAAAATCTGAAACGACTTGATCTGAACCGTTAGATGAACTCGTAGTGTCTCGTTTACGGGATGTCCATTCCCTTACGATGGGATGCCTAATCTGAATCGTTGGATCGAAGCTGTTCCAAATAGGCACGATCCAACGGTTGTTTAGTCGCTACATGATGAGCTGTGACTGTTGAAGAACAGTCACTGAAATCTGCACTTGGCACTTCGCTTGTGCGCATCGTCGCTTGAAGCGTTGGAGCCTAAAGTTTTGATGAGGTAAAATAGATCAACGATTGTGATTAAATGATCCGATCAAAGGGTTTAAAATTTGAAATAACTTAATTTAAACCGTTAGATGAACTCGTAGCGTCTCGTGTAGGGGATGTCCATTCGCTTACGATAGGATGCCTAATCTGAACCGTTGGATCGATACTGTTCCAAATAGGCACGATCCAATGACTACTGAGTCTCTTCGTAAAGAGCTGTGACTGTTAAAGAAGAGTCACTGAAATCTGCACTTGGTACTTTACATGTGCGCATCGTCGCTTGGAGTGTAGGAGTATAAAGTTTTAACGAGGTAAAATAGATCAACGGTTATGATTAAATGACCCGATCAAAGGGTTTAAAATCCGAAATGACTTTATCTGAATCATTAGATGAACTCATAGCATCTCATATAGGGTATGCCCATTCGGTTACGATGGGGCACCAAATCTGAACCATTGGGTCGAAGTTCTTCTAAATAGTCACGATCCAATGTCTACTGAATCGCTATATAAAGATCTGTTACTGTTGAAGAACAGTCACTGAAATCTTCACTTGGCACTTCACACGTGCGCATCGTCGTTTGGAGCATGGGTGCCTAAAGTTTTGATGAGGTAAAATAGATCAACGGTTGTGACTAATCGATCTGAGCAAAACGTTAAAAATCTGAAATAACTTGATCTCAACCGTTAGTTGAAATCGTAGCATCTCGTATAAGGAATGTCATTTCACTTACGATGGGACGCCTAATCTGAACCGTCAGATCGAAGCTGTTCTAAACAGGCACTATCCAACGGTTGTTGACTCGATATATGAAGAGCTATGACTATTAAAGAACAGTCACTGAAATTTGCACTAGGCACTTTGCACGTGCGCATCATCGCTTGGAGCGTGGGAGCCTAAAGTTTTGACGAGGTAAAATAGATCAACCGTTGTGATCAAACGATCTGATAAAAGGGTTTAACATCTAAAATGACTTGATCAGAACAGTTAGATGAACTCGTAGCGTCTCGTGTAGGGGATGTCCATTCACTTATAATGGGACTCTAATCTGAACCGTTGGATCGAAGTTATTCCAAATAGGCACAATCTAACAGTTATTAAGTCACTTCATGAAGAGCTATGACTGTTAAAGAATAATCATTGAAATTTACACTTGGCACTTCGCATGTGCGCATCATCGCTTGGAGCGTGGGAGCCTAAAGTTTTGAAGAGGTAAAACTGATCAACGGTTGTGAATAAACTATCCGATCAAAGGGTTTAAAATCTGAAATGACTTGATCTGAACCATTAGATGAACTCGTAGTGTCTCGTGTATGAGATGTTCATTCCCTTACGATGGGATGCCTAATCTGAATCGTTGGATAGAAGCTGTTCCAAATAGGCACGATCTAACGATTGTTTAGTCACTACATGATGAGCTGTGACTGTTGAAGAACAGTCACTGAAATCTGCACTTGGCACTTCGCTTCTGCGCATCGTCGCTTGGAGTGTGAGAGCCTAAAGTTTTGATGAGGTAAAACAGATCAACGGTTGTGATTAAATGATCCGATCAAAGGGTTTAAAATTTGAAACGACTTAATTTAAACTGTTAGATGAACTGGTAGCATCTCATGTAGGGGATGTCCATTCGCTTACGATGCGATGACTAACCTGAACCGTTAGATCGATACTATTCTAAAAAGGTACGATCCAACGATTACCGAGTCGCTTCATGAAGAGCTGTGACTGTTAAAGAACAGTCACTCAAATCTGCATTTGGCACTTTGCATGTGCGCATCGTCGCTTGGAGCGTGGGAGTCTAAAGTTTTAACGAGGTAAAATAGATCAACAGTTATGATTAAATAACCCGATCAAAGTGTTTAAAATTAGAAATGACTTTATCTGAATCATTAGATGAACTCATAGCGTCTCGTATAGGGGATGCCCATTCGGTTACGATGGGGTGACAAATTTGAACCGTTGGATCGAAGTTGTTCCAAACAGGCACGATCCAACGGTTGCTGAGTCGCTACATGAAGAGCTGTGACTATTGAAGAACGGTCACTGAAATCTTCTCTTCGCACTTCGCACGTGCGTATCGTTGCTTGGAGTGTGGGAGCCAAAAGTTTTAATGAGGTCAAACATATAAACGGTTGTGATTAAATAATTCGATCGAAGGGATTAAAATTTGAAACGACTTAATCTGAACCGTTAGATGAGTTTGTAGCGTCTCGTATAGGGGTTGTCCATTCGCTTACGATGGGACGACTAATCTTAACCGTTGGATCGAAGCTATTCCAAACAGGCACGATCCAATGGTTATTGAGTGGGTATATAAAGAGCTGTGACTGTTGAAGAACAGTCACTGAAATCTGCACTTGGCACTTTGCACATGCGCATCTTCACTTAGAGCGTGGGAGCCTAAAGTTTTCACGAGGTAAAACAGATCAACGGTTGTGATTAAATGATAAGATTAAAGGGTTTAAAATTCGAAATGACTTGATCTGAACCGTTAGATGAACTCGTAGTGTCTCGTATAGGGGATGTCCATTCGCTTACGATGGGACGCCTAATTTGAACCGTTAGGTCGAAGTTGTTCCAAATAGGTACGATCCAATAGTTATTGAGTCGCTACATGAAGAGGTGTGACTGTTGAAGACAGTCACTGAAATCTGCACTTGGCACTTCGCACGTGCGCATCGTCGCTTAGAGCCTAGGACCCTAAAGTTTTAACAAGGTAAAACAAATCAACGATTGTGATTAAACGATTATAATACCACTAGATTTTTGGGACAATAATATATTTACTTTGGAAGAAATAAATATTATTTTAATTGGAGATTAATTAAATTGGTATTTGAGGTCGAAATTTAAAGATGTTAGAAAGTGATTCGAATGACAATTCTGAGGGTGCGGTTGTTTTCGGATGGGTCGAGATAGTCGAAATGACTGTACTTGGAGCTTATTTGGGTTCCGAAATATTTTAAGTCCGTTTGGCTCGAATTAAAGTGACCGAGTCATTTAAACTGTGTATTATCATTTAAAGTTGTGTATTTTGGGAATTAAGGCTTATTAAGCCTACGGGAGAACAATTCTCACTTAAGAGAAAGATAAATAGAGAGAGAGAGAGAGAGAGAGAGAGAGAGAGAGAAGAAGAAGAAGAAAGGAGAAGAAAAGCTTGAGAATTTCGACCAATCCGCAATTTCGAGGTCGATTCAACCTCTACAAACTTGAGCCAAGTGATTAAACTTGCTAAATAATTGTTGTGTATCATTTATTTCATGATTTGTGGACAAAATTATGGATTTTGGGTTATTATGTCAAAAACCTAGATTTTGGGTAAATCTTAAAATCGATGTGTATATGATGAATTTGAGGTTGTAAATTAGTTGGGTTAATTTATATACTAAATTGTGATGTTATATATTTGTTTGGGTTGAAGAGAAATGGTTGGAAGATGATAAAAATGAATTTTGAATTTTGGGGAAGATGATGAATAGTAATACTATAGCTTGCTGGGCAAATTCGGACAGGAAGACGACCAATTTAGCTTTCGATCAAAACACGAAAGTCGTAGATCTTTTCGATACGGTCGAGTGATCATCAATCATGTATTTTTCTAACTTTTTTTCGATTTCTTATGATTTTTATAAGATAACAGTTTTGGGGTTGAAGACGATGAATAGTAATACCGCAGCTTTCGGGGTAAATTCGAACAGGAAGATAACTGATTCAAGTCTCGGTCAAAACATAAAAGTTGTAGATCATTTCAATACAGTTGTGTGGGCACTAGCTGCATATTTTTTTGATTTTTTTCGATTTGATATGATTTTTCTAAGAAAGCAGTTCTGGGGTTGATGATTAACTCGAAAATCAAATCGAAAATTGGAAAAATAAAGGCTAGAATTGTTTGGAGATAAATATTTGGGGTTCCTAAAAATAGTGTGCGGACTTCTTAATAATGTTTTATAGTAAGGTGTGTACTTTGGGTTAGTTGAAAGTAAAATCCAAGATTTACCCAAATAGGAGTGTTCGTGAGGAATAATACTTAAAGGGATATTTAGGTGTGATTTGAATATTACATAAGGGAATACGCATTGGGGTAGTGTTTTAATTGTGTGACACCTTATATTATTGTGAATGAGAACATTCGAGGCTATTGGATATCGTTATAAGAGTTTGAAGATTATAGCCATAAAATATTGATAAGAGGTATAAATAATATATACGGTGTCGTTAAAGTATATATTATGAGACGAACAATTGTATTGGGGTTGTTGATATTTTCATTGTGCGGTGAGAAAAGCTCGAAAAATAAAATATTAGGGATTAGTCAAAAATTGATAAATGCGTAGGATATTTGAGATATAAATATACTACGTAGGGGATTTATTATACGAGTTGTGCGTATGCCCGGATGTTAATATATACATGGGTTAAATAATTACCTATGGGGAATTATGTATAGGTAGGAGACATACCTATAATTATAATATGGTTGTGTGACTACCCCATTGATGATATATTTATATAGGTGGAATGTGTACCTATATGATTGTTTATTATGTGTAAGACATACCTACCATACTTGCTATCATGGGAGGTTGGCATTCGTCTGAGGACAATCTTATCCTGTGTTGCCTTCGGGGGGATTTTAGATTTGGTACCTCAAGAACATAGGACTATGAAAGGCTTATTTGTGAGTTGATAAGTCTGCTGCTTATGGGATCATAGGTATGTGTGTGACCCGTAGGTACGTGAACTATGTTCGCCTCCAATACGTGTGATTTGTATTGTTACAGTTCCTGAGTGATGTGGAACGGGAAATCCTTTTAGTACGAGATCTACTTGGATTGGATAGCAGAGTATGTGTGCACCGTTGTTAAGCATATGGGTGTCAGATATGTATATATGTATTGTAATTAACATATATGTGTACTTGAGATAATCCACGGTTGCTCAGTAAATGAGAATGGTTAAGATAATTATATTATAGCTCGATGGACGGATTATTATACTTGTTGCGTATAGTATAATGAATATATATGAGATAAGATATCATATATTTGTCTCTAGATTAAAGATATATAAAATGTTGATTGAATATCATTCCGGGAGATCAAATTCGGATTAAATTATGATGAATATATTGAAGTGAAAATGAAGAGTAGATATATATATATATATATATATATATCGACGATCAATAGTGCCAAGGAGTAGTGTATTGGGGGGGTTCCTTGTTTGGATTTCACTTGCGAGACGTCTCACGCACGAAACGCTATGCACTTTTGAGAATTGAGAATAATAAATTAATTAGTGATGATAATTGGGGTTATACGCGTCATGCATTGAGGGCATAATGAATCTTGAAAATCAATACTGCCAAGGAGTAGTGTATCGGGGGGTTCCTTGTTTGGATTTCGCTTGCAAGACATCCCACGCATGAAACGCAGTGTAGTATTGAGAATTGGGAGAAGATTAGTACTTAGCACTTAGATGCTAATAACTCATATATATATATTTATATATATTTTTATGCCAATAACTAGAATATGAGAAATTCTAATAAGAAAATGTTTATGTATATTTTATATGTTTAGAAAGTGGGTGAATATTTAAGATTGGGAATAGTAAAAGTTGAGGGTTATGATTTAGATGAATTTTAAATGAGTATAAATTGGGAGTAAGTTAGATTACTTTGCCTAGATAGAAGTGGGCAATTATTTGGAGATCATGTGCATACGTTTAGTGCGCGCTTTAGATGAGAGGTAAGTTGGATTTTCTGGAGAGTGCGACTCCACTTTAATCATGTTATAATTATTATGCATTTTAATGCACTTGCTAAAAATGTTTTCACACCTCGGGCTCTGACCCGTTTATATTTTCTTTTGCTATGTATATATTATATTATTTTAGGTGTTCCTCCGTAAGGACGCCATTGATGATATCCATCCAGTGTATTCGTGGGATTGTGGTAGTAGCGGACTGTTGCAATATTTTAACATAGTCGATTCCTATCTTTTTTGTATCTAGATTAGGATTCAGTTTGTGTATCGGGTTTATACCCAAGTATTTTAGTGTAGCACTTTTATTTTTTATTTTTCAGACTGTTGTATTGTCTGTGACCCGATAGCATATTCGAGTATTTTATTTTGTACATTGTGTTGTACTCTTTTAGTGGTATCTTTTATATCATTTGAGCATGCGTGTGTCTCTTATCATATACAATTATGTTGTTGGTTAGTTGTTCTATGGTTTGTTTTGGTAATAAACATAAATGTTTTAAAATTTTTTGATACCCTCTTTTTATGGTAATGGGTAGTTAGCCGTGTTTATTTTAGAATCGCCAGTAGATGCTGAGAATGATCCACTTGAGATTCATGAAGAGTTGTGACTATTAAAGAACACCCACAGAAATCTGCATTTGGCACTTCGCATGTGCGCATCGTCGCTTGGAGCATGGGAGCGTAAAGTTTTGACGAGGTAAAATAGATCAACGATTGTGTTTAAATGATCCGATCAAAGGGTTCAAAATCCAAAATGACTTGATCTGAATCGTTTGATGAACTCGTAGCGTCTCGTGTAGGGGATGTCCATTCGCTTACCATGGGAGGCCTAATCTGAACCATTTTATCTAAGTTGTTCCAAATAGGGACGATCCAACGGTTGTTGAGTCGCTTCATAAAGAGTTTTGACTATTCAAGAACAATCACAAAAATCTGCACTTAGCACTTCGCACGTGCGCATCATCGCTTGGAGCGTGGGAGCCTAAAGTTTTAACGAGGTAAAACATATCAATGGGGTTGAATAAATGATCCGATTAAAGAGTTTAATATTCGAAATGACTTAATCTGAATCGTTAGATGAACTCGTAGCGTCTCGTGTAAGGGATGTCCATTCGCTTACGATGGGATGCCTAATCTGAACCGTTGAATCGGAGCTGTTCTAAACAGGCACGATCTAACGGTTGCTGAGTCGCTATATCAAGAGTTGTGACTATTAAAGAACACTCACTGAAATCTGCACTTCGCACGTGTGCATCGTCGCTTGGAGCGTGGGAGCCTAAAGTTTTAACGAGGTAAAACATATCAATGGTTGTGATTAAAAGATTCGATCAAAGGGTTTAAAATCCAAAAGGACTTGATCTGAACTGTTAGATGAAATCGTAACATCTCGTATTGGGGATGTCCATTCGTTTACAATGGGACGCCTAATCTGAATCGTTGGATCGAAGTTGTTCCAAATAGGCAAGATCCAACGGTTGTTGAGTCACTTCATGAAGAGGTGTGACTGTTAAAAAAAAGTCACTGAAATCTGCACTTGGCAGTTCGTACGTGCGTATCGTCGCTTGGAGCGTGGGAGCCTAAGGTTTTGACGAGGTAAAATAGATCAACGGTTGTGATTAAATGACCTGATCAAAGGTTTTAAAATTCGAAACAACTTAATGTCAACCATCAGATGAACTCGTAGCGTCTCGTGAAGGAAATGTCCATTCGCTTATGATGGGGCACCTAATCTGAGCCGTTGGATCGAAGTTGTTCTAAATACGCACGATCCAACGATTACTGAGTCGATACATGAAGAGTTGAGACTATTGAAGAATAATCACTGAAATCTGCACTTGACACATCACACGTTCACATTGTCGCTTGGAGCGTGGGAGCCTAAAGTTTTGACGAGGTAAAACAGATAAACGGTTGTGATTAAATAATCCAATCGAAATGTTTAAAATTTGAGATGACTTGATCTGAACTGTTAGATGAGCTCATTGTGTCTCATATAGGGGTTATCCATTCACTTACGATGGGATGCCTAATCTGAACCGTTAAATCAAAGTTGTTCCAAACAGGCACAATCCAATAGTTGTTAAGTCGGTACATGAAGAGCGGTGACTGTTGAAGAACAGTTACTAAAATATTTACTTAGCACTTCGCATGTGCACATCGTCGCTTGGAGCGTGGGAGACAACAGTTTTGATGAGGTAAAATAGATCAACAGTTGTGATTAAACGATCCGATCAAAGGGTTTAAAATCTGAATCGACTTGATCTGAACCGTTAGATGAACTCGTAGTGTCTCGTGTAAGAGATGTCCATTCACTTACGATGGGATGCCTAATTTGAACCGTTAGATTGATGATTTTCTAAATAGGCACGATCCAATGGTTGCTGAGTCGCTACATGAAGAGTGTGACTGTTGAAGAACAGTCACTGAAATTTGGACTTGACACTTCGCACATGCACATCGTCGCTTAGTGCGTAGGAGCGTAAAGTTTTGACGAGGTAACATAAATAAAAATTTTTACTAAACGATCCGATCGAAGGGTTTAAAATCCGAACTAACTTGATCTGAACCATTAGATGAACTCGTAGGGTCTCGTATAGGGTATGGCCATTCGCTTACGATGGGACACCTAATCTGAACCGTTGGATCAAAGTTATTCTAAACAGGCATGATCCAATGGGTGTTGAGTCGCTTCATGAAGAGTTGTGAATGTTAAAGAACAGTCACTAAAATTTACACTTGGCACTTCGCACGTGCGCATCGTCACTTGAAGCGTGAGAGCTTATAGTTTTGACGAGGTAAAACAGTTCAACGATTATAGTTAAACGATTCGATCGTAGGGTTTAAATCCGAAACGACTTGATCTGAACCCTTAGATGAACTCGTAATATCTCGTATAGGGGATGTCCATTCGCTTATGATGAGATGCCTAATCTGAACTGTTGGTTCGAAGCTGTTCCAAACAGGTACGATCCAACGGTTGCTGAGTCGCTACACGAAGAGCTTTGACTTCTGAAGAATAGTCACTAAAATCTGCACTTGGAACTTCGCATGTGTGCATCATCGTTTGACACGTGGGAGATTAAACTTTTGACGAGGTAAAATAGATCAACAGTTGTTAAAAAATGATCCGATCAAAGGGTTTAAAATTTGAAACGACTTGATCTGAACCGTTAGATGAACTCATAGCGTTTCATATAGGGGATGTCCATTCGCTTACAATGGTACGCCTAATCTGAACCATCGAAACAAAGTTATTCCAAATAGGCACGATCCAACGGTTGCTGAGTCGCTACATAAAGAGCTGTGACTGTTGAAGAACAGTCACTGAAATCTGCACTTTGTACTTTGCACGTGCGCATCGTCGCTTGGAGTGTGGGAGCCTAAAGTTTATGAGGTAAAATAGATCAACGATTATGGTTAAACGATCCGATTAAAGGGTTTAAAATTCGAAATGACTTAATCTCAACCGTTAGATGAACTCCTAGTGTCTCGTTTAGGGGATGTCCATTCACTTACGATGGGATGCCTAATCTGAACCATTAGATCGAAGTTGTTCCAAACAGGCACGATTTAATGGTTGATGAGCCGCTTCACGATGAGTGGTGACTGTTAAAAGATAGTCACTAAAATCTACACTTGGCGCTTCACACGTGCGCATCGTCGCTTGGAGCATGGGAGCCTAAAGTTTATACGAGGTAAAACAGATCAACGATTATGATTAAACGATCTGATGAAAGGGTTTAAAATATGAAATAACTTGATTTTAACCGTTAGATGAACTCATAACGTCTCGTGTAGGGTATATCCATTCACTTGCGATGAGATGTCTAATCTGAGCTGTTGGGTCGAAGCTGTTCTGTCACGACCCCAACCCAATAGTAGTAGGGAATGAGTGTCTTGACATGCCACCAAGGCATTCAATGTTATGGACTTAAAAATATTTCTTAAAATAAATGCAACGGAAATACATTCACATGGTCATGAATCGTAAACTATTGAAAAAATGGAATTACGTCATCAGAGCTTTCTAAAAGGGAACTTCGTATATATTAAAGTATGAACGGATTACAACTTATGCCAAAATTAAAAACTTATTACTAAAGAGCCAAACATGATCTATCTCCTAAAAACAAACGCTATATTTAAAATTATAACAAAAGATCTCCTCAAGCTAGATCTTCAACATAGTCCTTCTACACTCTATCCTCCAGTCTAATTATTTCCTGAAAAATCGTTATTTATACAACGTCAGCTATAAGTTGAATAAGATTTAATCTCCCGACGTTCGAAGGTTTTCAGAAAATAGATACCTATTCAAGTCAAAAGAGAAGGCATATACATATATGGATAGGAACTTGCAGTAAATAGATATATATTTTGAAATGATAGTATATATATCACAATTGGATAGCTCAGAATAAGAAGAATGCAACAAATCCAATGTGATATATTTTTCTTTCAATCATATCATTTTAATGGCCAAGTACACTCTACTACCGTATTCTTCTACCGTATTATATCCCGGTAGTTGAGGGTCAATCGAACATGTTCGTCACAACGCCTTATTTAGGGCACACCAACGATAACCCAGCTGGGAAGGTCAGTCAGTAAAGAGGTCCCTTAGGCCGAATCATAATTTCAATATTCAATACCCTTTTCAATAATCATTTTAATCGGTATGTTTATATTGACAAATATAAACATATCACAATTGAATCAGTCATCGGTATCACATGAATTTTGACAATAAAAGCAGTTCACAAAATATATATGGTTTGCATAATATCATATAATCAAAATACACAAGGAATATAAGAGTACTTACCTAAAATAGAGGCTCGAAAATATAGATATTGAGTCTTGGATCACACGTTAATCTAATAAATACAATAAAGGTTTAATTATGTATTCTAAAAAAAGCCCAATTCTAAATATTGTGTTTTAATCCTAAAATATCTTGCTGAAAAAAGGTTACTAAAACCATTTTCTCAACTTTTAATATTCATTCATCGCATTTAAAGAATTTCAATTCATAGTTCTTCTTAATCAGAACGTTCCCAGTAGAGATGGAGGGTCACAGGGGCACCACTTAAATACCATCTCAACTAGACAGAATTTCACCGGGACTGACTTTGGAATTACTTAAATGAGATTCCATAATACGAGAAATTGCTTACAAAAATCATTTTAAAAAGAGTATATATATATATTTTTCAAACAAGTTGACATATTTTGAAAATAAAATCAATTTAGACTGTTTCCAAATTTTAAGTTTTGATTAGTAAAGTCTTTAGTGTATTTTACCAGCATAACTACTAAGTAAATCTATAAAATACAAAATTAAAACTACAAAAGTGAATTATAACATTTAAATAAAATCATACCTACGAAATGAATTCTTTCTTCGAAATTATAGAACTCCTTCTTAAGATATTTCCCAAGCTTTCTATCACTCTTTCTTACTATAATTCTCAAGAAATTGGTGTGATTTTCAAATGAACCCTAAGGCCCTATTTATAGGTTTCCAAAAGTCTTACGGTGTTGACATGTGTCTAGGTGATCAAGCATTACGGTGGCAAGTCATCGTTTGGGTGTCGCATTCCGGGGTGGTCTTGCAGTCTAACATCATCAAATGATGACAAGTGTTTTAGCTTTCTCTCTGAAGATGACATGTGTAAGGTGGAGGTGACCAGCACGTGGTGGAAAGGTGATAAGGGTATAAGGGTCATTTCACACATGAAGGGTATTTTGGTAATTTCACACTATATATTTTCAATATTTCTTAGAGGTCCTTGAAAATATTTTATTTACAAAATGGCCCTTTTTGTATTTTTATTTTAGTCCCTAAAGTTTCATAAAATTATATTTTCTATTGCAAAACTTATTATATACCTTAAGATATGTCATAAGACTTCGATTTCATCCTATTTACGATTGATTATTCATATTTAAAAATGGGGTTTGTTATATTGATAGCCAATAACATCACATATCTAATAATACAACATTTATAAGATAGTAAGTAACACATGAGTGTAAAAAGAAACTATATACATATGAGCACATAAAAGTGGGGTCATTACATGTTCCTAATAGGCACGATCCAACGGTTGCTGAGTCGCTACATGAAGAGATGTAACTGTTGAAGAATAGTCACGGAAATCTTCACTTGACACTTCGCACGTGCGCATCACCGCTTGGAGCGTGGGAGCCTAAAGTTTTGACTGGGTAAAATAGATCAACGGTTGTGACTAAACGATCCGATCAAAGTGTTAAAAATCCGAAGCCACTTGATCTGAACCGTTAGTTGAACTCGTAGCGCCTCGTGTAAGGGATGTCCATTTGATTACGATGGGATGCCTAATCTTAATCGTTGGATCGAAGTTATTCCGAACAGGCACGATCTAACGGTTATTGAGTCGCTATATGAAGAGCTATGAGTGTTGTAGAATAGTCACTGAAATCTGCACTTGGCACTTTGCACGTGCGCATTATCACTGGGAGCGTGGGAGCCTAAAGTTTTGACGAGGTAAAACAGCTCAACGGTTATGATTAAATGATCCGATCAATGGGTTATACATCCGAAATGACTTGATCAGAATCGTCAGATGACCTCGTAGCATCTCGTGTAGTGGATGTCCATTCACTTATAATTAGATGCCTGATCTGAGCCGTTGGATCGAAGTTGTTCCAAATAGGCACGATCCAACGATTACTGAGTCGCTTCATGAAGAGCTGTGACTGTTAAAGAATAATCACTGAAATCTGCATTTGGGAGTTCGCACGTGCGCATCGTCGCTCGGAGCATGGGGGATTGAAGTTTTGATGAGGTAAAATAGATCAACGATTGTGAATAAACGATCCAATCAAAAGGTTTAAAATTTTAAAATGACTTGATTCGAACTGTTAGATGAACTCGAAGCATCTCGTGTAGGGGATGTACATTTGCTTATGATGGGATGCCAAATCTAAACCGTTGGATTAAAGTTGTTCTAAATGGGCACGATCCGAAGGTTACTGAGACGCTACATGAAGAGCTGCGACTGTTGATGAATAGTTACTAAAATCTTCACTTGGCACTTCGCTCGTGCGCATCGTCGCTTGGAGAGTGGGAGCCTAAAGTTTTGACGAGGTAAAATAGATTAATGGTTATGATTAAATGATCTGATTGAAGGGTTTAAAATTTGAAATGACTTGATCTGAACCGTTATAAGAGCTCGTAGCATCTCGTGTAGGGGATGTCCCTTCACTTACGATGGGACGCTAATCTGAACCGTTGGAGCGAAGCTATTCCAAACAGGCACAATCCAACCGTTGTTGAGTCGATACATGAAGAGTTGTGACTGTTAAAGAATGGTCACTAAAATCTTCATTTGGCACTTCGCACGTGTGCATCGTCACTTAGAGCGTGGGAGCCTAAAGTTTTAACGGGGTAAAACAGATCAACCATTCTGATTAAACGATCTAATCAAAGGTTTTGAAATCCGAAATGACTTGATCTGAACCATAAGATAAACTCGTAGCGTCTCGTGTAGGGGATGTCCATTCGCTTACGATGGGACGCCTAATGTGAATCGTTAGATCGAAGTTGTTCCAAACAGGCAAGATCCAATAGTTACTGAGTTGGTACATGAAGAGCTGTGACTGTTGAAGAACAGTCACTGAAATCTGCACATGGGACTTCACACGTACGCATCGTCGCTTGGAGCGTGGGAGCCTAAAGTTTTGATGAGGTAAAATAGGTTAATAGTTGTGATTAAACGATCCGATCGAACGGTTTAAAATAAAAAATGACTTGATCTGAATCGTTAGATGAACTCGTAGTGTCTCATATAGGTGATGTCCATTCACTTATGATAGCACACCTAATTTGAACCATTAGATCGAATCTGTTCTAAATAGGCATGATCCAATGGTTATTGAGTCGCTACATGAAGAGCCGTGACTGTTGAAGAACAGTCACTGAAATTAGGACTTGGTACATCGTCGCTTGGAGCATGGGAGCCTAAAGTTTTGACGAGGTAAAATAGATAAACGATTGTGATTAAACGATCCGATCAAAAGGTTTAAAATCCGAAATGACTTGATCTGAACCGTTAGATGAACTCATAGGGTCTCATGTAGGGGATGTCCATTCGCTTTCGATGGGATGCATAATCTGAACCGTTGGATCGAAGTTGTTCCAAATAGGCACGATCCAACGATTACTGAGTCGCTTCATGAAGTACTGTGACTGTTAAAGAACAATCACTGAAATCTGCACTTTGCACTTCGCACGTCCGCATCGTCGCTTGGAGCGTGGGAGCCTAAAGTTTTAACGAGGTAAAATAGATCACATTTGAGATTAAACGACCCGATCAAAGCGTTTAAAATCTAAAATGACTTGATCTGAACCGTTAGATGAACTCGTAGCGTCTTGTATAGGGGGTATCCATTCGCTTAAGATGGGGCGCCTGATCTGAATCGTTGGATCGAAGCTTTTCCAAACAGGCACGATCAAAAAGCTATTGAGTCGCTATATGAAGAGCTGTGACTTTAAAAGAACTGTTACTGAAATCTGCACTTGGCACTTCTTATGTGCGTGTCGTCGCTTGAAGCGTGGGAGCCTAAAGTTTTGATGAGGTAAAATATATCAACGGTTGTGATTAAATGATCCGATCGAAGGGCTTAAAATCTTAAATGACTTGATCTTAATTGTTATATGAGCTCGTAGCGTCTCGTGTAGGGGATGTCCATTCGCTTATGATGGGATGCCTAATCTGAACCGTTAGATCGAAGCTGTTCCAAACAGGCACGATCCAATGGTTATTGAGTTGGTACATAAAGAGTTGTGACTGTTGAAGAATAATCACTAAAATTTACATTTGGTACTTCGCACGTGCGCATCGTCGCTTGGAGCGTGGGAGCCTAAAGTTTTGACGAGGTAAAAGAGATCAATGGTTGCGATTAAATGATCCGATCGAATGGTTTAAAATCTAAAATGACTTCATCTGAACCGTTAGAGGAACTCATAACATCTCGTGTAGAGGATGTCCATTCGCTTACGATTGGATGCCTATTCGAAACCGTTGGATCGAAGCTATTCCAAATAGTCACAATCTAATGATTGTTGAGTCGCTACATAAAGAGTTGTGACTATTAAAGAACAATCATTGAAATCTTCATTTGGCACCTCGCACGTGCACATCGTCGCTTGGAGTGTGAGAGCCTAAAGTTATAACGAGGTAAAATAGATCAATGGTTGTGATTAAACGATCGGATCAAAGGGTTTAACATCCAAAATGACTTGATCTGAACCGTTAGATGAACTCGTAGCATCTCGTGTAGGGATATCCATTAGCTTACGATGGGATACCAAATATGAACCCTTAGAACGAAGCTGTTCCAAACAGGCACGATCTAACGATTGCTGAGTCGCTACATAAAGAGCTGTGACTGTTAAAGAATAGTCACTAAAATCTGCACTTGGCACTTTGCACTGCGCATCATCGTTTTGAGCGTGGGAGCATAATGTTTTGACAATGTCAAACAGATTAATGGTTGTGATTAAATGATCTGATCGAAGGGCTTAAAATCTAAAATGACTTGATCTGAACCATTAGATGAGCTCGTAGTGTCTTATATCGGGGATGTCCATTCATTTACGACGGGATGCCTAATCTGAACCGTTAGATCAAAGATGTTCCAAATAGACATGATCCAATGGTTATTGAGTTGGTACATAAAGAGCTGTGACGCACGTACGCATCGTCGCTTGGAGCAGTCTAAAGTTTTGACGAGGTAAAACAGATCAACGGTTGTGATTAAACAATCTGATCGAAGGGTTTAAAATCCAAAATGACTTGATCTGAACCGTTAGATAAACTCGTAACGTCTCGTGTAGGGGATGTCCAATCACTTACGGTAGGATGCCCAATCTAAACCGTTGGGTCAAAGCTGTTCCAAATAGGCACGATCCAACGGTTACAGAGTCACTATATGAATAGCTGTGACTGTTGAAGAACAACCACTAAAATCTGCATTTTGCACTTCGCACGTGCGCATCGTTACTTAGAGCGTGGGTGCTTAAAGTTTTGACGAGGTAAAATAGATCAACGACTATGATTAAACGATCCGATTGAAGGGTTTAAAATCCGAAACAACTTGATCTAAACCATTAGATGAACTCGTAACGTCTTGTTTAGGGGATGTCTATTCGCTTACGATGGGATGCCTAATCTGAATCATTGGGTCAAACCTGTTCCAAAAAGGCACGATCTAATGGTTGCTGAGTCTCTACATGAAGAGCTATGACTATTAAAGAACGGTTACTGAAATCTTCACATGGCACTTCGCACGTGCACATCGTTGCTTAGAGCGTGGGAGTCTAAAGTTTCGACGAGGTAAAATAGATCAACGGTTGTGACTAAATGATTCGATCAAAGGGTTTAAAATCCGAAACAAATCGTTCTAAACCGTTAGATGAACTCACAACGTCTCGTGTAGGGGATGTCCATTTGCTTAGGATGGGATGCCTAATCTGAACCGTTGGATCGAAGCTGTTCAAAATAATCACGATCCATTGGTTACTGAGTCGCTACATGAAGAGCAGTGACTGTTGAAGAACAAACACTAAAATCTGTACTTGGCACTTTGCACGTGCGCATCGTCGCTTGGAGCATGGGAGCTTAAAGTTTTGACGAGGTAAAATAGATCAACGGTTGTGACTAAATGATTCGATCAAAGGGTTAAAGATCCGAAACGACTTGATCTGAATCGTTAGTTAAACTCGTAGCATCTCGTGTAGGGGATATCCATTCGCTTTCGATGGGATGCCTAATCTGAACCGTTGGATCTAAGTTGTTCCAAAATACACGATCCAACGGTTTCTTAGTCGCGACATGAAGAGCTATGACTGTTGATGTCACGACCTGGACACAAAAATAGTAGGGAACGGGTGTCTTGACATGTCACCAAGGCATCCAATATTATGGCCTTAAAATTTTTGTTTTAAAATATATGTAGCGGAAGTATAATAACATGGTTATGAATCGTAAAATACTGAAGGTGAAGGAATTACATCATCAGATCTTTCTAAAGGGAACTTCATTTGTATTAAAATATCAACGAGTTACAACTTGACAGAAATTTTAAAGCCTTTTAATTAAAGAGCCAAACATCCTTTATCTAATAAAGCAAAATTATACTTAGTGTAACAAAAAGAGCTCTAAAAGCTAAATCTTCAACATAGTCCCCTTATGTTCCATCCGCTTGCCTAATTATTTCCTGAAAAATGGTTAATTATAAAACATCAGCTGAAAGCTGAATGAGATTCAATCTCCAAATATTCCAAGGTTTTCAGAAAATATATACTTATTCAATTTAGAACAGAAGGTATATACATAGAGATAGGAATTTCAAATAATATATATAAAGTAGATGACAATATGACAGTTCAGAACAGAGCAGATAAAACAATTGAGCATATGTCAATTATTCAGGTTTAGTGGCCATGTACGCTCTAATACCCAGACAGATAATGTTACCAAATGTTTCCACCCGATAACATCACAGACAGATAATCATGATTTCTAGAACAACGCCTTGTGTAGGGCACACCAGTGATAAACCAGCTGGGAAGGTACCACCCAAATATTTCCACCCGGTAATTAAGGCCAACATAGTAAGAGAGTTTCCATAGGCCGAATCAATAATTTTAGAATTCAAATTAGATGTTTATATGGAGAGATATAAACATATAACAAATGACGGAATCATCGGTATCAGATGCATTTTGAGAATAAAAGAATTTCACAAAATATACATAGTTTGCATAATATAATATAATCAAAATGCGCAAGAAATTGCATAGAGTACTCACCTAAAATAGAGGTCGAAATTATAGATAATGAGTCTTCGATCGCACGTTAATCTAACAAATACGATAAAGGTTTAAGTATACGTTCTAAACAAGATTCAGTCTACATATTGTATTTTAATAATAACTTGTTTCAAAGGATTTCTAATACCCATTTTCTTAACTTTTAAAACTCATTGATCGCTTAAAGGATTCAGTTCATAGTTCTTCCTAATCAGTCGGTTCCCAGTAGAGATGGAGGGTCACAGGGGCACCGCTTAAATACCATCTCCTCTAGACAGAACATTTCTGGATTCATTCCCAGTAGAGATGGAGGGTCACAGGGGCACCACTTAAATACCATCTCGTCTAGACAGAATTTCACCGGGCCTAACTTTGGAATTACTTAAATGGGATTCCAGAATAACGACCAATTACTTTTAAAAAATCATTTTTAAAAGCGTATATACAATTTCAAACAAGTTTAGATGAAAATAGAATCAACTTGGATTTATTCTAAACTTTAAGTTTTGATTAGTGAAGTCCTTAGAGTATTTTACCAGCATAACTACTAAGTAAAGCTATAAAACACAAAATTAAAACTATAAAAATACATTATAACATTTAAATAAAATCATACCTACGAAATGAATTCTTTCTTCGAAATTATAGAACTCCTTCTTAAGATATTTCTCAAGCTTTCTATCACTCTTTCTTACTATAATTCTCAAGGAATTGGTGTGAGTTTCAAATGAACCCTAAGGCCCTATTTATAGGTTTCCAGATGTATTACGGTGTTGACACGTGTCTAATGACTAGGCTTTTTGAATTGGTGATTCAACACCGAGGTGTTGCGATCCGGGGTGGTCTTGTAGTGTTAATATCACCAAATGATGACAAGTGTTTTAGCTCTCTCTCTCTACAGATGACATGTGAAAGGTGGAGGTGACTAGCACGTGGTGGAAAGGTGATAAGGGTATAAGGGTCATTTCACACATAAAGGGTATTTTTGTAATTTCACACTATATTTTTTTGAATATTTCTTAGAGGTCCTTGAAAATATTTTATTTACAAAATGGCACATTTTATATTTTTATTTTAGTCCTTAAAGTTTCATAAAATTATATTTTCTACCCCAAAACTTATTATTTGCCTTAAGATATGTCATAAGACTTCGATTTGATCCAATTTACAGTTGATTCTTCATAATTAAAATGGGGTTTGTTATATTGATAGCCAATAATATCACATATCTAATAATACAACATTTATAAGATAATAAGTAACACAAGAGTGTAAAAACAAACTATATATAAAAGTGGGGTCATTACAGTTGAAGAACAGTCACTGAAATCTACACTTGGCACTTTGCACGTGCGCATCGTCGCTTGGAGCGTGGGAGCCTAAAGTTTTGACCAGATAAAATAGATCAACGATTGTGATTAAATAATCCGATCAAAGTGTTTAACATCGGAAATGACTTGATCTGAACTGTTAGATGAACTCGTAGCGTCTCGTGTAAGGGATGACCATTCGCTTATGATGGGACGCTTAATCTGAACCGTCGGATCGAAGCTGTTCCAAATAGGCAAGATCCAATGGTTATTGAGTCGCTTCATAAAGAGATGTGACTGTTAAAGAACAGTCACTGAAATCAACACTTGGCACTTCGCACGTCCGCATCGTCGCTTGGAGCGTGGGAGCCTAAAGTTTTGACGAGGTAAAATAGATCAACGGGTGTGAATAAACGATTCAATCAAAGGTTTTAAAATTTGAAATGACTTGATCTGAACTGTTAGATGAACTCGTAGTGTTTCGTGTATGGGATGTTCATTCGTTTACGATGGGATGCCTAATCTGAACCGTTGGATCGAATTTATTCCAAATAAGCACGATCTAACGGTTGCTAAGTCGGTACATGAAGAGCTGTGACTATTAAAGAATAGTCACTTAAACCTGCACTTGGCACTTACACTTCACAAATGCGTATGATCGCTTGGAGCGTGGGAGCCTAAAGTTTTGACGAGGTAAAACAGATCAATGGTTGTGATTAAATGATTCGATCAAAGGGTTTAAAATCCAAAACGAGTTGATCTGAACCGTTTGATGAACTGGAAGCATCTCGTATAGGGGATATCGATTCGCTTACGATGGGATGCCTAAGCTGAATCGTTGGATTGAAGTTGTTCCGAACCGACACGATCCAACTGTTGCTGAGTCGCTTCATGAAGAGCTATGACTATTAAAGAATAGTCACTGAAATATGCATTTGGCACTTCGCACGTGCGCATCATCGCTTGGAGCATAGGAGCCTAAAGTTTTGATGAGGTAAAACAGATCAACGGTTGTGACTAAATGATTCGATCAAAGGGTTAAAAATTGAAAACGACTTGATCTGAACTGTTAGTTGAACTCGTAAGATCTCGTATAGGGGATGTCCATTCGCTTATAATGGGATGCCTAATATGAACCGTTAGATCGAATCTATTCTAAATAGGCATGATCCAACGGTTGATAAGTCGCTACATGAAGTGTTATGATTGTTGAAGATCTGTCACTGAAATCTGCACTTGGCACTTTGCACGTGCGCATCGTCACTTGGAGTGTGGGAGCTTAAAGTTTTGACGAGGGAAAACAGATCAATGATTGTGATTAAACGATCCGATCAAAGGGTTTAACATCCGAAATGACTTGATCTGAACCGTTAGAGGAACTCGTAGCGTCCCGTGAAGGGGATGTCCATTCGTTTATGATGAGATGCCTAATCTAAACCATTGGATCAAAGTTATTGCTAACAGACATGATCTAACAGTTGTTGAGTCGCTTCATGAACAGTTGTGACTGTTAAAGAATAGTCACTGAAATCAGCACTTGGCATTTCACACGTGCGCATCGTCGTTTGGAGCGTGGGAGCCTAAAGTTTTGACGAGGTAAAACAGATCAACAATTGTGAATAAACGTTCTGATCAAAGGGTTAAAAATCTGAAGTGAGTTGATCTGAATCATTAGATGAACTCGTAGCGTCTCGTATAGGGGATGTCTATTCTAAACAGGCACGATCCAACGGTTGCTGAGTCACTACATAAAGAGCTGTGACTGTTAAAGAACAGTCACTGAAATCTACACTTGGCACTTCGCACGTGCGCATCATCGCTTGGAGCATGGAAGCCTAAAGTTTTGACGAGGTAAAATAGATCAACGGTGGTGATTAAATGATTAGATCAAAGGGTTTAAAATTTGAAATGACTTGATCTGAACCGTTAGATGAACTCATAGCATTTCGTGTAGGGGATGTCCATTTGCTTACGATAGGGTGCCTAATTTGAACCGTTGGATCGAAGCGGTTCTAAACAGGCACGATCCAGTAGTTGCTGAGTCGCTACATGAAGAGCTGCAATAATTGAAGAACAGTCACTGAAATCTGCACTTGGCACTTCCCACGTGCGTATCATCACTTGGGGCGTGGGGCCTAAAGTTTTAACGAGGTAAAATATATCAACGGTTGTGATTAAATAATTCGTTCGAAGGGCTTAAAATTTAAAATGACTTGATCTGAACCATTAGATGATCTCGTAGCATCTCGTATAGGGGATATCTATTTGCTTACGATTTGATGCCTAATCTGAATCGTTGGATCGAAGTTGTTTCAAATAGGCACGATCTAAAGTTACTGAGTCGCTACATGAAGACCTATGAATGTTAAAGAACCGTCACAAAAATCTTCACTTGGCACTTTACACGTGCGCATCGTCGCTTAGAGCATGAGAGCCTAAAGTTTTGACGAGGTAAAATAGATCAACAGTTGTGATTAAACGATCAGATCAAAGGGTTTAACATCCAAAATAACTTAATCTGAACCGTTAGATAAACTCGTATCATCTCGTATAGGGGATGTCCATTCGCTTATGATGGGATGCCTAATCTGAACCGTTGGATCGAAGTTGTTCCAAACAGGCATGATCCAACGATTGCTGAGTCGCTATATGAAGAGCGGTGACTATTAATGAATAGTCACTGAAATATACACTTGGCCCTTCGCACGTGCGCATCATCGCTTAGAGCGTGGGAGCCTAAAGTATTAACGAGGTAAAATAAATCAATGATTGTGATTAAACGATCCAATCAAAGGGTTTAAAATCCAAAACTTCTTGATCTGAACCGTTAGATGAACTCGTAACGTCTCGTGTAGGGGATGCCCATTCGCTTATGATGGAATGCCTAATCTAAACCATTGGGCCGAAGCTGTTCCAAATAGGCACAATTCAACGGTTGCTGAGTCGCTACATGAAGAGCTGTGACTGTTGAAGAGTAGTCACTAAAATCTTCACTTGGCACTTCACACGTGCGCATCATCGCTTGGAGCGTGGGAGTCTAAAGTTTTGATGAGGAAAAATAAATTAACGGTTGTGACTAAATGATCCGATAAAGGGCTTAAATTATGAAATAAGTTGATCTGAATCGTTAGTTGAACTCGTAACGTCTCGTGTAGGGGATGTCATTCACTTACGATGGGACGCCTAATATGAACTATTGAATCGAAGCTGTTCCACATAGGCACGATCCAACGGTTGCTGAGTCGCGACGTGAAGAACTGTGACTGTTGAAGAACAGTCAGTGAAATTTGCACTTGGAACTTTGCAAGTGCGCATCGTCGCTTGGAGCGTGGGATCCTAAAGTTTTGATGAGGTAAAACAGATCAACGGTTGTGATTAATGATCCGATCAAAGGGTTTAACATTCGAAATGACTTGATCTGAACCATTAGATGAACTCGTAGCGTCTCGTGTAAGGGATTTCCATTCGCTTACGATGGGAGACTTAATCTGAACTGGTTGATCGAAGCTGTTCCAAACAGGCATGATCCAACAATTGCTGAGTCGCTTTATAAAGAGCTCTGATTATTAAACAACAGTCACTGAAATCAGCACTTTATCTGAACCGATAGTTGAACTCGTAATGTCTCGTGTAGGGGATGTCCATTCGCTTACGATGGGATGCCTAATCTGAACCGTTGGATCTAAGCTATTCCAAACAGGCACGATCTAACGATTATTGAGTCACTACGTGAAGAGTTTTGACTGTTGAAGAACAGTCACTGAAATTTAAACTTTGCACTTTGCACTTTGCCCTTTGCACGTGTGCATCGTCGCTTGGAGCGTGGGAGTCTATAGTTTTGATAAGGTAAAATAGATCAACAGTTGTGACTAAATGATCTGATTAAAGGGTTTAAAATTCTGAAATAACTTGATTAGAACCGTTAGTTGAACTCGTAACGTCTCGTGTAGGGGATGCCCATTCAGTTACGATGGGATGCCTAATCTGAACCGTTGGAACGAAGCTATTCTAAACAGGCACGATCCAATGGTTGCTGAGTCGCTATGTGAAGATCGATGACTGTTGAAGAATAGTCATTGAAATCTGCACTTGGCACTTTACACGTACGCATCGTCGCTTGGAGCGTGGGAGCATAAAATTTTGATGAGGTAAAATAGATCAATGATTGTGATTAAACGATCCAATCAAAGGGTTTAACATCCGAAATGAATTGATCTGAACCGTTAGATGAACTCATAGCATTTCGTGTAAGGGATGTCCATTCGCTTATGATGGGACGCCTAATCTGAACCGTTGGATCGAAGCTGTTCCAATTAGGCACGATCCAATGGTTGTTGAGTCGCTTCATAAAAAGCTCTGACTGTTAAAGAAGACTCACTGAAATCAGCACTCGGCACTTCGCATGTGCGCATCGTCACTTGGAGTATAGGAGCCTAAAGTATTGACGAGGTAAAATATATCAACAATTATGATTAAACGATCCGATCAAAGGGTTTAAAATCCGAAATTAATTGATCTGAACCGTTCTATAAACTCGTAGTGTCTCGCATCGGGGATGTCCATTCGCTTACGATGGGATGCCTAATCTGAACCGTTGGATCGAAACTGTTCTAAATAGGTACGATCCAACGGTTGCTGAGTCACTACATGCAGAGCTGTGACTATTGAAGAACAGTCACGAAAATCTGCACTTGGCACTTCACACGTGTGCATCGTTGCTTGGACCATGGGAGCCTAAAGTTTTGACGAGGTAAAATAGATCAACGGTTGTGATTAAACGATCCGTTCAAAGGGTTTATATTACGAAATGACTTGATCTGAATCGCTAGTTAAACTCGTAGCGTCCCGTGTAGGGGATGTCTATTTGCTTTCGATGGGACGCCTAATCTCAACCGTTAGATCGATGCTGTTCTAAACAGGCACGATCCAACGATTATTGAGTCGCTACATGGAGAGCTGTGACTGTTAAAAAATAATCACTGAAATATACACTTGGCACTTCGCACGTGCGCATCGTAGCTTGGCGCATGGGAGCCTAAAGTTTTGACGAGGTAAAATAAATCAACGGTTTTGATTAAATGATCTGATTAAAAGGATTGAAATTTGAAACGGCTTAATCTGAATCGTTAGATGAACTCCTAGCGTCTTGTATAGGAGATGTCCATTCACTTACGATGGGACGCCTAATCTGAACCGTTGGATCGAAGTTGTTTCAAACAGGTACGATCTGACGGTTGCTGTGTCACTACATGAAGAGCTGTGACTGTTAAAGAACAGTCCCTGAAAACTGCACTTGGCACAACGCACGTGCGTATCGTCGCTTGGAGCGTGGGAGCATAAAGTTTTAATGAGGTAAAAAAGATCAACGGTTGTGATTAAACGATCCGATTAAAGGGTTTAAAATCCGAAACGACTTGATCTGAATCGTTAGATGAACTCATAACGTCTCATTTAGGGGATGTCTATTCCCTTACGATGGGATGCCTAATCTAAACCATTGGGTCGAAGTTGTTCCAAACAGGCACGATCCAACGATTACTGAGTCGCTACATGAAATGCTGTGAATGTTGAAGAACAGTCACTGAAATCTTCACTTGGCACTTCACACGTGCGTATTGTCACTTAGAGCGTGGGAGTCTAAAGGTTTAACGAGGTAAAATAAATCAATGGTAGTGACTAAACGATCCGATTAGAGGGCTTAAAATCTGAAATGGCTTGATCTGAACCATTAGATGAACTCGTAGCGTCTCGTATCGGGGATGTCTATTCGCTTACGATGGGATGCCTAATTTGAACCATTGGATCGAAACTGTTCCAAACAAGCACGATCTAACTATTTTTGAGTCGCTACATGAAGAGATGTGACTGTTGAAGAACAGTCATTGAAATTTTCACTTGGCACTTCGCACGTGCGCATCGTCGCTTGGAGCTTGGGAGCCTAAAGTTTTGACGAGGTAAAATAGATCAACAGTTCTGAATAAATGATCTGATCAAAGGATTTAAAATTTGAAATAGCTTAATCTGAACCGTTAGATGAACTCGTAGTATCTCGTGTAGAGGATGTCCATTTGCTTACAATGGGATGCCTAATTTGAACTATTAGATCGAAGCTATTCCAAAATGGCACGATCCAACGTTTGCTGAGTCACTACATGAAGAACTGTGACTGTTGAGGAACAGTCACTGAAATATGCCCTTGGCACTTCGCACGTGCGCATCGTCTCTTGAAGCGTGGGAGCCTAAAGTTTTGATGAAGTAAAATAGATCTACGGTTGTGATTAAATGATCTGATTAAAGGGTTAAAAATCCAAAATGACTTGATCCGAATCGTTAGATGAACTCTTAGCGTCTCGGGTAGGGGATGTCCATTTGCTTACGATGGGATGCCTAATCTGAACCATTGGATCAAAGCTGTACCAAACAGGTACGATCTAACGGTTATTGAGTCGCTGCATGAAGAGCTGTGACTATTGAAGAACTGTCACTGAAATCTACACTTGGCACTTCGCACGTGCGCAACGTCGCTTGGAGCGTGGGAGCCTAAAGTTTTGATGAGGTAAAAAAGATCAACGATTATGATTAAATAATCCGATCAAAGGGTTTAAAATCTAAAATGACTTGATCTGAACCGTAAGATGAACTCGTAGCGTCTCGTGTAGGGGATATCCTTTCGCTTACGCTGAGACGCCAAATATGAACCGTTGGATCGAAGCTGTTCTAACTAGGCACGATTCAACGATTACTGAGTGGCTATATGAAGAGATGTGACTGTTAAAGAACAGTCACTGAAATTTGCACTTGGCACTTCGCACGTGCGCATCGTCGCTTGGAGCATGGGAGCCTAAAGTTTTGACGAGGTAAAATAGATCAACAATTGTGATTAAACGATCAGATCAAAGGGTTTAACATCCAAAATAACTTAATCTGAACCGTTAGATAAACTCGTATCATCTCGTGTAGGGGATGTCCATTCGCTTACGATGGGATGCCTAATCTGAACCGTTGGATCGAAGTTGTTCCAAACAGTCACTGAAATCTACACTTGGCACTTTGCATGTGCGCATCATAGCTTGGAGCGTGGGCGCCTAAAGTTTTGAGGAGGTAAAACAGATTAACGGTTGTGATTACATGATCCGATCAAAGGGTTTAAAATCTGAAATGACTTGATCTGAACTGTTAGATGAACTCTTAGCGTCTCGTGTAGGGGATGTCCATTCGCTTACGATGGGGCGCCTAATCTGAATCATTGGATCGAAGCTGTTCTAAACTGGTATGATCCAACGGTTATTGAGTCGCTATATGAAGAGCTGTGACTGTTGAGGAACAGTCACTGAAATCTGCACTTGGCACTTTGCGCGAGCGCATCGTCGCGTGGAGCGTGGGACCCTAAAGTTTTGACGAGGTAAAATAGATCAACGATTGTGATTAAATGATCTGATCAAAGGGTTTAACATCCAAAAGAACTTGATCTGAACCGTTAAATGAACTCGTAGCGTTTCGTGTAGGGGATGTCCATTCGCTTATGATAGGATGCTTAATCTGAACCGTTGGATCGAAGTTGTTCCAAATAAGCACGATCAAACGGTTGTTGAGTCGCTTCATAAAGAGTTGTGATTATTAAAGAAGAGTCACTGAAATCAGCACTTCGCACGTGCGCATCGTCGCTTGGAGCGTGGGAGCCTAAAATTTTAACAAGGTAAAATAGATCAACGGGTGTGAATAAAAGATCCGATCAAAGGGTTTAAAATCCAAAACGTCTTGATCTGAAGTGTTAGATGAACTCGTAGCGTCTCGTGTAGGGGATGTCCATTCGCTTACGATAGGACGCCTAATCTCAACCGTTGGATATAAGCTGTTCCAAATGGGCATGATCCAATGGTTGTTGAGTCGCTACATGAAGAGCTGTGACTGTTGAAGATCAGTCACTAAAATCTTTACTTGGCACTTCGCACGTACGCATCGTCGCTTGGAGCGTGGGAGTCTAAAGTTTTGACAAGGTAAAATAGATCAACGGTTGTGACTAAACGATCCAATTAAAGGGTTTAGAACCCAAAATAACTTTATCTGAATCGTTAGTTGAACTCGTAACATCTCGTATAGGGGATGTACATTCACTTACGATAGGACGCTTAATATGAACCGTTAGATCGAAGCTCTTCCAAATAGGTACGATCCAATGGTTACTGAGTCGCTACGTAAAGACATGTGAATATTGAAGAACAGTCACTGAAATCTGCATTTGGCACATTGCACGTGCGCATCGTCACTTGGAGCGTGGGAGCCTACAGTTTTGACGAGGTAAAATAGATCAACGATTATGAATAAATGATCCGATCGAAGGGTTTAAAATCCAAAACGACTTGATCTGAACCGTTAGATGAACTCGTAACGTCTCTTATAGGGGATGACCATTCGCTTACGATGGGATGCCTAATCTGAACCGTTGGATCGAAGCAGTTCCAAACAGGAACTATCCAGCGGTTGCTGAGTCACTACATAAAGAGTTGTGACTGTTGAAGAATAGTCACTGAAATCTTCACTTAGCATTTTGCACGTGCGCATCGTCGCTTGGAGCGTGGGAGTCTGAAGTTTTGACGAGGTAAAGTTGATCAACAGTTGTGACTAAACGATCTGATCAAAGGGTTTAAAATCCGAAACAACTTGATCTAAATCGTTAGTTGAACTCATAACGTCTCGTGTAGGGGATGCCCATTCACTTATGATGGGATGCCTAATCTGAACTATTGGAACAAAGATGTTCCAAATAGGCACGATCTAACGATTGTTGAGTCGCTACGTGAAGAGATGTGACCGTAGAAGGAAAGTAACTAAAATCTACACTTGGCATTTTGCACATGCGCATCGTCTCTTAGAGCGTGGGAGTCTAAAGTTTTGATGAGGTAAAACAGATCAACGGTTGCGATTAAAGGATCCGATCAAAGGGTTTAACATTCGAAATGACTTGATCTGAACCGTTACATGAACTCATAGCATTTCTTGTAGGGGATGTCAATTTGCTTTTGATGGGACGCCTAATCTGAACCGTTGGATCGAAGTTGTTCCTAATAGGCAAGATCCAATGATTAGTGAGTCTCTTCATAAAGAGCTATGACTGTTATAGAAGAGTCATTAAAATCATCACTTGGCACTTCGCACGTGCGCATCATCGTTTAGAGTGTGGGAGCCTAAAGTTTTGACGAGGTAAAATAGATCAATGATTGTGAATAAACGATCCGATAAAAGGGTTTAAAATCCGAAACAAACTGATCTGAACCATTAAATGAACTCGTGGTGTCTCGCGTAGGGGATGTCCATTCGCTTACGATGGGATTCCTAATCTGAACCGTTGAATCAAAGCTGTTCAAAATAGGCACGATCCAATGAAAACTGAGTCGCTACATGAAGAGCAGTGACTGTTGAAGAACAATCACTGAAATCTGCCCTTAGCACTTCGCACGTGTGCATCGTCGCTTAAAGCATGGGAGCCTAAAGTTTTAACGAGGTAAAACAGATCAAAGGTTGTGATTAAACGATCCGATCAAAGGGTTTAAAATCCAAAATGAATTGATATGTACTGTTAGATGAACTCGTAGCATCTCGTATAGGGGATGTCCATTCCCTTACGATGGGACGCCTAATTTGAACCTTTGGAATGAAGTTGTTCCAAACAGGCACAATTCAATGATTGATGATTTGCTACATAAAGAACTGTGACTGTTGAAGAACAGTCACTGAAATCTGCACTTGTCACTTTGAACCTACACATCGTCGCTTGGAGCGTGGGAGCCAAATGTTTTGACGAGGTAAAATAGATTAACGGTTATGATTTAACGATCCGATCAGAGGGTTTAACATCCCAAATGACTAGATCTGAACCGTTAGATGAACTTGTAGCGTCTCGTATAAGGGATTTCCATTCGCTTATTATGGGAGGATTAATATGAATCGATTGATCGAAGCTGTTCCAAATAGGCATGATCCAACGGTTGCTGAGTCGCTTCATAAAGAGCTGTGATTATTAAAGAACGGTTACTGAAATTAGCACTTAGCACTTCGCACGTGCGCATCGTCGCTTGTAGCGTGGGAGCCTAAAGTTTTGACGAGGTAAAATAGATCAACAGGTGTGAATAAAACATCCGATCAAAGGGTTTAAAATCCAAAATAACTTGATTTGAACTGTTAGATGAACTCGTAGCGTCTCGTGTAAGGGATGTCCATTCGCTTACGATTGGATGCCTAATCTGAACCCTTGGATCGAAGTTGTTCCAAACAGGCATAATCCAACGATTACTGAGTTGCTACATGAAGAGTTGCGACTGTTGAAGAACAATCATTAAAATGTTCACTTATCACTTCGCACGTACGCATCGTCGCTTGAAGCGTAGGAGTCTAAAGTTTTGATAAGGTAAAATAGAACAACGGTTGTGACTAAACGATCCGATCAAAGGGTTTAGAATTCAAAACAACTTTATCTGAACCGATAGTTGAACTCGTAACGTCTCGTGTAGGGGATATCCATTCGCTTACGATGGGATGCCTAATCTAAACCGTTGGATCGAAGCTATTCCAAAAAGGCACGATCCAACGATTACTGAGTCACTACGTGAAGAGCTGTGACTGTTGAAGAACAGTCACTGAAATTTGCACTTTGCACGTGTGCATCGTCGCTTGGAGCGTGGGAGTCTATAGTTTTGATGAGGTAAAATTGATCAACAATTATGACTAAACGATTCGATTAAAGGGTTTAAAATTCGAAATAACTTAATCTGAACCGTTAGTTGAACTCGTAACGTATCGTGTAGAGGATGCCCATTCACTTACGATGGAATGCCTAATCTGAACCGTTGGATCGAAGCTATTCTAAACAGGCATGATCCAATGGTTGATGAGTCGCTACGTAAAGAGCGGTGACTGTTGAAGAACAGTCACTGAAATCTGCACTTGGCACTTTGCACGTACGCATCGTCGCTTGGAGCGTGGGAGCCTAAAGTTTTGATGAGGTAAAATAGATCAACTATTGTGATTAAATGATCCAATCAAAGGGTTTAACATCCGAAATAAATTGATCTGAACCGTTAGATGAATTCGTAGCATTTCGTGTAGGGGATGTCCATTAGCTTATGATGGGATGCCTAATCTAAACCGTTGGATCGAAGCTGTTCCAATTAGGCACAATCCAACTGTTATTGATTCGCTTCATAAAAAGCTGTGACTGTTAAAGAAGAGTCACTGAAATCAACACTCGGTACTTCGCATGTGCGCATCGTCACTTGGAGTGTAGGAGCCTAATGTATTGACGAGGTAAAACATATCAACGGTTATGATTAAACGATCCGATCAAAGGGTTTAAAATCCGAAATGAATTGATCTGAACCATTATATGAACTCGTAGTGTCTCACGTAGGGGATGTCCATTCGCTTACGATGGGATGCCTAATCTGAACCATTGGATCAAAACTGTTCCAAACAGGACGATCCAACAGTTGTTGAGTCACTACATGAAGTGCTGTGACTATTGAAGAACCGTCACTGAAATTTGGACTTGGCACTTCGCACGTGTGCATCGTCGCTTGGAGCGTGGGAGCCTAAAGTTATGAAGAGATAAAATAGATCAACGGTTGTGATTAAACGATCCGGTCAAAGGGTTTATAATACGAAATGACTTGATCTGAACCGTTAGATGAACTCGTAGCGTCTCATATAAAGGATGTCCATTCGCTTATAATGGGATGCCTAATCTCAACCGTTGGATCGATGCTGTTCTAAATAGGCACGATCCAACGGTTGCTGAGTCGTTTCGTGAAGAACTGTGACTGTTAAAGAATAATCACTGAAATATACACTTGGCACTTCGCACGTGAGCATCGTAGCTTGGATAATGGGAGCCTAAAGTTTTGACGAGGTAAAATAAATCAATAGTTGTGATTAAACGATCCGATTAAAAGGATTAAAATTTGAAATGGATTAATCTGAACCGTTAGATGAACTCGTAGCATCTCCTATAGGGGATATCCATACAGTTACGATGGGACGCCTAATCTGAACCGTTGGATTGAAGTTGTTCCAAATAGGTACAATCCAACGATTGCTGTGTCACTACATGAAGAGCTGTGACTATTAAAGAACAGTCATTGAAAACTGCACTTGGCACTACGCACGTGCGTATCGTCGCTTGGAGCGTGGGAGCATAAAGTTTTAACGAGGTAAAAAAGATAAATGGTTGTGATTAAACGATCCGATCAAAGGGTTAAAAATCTGAAATGACTTGATCGGAATCGTTAGATGAACTCGTAACGTCTCGTGTAGGGGATGTCCATTCGCTTACGATGGGATGCCTAATCTAAACCGTTAGGTCAAAGCTGTTCCAAATAGGCACGATCCAACGGTTATTGAGTCGCTACATGAAGTGCTGTGAATGTTGAAGAACAGTTACTGAAATCTTCACTTGGCACTACGCACGTGTGTATCGTCACTTGGAGCGTGGGAGTCTAAAGGTTTGACGAGGTAAAATAAATCAATGGTAGTGACTAAACGATCCGATTAGAGGGCTTAAAGTCTGAAAGGACTTAATCTGAACCATTATATGAACTCGTAGCGTCTCGTATAGGGGATGTCTATTCGCTTACGATGGGATGCCTAATTTCAACCGTTGGATCGAAACTGTTCCAAACAAGAACGATCTAAGTATTATTGAGTCGCTACATGAAGAGATGTGACTGTTAAAGAACAGTCACTGAAATTTGCACTTGGCACTTCGCACGTGCACATCGTCGCTTGGATCTTGGGAGCCTAAAGTTTTGACGAGGTAAAATAGATCAATGGTTCTGAATAAATGATCCGATCAAAGGATTTAAAATTTGAAATAACTTAATCTGAAATGTCAGATGAACTCGTAGAATCTCGTGTAGGAGATGTCCATTCACTTACAATGGGATGCCTAATTTGAACTATTGGATTGAAGCTATTCCAAAATAGCACGATCCAACGGTTACTGAGTCGCTACATGAAGAACTGTGACTATTGAAGAACAATCACTAAAATATGCCCTTGGCACTTTGCACATGCGCATCGGCTCTTGAAGCGTGGGAGCCTAAAGTTTTGATGAGGTCAATTAGATCTACGGTTGTGATTAAATGATCCGATTTAAGGGTTTAAAATCCAAAACAACTTGATCCGAATCGTTAGATGAACTCTTAGCGTCTCGGGTAGGGGATGTCCATTTGCTTACGATGGGATGCCTATTCTAAATCATTGGATTAAAGCTGTACCAAACAGGTACGATCTAACGGTTATTGAGTCACTGCATGAAGAGCAGTGACTGTTGAAGAACCGTCACTGAAATCTACACTTGGCACTTTGCACGTGCGCAACGTCGCTTGGAGCGTGGGAGCCTAAAGTTTTGATGAGGTAAAATAGATCAACGGTTGTGATTAAATAATTCGATCAAAGGGTTTAAAATCTGAAATGACTTGATCTGGACCGTAAGATGAACTCGTAGCGTCTCGTGTAGGGGATGTCCTTTCGCTTACGCTGGGATGCCAAATATGAACCGTTGGATCGAAGCTGTTCCAACTAGGCACGATCCAACGGTTACTGAGTCGCTATATGAAGAGCTGTGACTATTAAAGAACAGTCACTAAAATCTACACTTGGCACTTCGCACGTGCACATCGTCGCTTGGAGCATGGGAGCTTAAAGTTTTGACGAGGTAAAATAGATCAATGGTTGTGACTAAACAATTTTATCAAAGGTTTAAAAATCCGAAATGACTTAATCTGAACCGTAAGTTGAACTCGTACCGTCCCGTGTAGGGGATGTCCATTCGCTTATGATGGGATGCCTAATCTGAACCGTTGGATCAAAGTTTTTCCAAACAGACACGATCGAACGGTTTCTTAGTCGCTACATGAAGAGCTACGACTGTTGAAGAATAGTCACTGAAATCTATACTTGGCACTTTGCACGTACGCATCATCGCTTGGAGCGTGGGAGCCTATAGTTTTGATGAGGCAAAAAAGATCAACGATTGTGATTAAAGGATTCGATCAAATTATTTAACATCCGAAATGACTTGATCTGAACCGTTAGATGAACTCGTAGCGTCTCGTGTAGGGGATGTCCATTCTCTTATAATGGGACGCCTAATCTGAACCGTTATATGTTCCAAATAGGCACGATCCAACGGATTTTGAATCGCTTTATAAAGAGCCGTGACTATCAAAGAATAGTCACTGAAATCAGCACTTCGCACATGCGCATCGTTGCTTAGAGCGTGGGAGCCTAATGTTTTTATGAGGTAAAACAGATCAACGGTTGTGAATAAACAATTCGATGAAAGGGTTTAAAATTCGAAATGAATTGATCTGAATCGTTATATGAACTTGTAATGTCCCGTGTTGGGGATGTCCATTTCCTTATGATGGGATGCCTAATCTAAATCATTGGGTCGAAGTTGTTCCAAACAGGCACGATCCAACGATTGTTGAGTCGCTACATGAAGAGCTGTGACAGTTGAAGAACAGTCACTGAAATCTGCACTTGGCACTTTGCACATGCGCATCGTCTCATGGAGCGTGGGAGCCTAAAGTTTTGACAAGGTAAAATAGATCAATGGTTGTGATTAAACGATCCGATCAAAGGGTTTAAAATCTAAAATGATTGGATCCGAACCGTTAGATGAACTCTAAGCATCTCGTATAGGGGATGTCCATTCACTTAAGATGGGACGCCTAATCTAAACCGTTGGATCGAAGTTGTTCCAAATAGGTATGATCCAATGGTTATTGAGTCTCTACATGAAGAGCTGTGATTGTTCAAGAACTGTCACTGAAATCTGCACTTCGCACTTCGCACATGCGCATTGTCGCTTGGAGTGTGGGAGCCTAAAGTTTTGATAAGTAAAACAGATCGACGGTTGTGAATAAATGATCCGGTCAAAGGGTTTAAAACCTGAAATAACTTGATCTGAACCATTAGATGAACTCATAGCGTCTCGTGTAGGGGATGTCCATTCCCTTACGATGGGACACCAAATGTGAACCATTAGATCCAAGCATTTCCAAACATGCACGATCCAACGGTTACCGAGTTGCTATATAAAGAGCTGTGATAATTGAAGAACAGTCACTGAAATCTACACTTGGCACTTCGCACGTGCGCATCATTGCTTGGAGCGTGGGAGCCTAAAGTTTTGACGAGGTAAAATACATCAACGATTGTCATTAAACGATCTAATATAAGGGTTTAAAATCCAAAACGACTTGATCTGAACCGTTAGATGAACTTTTGACGTCTTATGATGGGATGCCTAATCTAAACCGTTGGATCGAAGATGTTCCAAATAGGCACGATCCAATGATTTTTTGTCGCTTCATAAAGAGGTGAGACTATTAAAAAATAGTCACTAAAATCAGCACTTGGACTTCGCACGTGCGCATCATCGCTTGGAGCGTGGGAGCCTAAAGTTTTGATGAGGTAAAACAGATCAACGGTTGTGAATAAATGATCCGATCAAAGGGTTTAAAATCCAAAACGAATTGATCTGAACCATTAGATGAACTCGTAGCGTCTCGTGTAGGGGATATCCATTCACTTATGATGGGATGCCTAATCTAAACCGTTGGGTCGAAGCTGTTCCAAACAGGCACGATCCAATGGTTGCTGAGTCGCTACATGAAGAGCTATGACTGTTGAGGAACAGTCACTAAAATCTGCACTTGGCACTTCGCACGTGCGCATCTTTGCTTGGAGCATGGGAGCCTAAAGTTTTGACGAGGTAAAATAAATCAGCGGTTGTGATTAAACTGTAATGCCCCACTTTTACATGTTTATATGTATATAGTTTGTTTTTACAATCATGTGTTACTTACTATTTTATAGATGTTGTATTATTAGATATGTTGTATTATTGGCTATCAATATAACAAACCCCATTTTTAATTACGAAGAATCAACTGTAAATTGGATCAAATCAAAGTCTTATGACATATCTTAAGGTAAATAATAAGTTTTGGGGTAGAAAATATAATTTTATGAAAATTTAAGGACTAAAATAGAAATATAAAATGGGCAATTTTGTAAATAAAATATTTTACAAGGACCTCTAAGAAATATTCAAAATATACAGTGTGAAATTACCAAAATACCCTTCATGTGTGAAATGACCCTTATACCCCTATCACCTTTCCACCACGTGCTGGTCACCTCCAGCTTACACATGTCGTCTTTAGAGAGAAAGCTAAAACACTTGTCATCATTTGGTGATATTAACACTGCAATACCACTCCGGCATGTGACACCTCGGCGCTGAATCACCACTCCTAAAAGCTTAGTCATTTGGCGCGTGTCAACACCGTAATACATTTGGAAACCTATAAATAGGGCCTTAGGGTTCATTTGAAACTCACACCAATTCCTTAAGAATTATAGTAAGAAAGAGTGATAAAAACTTGGGAAATATCTTAAGAAGGAGTTCTATAATTTCGAAGAAAGAATTCATTTCGTAGGTATGATTTTATTTAAATGTTATAATGTATTTTATAGTTTTAATTTGGCGTTTTATAGCTTTACTTAGTTGTTATGCTGGTAAAATACACTAAGGACTTCACTAATCACAACTTAAAGTTTGGAAGAAATCCAAGTTGATTTTATTTTTTATGTAAACTTATTTGAAATTATATATACGCTTTTAAAAATGATTTTTTAAGTAATTGCTCGTTATTATGGAATCTCATTTAAGTAATTTCAAAGTCAGGCTCGGTGAAATTCTGTCTAGACGAGATGGTATTTAAGTGGTGCCCCTGTGACCCTCCATCTCTACTGGGAATGAATTCGGAAATGTTATGTCTAGAGGAGATGGTATTTAAGCGGTGCCCCTGTGACCCTCCATCTCTACTGGGAACCGACTGATTAGGAAGAACTATGAATTGAATACTTTAATTACGATCAATAAGTTTTAAAAGTTAAGAAAATGGGTTTTAGTAATTCTTTGAAACAATTTAATAATAAAATACGATATGTAGACTGGACCTTGTTTAGAACATATACTTAAACCATTGTCGTATTTGTTAGATTAACGTGCGATCGAAGACTCATTATCTATAATTTCGACCTCTATTTTAGGTGAGTACTCTATGCAATTTCTTGTGCATTTTGATTATATTATATTATGCAAACTATGTATATTTTGTGAAATGATTTTATTCTTAAAATGCATCTGATACCGATGATTTCGTCGTTTGTTATATGTTTATATCTCTCCATATAAACATCTGATTTGAATTCTGAAATTATTGATTCGGCCTATGGAAACTCTCTTACTATGTTGGCCTTGACTACCGGGTGGAAATATTTGGGTGGTACCTTCCCAGCTGGTTTATTGCTAGTGTGCCCTAAACAAGGCGTTGTTCCAGAAATCATGATTATCTGTCTGTGATGTTATCGGGTGGAAACATTTGGTAACACTATCTGTCTGGGTATTAGAGCGTACATGGCCACTAAAACTGAATAATTGACATATGCTCAATTGTTTTATCTGTTCTGTTCTGAACTGTTCTGAATATATATATTGTCATTTACTTTATATATATTACTTGAAATTCCTATCTCTATGTATATACCTTCTGTTCTAAATTGAATAGGTATCTATTTTCTGAAAACCTTGGAATATTTGGAGATTGAATCTCATTCGACTTTTAGCTGATGTTTTATAATTAACCAATTTTCAGGAAATAATTAGGCAAGCGGATGGAATATAAGGGGACTATGTTGAAGATTTATCTTTTAGAGCTCTTTTTGTTACATTAAGTAGAATTTTGTTTTATAAGATAAAGGGTGTTTGGCTCTTTAATTAAAAGACTTTAAAATTTCTGTCAAGTTGTAACTCTTGGATATTTTAATATAAATGAAGTTTCTTTTAGAAAGCTCTGATGATGTAATTCCTTCACCTTCAGTATTTTATGATTCATAACCATGTGATTATACGTCCGCTACATATATTTTAAAAGAAAAATTTTAATGCCAGAATATTGGATGCCTTGGTGGCATGTCAAGACACTCGTTCCCTACGATTTTTGGGTCGGGGTCGTGACAGAGGTGGTATCAGAGCATAGGTTATGAACCCGTAGACTACCGAACATAAGTTTTGAACGTTACAGATTTTATGTTTCCATCCTTAGGAGATAGTATTATGTGATAACCCTCCTTATGTGCTATATTATTTATAATTGGTCTTTTAGTTTTCAATATTAATATAGTATAGTAGATCTTACGTTTGGCCATGACTGTAGAAAATGACCAAGAGAAGATCATCAATGGGAACTAGTGATTCGAGTATAGAAGGACTGGAAGGTGCATACAAGGCAATTGAAAGTCTAGCAAAGATTGTGGAGCAGCAGGTGAACAATGGAGTACCAAAGAATCTTGAACTAAGTAGATGTACCATTGAAAAGTTCTAGAAGTTGAATCCTCCATCTTTTAAAGGTACTCCTAATCCCACCGAAGAAGAAAGTTGGGTGATGCAGATGGAAAAGATACTCGATGTTCTTAAGTGTACTGATGAACCAATGGAGTCATTTACAACATTTATGTTAGAAGGGGAGGCTGAACATTGCTGGAGAATGACTAAGAGAATACACGAGGAAAGGCAGAATTACATAGGTTGGAATGATTTCTTAGTAATCTTTTATGAGAAATATTTTCCTGAAACGGTGAAAGACGAAATGGCAGCTGACTTCATGAGTCTAGTGTAAGGGAATACGACGGTTAGTCAAAACGAGGCAAAGTTTACTGAGTTATCACGTTTTGCACATCATGTTGTAGTAACTGATGTTTTAAGAGCAAAGAAGTTTGAACGTGGGTTAAGGTTGAATATTCGTAGTCGAATTTCCATCCTAAAGTTGACATCATATATCGACGTTGTGACTAGGGCTACAATAGCTGAGAGGGATGGTGAGGAGTACAATCGAATTAGAGATGGTAAGAGGAAGTTTGGGGGACAAAAAGGAAAGAACCCTAATAATAGAATTTTTTTTAGGAACACATCCAACATTGGGGGATCTAGTGATAATAGAGAGTATAATAACCAGACATGTCAGCAATGTGGAAAGATGCATGGAGGACGACCTTGTTATAAGGATTCAGGAGCTTGTTTTAGATGTGGACAGAAAGGACATGAGATAAAAGACTGCCCAAACCCAGCAAGGGTTCTGATAAATCCTTCAAGTGCAAAGAAGGACCAAGACAGACAGGGTAGAGTTTTCGCACTTTCTGATACCCAAGCTTCTAATGCGGTAGTGTCAGGTACACTTTTTATATGTGCACAGCCTTTTAAAGCTTTGATAGATCCTGGTTTTACCCATTCGTTCATATCTATACATGTATTAAATCTCTTTCATAAATTGCCTGAACCCTTGAATCATAACATACACGTTTCTACTCCTTCGGGTGAGTTATTGATGGGTAAATTAGTATACAAGGCTTGCCCCATAGATATTGATAGTCATAAACTATTTGTAGATTTGATAGTTTTAGACATTAAATATTTTGAAGTCATTTTGGGGATGGATTGGTTAGCATCACATCATGATAAGGTAGATTGTTTTGAGAAGAGTGTTACTTTCCACATTCCTCACCAACCAAAATTTAGTTTTGAAGGAACTGGCATCATATCTCCGATGTGTATTATTTCTGCAATGCAAGCCTATAGTTTTCTTAAGAAGGGATGTCAAGGATTTCTTGCAACTGTTACTAGTTTGGAGATGATGGAGCCTAGATTAGAAGATATTCCTATTGCTAAGAAATTTACGGATGTTTTTCCAGATGATTTACTAGGCCTACCTCCTAATAGAGAAATAGAATTTACCATTGACCTTATTCCTGGAACCATACCAATCTCAAAACCACCATATCGTATGGCACCTTTAGAATTAAGAGAGTTAAAAATTCAATTAGAAGACCTTTTAAACAAGGGCTTTATCAGACCAAGTATATCGCCTTGGGGTGCTCCAGTGTTATTTGTGAAAAAGAAGGATGGGAAAATGAGACTATGTATAGATTATCGTGAACTAAATAAGGTAACCATTAAGAATAAATACCCCTTACCTCGTATAGATGACTTGTTTGACCAATTAGAAGGTGCACAAGTATTCTCTAAAATAGACCTTCAGTTAGGCTATCATCAATTAAAGATTAAGGACGATGATATTTCAAAATCAGCTTTTCGTACTAGATATGGTCACTATGAATTTCTTGTAATGCCGTTTGGACTAACTAATGCACCAGGTGCTTTTATGGATATGATGAATAGAGTCTTTAGGAAATATTTAGATCAATGTGTTGTTGTTTTTATCGATGACATTCTCATTTATTCTAAGAGTATTGAAGAACACGAGAAGCATTTAGAGACAATATTACAAATCCTTAGGAAAGAGCAATTATATGCAAAATTAAAGAAGTAAGAGTTTTGGATGCCTAGTGTTTCTTTTCTAGGACATGTCATATCCAAAGAGGGAGTGCCAGTTGACCCCCAAAAGATTGAGGCTAAACTAGATTGGCCAAGACCAACTAATGTGAGTGAGATTCGTAGTTTCCTTGGATTAGCAGGTTATTATCGAATATTTGTTGAAGGATTTTCTAGCATTGCTAAACCTCTATCTAGGTTAACACAAAAGAAGGTAAAATATGAATGGTCTGAGGAAGTCGAGAAAAGTTTTTAAGAACTTAAGAATCGATTAGTGACTATCCGAATTTTGACTATTCCTTCAGGCACGAAAGGATTGGTGATTTATAGTGATGCTTCAAAAAATGGTTTAGGATGCGTGTTAATGAAAAATGGAAAAGTAATTGCTTATGCCTCATGACAGTTAAAACCATATGAGCAAAATTATCCAACCCATGACCTAGAATTAGCAGCTGTAATTTTTGCTCTTAAGATTTGGAGACACTATTTATATGGTGAGACTTATGAGATTTATACTGATCATAAGAGTTTGAAATATATATTTACTCAGAAAGAATTGAACATGAGACAAAGGAGGTGGTTAGAATTGATGAAGGATTATGATTTGAATATTCATTATCACCCATGGAAGGCTAATGTAGTAGTTGACGCTTTAAGTCGGAAGTCTACACCAAATTTAGCATGTCTTATTACAAACCAGGAGGCTCTATTGAAGGATTTAAGAAATATGGAAATAGATATTCGTATTTATAATAAAGGTGGAATAATTGCGAACTTACAAGTACAACCCATATTGATGGAAATGATCAAAATTGCACAAGTAAATGACCCACAACTGAAGGAGATTAGAGAAGAGGTTATTGAAGGGAAGAGAGTGGAATTTGTGATACTGGATGATATATTGAGGTTTGGAAATAGAGTGTGTGTTCCATGTGATGCCCAACTGAAGAGGAAAATTTTAGAGGAAAGTCATTACTCGAGATTCATGTTTCATCCTGGAAGTACCAAGATGTATAGAGATCTTTGAGAAGTGTTTTGGTGGAATAACATGAAAAGGGAGATAGCGGAATTTGTATATCAGTGTTTGGTTTGTCAACATGTAAAAGATGAGCATCAGAAACCATCAGGATTACTACAATCACTGCCTATCCCTGAGTGGAAATGGGAACATATCACTATGGTTTTTGTGACAGGTTTACCAAGGAGTTCAAGTGGTAATGATTCTATTTGGGTAATTATTGATAGGCTAACTAAATCTGCTCATTTTCTTGCCATTAAGATTACCCATTCTTTAGAAAAGTTAGCTAAGTTGTATGTGAAGGAAATTATTAGGCTTCATGGAACCCTAATTTTAATTGTTTCTGACCGTGACCTAGATTTGTGTCTCGCTTCTGGAAAAGCCTACAAGAAGCCATGGGAATAAAATTTAATTTTAGCACTGCTTTTCATCCTCAAACGGATGGACAATCAGAGAGAACTATTCAAACCTTGGAGGATATGCTTAGGGCATGTGCACTTAATTTAAAAGGGAATTGGGATGATCATTTACCGTTAGTGGAATTTGCGTATAATAATAGTTATCAATCAACTATTCAAATGGATCCGTATGAGGCACTCTATGGTAGAAGGTGTCGTTCCCCTACATGTTGGGTAGAAATTGGGGAAAGAAAATTATTGGGACCAGAATTGATTCAGATCACAACAGAGAAGGTGAAATTAATACAAGACCGACTTCGAACCGCCCAAAGCCGTCAAAAGAGTTATGTTGACAATCGACATCGACAGCTAGAATTCCAAAGAGGAGATTATGTGTTCTGGCGAGTATCGCCTGCAAAGGGAGTAATACGATTTGGGAAGAAAGGGAAGTTGAGCCCAAGATACATAGGGCCTTTTGAAATCCTTGAAAGGATAGGAGCTGTTGCGTATAAAATAGCCTTACCACCTGAACTCTCTAGTGTACATAATGTATTTCATGTATCAATGATAAAGAAATATGTCCCAGATCCAACACATATCTTAAGTCACGAACCTCTTCAAGTTAGAGAAGATTTGTCACACATTGAGCATCCGATAGAAATTTTGCACCGTAAAGATAAAATATTACGAACCAAGATAATTCCACTGGTCAAAGTAATATGGCGTAATCTTTCAGTGGAAGAAGCAACATGGGAGAGGGAAGTTGAAATAAAGGAGAGATATCCATACTTTTTTGTAAATTAATATGAGTCAAGTTTGGGGACCAAACTTTTATAAGGAGGGAACGCCGAGTATATATAATTCTCTCTCACACGTACCGTCCCCACGAGGTATATAATGAGCTAATTCATGTACACTCAGTTATATCAAATGGCTTGTCCACACGTACGGATTGCCCACAAGAGTAAGACGCATATCGTGGAAGTCACGCCAAAGGGGGGAACCCTTTTCGATTCACCCAACCAACTGCATACCCGCATATAGGTGTCGATCCTAGGACACACATGTTAGATTACCGATTTCTACCCGAAATTCTACTGAAATTCCGGATCGGCCTGCTGCCCAAATTTTCACGCATTTTTAAAAAGGGACCCTGTCTATGAGCCTGGTCGCTATAGCTTTGCATATATTACAAACCCAATTTTTCCAGGCTCGGGTCCCTTCCGGCATTTCATTTTGCATTTAGGAGAATTAATACAAGTGAAAACAAAATAATTATAATAATCATACTGAGACTGTCTCCAAAAAGAAAATTCTCTTTTTTTATCCAAAATCCAAAAACATTTTTTCCTTTCCTTATCAAAAGTCCAGAAACATTTTTTTCTTTCCTTATCAAAAATCCAAAAAAATTTCTCCTCTCTTTATCAAAAATCCAAAAATATTATCTTTCAATGTCAAAAAAAAAAATTCATCCCTTTTTCTAAAACATAAATCCCATTTTACGCCTTCTCAGGTCGATCGCAAGCCCTTGGCCTGGCTCCTTATTGGCTTCGGTCTTCAGTCAAGTCACCCCGAAGTTCCGTCCGTTCCCCTATTACTTCTTTCGAGTTCGGAATCCATTTGCTTTCCATGGAGAACATAGATCAAGTACCCGTTGTGCAGCCGGATCTGATGGCAGCCCTAGCTTAGCTTGTGTCCAAGATTGACAACTTTGAAACTGAGCCGGAGAGATGCAAAAAAACTAGGTTCCCGCTCCTCAAGAGCCCGAGGCCCTATTCCCTCATGGTACGGATCCCCCCCGATCCTATCTGGGTTCCCAAAAAGTATCAGCACGGTCCATGTGCCCCTTCGATTAATGGCTCGTCGCCTGCCCATCTTCCGATGTCGAACTTTGCCCAGCATGGGGCTAACTTGCCTATGGTCATTGATCCAAAGGAAGTATAATTGAACAAAGTAAAAAAGGACCTCAAGATGCTCACTAAGAAGTTTGACCAAGTCATAATCTCAAGAAATTACATGGACTACACCCACATGTCTCCTTATCCTAAAGCGAGATTACCCGAGAAGTTCAAGATATCGAATATTAAGAAATTCGGAGGAAGTGGATCCCCGATTGTTCATCTCTGAAGTTATCACCGTTACGTGACTCTACTAGGGGCTTTTGAAGAAGTGATGGTCCAATTATTTCAGCTAACTCTGAAGGATAGCACCCTCTAATGGTTTTTGTCTATCGAAGAGTCCATAATTCGTAGCTAGGAGGATGTAGCTCGGGAATTCATGTCGCAGTACAAATACAATGAAGAGATTGAGGTCACCCACCATGATTTAGAGCTGCTTAAATAGAACCCTGGAGAATCAGTCTGTAACTTCATCGCCTGATGGAGGTAAAAAGCAGCAACCATGACTAATTGGCCTTTCGAGGAAGAACAAGTCAATATAGTGAAGAAGAACTTATGACCCTACGTATAAGCAACGATGGGAGGACAATAATATCCCCATTTTCAAGATCTCAGGGAAGCATGAGTAAAAATTAAGGAAGGTCTTGACAATACAGAAGTCAAACCAAAGAAGGTGTCCAGACAGTTCATCCCCAGAAAATATGACAAACCTGCCAGTGCTACAGTCTCAACCATCAACAACATCTCTCAACCAACCACATCATGGGCGCTGGAAAGCCGCCTCGTCCCAGTCCGAAAGGAATACACTGAGCTCCATTCTCCCCTCTCCAAAGTTTATCAAGCCTTGTTAAGCCAAAACCTTATCAAACCTTTGGATCCCTATCAATTGCTAAATCCACTCCCAAGAAACTTTAAGGCAGATGCCCATTGCGCCTTTCACCAAACTGCTGGTCATACCATCGACCAATGCCTTCACCTCTGAAACATAATCTAAGGCCTAATTGACTGGGGTAGCATCGCCCCACCAGCCAATCCTAAGCCAAACACTACTCACAACCCACTTCCAAATCATGCCAATGCCATCTTTCTAGAAGAGAACCCATAATTTGATCCCTCAACTCAAATAACACCCATATACTTTCTTAAACCTCTCTAAATTTTCCCATATTTCCTCCTACACCCTACTAGCCTCACTGATCAGGCACTATCACTCCTTATGCGAGCATGCATCACTGTCCGTATCCATTATGAAAATGGAAGCATGGAATTGTCAGAAGTTAGGGCTGAAATTTCCCTCACAAATGATCATTTATTACCAGAGGTTCAGTATGCTGTTCTTGGAGGCACGAAAATGGGACCAAGAGTCAGATAGTTGGATAGTACCAACCGATGAAGTCAGCCTGGATGATGTTGTCTAGATTATGGCAGAATTATTCAGATAAACCAACAACATTTGCAGTATGATCGAGTTATTTGATGCTTTGAAGCTATAAGGGGGCTTGGTCCCTTCACCCTTACGCATCCCCACCGATTGGGAAGACCTGTATGAAGAACCTATTGAAGTTAGGGAATGTATCGAATTTACGTGGAAAGACAGAATTGTTACCACCAGATGGGGGGAAGAATTTGAAGATTTGAATAAAGAGAAAGCTTCAGAACAAACTGGTCCGGTAGCCGACATGTGTGGTATGATATCATTTGAAGAACTCCTCGGAGAAATAAACAAGGTGCCAAAACAACCCGAGATCGATGAGGAAATGAGATTCATATTTTTCCCTTCTTCAGTAAATTACATAACCGGATCAGGGAGGCATTACCAGATCCCAAACTCACTACCAATCAATGACAAGGGGAAGGGCGTTAAAAACCTTCTTATGCCAGAGATGACCTTCAATGAGAGCAATATCCTCGATCAACTAAAGAAAACTCAAGCTAACATCACTCTTTAGGGGTTTTTCATGTCTTCATAGCTGCACAGAAATGGTTTGAACAAAAGTTGCTCACTGGATCCACAATTCCTCCTTTTACCACACCAGAAGAAGCGATAAATTTGGTCGAATCCTTGACATCTACCCGAATGCTATACTTTTCCGAAGAAGAAATTCCCAAGATTGGGCCAAACCACAATCATGCACTCAACATCTCCGTCGAAGTTATGGGGAAGGTTATACGACTCTCTCTTATCGATAATGGATCCGCCTTAAATGTCTGCCCCCTGAGGACCTTCAAATGTTTAGGCCTAAATGAAAGAGACCTCGCTCCAACCTCCGCTATTGTGCGTGCCTACGATAATAGTCGTTGGGAGGTGATGGGATCTATAAAGCTTGTAATAGGGGCTAGCCCTATAAACCTTGTCATTGAATTCCAAGTTATTGACATCCCAGCTTATTTTAATCTGTTGCTAAGACAACCTTGGCTCCATAGTATCAAGGGTGTGTCTTCCTCACTCCATCAAAAATTAAATTTGTTCACCGACGGATGGGTCATTACCATCTTGGGCGATAAAGACAATGGCGATGGTGCAAGTACCAGTAGTCCAATCCTTGAGATACAGCACGGCTCAAATAATATGCTCCTATCAGGATTCCGAGTTGAACCACTTCTAATCCCGGCACGGGACAACTCCAAAGAAAGGGTTTGTCCAGAATACGACCTTCATGGCAACGTCAATGTGATTCAGATGTTCAGAAACATGCACTTCATGCCCGGACTGGGGCTAGGACAAAGACAACAAGGGATACTTGATCCCATTGAACTAAAGAATGCTTTCCCTCCTTGTGCTCTGGGGTATCAAGCGTCAGAACAAGAGCTCAGAATGATCCGCCAGTCTCGACCAAAGAGAGGACTAGATTGCATCCAGACTATCCCAGGTGACTCCTTGATCGGACGATTCATCAAAGAGGGTGAGGACTTCCCCTTTTGTAGTTTTTCAGAACCATGGTATGACCATACAAACAAGAAGATGAATCCTGGAATGGAGATCTTTTTCCAAGACAGCTACCCATGGGACGAAAATTCCTAACACCTAGTGTAACCGCTCATAAAAGATATTGAAGAGACTGAGGAAAGTGACTCTGAAGATTTCTTCAACTTACAGACACTAGGGCTGACACTCTGCATGGTTCATTCAGGCACTACATCACTGGATCCATCCCACCTGATTGAAGCTGCTAATACACCACTCCTCAACTCGCATGCTGCGCCAGTTCTACCTACTGAAATCTCCCCTAATCTTAATGTTTACCCCTTTTCTTCTTCTGTTGGCTATCCTTGTTCAAATGTAATCGAGTCCTCTTTTGACGAGGTTCTCAATGCTATTTTTCCTATCAATGAAATAAACGAAGCTTTTGAGTATCTTGTTGTGCCTTACATTAACTATTTGGATTCTAATCAAACTTTTGATGATGATGATTTTGTAAATGAACAATTCTTAACTGGTCTAAATAAGGTTAATAATAAACAACATAACCGCATTCAAGTTAATGAAGAAGAGTCTGTTGTTATTAACCTCAGTTCTAGTAGCCAATTGCGCGAGATTAGCATAAGGGCTTCCCTTGATGAGCATGAGCATGAGCATGAGCATGAGCATGAGCATGCACAACTCGAAGAATTGCTAAAGGAATTCGTCGATGTTTTTTCATGGTCCTATGATAATATGCCTGGCATTGATCCTGAAATAGCTCAGCACGAGATTCCCACTCTCCCAGATTACAAGCCGGTAAAACAAAAGTTAAGAAAGATCTGCACCGAATAGTCTCTCAAGGTTAAAGAAGAGGTGATCAAACAGTTGAACATAGGCTTCATTCGTGTGATCGAATATCCCACGTGGCTAGCCAACATAGTGCCCATGCTAAAATTAGGAGGAAAAGTTCGGATGTGTGTAGACTATCGGTATTTGAACAAAGCCTTTCCAAAGGATGATTATCCGTTACCCAATATTGACATGATCGTGGACAATACAACCATTCATGCTCTCAAGTCATTGATTGACGGTTTTTCCGGATATAACCAAATCAAAATGCACCCAGACCACTAAGAAAAAACCGCATTCATCACCCCATGGGGAACATTTTGCTACACTTTCATGCCATTTGGTCTCAAGAACGCTGGGGCTACCTACCAGAGGGCTTCCACAACCATCCTACACAATCTGATTCACAAAGAAGTTGAGGTCTATGTGTATGATATGATTATCAAGTCCAAAACTAGATAAGCTCATGTTCTTTCTCTCCGAAAGTGCTTCGAATGACTGCGATAGTATCAGATGAGACTCAATCCGTAGAAATGGATCTTCGACATTACAAAGGGAAAACTCTTGGGATTGATGGTCAGTTAGAAGGGGATAGAAGCAGATCCCGCCAAGATGAAAACCATACTTGAGATGCCACCTCCCCGAATAGAGAGAGAAATCTGAGGTTTCCTCGGGAAATTACAATACATCAACCAATTCATCAGCCAGTTGACCTCCATCTGCGAACCTATCTTCAAACTCCTCCAAAAGGATTCAACTAAAGTTTTGAACGTGGCATGCCAAGAAGCTTTTGAATGAATCAAATAATATCTGACCCAACCCCCGGTACTCATGCCACTATAGCCTGGTCTCCCCTTGCTCCTATACCTAACCATAATCGACATTGCAGATGGGGCTTTGCTAGCCCAATACCTTGAGGATTCCTATAAAGAAAGAGACATCTATTATTCTAGTCACAAATTGGCCGAGTTTGAGGTTAACTAAATCTCTTTGGAAAAGGCGTGTGTCGCACTTGTTTGGGTCACCCAAAAGCTGCAGCACTACATGCTCGCCTTCCTTATCAAACTTATATCCCGAATGGACCCCATCAGATACCTGCTTGAGAAACCCTTTTTATCTAGTCGAATGTCTCGATGGTTGTTGCTCCTAGACAAGTTCGATATCATGTACGTCACGCAAAAATCCATGAAAGGAAGAGCCATCACTGACTACCCCATGGATGAAGCCAATGTCTGAGTATCCGAATTTCCAGATGAAAACATCCTTTGAACTGCTCAAGACAACCTTTGATGGCAAATTTTCTTTGATGGCACTGCCAACAAAAAGGGATATGGCATTGGGATACTTCTGATCATCCCAAATGACTCTCACACTCCCATCGCCATCAAATTGGATTTCCCCTGCACCCATAACATGAATGAATACGAGGCATGCATGGTAGGCCTCAAAATTTCTCTCAAGAAAGGTATTCAATGCCTAAACATCTACGGGGATTCTGCCCTCATTATCGATCAAGTGCTCAGAAAATGGAGAGTTAAGGACGAGAAGCTCCAACCCTTCCATGCCCACTTAGAAGAACTAGCCTCCCAATTCTAAGATATCACCTTCCACTACCTACCCCGTGAAAAGAATAACCTAGATGATGCCCTTTCTACCTTGGCCTCCATGGTCGACATGCCCAAAGGAATAACAATGACTCCTCTTCCTGGTTCAAAAGCAGGACAAACTAACCCACTGCTACCACATTGAGTTCGTCACCATAGAAGATCCCGAGATAGACAATTGTTGGTACTATGATATCTGGCGCCTACTTAAGCATGGTAGGTATCCCAAGGGTTCCAACAAGAAAGATCGAGCAACCCTTCGAAGACTGGTCGCCCAGTACATCATCTATCATAAAGCACTGCTCAAAAGGAACTTCAATGGAACTCATCTGCACTGCATCGCAGGGGCTGACATTGAAAAGATAATGCAGGAGATCCACAGCGGGGAATGCGGAAACCACATGAACGGTCATATGCTTGCCAAAAAGATCATCTGACAAGGCTACTACTGGACTACCATGACCTAGGATTACACCGCCTATGTTCAGAGATGCCTTAAATGCCAACAATTCTCCAACCTTCAGCATTTGCCTCCACGTGAATTATACAACATGACCTCTCTCTAGTCATTCTCCACCTGGTGCAACGACATCATAGGGAAGGTTACATCGAAGGTTTCCAATGGGGATGATTTCATCGTAGTTGCCATTGATTACTTCACCAAATGGGTCAAAACGGAGTCATATGCAGTGCTGAATGCCAAGAAAGTGGGCAAATTCATCAAGAAAAATATCATCTGTCGGTATGGGGTCCCGCACGAGCTAGTTTTAGATATCGGGTTTTATTTCGAGGCACAAGTCACAGAAGTTGTCAATTAGTATGGGATTCAGAGACACAAATCTTCTCCCTATCGACCTCAGACCAACGGTGCAGTCAAAGCTGCCAATAAGAACCTCAAAGCCATCATCAGTAAGATGACCGAAAGCTATCAGGATTGGGCTGATCGGATCCCCTACGGCCTCTGGGCTACTGAACCTGAATTTGAACATCTACTGGGGCTACCCCTTAATCTCTAGTTTACGGTATGGAAGCAATCCTACCCGTAGAGATGGAAGTACCCTCGTTGCGCATCATGCTTGAAAACGAGGTCAGCGAGGAAGACTAGTGCCAAAGCCGTCTTGACGAGCTGACGCAGCTAGATGAAAGGAGATTAAAAGCACTATACCACATACAAGGGTACCATCATCTAATAGAGCATTCATTCAATATGAGAGACAAGGACCGCCGTGTCCGAGCAGGGGACCTAGTCCTCAAAGAAATCATAGAACCCATCTGGGACCCTAGAGGGAAATTCAAGCCTAATTGGAGCGTGCCCTATATTGTCAAGAAGATATTGTCCGGCGATGCCGCCATGCTCACCGACTTAGATGGGGAAGAGATGGATCGTCCAGTCAACCTGGACTGTCTCAAGAAATTCTACCCCTAGTCCAAAATCTCGATGCGCTACGACTCTTCTTATCTCCCTTCTATTATAAAAAAAAATCTCTTCATTTTCTTCTACCCAGAACTACGTGGGCCTGATCCTTTGCAAATAACCATTTTTAAATAAAGTATAAAATTTCAAAACCCCAGAGGTACCTAGGTAGCTCATACACCTTACATGAGCACGCCCCTTTCTTTTTCAGAAAATACTATTCTTTTCTTACCTCCTAGAATGACAGTTCATTCTAACATATATTTGAACAAAAGGATTATATATGCCTTAGCAATCGGTATAGATAATTAAAACAACATAAAATTCATCGAAAGGCATAAATGGATGATCAGAAACTTGTTTATTTCACTAATAAGAAATTACAGTACAGATTACATAAGAAAAGGAACAGATAACTCCCTTCCCCCTACCCTCCTAAAAAAGCCATATAAAATCCCCACATTTATCACCCATTACACAATAAAATATCCAAGAGTCCTATCCACATCTACCAGAAGATCCTACTCCATCATCATCATCTGCATCTTGGGGTCCCCAAGTTTCCCCTGCTTGAACAGAGTGTCGCAGACACTCTATGGACCGATGGCCTCGAACCAGCTTCGAAAAAACCACAACACCTCCTTCCATTGTGTTAAAAGAGACAAGCCACTTTTGCCCAGTCTCCACTGTCAACATATTACTAACCACTCTCCTCCATAACCACTTCATATAATCCCCAGTAATATGCCAAACTCTCCCAACAGACTGAGAGGGATGGGTCGACGGACGTCGACTCTCCCACAAAGAGCCAACTGCAGGCGCAGACGCTCGATCAAATCCTCTATCGGAAAGAAATTTAGTGTCCGAGGTGGCACGACCTGTGTCCAGCCAAATTGGCTCAGAAGTCACCAAGGGAAATAAAAAGATACCTGTCTGAGACCAAACAACCACACATACGGGTATTCTCTTAGCTCCAGAACAGGCAGCAACTGTCCCCACCAAGGCACTGACCAATAAAGATTTCGAGCCCCATGATCCACAAGACAATTCTCCAAGCTCTCAATATCCAGGACAACACTGAAGAAGTGACACGAAAAGAAGTTGGGAACAGTCGACAAAGGATATTATGGAAGAGTCACCAGGCGGAGTCTTTCAGACAACCACGTGAACAGCATCACGGGGATACTCCGTAGGAAGTCAGAACGACCTTCTCGCTAGGCATCCAAATTGTTCAAGGTCTTCGCCAGCATCACCACTGCGGGATTACGACGGTATGACATCTATGAAGTAATGGCTGCAAGTTGCGGATCCACCAACAGTTCCCCAGTCACCAACAGTAATTTTGAAATCAGGCTCAGAGCAACGGCTCCAGCATAGCCAGCATCACCTGCCTCCTGCAAATGCACGGACTGTAAAACCGCCGGGAGGGAGATCATTCCTCCAATAACCAGTGATTTAATTATCGAAGGTGAAATACGAAGAAGCCCGGCCAATAAATCCCTAGGAGAACGGGAAAACTCGGGTAAAGCCGCAGTAATACTGGGATTTATCCCCAGTATGGCAGAAAATTCCTCATAGGTAGGACCAACTTCATCCAACACAAAGCGGAATACATGCTCTTCGGGGTACCAAAATTGTACCACCGCCATCAGCATGTTCCACTCAATGGGCCGATAGCTCCACAAAGAGACTCGACATATATTAAAAGCATCGTAGTCGACGTTATAAGAGCACATCGCTTCCAAGGCTTCAAGGTAATTAGAAAACTCAATGCTACTAGGGAGAGCCATCTTGCAAGACTAAGAGATTGTAATCAAGCAAGTAAGAATGTGAAGGTGTGATGGAAACACTCCACCCTTACCCTTTTTTATACTTGATAACCCTCACAAAAGACATAATCCCTGCAGAAATCAGAGGGAATCCTACCCCACTAGGTACCAAAGGCTGAAAAGGTCACTAATCAAAGCTTTGAATTGATGGGACTGGACTTGACTGTCGATATGCCGGGCAAGGGGCTTGCCGATCGGTAACCCCCCATTTTTGGAAATTTTCCTTTTTCCTTTTTTTATCAAAATCAGATAAACCCAATAAAAATAAAATTGATATTCTCAAATAGAATTTCAAAAATCCTCTTCCACCGCTATATAATTTCCCATTTTTAAAAATTTCCTTCAAAATCCCAAAAATATCTCTTTTTCGGTCTCAGCAGCAAAGTAAAAGCGCATGTGCATGCATTCACCATTAACAATGATAATAAAAAATCCCATTACATTGCTTATATATATTCTTCTGTGTTACATCAAATTTTGCAGGAAATAAAAGAAAAGCAAAAAAATAATGGGACTCATCCCGAACCCACTCTCTCTCTCTCTCTCTCTCTCACCTACCCTTCACCCCTCTCTCTAAGAGCTTCCACCCCTGCGACGTGATCTCTTTCCCCTACAGTGAGATGACGCACCACCACTACTTGAACCAAAGTCCTCCCCGAATGAAGAAGACATCACCAAACAAGAAGGAAATGGGACCACATCCCGAATATGGGCAGTCACCGAAGATATCCAGTAGGGGTGGAAATTTGGGTTAGTCGTGTCATTTTCGGGTCGCATTGATTTTCATTTGAGTATAAGTTTCGGGCAATCTTAAAACTATATAAGCTAATCGCGTCATGTTCGGGTTATTACCATAAACGGGTTATCATGTTAAAAATTGCCAGCCCTAATATCCAGTCTCTGATGTCCCTCAGCCAAGTTGTCGACAAACGAACTTCCTGCAAGTAAAAGGCAAAATCAGTATAAAAAAGGGATCAAAAAAGAAAAGGAACCAAAAAGAGAAGAAGGTATATCACAGGATGAAGAACCTCCTTTGTCAAACCCAACTCCTCTGTATCCATCGCATGAGGAAGGTGCAACATAGGCACCATCCCTTCATCAGCCCGCCGTATGTTGTATGAAGGAGTGTGCAATCGCACAAAGGGAACCTTCGAAGTCACTGTTACCGCAGACGCCGATGGACCACCGCTGCTCTGGGAAGACCCCACCGCCCGACTCGAACCCACAGGAGGGAAAGGCAAGGGATCATATATACTGGGAGCCATTAACCAGCTCGTCAAAAAGTCCATATAGTCATACGGTGCAGTCGTATCAGTGTATAACAAGTAGGACTCACCGATCATCACCGCGATCCTCGCATCCTCCGACAACAACCACTCCTGCCCCATAGATGTAGAAGGTTGTGAAGGTGGCACCACCACCTCCTCCTCAGCAATCTTCCGAACCACCCGCTCCCCCAGATACTAGGAATGGCCAAACTCATGCGCCAGCAAATGCCTCATCTGCGCATTCACACTAGTCGCCCCCATATCCTGAATGGCTGTCCCCCAAGGGTAAAAGGTCACCTGAAAATCCCCAACAGGCATAAGTCAATATAGTATCAGAATGTGCGAAAACAAAGGCTGAAGAGGAAAGAGTCTTACCCTACCACTGGTCAGGCCATTCAAGACCTGACGCACAACCTCCAGAGAAAGGGATCCCTTCGAATGCCGATTGACCTTCCGCCATCGATACAATCGACAGAAGTCCCCAACAGTCTCGTCCTTCAAGGCAATCAATTTGGTATTGCACCCAATCACCTCATAGAACCACTTCTGCCAAAGATAAGAATTCACAATAAAAAAAGAGACGCATAAGGAAAATGCGAATGAAAGGAAAATGCGCAAAATTAAAGGATACCTCGAGGAGATACGTGGCTCTAGTAAAAGTTTATCGACAGCACCTGCTGAATGCATCCAAAGAAAAATAGAGGGTTGCTAAAGTCAGGCTCCCCTAATCATGGAGAGGGATGTTCAAAAACATCCTCAAATATGGCAAGAACCACAAATAAACGACGTCACCGCTCGGCACCACCATAAAACCTCCCAGCACTAGTAAATTGAACAACCGGGCCATCTACCTCACCTGCAGACCATCCTTTAGCAAAGGAAACTAGATGGAATCCCAAAAAACTATCCACCCTACGTCACCAAGCGCCTCCCTCACTGCCTCCGGCCTCACCCTCAGAGAGCGATCCATCTCTATATGTTCCCCATCGTAATCCAGCCCCAGCAGCTGCTGCATGTCTGTGGGAGTCACGGTCATCTCCCCAAAACCTAAATGGAAGGTGTGGGTAATATCCCACCATATCTCCCCCAGAGCGTATAAGACCGTTGTCGAACGAGGCGTCTCATCCAACGTAAACTCTAACCTCCCAAGACCCGCTGATGATACCACCCAACGCACCATAGGTGGAAGATGCTCCCAGATGTCCTCAAGCCCTGTTGTCCCATGGGCACGCATGTTCTTCAAAGAGATATCAGACTGTCAAAAGAAGAAATCTTGTCAAAATTCTAGAAGAAAAGAAAAAAATCACCAAAAAGAGAAGAATGCCAAAAGTTAGGTTACTTACATAACCGCCGGGGCTCACCACCCTCGAGGAACGATGACGCAACAACTCCCGTAGCAAAGTCCTCTCATCTGCGACAGGCTCAAATGCATCAAAGGATTTCTCACTCCTCAAAGTAAGAGGCTCCCTAGCCCTCCACTCCACGTTCGCCCAATCATCAACAGTCAACCATTACCTATGTGCTACAGTGCTCACAAAGGCAGCCATTTATTAGAGATAGGAATGCTAGAAAGATTTGTAGAGGAAAATTGCAGAAAGAAAGAAAGAAAAAAGCTATGAAAAATGAGGGGAATTTGCCCTTTATATAGTATGCCAAGGGTCATGCCGATCGGCATTGACCCCCCACCCACCGATCGATACTCACCCCTTATCTTTCTGAGGCAGTCCAAAAGTTCGTGCCACTGTCGAATGGCACCCTCTACACCATGCCAATGGGCACCTCCCTGTGACACCCCACCTAATTAATCCCGGGTGATCAGTCCTAAATCAAGTTAGAACAGGTTTCTCATTTGGTCCATTCTTAGCATCACTGTCGTCTTATTTAATTACTAACCACCTAAGTGAGAAAAGTAGACTGGTGCCAATTTTTTTTATCTTTCATTATTTAACAAACACCCATGCGGAAAATAAAACTATATAACAATCACAGATAACTGAATTAATCATCCACAAGTAAAAACAATTGACCGAATAAACCAACAGTCCAAATAATAAATCCCGTAAAGACAAGAATAACTCCCAACAAGTCTAATACAAATAAATGGAAAGTGAGCAACATGCTCGAATACTAATTATGAACTTCTACATTTAAGAATGAAGAATGAGGCGTCTATAAAAACCCCGCAACATCCACATATGCTGCAGCAACGGATCTCTGGAATATAGTCAAGGCTGGCGTCCCTGTGGCTGGACACCTAAAAGGTTTTTTTTATAGCAAGGGTTAGTACCCAAAACATTTGAAAACATTTAACAAATGATTAACTTGCAGTAATAATAAATATGCATGCTCTTCATATTTTAGTTAGTGTCGCACTCTCTTGAGAACTTCCTTACCCCTCCTCTAATGTGCACCACTAACGCTTTAATTATCACCTAGTTATCTATCTCATGACTAGATAATTATTAAAGTCCCCTTGTACTCCCTCTACTCTAATTTGAGTATAAACTGATTAGGATTTTTAAGTTATTAGTAACATCAACTTAATTAATCATTTCCCTTTTTGAATCATATAACTTCTCCACTCGTTATACATATACAACAACTCATGCTTGTATTTATTTAGCCCATATATAATAATCACCTAATTATATACTTAGAAATATTACAGCATTCACACACATACTGAAATACATAAAACACTAACATCCACCCGAGTAAAAGTACTCACCGGACATAATTTCTCTAAAGTGCTAGTACACTAGGTATATTCACATACCCTAGTTATCCAAGTTAGAATCGCTCACTAACTTGGTTTAGTATACTATTGGAGGCGGTCATATTCCTTCCCGGAAAGTGAGATGCCCCTCACCCCCTGTAACGGACGCTATGACCTGGGAATCTACTCGCCCTACTCCTCAAGCTAGGGGATTCATCCACTGCGCGTAACCTCCCCCTATAGCACTAGAGTATAATAATATCTAACCACTGATATTAAGGCATACACTATATATATATATACTATCACACACCGTATATATATATATATATATATATATATATATATATATATATATATATATATATACATATATAAAAATGTTCCAGCTACACCGTGTACTAAACCCGTGACACAAGCCTATTCCATTTTTATTATAAGTTTGTTACCCAACTCGAATTATTTATTAATTTGCACATTAATAAATTCAGTTACTTTTGATGTTGCCCTCACCATTTAATTGGACTCAATCTCAAAGCCCGAATTAACCTCACCCGAGTCTAAATCCCGACTCTAAATTTCTTAGTTCATTACTAAGTAAAATAATTTACCTCGATGTCGCTCAACCAATTTTGACGTGTCACCCAAATTTCTACTCCCATCTCCTAATTAATTCACTCACATTTAATTAGGTTTAACTCATGCATTAATTTTTCTCAATAATTAATCACATAACAACTTTTATATAAATCTCTTCCTATATAAACAAAACTGGGCGAACTGCCAGTTTCTGCCGACCGTCGATCGATCGACTTCATGGTGTCGATCGATCGATCGAACAGATACTCGTCTTCTTCGCGAAGACAGACAGCCATGGACGAAAATTTTCAAGACCTAATTTCCTTCTACACTAAAACTAAATCCCTTTTAGCATTTGTACATATTAGGAAACTCATTAGGGATCTCCAGAACAGTCATCAACATTCTTAATTCGTCCATTAACTCCAATTTCTAAATTTGGGGAAAGTTTCATCATTAACCCTAAGCCCATTTATACCCCAAATCTCATCATCAAATTCGTTTCCAAATATTCAGATATCATTCTACCAGATATGCATTAACTCACAACTATCAGATTTTACAAGAATCACCACCCAATTTCGTAAATCAGAATTGTTGTTTTCAAAATCCCATGTTTATACCATTAACACCCAAAAACGAATTTCTACTTATTCACTACACATGAATATGAATTGAAAACAGATTTAATGGTATTGCAAGTTATCCACTTGCCTTAAGGTTCGTAGAGTCTGAATTGGAGCTAAATCCCAAGGTTGAAGATGACCTTTGTTGGCTCTCTTTTGATCCCCCAATGGCTTTAGCTGCTGTTAGGGTTTCCTAACCCTTAATTTGCCTTTTCTAATTAAGTTCAGCCACCCCTTATTTCTTTTTATTAAGTTAATTAACTTAATCCCGTTTTTTGACTAATGGGCCAAGCCCAAGTGACCCAAATGCCCCCGAGTGGGCCCGGCTATGTCTAAAAACGTCCCGTGACCCGTTTACTACCCCCGGGTACACTTTTCCGACTATCTCGAACCATCCGGACTCAACTGTACACTCAGAATTTGCATCCGAATTAATTTATAAAAATACTTATCCCCCACCCAATATAGTCTATACCGACTTCCGGATGTGATAAGTACATATCTCGTCATTAATACTCGAAACGACGAAATTACATTATTACTATAGGCTCAGTAAATAATTTTCCCTAAATATTAACCATTCAATTCCAGATTAATATTTATATATTATTCTATCATAATTAATTCATTAAATTACAACACACTAGTAATTTAGAATTTCTGAATTAATTAAATTTTAAATGTACCAAAAATACGGGGTGTTACATACTCCCCCCCTTATAAAGGAATTTCGTCCCCGAAATTAGATTGTACCTGTGTTGAAAAGCTCTGGATATTGTTCCCGCATATCCTCCTCTCGCTCCCAGGTAGACTCGTCAACATTGTGATGACCCCACTGAACTCTAACCAATGGAACAACCTTGGATCGTAATTTCCGCTCACTATGATCCAAAATAGCTACCGGCCTTTCCTCATACGAGATGTCTGGCTGTAAGTCGATCTCCTCGAGTGGAATGTGCCAAAAGGCTCTCTCGCTCCTTCGATATTTCTTCAGCGATGCCACATGGAATACATCGTGTATCCGCTGAAGATGTTCTGGTAACCCAAGCTTATACGCCACCGGTCCCACCCTCTCAATAATAGGGAAAGGTCCTACGTATCGCGGTGCTAACTTACCCTTCTTGCCGAACCTCATCACCCCTTTCATTGGGGATACCCGGACTAAAACTTGATCCCCAACTTCTAGCTCCACATGTCTTCTAGAAGCATCAGCATAACTCTTTTGCCTGTCCTGAGCTATCCGAATTCTTCCTCGAATCAACTCTATCTTGGAAGACGTCTCTTGAACAATTTACGGCCCCAAGAGCTTGTTGTCCCCCACTTCTAACCAACAAACGGGTGAACGACAAGGTCTCCCGTACAGTGCCTCAAACGGTGCCATGCCAATCGTGAATTGGTAAGAGTTGTTATACGCAAACTCTACCAAAGGGAGATATTTCTCCCATCCTCCCCCGAAGTCCAAAATGCACATTCTGAGCATGTCTTCCAGCATCTGGTTAACTCTCTAGGTATGTCCGTTCGTCTGTGGGTGATACGCTGTACTCAAGCGCAACTCCGTGCCCATTGCCTCCTGAAAGCTCTGCCAAAAGTGGGCGACAAAGATTTTGTCTCGGTCGGATACTATATTTATCGGCACTCCATGCAGCTTAACAATCTCTGCTATGAATAACTGTGCATAACGCATCGTCTCAAAGTCCGTGCGTACCGGTAAAAAGTGAGCCACCTTAGTCAATCGATCCACAATAACCCATATGGAGTCGTGACCCCTCTGCGATGCAGGTAACCCTGTGATGAAGTCCATGGAGATGCTCTTCCACTTCCACACGGGAATTTCTAATGGCTGTAGCATCCTTGATGGTCAACTTTCACAAGCTGACACGTGGCACATTTCGAGACAAACTCCGCTATGTCCTATTTCATCCCTGCCCACCAATACTGCCTCCTCATATCTTGGTACATTTTATCCCCACCGGGATGTACCGCAAATTTCGAACCATGGGACTCTGTCATAACAGCGTGCCTCAAATCCTCATCCTCTGGCACCATTAACCTCCCAACAAAGTGTAGGCCTCCTTCTGAGCTAATTGAGTAACCCTCTGCTCCCTCAGCTAACAACTGGCCCACCCTATCCCGGAAAATCTGATCCTCTGCCTGAGCCTTCACAACTCGCATAATGATCTCAGGTGTGATGGATAATGCTGACATGCAAGCCTTGGCTACGTCATGCTCATGCCGGAGATCTCTCCACTTCGCTTTCCATACTTCCGATATCTGCCCAGTCGGTCTTCGGCTCAATGCGTCTGCTACTACATTGTCCTTACCAGGATGATACTGGATATCAAACTGGTAGTCCTTCACGAATTCTAGCCACCGCCTTTGTCTCATATTCAGATCCTTCTGTGTGAAGAGATACTGAAGTGACTTGTGGTCCGTGAATAAAGTAAACTGCTCTCCTAGAAGATAATGCCTCCATATCCTCAAAGCAAAAACAACCGCTGCCAACTCTAGGTCGTGAGTGGGGTAATTCCTCTCGTGAGGCTTTAGCTTCCTGGAAGCATAGGCTATAGCCCTTTCCTCCTGCTGGAGTCCACTCCCAAGACCCCGTAAGGATGCGTCTGTGTAAACCCGATACTCTAGCCCTCCCTTGGCAATGCAAGCACGGGTGCAGATGTCAACTTGTCCTTTAGCTCGTCGAACGCTAATTGACAATGATTATCCCACTTGAAAGGTATCCCTTTTCGAGTCAGATTCATCAAAGGTCCTGCAATCTTAGAGAATCCTGTAATGAATCGCCCGTAGAACTATGCGCAGATGCTCTGCGTGCTCCTCCTCGGTGCGCGAGTAGATTTGGATGTCATCGATGAACACGATGACAAACTGATCTAAGTACTCTCTGAAAACCCTGTTCATGAGGTCCGTGAACACTGATGGTGCATTGGTGAGCCCGAAGGGTATCACCCTGAACTCATATGATCCATACCGCGACAAGAAAGCGGTCTTAGGAACATCCCCCTCTTGGATACGAAGTTGATGATACCCTGATCTCAAGTCGACCTTGGAGAAGTAAGACGCCCCTCTCAATTTGTCAAATAAATCATCGATCCGAGGCAACGGATATTTATTCCGTATCGTCACCTTGTTCAGCTCCCTATAATCCACGCACAAGCGGAGTGAACCATCTCGCTTCTTCATAAACAATACCGGCGCACCCCACGGCGATGTACTCCGCCGAATAAAAACCTGACCCAGTAGTTGCTGAATCTGTTCCCTCAATTCCCGCATCTCTGAAGGGGCCATTCGGTAAGGTGCCCGAGCAATCGGTCTCGTCCCCGGAGCCAAATTGATAACAAATTCGATTTCTCTGCTGGGTGGTAATCCTGGTATTTCCTGGAATACATCCTCAAAGTCCCTCACTACAGGAATAGAGTCTAAAGGGACTACCACCTCCTGTGAGGTTTCCTCCTCAATGTAATATAAGTGAGTGTGCGACCCTCCCTCAGGAAGCGACATTGCCATCAGGAACATCTCCTGTCCCGGAATGGAGAACACGATTGTCCTCTCATAACCATCCACCGTAGCCCGATAACCTGCCAACCAATCCATGCCCAAGATGACATCATACCCCTCCATATCTAACACTAAGAGGTCTGCTGCTAAAACTAAGCCTTCCAATCAAAATGTCCACTCCCCGACAAATCGAGTGAATCAAAGCCCCGCTGCCTACTGGCGAATCTACGCTCATATGGAGGCTACCCGCTGCCTCTAATAACCCAGCCCGTTTAGCAAAATTAGATTTAATGGTCCCATGTTAAAATTATGCTACATACATGACCATGAATGAAAAACATACCCTCAACTACTGGCGGCGCCTGCTGTGTCGGAGGATTGGGAACATTCCGTACATTATACACACGCCCGTAGTGTATCTACCACTGATGCTTTGGGGCGAGTGGAGTTGGTGTGACCGGTGGTATCTTCCCCTGTTGCCCCTGATGGGTACCCTGCTGACGGCTTCTGCCCCTCTGCGGGCACTCCCTCTTGAAGTGTCCTGGCTGGCGACAGACAAAACAGAGCTTCTGCACGTCTCCCTGTCGTTGGCCCTGACATGGATGGCCCTGCTGGCCTCCCCGATTGTTCCCTTGGCCCTGACGGCCTTGAGGAATGTGCTGCTGCTGTTTAGGGTCTGGCTGCCCCTGCCTGGACCCCTGTCCTCCCGGTTGGAACCCACCAGGCTTAAATCTCTTTGCCTGATTCCCTTGATGAATGAATTGTGGCTGAGTACTACTAGTGCAACCACCCGTAACCGCCTTGCCCTGCTGGCTCGATTCACCTGTTCTCTTATTCCCCTTCGTATGGGCACGATGATCCCGACAAAGTACGAGGGCTGCATTAACGACATCTGCATAAGTCATTAACGTCGAATTCCCAATCAAATACTGCCTGGTCCTCCAGGCTAAGCCATTCATGAACCTTGACCTCTTCCACTCCTCATTGCTCACCTCATTTGGTACAAAGCTTGCCAAACGGGTGAACTCTTTCTCATAATCTGCCACTGACCGGTGACCCTGTATTAATTCACTGAACTTCCTTCGCATCTCCGCCTCTACCGTTGGTGGAACGTGGTTACGGTCGAACCGCACCCCGGATTCGGGTACCGCCATGAAATCTCGCTCTTCAGTGGTGGTCACTGACTCCCACCATTGTAGGGCTGCCTCCGACAGACGAAAGGAAGCAAGCTTCTGCCTCTGTACATCGGCACACTCCAGCATGCGCAGATGGAGCTGAATATTATTCTTGCAGTCATAAGCCTCCACCACATCGATGCTCCCCTGAAACTCAGGTGGGTGACCCTTCTGAAAGGTCTCCCTAACTCGCTGCCAAGACGGTGGCCCCACTGGAGCCTGAACTGCTGGAGCCATGGGAGGCGGTGCCTGGGGCTGTGGAAAATGAGCTGCCATAGCTTGCATCGCTGTCTCGACTGCCTGGGCCACTATCACTGCCACTTGAGTAGTAGACATCAACTCAGGTGGGGGTGGTGGTGACGGTATCTGTGGCTCCTGGTGAGCCTCCCTCACCTCATCCCTAGCCTCAGCCCTCTCCGCACTCTGTCTCTTTGGCGGCATCTGAAATAGATTGAATTGTATAAGTACACAATTTATACAAAAACTAATAGCAGGAATACGATATCTCACAAGCGGAAAATATGATCAACAGTCCTAATAATTGGGCTCTATAACAACCGAACGCTACGCTAAAACGTAGAAAGCCGTACAGACCCTAAGGACACTAGAACCTGATGCTCTGATACCATCTGTTACACCCCGCCTAATTAATCCCGGGTGATCAGTCCTAAATCAAGTTAGAACAGGTTTCTCATTTGGTCCATTCTTAGCATCACTGTCGTCTTATTTAATTACTAACCACCTAAGTGAGAAAAGTAGGCTGGTGCCAATTTTTTTATCTTTCATTATTTAACAAACACCCATGCGGAAAATAAAACTATATAACAATCACAGATAACTGAATTAATCATCCACAAGTAAAAATAATTGACCGAATAAACCAACGGTCCAAATAATAAATCCCGTAAAGACAAGAATAACTCCCAACAAGTCTAATACAAATAAATGGAAAGTGAGCAACATGCTCGAATACTAATTATGAACTTCTACATTTAAGAATGAAGAATGAGGCGTCTATCAAAACCCCGCAACATCCACATATGCTGCAGCAACGGATCTCTAGAATATAGTCAAGGCTGGCGTCCCTGTGGCTGGACACCTAAAAGGTTTTTAAAAAGTTTTTTTATAGCAAGGGTTAGTACCCAAAACATTTGAAAACATTTAACAAATGATTAACTTGCAGTAATAATAAATATGCATGCTCTTCATATTTTAGTTAGTGTCGCACTCTCTTGAGAACTTCCTTACCCCTCCTCTAATGTGCACCACTAACGCTTTAATTATCACCTAGTTATCTATCTCATGACTAGATAATTATTAAAGTCCCCTTGTACTCCCCCTACTCTAATTTGAGTATAAAATGATTAGGATTTTTAAGTTATTAGTAACATCAACTTAATTAATCATTTCCCTTTTTGAATCATATAACTTCTCCACTCGTTATACATATACAACAACTCATGCTTGTATTTATTTAGCCCGTATATAATAATCACCTAATTATATACTTAGAAATATTACAACATTCACACACATACTGAAATACATAAAACACTAACATCCACCCGAGTAAAAGTACTCACCGGACATAATTTCTCTAAAGTGCTAGTACACTAGGTATATTCACATACCCTAGTTATCCAAGTTAGAATCGCTCACTAACTTGGTTTAGTATACGATTGGAGGCGGTCATATTCCTTCCCGAAAAGTGAGATGCCCCTCACCCCCTGTAACGGACGCTATGACCTGGGAATCTACTCGCCCTACTCCTCAAGCTAGGGGATTCATCCACTGCGCGTAACCTACCCCTATAGCACTAGAGTATAATAATATCTAACCACTGATATTAAGGCATACACTATATATATATACTATCACACACCGTATATATATATATATACATATATAAAAATGTTCCAGCTACACCGTGTACTAAACCCGTGACACAAGCCTATTCCATTTTTATTATGAGTTTGTTACCCAACTCGAATTATTTATTAATTTGCACATTAATAAATTCAGTTACTTTTGATGTTGCCCTCACCATTTAATTGGACTCAATCTCAAAGCCCGAATTAACCTCACCCGAGTCTAAATCCCGACTCTAAATTTCTTAGTTCATTACTAAGTAAAATAATTTACCTCGATGTCGCTCAACCAATTTTGACGTGTCACCCAAATTTCTACTCCCATCTCCTAATTAATTCACTCACATTTAATTAGGTTTAACTCATGCATTAATTTTTCTCAATAATTAATCACATAACAACTTTTATATAAATCTCTTCCTATATAAACAAAACTGGGCGAACTGCCAGTTTCTGCCGACCGTCGATCGATCGACTTCATGGCGTCGATCGATCGATCGAACAGATACTCGTCTTCTTCGCGAAGACAGACAGCCATGGACGAAAATTTTCAAGACCTAATTTCCTTCTACACTAAAACTAAATCCCTTTTAGCATTTGTACATATTAGGAAACTCATTAGGGATCTCCAGAACAGTCATCAACATTCTTAATTCGTCCATTAACTCCAATTTCTAAATTTGGGGAAAGTTTCATCATTAACCCTAAGCCCATTTATACCCCAAATCTCATCATCAAATTCGTTTCGAAATATTCAGATATCATTCTACCAGATATGCATTAACTCACAACTATCAGATTTTACAAGAATCACCACCCAATTTCGTAAATCAGAATTGTTGTTTTCAAAATCCCATGTTTATACCATTAACACCCAAAAACGAATTTCTACTTATTCACTACACATGAATATGAATTGAAAACAGATTTAATGGTATTGCAAGTTATCCACTTGCATTAAGGTTCGTAGAGTCTGAATTGGAGCTAAATCCCAAGGTTGAAGATGGCCTTTGTTGGCTCTCTTTTGATCCCCCAATTGGCTTTGGCTGCTGTTAGGGTTTCCTAACCCTTAATTTGCTTTTTCTAATTAAGTTCAGCCACCCCTTATTTCTTTTTATTAAGTTAATTAACTTAATCCCGTTTTTTGACTAATGGGCCAAGCCCAAGTGACCCAAATGCCCCCGAGTGGGCCCGGCTATGTCTAAAAACGTCCCGTGACCCGTTTACTACCCCGGGTACACTTTTCCGACTATCTCGACCCATCCGGACTCAACTGTACACTCAGAATTTGCATCCGAATTAATTTATAAAAATACTTATCCCCCACCCAATATAGTCTATACCGACTTCCGGATGTGATAAGTACATATCTCGTCATTAATACTCGAAACGACGAAATTACATTATTACTATACGCTCAGTAAATAATTTTCCCTAAATATTAACCATTCAATTCCAGATTAATATTTATATATTATTCTATCATAATTAATTCATTAAATTACAACACACTAGTAATTTAGAATTTCTGAATTAATTAAATTTTAAATGTACCAAAAATACGGGGTGTTACATACTCCCCCCCTTATAAAGGAATTTCGTCCCCGAAATTAGATTGTACTTGCGTTGAAAAGCTCTGGATATTGTTCCCGCATATCCTCCTCTCGCTCCCAGGTAGACTCGTCAACATTGTGATGACCCCACTGTACTCTAACCAATGGAACAACCTTGGATCGTAATTTCCGCTCACTATGATCCAAAATAGCTACCGGCCTTTCCCCATACGAGATGTCTCGCTGTAAGTCGATCTCCTCGAGTGGAATGTGCCAAAAGGCTCTCTCGCTCCTTCGATATTTCTTCAGCGATGCCACATGGAATACATCGTGTATCCGCTGAAGATGTTCTGGTAACCCAAGCTTATACGCCACCGGTCCCACCCTCTCAATAATAGGTAAAGGTCCTACGTATCGCGGTGCTAACTTACCCTTCTTGCCGAACCTCATCACCCCTTTCATTGGGGATACCCGGACTAAAACTTGATCCCCAACTTCTAGCTCCACATGTCTTCTAGAAGCATCAGCATAACTCTTTTGCCTGTCCTGAGCTATCCTAATTCTTCCTCGAATCAACTCTATCTTGGAAGATGTCTCTTGAACAATTTCCGGCCCCAAGATCTTGTTGTCCCCCACTTCTAACCAACAAACGGGTGAACGACAAGGTCTCCCGTACAGTGCCTCAAACGGTGCCATGCCAATCGTGAATTGGTAAGAGTTGTTATACGCAAACTCTACCAAAGGGAGATATTTCTCCCATCCTCCCCCGAAGTCCAAAATGCACATTCTGAGCATGTCTTCCAGCATCTGGTTAACTTTCTCGGTCTGTCCATCCATCTGTGGGTGATACGCTGTACTCAAGCGCAACTCCGTGCCCATTGCCTCCTGAAAGCTCTGCCAAAAGTGGGCGACAAAGATTTTGTCTCGGTCGGATACTATATTTATCGGCACTCCATGCAGCTTAACAATCTCTGCTATGAATAACTGTGCATAACGCATCGTCTCAAAGTCCGTGCGTACCGGTAAAAAGTGAGCCACCTTAGTCAACCGATCCACAATAACCCATATGGAGTCGTGACCCCTCTGCGATGCAGGTAACCCTGTGATGAAGTCCATGGAGATGCTCTTCCACTTCCACACAGGAATTTCTAATGGCTGTAGCATCCTTGATGGTCTCTGGTGGTCAACTTTCACAAGCTGACACGTGGCACATTTCGAGACAAACTCCGCTATGTCCTGTTTCATCCCTGCCCACCAATACTGCCTCCTCATATCTTGGTACATTTTATCCCCACCGGGATGTACCGCAAATTTCGAACCATGGGACTCTGTCATAACAGCGTGCCTCAAATCCTCATCCTCTGGCACCATTAACCTCCGAACAAAGCGTAGGCCTCCTTCTGAGCTAATTGAGTAACCCTCTGCTCCCTCAGCTAACAACTGGTCCACCCTATCCCGGAAAATCTGATCCTCTGCCTGAGCCTTCACAACTCGCATAATGAACTCAGGTGTGATGGATAATGCTGACATGCAAGCCTTGGCTACGTTATGCTCATGTCGGAGCTCTCTCCACTTCGCTTTCCATACTTCCGATATCTCCCCAGTCGGTCTTCGGCTCAATGCGTCTGCTACTACATTGTCCTTACGAGGATGATACTGGATATCAAACTGGTAGTCCTTCACGAATTCAAGCCACCGCCTTTGTCTCATATTCAGATCCTTCTGTGTGAAGAGATACTGAAGTGACTGTGGTCCGTGAATAGAGTAAACTGCTCTCCTAGAAGATAATGCCTCCATATCCTCAAAGCAAAAACGACCGCTGCCAAATCTAGGTCGTGAGTGGGGTAATTCCTCTCGTGAGGCTTTAGCTTCCTGGAAGCATAGGCTATAGCCCTTTCCTCCTGATAGAGTCCACTCCCAAGACCCCGTAAGGATGCGTCTGTGTAAACCCGATACTCTAGCCCTCCCTTGGCAATGCAAGCACGGGTGTAGATGTCAACTTGTCCTTTAGCTCGTCGAACGCTAATTGACAATGATTATCCCACTTGAAAGGTACCCCTTTTCGAGTCAGATTCATCAAAGGTCCTGCAATCTTAGAGAATCCTGTAATGAATCGCCCGTAGAACCATGCGCAGATGCTCTGCGTGCTCCTCCTCGGTGCGTGAGTAGATTTGGATGTCATCGATGAACACGATGACAAACTGATCTAAGTACTCTCTGAAAACCCTATTCATGAGGTCCATGAACACTGTTGGTGCATTGGTGAGCCCGAAGGGCATCACCCTGAACTCATATGATCCATACCGCGATAAGAAAGTGGTCTTAGGAACATCCCCCTCTTGGATACGCAGTTGATGATACCCTGACCTCAAGTCGACCTTGGAGAAGTAAGACGCCCCTCTCAATTGGTCAAATAAATCATCGATCCGAGGCAACGGATATTTATTCCGTATCGTCACCTTGTTCAGCTCCCTATAATCCACGCACAAGCGGAGTGAACCATCTCGCTTCTTCACAAACAATACCGGCGCACCCCAAGGCGATGTACTCCGCCGAATAAAACCCTGACCCAGTAGTTGCTGAATCTGTTCCCTCAATTCCCGCATCTCTGAAGGGGCCATTCGGTAAGGTGCCCGAGCAATCAGTCTCGTCCCCGGAACCAAATCGATAACAAATTCGATTTCTCTGCTGGGTGGTAATCCTGGTATTTCCTGGAATACATCCTCAAAGTCCCTCACTACAGGAATAGAGTCTAAAGGGACTACCACCTCCTGTGAGGTTTCCTCCTCAATGTAATATAAGTGAGTGTGCGACCCTCCCTCAGGAAGCGGCATTGCCATCAGGAACATCTCCTGTCCCGGAATGGAGAACACGATTGTCCTCTCATAACCATCCACCGTAGCCCGATAACCTGCCAACCAATCCATGCCCAAGATGACATCATACCCCTCCATATTTAACACTAAGAGGTCTGCTGCTAAAACTAAGCCTTCCAATCAAAATGTCCACTCCCCGACAAATCGAGTGAATCAAAGCCCCGCTGCCTACTGGCGACTCTACGCTCATACGGAGGCTACCCGCTGCCTCTAATAACCCAGCCCGTTTAGCAAAATTAGATTTAATGGTCCCATGTTAAAATTATGCTACATACATGACCATGAATGAAAAACATACCCTCAACTGCTGGCGGCGCCTGCTGTGCCGGAGGATTGGGAACATTCCGGACATTATACACACGCCCGTAGTGTATCTGCCACTGATGCTTTGGGGCGAGTGGAGTTGGTGCGACCGGTGGTATCTTCCCCTGTTGCCCCTGATGGGTACCCTGCTGACGGCTTCTGCCCCCTCTTGAAGTGTCCTGGCTGGCGACAGACAAAACAGAGCTTCTGCACGTCTCCCTGTCGTTGGCCCTGACATGGATGGCCCTGCTGGCCTCCCCGATTATTCCCTTGGCCCTGACGGCCTTGAGGAACGTGCTGCTGCTGTTTAGGGTCTGGCTGCCCCTGCCTGGACCCCTGTCCTCCCGGTTGGAACCCACCAGGCTTAAATCTCTTTGCCTGATTCCCTTGATGAATGAATTGTGGCTAAGTACTACTAGTGCAACCACCCGTAACCGCCTTGCCCTGCTGGCTCGATTCACCTGCTCTCTTATTCCCCTTCGTATGGGCACGATGATCCCAACAAAGTACGAGGGCTGCATTAACGACATCTGCATAAGTCATTAACGTCGAATTCCCAATCAAATACTGCCTGATCCTCCAGGCTAAGCCATTCATGAACCTTGACCTCTTCCACTCCTCATTGCTCACCTCATTTGGTACAAATCTTGCCAAACGGGTGAACTCTTTCTCATAATCTGCCACTGACCGGTCACCCTGTATTAACTCACTGAACTTCCTTCGCATCTCCGCCTCTACCGTTGGTGGAACGTGGTTACGGTCGAACCGCACCCCGAATTCGGGTACCGCCATGAAATCTCGCTCTTCAGTGGTGGTCACTGACTCCCACCATTGTAGGGCTGCCTCCGACAGACGAAAGGAAGCAAGCTTCTGCCTCTGTACATCGGCACACTCCAGCATGCGCAGATGGCGCTGAATATTCTTCTTGCAGTCACAAGCCTCCACCACATCGATGCTCCCCTGAAACTCAGGTGGGTGACCCTTCTGAAAGGTCTCCCTAACTCGCTGCCAAGACGGTGGCCCCACTGGAGCCTGAACTGCTGGAACCATGGGAGGCGGTGCCTGGGGCTGTGGAAAATGAGCTGCCATAGCTTGCATCGCTGTCTCGACTGCCTGGGCCACTATCACTGTCACTTGAGTAGTAGACATCAACTCGGGTGGGGGTGGTGGTGGCGGTATCTGTGGCTCCTGGTGAGCCTCCCTCACCTCATCCCTAGCCTCAGCCCTCTCCGCACTCTGTCTCTTTGGCGGCATCTGAAATAGATTGAATTGTATAAGTACACAATTTATACAAAAACTAATAGCAGGAATACGATATCTCACAAGCGGAAAATATGATCAACAGTCCTAATAATTGGGCTCTATAACAACCGAACGCTACGCTGAAACGTAGAAAGCCGTACAGATCCTAAGGACACTAGAACCTGATGCTCTGATACCATCTGTTACACCCCCCCTAATTAATCCCGGGTGATCAGTCCTAAATCAAGTTAGAACAGGTTTCTCATTTGGTCCATTCTTAGCATCACTGTCGTCTTATTTAATTACTAACCACCTAAGTGAGAAAAGTAGACTGGTGCCAATTTTTTTATCTTTCATTATTTAACAAACACCCATGCGGAAAATAAAACTATATAACAATCACAGATAACTGAATTAATCATCCACAAGTAAAAACAATTGACCGAATAAACCAACGGTCCAAATAATAAATCCCGTAAAGACAAGAATAACTCCCAACAAGTCTAATACAAATAAATGGAAAGTGAGCAACATGCTCGAATACTAATTATGAACTTCTACATTTAAGAATGAAGAATGAGGCGTCTATCAAAACCCCGCAACATCCACATATGCTGCAGCAACGGATCTCTAGAATATAGTCAAGGCTTGCGTCCCTGTGGCTGGACACCTAAAAGGTTTTTAAAAAGTTTTTTTATAGCAAGGGTTAGTACCCAAAACATTTGAAAACATTTAACAAATGATTAACTTGCAGTAATAATAAATATGCATGCTCTTCATATTTTAGTTAGTGTCGCACTCTCTTGAGAACTTCCTTACCCCTCCTCTAATGTGCACCACTAACGCTTTAATTATCACCTAGTTATCTATCTCATGACTAGATAATTATTAAAGTCCCCTTGTACTCCCCCTACTCTAATTTGAGTATAAAGTGATTAGGATTTTTAAGTTATTAGTAACATCAAATTAATTAATCATTTCCCTTTTTGAATCATATAACTTCTCCACTCGTTATACATATACAACAACTCATGCTTGTATTTATTTAGCCCGTATATAATAATCACCTAATTATATACTTAGAAATATTACAGCATTCACACACATACTGAAATACATAAAACACTAACATCCACCCGAGTAAAAGTACTCACCGGACATAATTTCTCTAAAGTGCTAGTACACTAGGTATATTCACATACCCTAGTTATCCAAGTTAGAATCGCTCACTAACTTGGTTTAGTATACGATTGGAGGCGGTCATATTCCTTCCCGAAAAGTGAGATGCCCCTCACCCCCTGTAACGGACGCTATGACCTGGGAATCTACTCGCCCTACTCCTCAAACTAGGGGATTCATCCACTGCGCGTAACCTCCCCCTATAGCACTAGAGTATAATAATATCTAACCACTGATATTAAGGCATACACTATATATATATACTATCACACACCGTATATATATATATATACATATATAAAAATGTTCCAGCTACACCGTGTACTAAACCCGTGACACAAGCCTATTCCATTTTTATTATGAGTTTGTTACCCAACTCGAATTATTTATTAATTTGCACATTAATAAATTCAGTTACTTTTGATGTTGCCCTCACCATTTAATTGGACTCAATCTCAAAGCCCGAATTAACCTCACCCGAGTCTAAATCCCGACTCTAAATTTCTTAGTTCATTACTAAGTAAAATAATTTACCTCGATGTCGCTCAACCAATTTTGACGTGTCACCCAAATTTCTACTCCCATCTCCTAATTAATTCACTCACATTTAATTAGGTTTAACTCATGCATTAATTTTTCTCAATAATTAATCACATAACAACTTTTATATAAATCTCTTCCTATATAAACAAAACTGGGCGAACTACCAGTTTCTGCCGACCGTCGATCGATCGACTTCATGGTGTCGATCGATCGATCGAACAGATACTCGTCTTCTTTGCGAAGACAGACAACCATGGACGAAAATTTTCAAGACCTAATTTCCTTCTACACTAAAACTAAATCCCTTTTAGCATTTGTAAATATTAGGAAACTCATTAGGGATCTCCAGAACAGTCATCAACATTTTTAAATCGTCCATTAACTCCAATTTCTAAATTTGGGGAAAGTTTCATCATTAACCCTAAGCCCATTTATACCCCAAATCTCATCATCAAATTCGTTTCCAAATATTCAGATATCATTCTACCAGATATGCATTAACTCACAACTATCAGATTTTACAAGAATCACCACCCAATTTCGTAAATCAGAATTGTTGTTTTCAAAATCCCATGTTTATACCATTAACACCCAAAAACGAATTTCTACTTATTCACTACACATGAATATGAATTGAAAACAGATTTAATGGTATTGCAAGTTATCCACTTGCCTTAAGGTTCGTAGAGTCTGAATTGGAGCTAAATCCCAAGGTTGAAGATGACCTTTGTTGGTTCTCTTTTGATCCCCCAATTGGCTTTGGCTGCTGTTAGGGTTTCCTAACCCTTAATTTTCTTTTTCTAATTAAGTTCAGCCACCCCTTATTTCTTTTTATTAAGTTAATTAACTTAATCCCGTTTTTTGACTAATGGGCCAAGCCCAAGTGACCCAAATGCCCCCGAGTGGGCCCGGCTATGTCTAAAAACGTCCCGTGACCCGTTTACTACCCCCGGGTACACTTTTCCGACTATCTCGACCCATCCGGACTCAACTGTACACTCAGAATTTGAATCCGAATTAATTTATAAAAATACTTATCCCCCACCCAATATAGTCTATACCGACTTCCGGATGTGATAAGTACATATCTCGTCATTAATACTCGAAACGACGAAATTACATTATTACTATACGCTCAGTAAATAATTTTCCCTAAATATTAACCATTCAATTCCAGATTAATATTTATATATTATTCTATCATAATTAATTCATTAAATTACAACACACTAGTAATTTAGAATTTCTGAATTAATTAAATTTTAAATGTACCAAAAATACGGGGTGTTACATACTCCCTCCCTTATAAAGGAATTTCGTCCCCGAAATTAGATTGTACCTGCGTTGAAAAGCTCTGGATATTGTTCCCGCATATCCTCCTCTCGCTCCCAGGTAGACTCGTTAACATTGTGATGACCCCACTGTACTCTAACCAATGGAACAACCTTGGATCGTAATTTCCGCTCACTATGATCCAAAATAGCTACCGGCCTTTCCTCATACGAGATGTCTGGCTGTAAGTCGATCTCCTTGAGTGGAATGTGCCAAAAGGCTCTCTCGCTCCTTCGATATTTCTTCAGCGATGCCACATGGAATACATCGTGTATCCGCTGAAGATGTTCTGGTAACCCAAGCTTATACGCCACCGGTCCCACCCTCTCAATAATAGGGAAAGGTCCTACGTATCGCGGTGCTAACTTACCCTTCTTGCCGAACCTCATCACCCCTTTCATTGGGGATACCCGGACTAAAACTTGGTCCCCAACTTCTAGCTCCACATGTCTTCTAGAAGCATCAGCATAACTCTTTTGCCTGTCCTGAGCTATCCGAATTCTTCCTCGAATCAACTCTATCTTGGAAGATGTCTCTTGAACAATTTTCGGCCCCAAGAGTTTGTTGTCCCCCACTTCTAACCAACAAACGGGTGAACGACAAGGTCTCCCGTACAGTGCCTCAAACGGTGCCATGCCAATCGTGAATTGGTAAGAGTTGTTATACGCAAACTCTACCAAAGGGAGATATTTCTCCCATCCTCCCCCGAAGTCCAAAATGCACATTCTGAGCATGTCTTCCAGCATCTGGTTAACTTTCTCGGTCTGTCCATCCGTCTGTGGGTTATACGCTGTACTCAAGCGCAACTCCGTGCCCATTGCCTCCTGAAAGCTCTGCCAAAAGTGGGCGACAAAGATTTTGTCTCGGTCGGATACTATATTTATCGGCACTCCATGCAGCTTAACAATCTCTGCTATGAATAACTGTGCATAACGCATCGTCTCAAAGTCCGTGCGTACCGGTAAAAAGTGAGCCACCTTAGTCAACCGATCCACAATAACCCATATGGAGTCCTGACCCCTCTGCGATGCAGGTAACCCTGTGATGAAGTCCATGGAGATGCTCTTCCACTTCCACACGGGAATTTCTAATGGCTGTAGCATCCTTGATGGTCTCTGGTGGTCAACTTTCACAAGCTGACACGTGGCACATTTCGAGACAAACTCCGCTATGTCCTGTTTCATCCCTGCCCACCAATACTGCCTCCTCAAATCTTGGTACATTTTATCCCCACCGGGATGTACCTCAAATTTCGAACCATGGGACTCTGTCATAACAGCGTGCCTCAAATCCTCATCCTCTGGCACCATTAACCTCCCAACAAAGCATAGGCCTCCTTCTGAGCTAATTGAGTAACCCTCTGCTCCCTCAGCTAACAACTGGTCCACCCTATCCCGGAAAATCTGATGCTCTGCCTGAGCCTTCACAACTCGCATAATGATCTCAGGTGTGATGGATAATGCTGACATGCAAGCCTTGGCTACGTCATGCTCATGTCGGAGCTCTCTCCACTTTGCTTTCCATACTTCCGATATCTCCCCAGTCGGTCTTCGGCTCAATGCGTCTGCTACTACATTGTCCTTACCAGGATGATACTGGATATCAAACTGGTAGTCCTTCACGAATTCTAGCCACCGCCTTTGTCTCATATTCGGATCCTTCTGTGTGAAGAGATACTGAAGTGACTTGTGGTCCGTGAATAGAGTAAACTGCTCTCCTAGAAGATAATGCCTCCATATCCTTAAAGCAAAAACGACCGCTGCCAACTCTAGGTCGCGAGTGGGGTAATTCCTCTCGTGAGGCTTTAGCTTCCTGGAAGCATAGGCTATAGCCCTTTCCTCCTGCTGGAGTCCACTCCCAAGACCCCGTAAGGATGCGTCTGTGTAAACCCGATACTCTAGCCCTCCCTTGGCAATGCAAGCACGGGTGCCGATGTCAACTTGTCCTTTAGCTCGTCGAATGCTAATTGACAATGATTATCCCACTTGAAAGGTACCCCTTTTCGAGTCAGATTCATCAAAGGTCCTGCAATCTTAGAGAATCCTGTAATGAATCGCCCGTAGAACTATGCGCAGATGCTCTGCGTGCTCCTCCTCGGTGCGCGAGTAGATTTGGATGTCATCGATGAACACGATGACAAACTGATCTAAGTACTCTCTGAAAACCCTGTTCATGAGGTCCATGAACACTGATGGTGCATTGGTGAGCCCGAAGGGTATCACCCCGAACTCATATGATCCATACCGCGACAAGAAAGCGGTCTTAGGAACATCCCCCTCTTGGATACGAAGTTGATGATACCCTGATCTCAAGTAGACCTTGGAGAAGTAAGACGCCCCTCTCAATTTGTCAAATAAATCATCGATCCGAGGCAACGGCTATTTATTCCGTATCGTCACCTTGTTCAGCTCCCTATAATCCACGCACAAGCGGAGTGAACCATCTCGCTTCTTCACAAACAATACCGGCGCACCCCACGGCGATGTACTCCGCCGAATAAAACCCTGACCCAGTAGTTGCTGAATCTGTTCCCTCAATTCCCGCATCTCTGAAGGGGCCATTCGGTAAGGTGCCCGAGCAATCGGTCTCGTCCCCAGAGCCAAATCGATAACAAATTCGATTTCTCTGTTGGGTGGTAATCCTGGTATTTCCTGGAATACATCCTCAAAGTCCCTCACTACAGGAATAGAGTCTAAAGGGACTACCACCTCCTGTGAGGTTTCCTCCTCAATGTAATATAAGTGAGTGTGCGACCCTCCCTCAGGAAGCAGCATTGCCATCAGGAACATCTCCTGTCCCGGAATGGGGAACACGATTGTCCTCTCATAACCATCCACCGTAGCCCGATAACCTGCCAACCAATCCATGCCCAAGATGACATCATACCCCTCCATATCTAACACTAAGAGGTCTACTGCTAAAACTAAGCCTTCCAATCAAAATGTCCACTCCCCGACAAATCGAGTGAATCAAAGCCCCACTGCCTACTGGCGACTCTACGCTCATACGGAGGCTACCCGCTGCCTCTAATAACCCATACCGTTTAGCAAAATTAGATTTAATGGTCCCATGTTAAAATTATGCTACATACATGACCATGAATGAAAAACATACCCTCAACTACTGGCGGCGCCTGCTGTGCCGGAGGATTGGGAACATTTCGGACAATATACACACGCCCGTAGTGTATCTACCACTGATGCTTTGGGGCGAGTGGAGTTGGTGTGACCGGTGGTATCTTCCCCTGTTGCCCCTGATGGGTACCCTGCTGACGGCTTCTGCCCCTCTGCGGGCACTCCCTCTTGAAGTGTCCTGGCTGGCGACAGACAAAACAGAGCTTCTGCACGTCTCCCTGTCGTTGGCCCTGACATGGATGGCCCTGCTGGCCTCCCCGATTGTTCCCTTGGCCCTGACTGCCTTGAGGAACGTGCTGCTGCTGTTTAGGGTCTGGCTGCCCCTGCCTGGACCCCTGTCCTCCCGGTTGGAACCCACCAGGCTTAAATCTCTTTGCCTGATTCCCTTGCTGAATGAATTGTGGCTGAGTACTACTAGTGCAACCACCCGTAACTGCCTTGCCCTGCTGGCTCGATTCACCTGCTCTCTTATTCCCCTTCGTATGGGCACGATGATCCCGACAAAGTACGAGGGCTGCATTAACGACATCTGCATAAGTCATTAACGTCGAATTCCCAATCAAATGCTGCCTGATCCTCCAGGCTAAGCCATTCATGAACCTTGACCTCTTCCACTCCTCATTGCTCACCTCATTTGGTACAAAGCTTGCCAAACGGGTGAACTTTTTCTCATAATCTTCCACTGACCGGTCACCCTGTATTAACTCACTGAACTTCCTTCGCATCTCCGCCTCTACCGTTGGTGGAACGTGGTTACGGTCGAACCGCACTTCGGATTCGGGTACCGCCATGAAATCTCGCTCTTCAGTGGTGGTCACTGACTCCCACCATTGTAGGGCTGCCTCCGACAGACGAAAGGAAGCAAGCTTCTGCCTCTGTACATCGGCACACTCCAGCATGCGCAGATGGCGCTGAATATTCTTCTTGCAGTCACAAGCCTCCACCACATCGATGCTCCCCTGAAACTCAGGTGGGTGACCCTTCTGAAAGGTCTCCCTAACTCGCTGCCAAGACGGTGGCCCCACTGGAGCCTGAACTGCTGGAGCCATGGGAGGCGGTGCCTGGGGCTGTGGAAAATGAGCTGCCATAGCTTGCATCGCTGTCTCGACTGCCTGGGCCACTATCACTGCCACTTGAGTAGTAGACATCAACTCGGGTGGGGGTGGTGGTGGCGGTATCTGTGGCTCCTGGTGAGCCTCCCTCACCTCATCCCTAGCCTCAGCCCTCTCCGCACTCTGTCTCTTTGGAGGCATCTGAAATAGATTGAATTGTATAAGTACACAATTTATACAAAAACTAATAGCAGGAATACGATATCTCACAAGCGGAAAATATGATCAACAGTCCTAATAATTGGGCTCTATAACAACCGAACGCTACGCTGAAACGTAGAAAGCCGTACAGATCCTAAGGACACTAGAACCTGATGCTCTGATACCATCTGTTACACCCCGCCTAATTAATCTCGGGTGATCAGTACTAAATCAAGTTAGAACAGGTTTCTCATTTGGTCCATTCTTAGCATCACTGTCGTCTTATTTAATTACTAACCACCTAAGTGAGAAAAGTAGACTGGTGCCAATTTTTTTATCTTTCATTATTTAACAAACACCCATACGGAAAATAAAACTATATAACAATCACAGATAACTGAATTAATCATCCACAAGTAAAAACAATTGACCGAATAAACCAACGGTCCAAATAATAAATCCCGTAAAGACAAGAATAACTCCCAACAAGTCTAATACAAATAAATGGAAAGTGAGCAACATGTTCGAATACTAATTATGAACTTCTACATTTAAGAATGAAAAATGAGGCGTCTATCAAAACCCCGCAACATCCACATATGCTGCAGCAACGGATCTCTGGAATATAGTCAAGGCTGGCGTCCCTGTGGCTGGACACCTAAAAGGTTTTTAAAAAGTTTTTTTTATAGCAAGGGTTAGTACCCAAAACATTTGAAAACATTTAACAAATGATTAACCTGCAGTAATAATAAATATGCATGCTCTTCATATTTTAGTTAGTGTCGCACTCTCTTGAGAACTTCCTTACCCCTCCTCTAATGTGCACCACTAACGCTTTAATTATCACCTAGTTATCTATCTCATGACTAGATAATTATTAAAGTCCCCTTGTACTCCCCCTACTCTAATTTGAGTATAAAGTGATTAGGATTTTTAAGTTATTAGTAACATCAACTTAATTAATCATTTCCCTTTTTGAATCATATAACTTCTCCACTCGTTATACATATACAACAACTCATGCTTGTATTTATTTAGCCCGTATATAATAATCACCTAATTATATACTTAGAAATATTACAGCATTCACACACATACTGAAATACATAAAACACTAACATCCACCCGAGTAAAAGTACTCACCGGACATAATTTCTCTAAAGTGCTAGTACACTAGGTATATTCACATACCCAAGTTATCCAAGTTAGAATCGCTCACTAACTTGGTTTAGTATACGATTGGAGGCGGTCATATTCCTTTCCGAAAAGTGAGATGCCCCTCACCCCCTGTAACGGACGCTATGACCTGGGAATCTACTCGCCCTACTCCTCAAGCTAGGGGATTCATCCACTGCGCGTAACCTCCCCCTATAGCACTAGAGTATAATAATATCTAACCACTGATATTAAGGCATACACTATATATATATACTATCACACACCGTATATATATATATATATACATATATAAAAATGTTCCAGCTACACCGTGTACTAAACCCGTGACACAAGCCTATTCCATTTTTATTATGAGTTTGTTACCCAACTCGAATTATTTATTAATTTGCACATTAATAAATTCAGTTACTTTTGATGTTTCCCTCACCATTTAATTGGACTCAATCTCAAAGCCCGAATTAACCTCACCCGAGTCTAAATCCCGACTCTAAATTTCTTAGTTCATTACTAAGTAAAATAATTTACCTCGATGTCGCTCAACCAATTTTGACGTGTCACCCAAATTTCTACTCCCATCTCCTAATTAATTCACTCACATTTAATTAGGTTTAACTCATGCATTAATTTTTCTCAATAATTAATCACATAACAACTTTTATATAAATCTCTTCCTATATAAACAAAACTGGGCGAACTGCCAGTTTCTGCCGACCGTCGATCGATCGACTTCATGGCGTCGATCGATCGATCGAACAGATACTCGTCTTCTTCGCGAAGACAGACAGCCATGGACGAAAAGTTTCAAGACCTAATTTCCTTCTACACTACAACTAAATCCCTTTTAGCATTTGTACATATTAGGAAACTCATTAGGGATCTCCAGAACAGTCATCAACATTCTTAATTCGTCCATTAACTCCAATTTCTAAATTTGGGGAAAGTTTCATCATTAACCCTAAGCCCATTTATACCCCAAATCTCATCATCAAATTCGTTTCCAAATATTTAGATATCATTCTACCAGATATGCATTAACTCACAACTATCAGATTTTACAAGAATCACCACCCAATTTCGTAAATCAGAATTGTTGTTTTCAAAATCCCATGTTTATACCATTAACACCCAAAAATGAATTTCTACTTATTCACTACACATGAATATGAATTGAAAACAGATTTAATGGTATTGCAAGTTATCCACTTGCCTTAAGGTTCGTAGAGTCTGAACTGGAGCTAAATCCCAAGGTTGAAGATGACCTTTGTTGGCTCTCTTTTGATCCCCCAATTGGCTTCGGCTGCTGTTAGGGTTTCCTAACCCTTAATTTGCTTTTTCTAATTAAGTTCAGCCACCCCTTATTTCTTTTTATTAAGTTAATTAACTTAATCCCGTTTTTTGACTAATGGGCCAAGCCCAAGTGACCCAAATGCCCCCGAGTGGGCCCGGCTATGTCTAAAAACGTCCCGTGACCCGTTTACTACCCCCGGGTACACTTTTCCGACTATCTCGGCCCATCCGGACTCAACTGTACACTCAGAATTTGCATCCGAATTAATTTATAAAAATACTTATCCCCCACCCAATATAGTCTATACCGACTTCCGGATGTGATAAGTACATATCTCGTCATTAATACTCGAAACGACGAAATTACATTATTACTATATGCTCAGTAATTAATTTTCCCTAAATATTAACCATTCAATCCCAGATTAATATTTATATATTATTCTATCATAATTAATTCATTAAATTACAACACACTAGTAATTTAGAATTTTCGAATTAATTAAATTTTAAATGTACCAAAAATACGGGGTGTTACACTCCCTTAAAATTTTGTACAAAAATTCCCAAAAAATACCAGACAACCCTGAAAACTTCTCAAAAAATTCCTAAAAATCCCAGGAAGGATTTAGAACATTTTCACCAAGAAAATTTCACACTCCCTCAAGCGGAACCCCCATTTCCCCAGTGGCACTCTCAAAAATCAAGTAAAACTCCTCCCGAAAACGTCCCCAGAGGATCTCTAAAGATCACCTCCTATACCCCAAAGGTTTCAAACCTCCTCGAGCAATACGTCCAATACCTGGACCACCTAATCACTTCCCCAGTGGAGTTTACATCATTAAATTTGCCTTTCCTTCACAAAATCAAAAGGATTTCCACAGCGAAACTCCAGAAAGTCATTTTTCCCATCAATGTCTCCAAAGGACACTCTACATTTCCCCAGCTCATTCGTTATTCCCCAACAGAATCCAGAGTCTAATCTTTACCCCAGTAAAATCCCTGATTATCCCATAGGAAATGTAGTTAGGTCAGAATTGACCTCGGTCTTAGATCGTCACCTTAGTTAGGTCAAAATTGACCTCGGTCCTTGATCTTCACCTCTCTTAGGTCAGAATTGACCTCGGTCTTGGATTGTCACCTTAGTTAGGTCAGAATTGACCTCGATCCTCGGTCGTCACCTCTCTTAGGTCAGAATTGACCTCGATCTTGGATCGTCACCTTAGTTAGGTCAAAATTGACCTCGATCTTGGATCGTCACCTTAGTTAGGTCAAAATTGACCTCGGTTCTCGGTCATCACCTCTCTTAGGTCAAAATTGACCTCGGTCTTGGATCGTCACCTTAGTTAGGTCAGAATTGACCTCGGTCCTCGTTCGTCACCTCTCTTAGGTTAGAATTGACCCCGATCCTTGGTCGTCACCTCTCTTAGGTATGGACCTCAATCTTGGATCGTCACCTTAAGGCTGCAGAATTATCTTCGACCCACATAATTGGTCACCTCTATATAAGCCCGCATAATTAGCTTCGACCCGCAGAATTGGTCATCTCTACATAAGCCCACATAATTGGCTTTGACCCGCAGAATTGGTCATCTCTGCATAAGCTCACAGAATTGTATTCGACCCGTAGAGTTTGTCATCTCAACTTAAGCCCACAAAATTGGCTTCGACCCGCATAATTGGTCATCACTACATAAGGCCGCAGAATTGGCTTCGACCAGCAGAATTGGTCACCTCTACATAAGCACGCAGAATTGGTTTCGACTTGCAGAATTGGACATCTTTACATAAGCCCACAGAATTGGTCATCTCAATATAAGCCCATAGAATTGGTCATCTTTACATAATCCCGAAGAATTGGCTTCGACTCGCAGAATTGGTCATCACTACATAAGCCCGCAGAATTGGCTTCGACGAGCAGAATTGGTCACCTTATCTTCAAGCCCACAGAATTGGCTTCAACCCGCAGAATTGGTCATCTCAACTTAAGCCCTGAGAATTGGCTTCGACCCGTAGAATTGGTCATCCCACCTTAATCCCTCAGAATTGTCTTCGACCCGCAGAATTGGTCATCTCATACTTAAGCCCGCATAATTGGTCATCTCTATTTAAGCCCGCAGAATTGGCTTCGACACGCAGAATTGGTCATCTCAGCTTAAGCCCGTAGAATCGACTTCTACCCACCGAATTAGTTATCCCCAACACACTTCGTAGGTCCTCAGAATCGGCTTCGACTCCCTGAATTGGTCATCCTCTCTCCCTTAAGTCCTCAGAATTGGCCTGGACCCTCTGAATTGGTCATCCTCCCTCAAAAGCATCATGTGGTGTCTATTCAACGACTATCATTTATTCTAAACTAACTCGTCGAGGGGCTCTGTAGACACCCCATTGTGTTACCCCCTAAACTTTCCTTAGGTCCCTAGCACCTCCCTCCATCACTACAAACCCAGGTCATACCCCGAATACTAACCTAGAAGCCATCGAGCACTCCCAGGCTCCATTTGACCAAAAGTCAAAGTTTTCAGCTTGATCAAACTGAATGAATCTTCGAAGGGCCCTGAAACCCCTTTCTAACGGTCCCTCCCGCGCACAATTCTGACTTACCATGCGGACGAATGACCTGTTTTCCCCTAAAGCTCAATCAAGAGGCCACCAGGCGTTCTCGGGCTCTGTTTGACCTAATTCAACTCTTCGACTCAATCGAGACTGAATGAATATTCGAAGGGCACTGAAACCCCTTTCTAACGGTCCATCCCGTGCGCGATTCCGACTTATGGTATGGACGAACGATCCTTTTTACTTTGAAAGGTCATCGAATTCTTCCAGGGCCCAGTTGACCGAAGTCAACTCCCTGAATATGATCAAACTCTCTAAAATGTCAAAGTACATCTCCTAACCTTTCTAACGATCTTCCCCGTGTGCGATTCTGACGTACCATGCGGATGAACGATCCGTTTATGTCCAATGATTCCCTGTCCAATGGACTGACAAATTCTTTTGAGACATATTTGACCCAAAGTCAACTCTCAAACCCGGGAGCAGTCCAAGGACTTTTTAAGGTCTCTAAATTACCTTTCCAACGGTCCACCCCGTGCACGATTCTGATCAACGATTTGCGTTCTGCGAATGATTTTCCGAAAAGGCCTGAAAGACACTACCAGGGCTATGCACCTACTGATTGGCAGGACCAGGGCTATGCCGATCGGCAATGCCCTGGGCCTATAAAAAGGTGGCATGACCTCACTTGCAAAGGGAGCCTAGATCTGATAGATGTCACTCTCAAAAAATCCAAAAAACCTCTGGAAGTCAGTGTGATTTTCACACCCAAATCCCTTTCCAACCTTCACTTTTCATCATCCTTTTCATCAAACTTGGTGAATTCACTACCCTTCATCATCATCCAAGTCTAAGGGCTGCTCTCCAACATTCAAGATCAAGCTCAAGATCTTCAAGAAGGTCCAATTTTCTCAACTCTCTCCTTAAATTCTCATAAATTCGCAATAACTTACTTTATTACTTAGCACTTTCATTATCTCATCTCACACATCCTAATATACTTTTTATTTAGTATTATTGCACATCTCTTATTTTCATATAAATAAAAACCCAAAAAACAAGAAAAATAGGGTTTGCTCATAAATTCCAAAAGGGAATTCTCATACTTTTCTTACACTTTTCTCACAACTAAAACACTTTTTCTACACACACACAAATAAAAGAATCCCCCGGTTGGATTTATGGGATAAACCCCACCCCTCGTTTTGCATGGGAACTACGTGGACTTTGATGCCTTTATAGGCTACGTAGGCGTCTCGGGGTAAAACTTGAGACTCGAGTCCTATTTTTACTTTTTCTCTCATTTTCTATCTTCTCTAAACCCCACTTTCTTATATTATATATATACATATATTTGTTCTTAGTGGCGTATAATTCCACATGCGTTATCATTCCTTCATAACGGTCAACGTAAGGATAATCGCGTAAATCCTATTTTCTAATATTTTTATACCTTCTTACGGATGACTCGCTTTACCTCTTCCATGGAGCAAGTCCATGATTCCTATCTCCACTATATATACACATGCACACATATCACGGGAAAAATAAAGGAAAATAACAAAAACCCATGAGAGACCGAAAGGGCGGAATGGGTGCCTAACACCTTCCCATTTCGTAACTTAGCCTCCGGACCCTTTTTGAATCATTTTGGTTTCGTATTCATCAGTATGTCTTTCGATGCTGTCCTTCGGGATGGCTCCCTTTCTTTTGTGTGTTTTGAGTAAAATAGACTGTCGACTCTATCTCTCTACATTTTTCACCTCACCCAAATGACGCCGGTCGAAGCGCTCCCGAGAGGGACGCGTGGGATCTAGGATCCTCCTTCACACCACCCACCCACCGTGAGGATCTGGGGATTGACACAACCTCATTCCTATAAATACTCATGTGTAGACTCATTTTAGGCATTCTTCCATTTTATGAGATATTGATTACAGAGAGTTGAGATGAGAGTCCTCTTTTCTTATTCCCATTTGGCGTCATTTACGTCATGACCTTTGCATTTGGATAAAATGATTTGTATTTTTCATTGGACTATGTAGACCAAATTTCCCATTAGGAGAGCTAAAATTTTGGTTAAAATAGGGAGCCAAGTTGGCAGAATTGTGAGTGAAAAATTGACCCTTTAGTTGACAAAAATTATTTTGATTTTGTACAGAATATGGGTGGCTAGGGGGTTCTTTAAATAAGATAGAGGGGATGAAAATGGTTCATTGGGTATTTTCAAGTAACTATTACTGGAATTTTTATAAGGGGGTTCAAAACAAGGATTGGTTCTGCCCACTTGAGGGTCAACTTGTGAGGAATTTGGATATGAACTGCTTGAATTATCGAGAAAATGTTTAGGTGGCATGACCTACTGATTAAAAAAATCAAATTAACTAAATTAAAACAATGATTGCTACAACAGAATAAGAAAAGAGATAGGTAATGTGTGTGTGTTACCATGTGAACTTATGACTATTATCTTCATCTCACCCTAAAATTATTTTTGTAATGAAATTTTGTGCACATAATCTTTGTGGGGAGGAGGTTATCGAATTTCATATGTTTTTCTCCCAAATTGATAGTCTTGTTTTTATTTTTAATCTAAATGTATTAATAACATCACATGATTGTTTCATTCTGTTTTCAGGTAACAGAGGCATTATTGTTGATGACGCATACAAGGCCTATGCAAGATTTGAACGTCTACATGTGGAGATCATAAAAAACCTGATGACGCTAATTTAATTATTTTATTTTTTTGGAATCATTTTAAGATGATATGATGCTTTTGATTGCTATTGATCCTTGTAGTAGTAAACACTAATAACATTCTCATTCAACAAAATAACAATAGAGTTGATAGCAGCAGATTGCATACTTCAAATCATAGAAGGAGGGCATGAGAGTTTGAAGAAAAGAGGTCATGGCAGATTCCCCAAATAATTGTGATGGTGTCTCTCAACATGCATATAAGGGGGTAAATATGGGATTAATACCAGTAATAAGAGGGAAGGAATCTACAACTAAGAAGATTGGTGATGAGGGCAGAGTCATTTCAGTGTCCTTTATTCTACATAAATCCAATGGAGGCAATCAGTAAGATCAAACTCTAAAGCTTATACCATTTCCAATGAGTTGGTAGCAGTGCCGACCCGTTTCAGTGCAAAATCCTACCCTTCCTTGAAGGAGGTCTTCTATAGATAGTTAATTTGCATAGAAGCAGTGGCAAAAGCCTTATACCAACCACGGGTGTAAGCATCTTCTTTCCCCTCTTCATGACAACCTTCAAGTTTTGATATTTTTTTCTCCACTTTAATGGTAGCCTTAGTAGCATCAACAACAACGTTCTCGGCATCAGTCATCTTCTTCTCAGTAGCATCTAACTGTCCTTTCCACATCTTCGGGTCTTTCTTATGGGATACTTTACTCGCATCCAAGGATTTATTCAGGCCTTTGAAAGCCTACTCAACATCACTAGAAGACTCCCTGAGTTGTCCGTCTCTCATCAGGAGTTATTCATAGTCCATCAAGAACTACAAGTTTGAAGGTCAAAAGTATCAACAAAATAATAAGTATAAAAGTTATTGAACAAGGAGTAAAAGTATGTCAAGATATTTACCAAAGCTAAATTCTAGTGAGTTCTCTCCAACAACCTCGTCCTAGATAAAGGATCAAATTCTGACCTGTCAATAGGGAGAAGCCCCGAACTAATTAAACCCCTGGCCAAACCAGGGTTCACTTTTATAGAGGCTGTTTCAATAGAGGTCTGATCGACTTGTGTATTTTGAATTAACTCTTGTTGTGTGGCAGGACCTTTATTTAATCTTTTAAATTGAGGCTTGGTGATCTTCATCTCCTCAGTAGTCACTACTAATGGTAGTTTGGAACCTTCTCCTACAACCTTCTTCTTATCAGCAGTAGGGGGAGACATGGATCTATCAAGGAGGTTTGGAATATTTCTTTTAACCATTTTTCTCAAGGAAGAGAGAGTGGTTGGAGTAGTGGAAAAATCCAAAGAATCAAATGAGGAGAAAGTTCCCCTAAACGCAATATCTCCTCCTCTTCTTCTTCTTGCAAAGGATATTTGGAGGCTGTAATAGATGGGAATAAAACAGAGTCTTCTAGTTCAATGGGGGCTGAAGGGATATCCTTTGTAGGACGAGATTCAAAAGATGTTATGGAACTTTGATATTCCAACAAGACAAAAGATGAATGGGTATGATCTTCACCAATTATCCACTCAATGGATCAAATAAACTTCAAATCCACAAAGTTGACTTCAGAGTCAAGGGGAAAATATTTTTCTTTCTCTCTATATAAAAACATATGCAATATATTAGTCGATGTGTCAATAAATAAAAAGCAAACATAAAAGAAATATATATGTTATAAGGGGACGGCCTATACCGCACCCTTCCTGGGGGGCCCTAAGACCATTGTATGATAGCCCCTCTGAAAGGTGGGCATGGTTCCAATTCTTTACCACCACTCCATAATTCCAATAGTCCTTATTGGAATTCAGAAAATTTACCACCAAGGTCCTATTAGCTTGATGTGTATTCAAATAGTAAGTATTATCCCCGGTTGTTCCCCTACTATAACAATACATCGACATTTGTATTCCTATGTGGGTTCCATATAATTCATTAAAATGGTTTATCCAATTTACTACTCTCCAACCATTAGGGATACTTAGGCGGGGACCACATCGAAATATTAGCCGAACTTCAAAAATAAATTATTGGGAGGAAATTTAACCCCACACTCAGCTATAAATATGGTGGGTAACCAATATCCCTCACCCAAGGCACACAAATCACAAGGCCCTGAGACCATTTCCATAACCACTTAATATGGGATTTTCTTTTTCTCTACAAACTCCTCCAAAGAATTTTCATCGAAAATATAAATCTTTCTAATAGCCCAGAAAGAAAAATTAGAAGAGGGAGGTTCTTACAGTGGAATGCTCAGTGATTAAACCCTTAAAGTAGTAAGGTGAAGAAGCAACAATGGATGTAAGGGCATTCGAGATTGTTGAAGTGAGGAAAATGAAGGGGAAATCATCCTTTTATAGGTACAATGATGACTTTTGACATTTGGTATTTAAAATGGTTCAGTGCTCCAACGATTGGACTATCGACGACATTTCAAATTCCAAAAAGATAAAAAGACTAGCGTACCCTTTGACAGGTCGCTATTTTCCAAGTTATTTACCAAATAGCCAGCGCTTCAATACAAACACATAATTTTTCTTAAATTCCTGGAGGTCGGTTGCTGACCACAACCTTTGAGAAGTGCCGAGCAAGTCTAGAAATGAATACTTTATTCTTTCATTCAACCTTCAAGTATGTAGTATTGGAGGCTTTTGTTATAGCATAAAAATATTAGGCGACTTAAGCCAATACAGTGATGACACTTGTCAGCATTATCCCAATGTTTTTCATGCTGGATGAGAACTAGTCGGCTGTCTGACCGACCAAAGCCAGGAAGATGAGCCATCAGACACACGTGGGATATTCAACAGTCACCATGTACATGCACGTCAAAGAAATCCATCTGCATCTTATTGTGTAAATGTGTAAATGCTTGAATCTATAACAGCATTCCACATCTAGAGTTTGCACTTACTATAAAAACACCATTTTCCCCAGCTGAGGGGGACAGTGCTTGAACATATTTGATTTAAGCTAAACCCCTAATTTGTAACTAGTAAAATCCTAAATACTACCACTCCATGGATGTAGGCTCTATTCCTGAGCTGAACCACGTAAAAATCTCTCGTATCTTTCTCTATATTTTCACTTTCTCTATTATCTATGGTGACAAATTTGGAAACTAAGGTCTAAGATCAATAATCCAAATTTAAGAATCAAGACTAACATTAGAGGTTCAATGGAAACACAAGGAGACTAATTTTCATATTGTTGTCTTCATCTTTTTATTCTTTCTTTTATTCCTCTAATGAATTGTTTTTACAGTTTATATGAGAAAATACTTCACATGTTAGGTTAAATACCCCTTTTCAAGGGGTGGTATGAAACCCATGTTGATATTAATTTAATTAGTTTATTTTATTTATTTATTTATTTATTAAGTTCCTTTGAAAATTAATTTTGAACTTTCACTCTTTAATTTACGCATTGAGAGAGGGTAAATGATTTTCGAAAGAAAATCAAATTTCAGATATAATATTATTTTTGAAATCGAGCTAGAGATAGTTTTTTTTTTATATAAAAGTGCAATATTATATCTTAAATTTTAACTCTAAATAATTTTTTTAAGGATTAAATAATTTTTAATACGTCTATCCCAGTGGGTGATTTATCAAAGAGGGTTTAACTGTAATTTTTGGAGCGTTTGTGAAAGTGTTAAAAATAATTATCTAAAAATGTAATATTGAATTTACATTTGTGGTGAGAGTTGACTTGCAACTTTATTATTATTTTGGAATATTTTAAATAAATAAATAAATAATTTAATTAAAATAATTAATATATGCGGTATAGTCTCATCCCTTGTTTGTTCTCATATTTATTCACCTCACTAATTCATTCTTTTAGTTTTTATTTATTAGTCTAGTTTAAATAGTAGCACATCATTAGTTAAAATAAACATCCCTTAACCTTTTATTTTAAAAATCATACACGTCTTCTAATTACTCTTGTCCACATTAAGAAACGCAGATTGATTACCTTTACTTGCCATATACATGTTTTAGTGTTTGTATGTACAAAGGGATTTTGATTAACGCATCTTTCCAACAATGACATATACACAAAAGACGTCTTACCAAATGGCGTCGTTGCCGGGGGTTTTCAACATTGGAATTTGCTCAATTTTTGACGATAAACTTTTCATGAAGTGCAGTTGCCGAATTTTTGAGTTAAGGAGCATTTTGAAGACTTGTACATGTATTCATTTTGTATATATTATTACAACGTTTGAACAGGTCGGAGTCATTAATAGAAATTTGTTCCATCTTAGCCATTAACTAAGTAGATAAAGTAATAATTAATCAATCACTAAAGAAGATAGAAAATAACAAAAGGAGTTCTTTCATTAATAAAGGACAGAGATAAAAATACATCAGAGGAAACCAAAAGAACATCCAAAAAGATGCAAAATACAAAGATTATTAGCCAAGAAAATCTACACCTTCTTCTGATCATCCTCAACATTAAGGGCCTCTTGCTCGCCAAAAGGAATGGCATGAGTATCTCCTTGGTCAACTTGAGGGGCTACAGAATCAATGGCCAAAGAAGATTCCATTGAACCATTATCATCCTCAGTCTCTTCATCAAGGTTGGGAAGAGAGCCAGGTACATGCCTAAGGAAGAGTTCAGAATCCTCAACAGTACCAACTTCCTTCAATGCTGCCGACTAACCTTCCTTGAAGATTTTTTTTCCTGGCATACCCAAGTTAAGCAGATGTGGCAGAAGCATCTTTATCCCAAACCTTGTTAAAGAAATACTCCTTAACTATTTTCCTCTTGGCCTTCTCAGAAGAAAAGGTCCTTTGTTAACTTAGTTACTTGTTCTTCAGCACCCTTTGCCCTGCACTCAGCTTGAGCAGCAATCGAATCAATCTTCTATCGTGCTTCCTTGGGAGTTTTGATCTTCTCTTCCCAAGACTTCTTCTCTATCTCCAATTCTTGTTGGGAATCCAGTAAATATTTCTTCAGACCTTCAAAGAACTATTTCACCTCTCCTGAAAAGGAACGAAGTTAGTCGTCCTTCTTTAGCATTTGATTGAAATAAATCAGGAACTACAAAGAGAAAGATATAGTTAGCATGAAAGGAAAGTAATATAAAGTACAAGTAACATTCGATCATTTATAAAAAGATAAAGAAATCTCACCAAGGTAAGGCTCTGATAAGCCCTTTGAGATAACCTTGATCGGGGCATGTCATAAGCAACAATTCTGTGGTCTGGGAGGGTGCCAAACTTGATCAATTTCCTATCCAAGCTAGGACTCATGGCCATAGATGGGCTAGTAGCAGGATGAGGTTGATCGACCAAGGACTATTGGTCAACAGGGATAGCATTCTCAACCTATTTATTAACAAGACCTTTCCTTAGTCTCTTAAAATGTGACTCTTCACCTTTATTGGTGAGGGGTTTTCTCCCAGCATCCACCTTCTTCTGGGCACCAGCACCAGCACCAGCAGGCTTCTTGGTGTCAACAACAAAGTCATTTTAAAAGATATTAGGAATTTTCCTCTTACCCATGCTCAGAGCGAAGAAGGTCGAAATCAAAAGAGGTAGAAGTACTAACTTCAGCAACCACTCTAGTAGAAGCAGTAATAGAAGAAGTAAACATTGGATCTCTCTCCAAGTCTATCACGTTGGAAGGAGTAGCAATTATTGGCTGAGCAACTAAAGAAGTCACATAGCTTTTATACTTCAGTAAGTATGAAGTTGACTTAATGTGCTCCTCACGTATTCTTTAATGAATGCCCCACAAGAACTGGATCTCGTAAATCTTGATGTCACTTTCCCTGGGACTTTTCTTCTTCCTATCAACTGCAAGAAAATAAATAGCAAACGTTAATCGGCATATCAACAGATATTTCATCAGCATAAATATACAAAAATATGCTTATTACAACCTATGCCACAACCTTCTTAAGGGCATCTTGATCCATCATATACTTCACCCCTTTTAAGAGGAATGTATTGTTAGTTCTTTGCAATAACCCCATGATAAAAATAGTCTCTATTGGAGCTAGGCAAAATTGACGACTAGGGCTCTGTTGGCAAACCTTGTCTTCAAATAATATGTACTGTCACTTGTGACCCATTTGTAACAGAACATAATTTCAGGGATTTAGATATGAGTCCCATGAACTTGGTTAAGCCAATGGATTTTATTAACTATTTTCAAGTATTGGGGGCTACTCTAGCGAGTACAATATCAAAATATTGACATAACTCTAAGTAAAAATGACTTAGGAGAAAAGTAAAGCCACACTTAGCTATGAATAAAAAGGGAATCCAATGACCCTCGAATAAAGAGAAGACATCAACAGGGGAATTGGGAAACATTAAATCTACCAAATATGGAATATTTTATTCCTTCCTAAATTCATCTAAAGAATCAACATGAACTATGTAAACCATGATTCAAGAGTAAGAAAATAAGAAAAAGGAAAGAATTATTATAAGAACTTAAGGATTCAGCAAGAACTGTCTAAAAAGAGGAAGAATGACGGCAAATGGGCACACATGAGTTCAAAGATAGCTATTACGATTCGAAAATTTGGGCTAAAGCAAAACCAAGAAAGTTCATCACCTTGATATAGATTTCCTCGAAAATAACAAATGTAATGATTAAATGTACCAACGATTAACATTCCGATGGTTTGAGCAAATTAAATAGTAAAAAATACTCATTTACCCCTGGACGGTTAGTTAAAATTCAAAGTATTTGCAAAAATGACATCTTCAAACAATACCAGTAAAATTTTAAAAGTGTGGGAGGTCGACAGCCGACCATGCATCATAAACATAGCCCGAGCTATGTCCTGGAGCAAATGCTCTATACTTTCACACAAGCATCAAGCATAGAACATTGGGGGCTTCTGTTGATACCAAAAATTACCCACCTATGTGGACTACTCATAGATGAACACATGTCATCCAATGTGGCATTAATCCTAGTTAATAAATAAAAGTGCCAACCAATTGTATGAATGCTGACCAACTCAAGAAAGGTCGACCAACATAATCAGCGAAGCGCTAACAACCACAAACATTAGGTATGGATGTAAATGCCTAATGTATAAAGGCATTCCATTCCTTGATATTCCACCTCTTTATCTCCCTAGTCATCATAAATACAAATGTACCCATGTCAAGAAAGGCGAGCATATAAGCAAGCAAGCAATTTCAAAGATTAATACCATAACAGTGGACGTAGGCTCTCATACATAGCCAAACCACTTTAAAATCTTATGTCATTCTCTGATCATTTACATATTTTATCTATGATTAAAGAATTATATCTAGTCTATTTTTTTACATCAATAACTGCTCTTATGAGTGGGTAACTTCCAGAGAAACTGTGTTATACTATGGCCAAAGATCCTCCTAAACTATGGCTGAACTTATGACGAAAGCAACAAAAATAACGAAGTTCGAAGAAGCAATGGCCGCAAAATAAAGTTCATCCACAAAGCCTGATATGAATACCGAGAAGAAGGAACCAAAGGCGTAAAAGGAATAAAAGTTGAAGAAAGAATATAAGCCCTATAAATATGGAACATACACTCCATTGAGTGTTAGCATTCACCATATCCTAGAAGAAATCAAGCACAATACGGATTTGAGATGGACTGAGAAGTTGAGGGCACACCATAACAAGAGGTATAGATCCAAATATTATGAATTCCATAAAGATCATGGTCATACAATGGATAACTGCATTGTTTTGCACAATAAGATATAACCCCTCATCCACAAAGGCAAACTCAAAAAATTCATCGATCAACGTGAGAACAGAGAAGCTAGAAGAAGGTCAAATTATCCATGCAAACATAGAGATGAGAGGAAGAGAAATCACGAAGATGATTATGGGGATGATCCCGACCTATCGAAGAAACCTAAGTAACCAAAACGTAAGGTACTTACGATCCGTTTTGGTTCATTTGACTATCATATGATTATAGGTGGCGATGCAGGAGGAGGTGATCACACTACTAAAAGGAAATCATACCTGAATAAGGCCCAGTCATGCTCTTATATCCAGAGACTTAATCTCAGTGAAGAGGATCGATCGAGGATGGATAATAAAGACAAGCTGGTGATCGGTCTCTTTAAAAATGACCTTTGTGGGGTACTTTACCCTCATGATGATCCATTGGTTGTCAAATTCGTAATCCAAGATATTATCATCGCCATATTTTTTATTGACAATGGGAGCTCGACATATATAATGTTTCGTCTTTGCTTTCAAAGTTTGGACTTGAAGCTCAGCCAACTAGAGCCATACTGATAGCACGTATATTGAACCTTACTACCGCGGTATTCATACTGCGGACTAGATTACACCTGGCATAGCCTTGTCACCCTAGTTACATGCTTGGTAGACCTGCCACAACCTTTAACATACTGGCTGTGGCCACAGCTTCTTTATTCAGCTGTCGCAACCTTGATGGCACGGTATGCGGCCCCACCTATTGTAGGGTGCAACCCTAGTTCATTCACATAGTTGGTCACGTCCCTTTTTTACTCTCAGCGTTAATACAACATCTACATATATAAATAGAGGTCCACACCTCGATATTGGTGGACGAATTCATTATTCCTAATCGGGGGATTGAGATCAGGGCCAGAAGGCTCTCCAGACCACTTGATCTAGCTTGGAAGCTTATCTCTAGCATCGCGATCATCACTCTATCACGCCGAAATCCTCATTACTATCATGTATTCTCCTTTATTCTCACACTTGTACGCCTCTTTAGGCTTGATCATAGTGTACTACGCAATGCATGTAATGAGAATGGAGCAACACAGTGGACGTAGGCCTATTTTGGAGGTCGAAGCACTCCATATCTTATCTTTTATCTCTCTTTACTTGTTCTATTTGCTTATTATTCTAATTATACTTGATTTACTGGTACGGAGTGACAAGTGGACGATTTCTCGCAGCGTCACATACCACAGGCCATTAATAGTTTTCTCTGGTGAAAAAGTTTACCCTCTCGGAACAATTAAGCTAGAAATGTTAATTGGCACCTATCTAGTAAGTCATACAGAGAAGATACGCTTCTTCGTGATGGAAACAAACATTCAATATGTTTATAATATAATCCTTGGTAGAGTGGGATTGAAGAAGTTTGAAGTTGTACCATCAATAGTCCATTAATTCTTGACGTTACCAACTCACTTTGGGGTACGTGTTGTGAAAGGCGATCAGAAGGTGGCCAGAGAATGTTACTCCTCCTCAGCCGAGCAAAAGGACTTGGGTGAATTAAAGAAAAATACTACCACTTACCAGGTGGATACCACTGAGCCAAACGGTGAATCTGAAGTAGAAACTTTAGATCCACGAGATAAAACAGACTTGGTCAAGGGACATATTATGGAAACGATTGAAAGCATTATTCTGGAGGACGACAAACCAGCGAGAACTGCACAGATCGGCTCAACACTGGATCCCATCCTTAAAAAGGAATTGATTATATTCCTGAGGCAATATAAAAATGTAATTACATGGAGCCATGAGGATATGCCTGGATTGATCCCAATTTCCTTTGTTATGAGCTCAACATCAGTAAGGACGCCAAGCTGATCAAGCAGAGACGTAGGGTCTTTAGTCGAGACAAGATCCAGTTATTCAGTAAGAATTAGATAAGCTTCAAAAAGACCAATTTATTAATGATATAAAGTATCCATTCTGGTTGGCCAATGTTGTAATGGTCAAGAAAAAAATGAGAAATGGAGGATGTGCGTGGATTTCACTAATTTAATTAAAGTTTGCCCAAAATATCATTTTCCCTTTCCTATAATTTATCAGTTGGTGGATGCTACATCAAGGCATGAACTCTTAAGATTTATGGATGTTTATTCTGGTTATATCGAGATTAAAATGAAACCTAAACACAGGGAAAGTACCGCCTTCATCACCAACCGAGGAACTTATTGCTATAATGTGATGCCCTTTGGGCTCAAAAATATTGGAGCAACATGTCAATGGTTTGTGAACAAGGCCTTCAAAGAGCATGTAGGCAAGAACATAGAGGTTTATGTATTAATGAAGAGTAAAAAAGCTTTAGATCATATCGTCGACCTCAGTCTGACTTTTGATCAGTTGGAAAAGCATCAAATGAAGCTAAATCCGACCAACTGTGTGTTTGGAGTACAAGAAGGGATGTTCCTCATCTTCATAGTTAATAAAGGGGAATTGAAGCCAATCCAGTAAAAATTAAAGCTCTGATCAAAATGCAGTCGCTGACTTGTAAGAAATATGTACAAAGGCTCACGAGAAGAGCGACAGCCTTAAATATATTTATATCTCGAGCAACAGATAGGTGCTTACCATTTTTTAAGGTGATGAAAAAGACTTTTGAGTGGAATGCAAAATGTGAATAAGCATTTCAGGAGTTAAAAAAGCATATGGGATCACCACCATTGCTCTCCCGACCAGTTTTTGGAGATAAATTATACTTATACTTAGCTGTTTTGAGTCATCAGTGAGCTCAACCTTGGTCTGACAGGACAATGGAATTCAAAAACCAATTTACTACACCAGCAAAGCATTAAGTGGACCTGGAATCAGGTACCCGTGATTGGAAAAATTAGCCCTAGCGCTTGTTGAGGCTTCTGGGCATACGAAACCTTATTTCCAAGCACATGCTATATTTGTGTATACTAATTTACCCCCTCGGCAAGCACTCCACAAGCCTGAGAAGTCAGGAAGGTTGATGTACTGGGCGGTAGAATTGGGAGAGTATGACATTGTCTATGAACCAAGATCTTCATTAAAAGGCCAAGCTTTGGCATACATTATTGTTGAATTTACTTATTCGAAGGTTCACGACCAACAAAACTTGCCTATCGAGCGGACTTCGAATGAAGAGACCTTAGCTAAAAAGCAAGATGAAATTTCTGTCAATTAACTTGAGTCATCAAGCATTCAAGAAATTGGCCCAAAAATATGCGGAGGGGAGTAAGAAGATATTCTAGCATGGGTTATTGACAGCAAAAATTTTTAACAGTGACATCACATTGTGGAATTTTACGTGGATGGTTCTTCATGCACTACTGGAAGTGGAGAAGGTATAATACTTAATACTCCTGATGATATTGATATTGAGTATGCTCTCAGGTTTTAGTTCACAGCATCAAACAACGAGGCAAAATATGAACCCTTGATAGTTGGGCTAAATTTAGATAACTTATTAGGCACCGAACAAGTAGTGGCACATAGTGACTCCCAGTTGGTCACTAACCAAGTGCTAAATTTGTATGGAGTCAAAGGATAATTGATAACCAGGTATCTTGTTAAGACCATAGAGTTTATAACCAAGTTTTTTGCCGTCCAAATGAACGGGATCCCAAGAATCGTAAATGCCCGAGCTGATGCACTTGCTTGGTTAGCATCAACAATAATAATTGAGCTCAGAAGAATAATCCCAATCGAACTCTTAGCAAATCGGAGTATTGATGAGGAACTCATGGTTAGTTTCATTATTGTAGATTTGGGAACTTCCTAGATAGATCCTATCAAAGCTTATATTGAAGATGGAACCTTACCACCTAATCCTAAAGAGGCCAAGAATCTCCGATACAAAGCAACGATATATGTGTTAGACAAAGGAGTTCTATACATGAAGGGATTGAGGATCTCCTTCAGTGTTGTGTGAATCCAGTGGAAGTGGAAGATTTAATCAAAGAAGTACATGAAGGTTCATGTGGGTCTCATTTCTCTAATCGATCATTGCTATAACGAATTAATACTCACAGATACTACTAATCGACAATGAGGGACAATTGTACAACCTCTGCTAGAAAGTGTGACAAGTGCTAGAAGTTCTTTGCCATTCATAAAACACCAAATATTGCCTTAAAACCAATAACTTCACCTTGGGCATTCGCTATATGTGGAATTAACCGGGTCAGCCCACTGCCGACCACCAAAGGCAGGTTCAAATATTTAGTCGTCGTTGTTAATTATTTCACCAAATGGGTGTAGACAGAGCCACTGGTTGATATGCCTTATGAGAAAGTGTATCAGTTCATCTAGAAAAATATGGTTTACCATATGCTTTCATTAGAGATAATGGCACTCAGTTTGACAACGAGGAGTTTCAAGCATATTGCATCCAGTCCAAAATTAAGAAATTGCATTCCGCACCACGCCATCCTCAAAGTAATGGTCAAACAGAAGTGACAAAAATAACTTTGTTGAATGGGATGAAGAAGAGTCTTGATTCAGCCAAGGGTAACTGGATTAATGATCTACACTCTGTTCTTTGGGCCTATATAAGAACACTGAGAATGGAAACTGGAGAAACACCATATATACTTGTGTTTGGGACTAAAGCCATGGTACCAGTGGAGCTCGGCCTACCAACCCATAGCATACTTAATTTTGATTCCCCAGTTAGTGATTTGATGAGGCGATTATATCTTGACATGTTGGTGGAAGTATAAGAAGATGCAATTCTGAGAAACGATGCATATCAACACATAACTGCTCGTTTTTATAATAAAAGGGTTAAGTCAACCAACCTCAAGGAAGGCGATTATGTTCTTAACAAAGTAATCCAGAATAATAACTGTGACGCCCCGAACCGAAATTAGGGTAAGCGTCATGCTTTACCCGCATCCAAGTTCGAGGTGCCAATGGGGAGGGGGAACTTACTTTCAATTTATTTACAAAACATTTATTATCCAATCATTCAACAATAATTAAATTCCATTATATTGAAAAACCACATTTAATCATTTTGAGGAAGCATCATTTTAAAACACCATTCAAACATAATTAATACAAAAAATACCCTGTGTTATTACAAACCAAAGTTCCAATTTCAAGTCCGAATTTAAATAGTACAACTAATACAAAGTTAAATATCAAATATCAAATGTCGCCGCTAAAGGATAGGAGTAATCAGAGCTCTAACAACGAACGAATTTACCGGGAACCTTATCGATAGAAGCTTTCGCGTCCTTACCTAAAGTACCTGTGGGTTTTGGAAAATACGTATGAGCGGAATACCCAGTAGGGTGGGAGATACTAAGTAGTAATTTCGTATCAAAATACTATACATATACAATATCTTTTAATATTTCAAGAAAATAATTTATGCAATTTAATTCACTTATATGTAATGCACCCGGGCAAGGTGCCCAAACTCACACTTAAGCAATTTCATGTCTCATGCCAAAGACTTATTTAATTAGCCTTTCATCCTTAACAATTTTTTTGACTTAAGTGCATTTAACTTAAGAATATTCTCATTCTTAATAATTTATCGCAAGATTTATCAATCTTTGCCTTAGAGTTTAGCCATCAGTCCTGGACTTTACGAACTCTTCACCATCAGTCTCCAGTCGCCATATGTTCTTCTGTACAGGCTTTGGGGTCTTTCACCACTAGGGACGTCATGCCCTGCTTAATTATTGGCATCATCCAAGTATCATTTTTTATATTTTCCACATATTTCATATTTATCACATTTCATGTATTTCATTATTCTCATCATTTTTTAAGTTCATTATTCTTTTCACTTTCGCTTGTGTCACACTTTATTATTTATCACTTTCTTAATTTCTTCAATTAAACTCGACCGAGGAGGCCATAAATGCAACACCGTCTTCTAATATCATCTCTATGAAACTGATTATTTTTATTTAGCAAAAATGTATCATTAATATCTTTTTATCAAACTCACTTAATACATTTAATTGCAAAATAAATTCTTGACACTATACTATTCACTGTATTTACAACAATGCCACTACTATTTATTTTACACTAATGTTATCATTTTAAATGGGATTAAACACACTAATTTTACCAAAAACCAATTTAATACTTCTCAAAGTATATTTCTGATTATTTCCAACATTTTTTCATAATTAATTTTATATTTCATGAATAGACTTTATTTCTATTTAAATAACTAGAATACCCATTTTTAAGCCTTTAGCTTTATTTATGAAATTTATAAAATAGGGGCTGCAATTTCCATTTTTCTTAAAACATGTTATAAACAATATATTTCACTTTTAAGCATTTTGATTAGTAAACCAATTTAATACTACAACATTCTACATAAGTATTATGGACTTCTACTTAAGAAATCCTCCAAAAATGCTACTAACATGCTCATGATTATGTACTCTTTTATCATAGTAATTTTCTTAACATTTCATGCCATAATGATTCATCATAAACTTAATAGCATCAATTATAATTATTTCAATTTCAAGACTACTTTCTAGCATGAAGAAAAATTTTCAACAAAGCAAAATAAGTAAAATACTTCCATTTGAAGCATGATTTTCACTACTTTAACACATGATTTTAAGCTTTAGAAAAGAGTTGAGAGGGGAACCCTAGTCGGATAATATGGAGGATGAATATAATCAAGAAATAAGTCCAAAAATAATTCCAAAGTAAGCTCCAAATTTCAAATATTATGCTCCAAAAACTTGCTGAAAAAGATTTCTTCAAGCTTTTCCACCCTTTTTTGGTTGTTCTAAGGTGCTTATATGCCCCAAACAAAGTATTTGGGTGGTTGTATGGAGGGTAGAGAAGGGTCTTACTAGTTTGGAAGCTTGTATGGGTGAAGAGGGAGTGTGTGGGAAGTAATGAAACTTAGACCAAAATCTGCTGAGTTAATTTTTATTTTGGCATCCCTCACCTCTCTCTTATAATCACACCAACTCACACCTTTAATGACAACCCAAAAGATGTTTCCCACTCTTCACAACACTCCTGGAGGGTATTTTGATGTCTCTCGTTTCTTTGAAGGTTTACTGAAGGCACCGTGCATTACACACTTATGGGCGATTATCAGGTTGTATGTAAGTCAAAGGTCTTGCGAATTCTTCAAAGTGTTATAAAAGGTTTTACCCGAAAGGGGTTTTTTCCTAAGTTGACCATCTTTATTTTTCATGCATGGGTTGAATGATTTATGACATTTAAATGCATGTTTAGGGGATGAATTAATTTTATTAAAAAATAGACTCTAATTAAATAAGATTTACTTGGAATATTGTGAATTAATTCAAATTGATATCACACGCCGCATTAATTCTTTTACACTATTTTCACAACTGAAAATAGCTCTAAAACAGGACTAATGATGTTTTTTGGAGATGTCCCAGAAGAGAAAGTTTCTCAAAATTAAATTTTAAGTTAATGTGGAATTTTTTTAGAATTTTCGGAGCACTTTTATTTTTTGATGAAAATAATAATATTTTATTTATTTATTCATTTTTTGACTTTTGACCCCATGGCACTCTTAGGCCTATTTTTAGTACCCCATAAGTATGGTCAAATTATTTTTAGCCTCAATAAAACATCCTACAAAAATCGCGTAAGTTGCAGTTTACGCGTCGATACTATTCATGTCACAATTCTAATAGTTCTAGAATAATACGGGGAATACGGATACATAATCATACAAACTCCTGCAATGTGAAATTAGAGCACAACGAATTAATATTACCGAATAATTTGATTACCACAGGATGATGAATACAAAATAAAAGGGGGGGGGGGGGGGTATTACATTCTCCCCTCCTTAGGAGGTTTCATCCCCAAAATCAAAACCAAATTATTCGAAAAGATGAGGATGTTCTACTCGCATTTCGGCTTCTCGTTCCCAAGTTTCTCCTTCTACACCATGGTATTCCTAAATTACATTCACCAACGGGATGACCTTGTTACATAGGACCCCGTCCTCATGATCCAAGATGGATATAGTCCGTGTCAAGAAAGTGATATCTTCTTCCAGCTCGATGTTATTCCAGTTGATGACATGCCGTGGATCGTGAAGATACTTCTTCAGCATCGAAACATGGAATACATTATGAACATGAGCTAACTGCGGAGGTAATTCTAAAAGATACGATACTTCATAATTCGTTCCAGAATCTCAGAAGGACCAATAAAACATGGAGCGAGTTTGGCTTCCGGTCCGTGCCCGAACTTTCAACAACACATAGTCACCTCCCGAAAACTCCAAAGGTATGTATCGATTATCGCCATAATTCTTTTGCTGATCCTGATCCATGACAAGTCTCTGTCGGATCAACTGAACCCTATCTGTCATCTCCTAGATCAGATCAAAACCAGTGAGGTGCTTCTTGCCAACCTCTACCCAACATACGAGAGAATGACATGGCTTACCATATAAATTTCAAACGGATCCCTCTCAATGCTTAATTTGATAACTGTTATTGCCATATACAAATTTTTATCCCAACTTCCTTGGAAATCCATTATAGAAGCTCTCAACAAGTCTTCTAAGGTTTGAATCGTACTTTTCGACTATCCATCCGTTTCTGGATGATATGCCGTACTCAAATTCAGTTCTGTTCCCGACTCTTGTTGAACCCTTCTCCATAATTGTGAAACAAATTATGGGTCTTTATCTGAGACAATCGTTTGAGGGATACCATGAAGTCAAATTGTTTCTTGAATGTACAACCTTGCTAACTTGGGTATATTATCCGTAACTTTCATCGGGAGGAAATGAGCCGACTTAGTGAAACGGTCTACAATAACCCAAACTACGTTATGACCCCGTTCAAATCTAGGTAGAGCAGTGGAGAAGTCCATCGTGATATGTTCCCATTTCCACTCCATTATAGGGAGTGGTTGCAGCAATCCTGCTGGTTTCTTGTGCTCAGCTTTTACCTGCTGACAAGTATAGCACCTTGCAACAAATTCAGCCACATCTCTCTTCATACCGAACCACCAAAAATCCCTATAAAGGTCCTTATACACCTTTGTTTCCCTAGGGTGTATACTAAATCGGGACTGATGGAATTCTGCCAAAACCTCTTCTCGTAGTTCTCTAATGGCCAGAATAATCAACCTGCCCTTAAGACGTATGCCACCATCCCTGTCCATCATGATAGTATCAAACTCACCATTAACCCGAATACGATACCTGAACTGCACAATCTCTTTGTCAAATGACTAGTATCGAGGACTTTCTGATGAGCAAGTGGCCTGGATATTATTCCCCACAAGTAGGCCATATCGATCCTCTTTTGAGAATGCAATCCAAAATTTTGTAGTTCACTTTACATCCTTCATCGATAGCACTTCATCACAGCTAAGAAAGGTTCTGACTTCCTGCTTAGAGCATCTGCCATTACACTGGCCTTTTCGGGATGATACTCTAAGGTAAAGTCAAAATCTTCCAGGAGTTCAATCCATCTCCATTGTCACAAATTGAGATCTCGCCGAGTGAAGATGTACTTGAGGCTCTTGTGATCTGAGAATACTTATATTCACCATAGAGATAGTATCTCTAAATCTTGAAAGAAAACACTATAGCTGCTAACTCCAAGTCATGGGTGGGGTAGTTTCTTTCATGTATCATGAGCTATCGGGATGCTTAAGAAATTACTTGACCCAATTGCATGAGCACTGCACCAAGTGCTGATCTAGAAGCATCGTAATACACTGTATAGCCTTTCCCTCGCTCGAGAAGAATGGGAACTGGTGCCAATGTGAGTCTAACTTGCAACTCTTGAAAGGCAGCTTCACATTCACCTGACCACTCGAAGCGAACATCCTTTTGTGTCAGTTGAGTAAGAGGCAAGGCAATATTGGAGAAGTCCTGAATGAACCTTCGATAATAACCTGCTAATCCGAGGAAACTTCTCGCCTCAGTAACCGACTTAGGCTTGTCCCAACCAAGAACTACTTCAACCTTGGATAGGTCGACCGAAATTCCACTCCAGATACCACGTGGCTGAGGAACCGAACTTCATCCATTTAAAACTTGCACTTGCTAAATTTTGCAAATAACTGATTCTCTCTAAGAACCTTAAGAGTAGTGCGAAGAATTTCCTCGTGATCGACATCAGAGGATGAGTACACTAGAATGTCATCAACAAAGACCACTATAAATCGATCCAAGTATGGATGGTATATACGATTCATAAGGTCCATGAAAGCTGCTGGGGCATTAGTTAGGCCAAAAGGCATAACTAAAAACTCATAATGTCCATATCGAGTGCGGAAAGATGTTTTGGGAATATCTTCTTCCTTGACTCGTAACTTATGGTAACTAGATCGAAGGTCGATCTTAGAAAATCAGCTTGCTCCTCAAAGTTGGTCAAATAAGTCATCAATCCGTGGCATATGATACTTATTCTTTATAATTACCCTGTTTAGTTGTCTGTAATCGATGCAAAGTCAGAGAGAATTATCTTTCTTCTTGGAAAATAATACTGGTGCTCCCCACGGAGACACACTTGGCCGTATAAACTCTTTGCTCGGTAAATCTTCTAATCGGGTCTTTAATTCCTACAACTCTGTCTGAGCGATTCTGTGAGGAGGAATAGAAATAGGTGAAATTTCGTGATGAACATCAATGACGAAATCAATCTCCCGGTACGGAGGCAAACCAAAGAGGTATTCAGGAAAAACATGGAGAAATTCTCGAATAACTAAAAGGTCTGATAACGTGCGACTAGGCTCTTCTTGAGCGACAATACTACTCAACCAACCAAAGAAATGTTGTTGCTCTCAAACCGTAGAGAACTTACACGGATAATCGACACTTTGTTCACTATTGAAACGAAAAGGAGATCCATTTGGAAGTAGTACTGAGACACTATGTTTGTGGAACTCAATAATGGCGCCGAAACATGACAGCAAATCCATACCGAGTATCACCTCAAAGCCAACCATATCCATCAGTATTAAATCATATTCCTAAATAAAATCTCCCGCAATAATTATGCAACTTCTACAAATCTTGTTCAGAATAACACCACCACCTACGGGTAATCCTACGAAGATCGGGGGACTAAAATTCTCTATGTCAAGACCCAAACAGAATGCTAAAGAACTCAATATAAAGGTATGGGTGATCAAGGGTGAAAAGTAGGGCATATCAAAACGCCGAGCGTTGTTTTCTTTTCACCGCCTCAACACAAAAACCTAAACTTTTGAATACACTCAACAGGGGAGTATAGCGGCCAAGTACGGGTATCGAAAAATCCACAAAGACGAGTTTCTAGAATTTATAAGGTTTAATACTCCTAAAATAAAAGTGTAAAATATAATTATACATAAAAAGGAAAAGATACAAAAAGGGAAAGATTAATCTAGGCGAGTGTATTTAAACAAGATTAACAAAGCGGATAAAACTATAGGTTGCGTCGAATATCCCTTACCCAAGTTAATTAGTTTAAAATTGATATATGGGTCGACGAGTTATTAAGACCGCGTCTCGTTTCGACAGTTAATTAAATCAAGAGTTGTCACACCCCTAAATTCGCATAAAAGTCTAATATGATTTTGGAGTCAACAAATACACCAGAAATTATGCACGCAAGGTCATAAGAACGGAGCATACATGATATACCCGGTCAAATCTCCTAGGCATAATAACTAGGACAACATAGTCGAAATAGACCCGTAAAACTCCATCACCAAAGCAAAGCAACGTGTCAACCCAAAGTGATGTCAATCCGACACAACCTAGACTAACTTAGCTAGAAATCATGATAAATGACATGTAATGAAAGAAAGCAAGTAAACCTAATTATGAAAGAAATAAATAGATGAAATACAAATTAATCTAGGCAAGGGAAATTAATGGCAATAATGGAAACAAAGTTATAACGACAATTAAACTAAGAAAGACCATCGAATAGTAACTTACATACATAAGAATGGACAATTATCCAAGAGAAAATGAGGAGAGGGAAGCTCCAAAATTACAAACCCTAAAACATATGTAAAATGTAAGATATCTCTCTCAAATGAGATAAATGAGTATATATAATAAAGGCCCAAAATGGAAAACTTGTAAATAAAAAAGATGAGAAAAATAGGGGAATGATCGATCGAACCCTTTGGTCGATCGATTGATCGATCAGGTCCCGGCCTACTTTGAAAGCTCCAAGGAAAAAATTCTAGGGTCGATCGATCAACCCTTTTGGTCGATCGATCGATCAAGCAGGTCTCCAACAAGATGTCCCTGTTTTGGTTCATTTGGAATTCTCTTCTGCTAAAATCGTCATAACTTCTTCATTCGGACTCAGAATCATGCACCGTTTACGGCCACGCGAAGCTTGCGAGGAGGGATACAAATTCTGTGTTGATGTTGGGCTAGGACCAAATTGTAAATTGACCGAATTTCCCTTGTGCGTACGAATATGTATGGACTTTAGCCAGAATGCATCCAAACTCCATACTTAGTACCTAAATACCTACAAAACCCCAATTATACCTCATATAACATGTTTACAATATAAATCTAAGGTTTTCTAGTTAACGGGCTTAAATATATAGATTAAGGCACCCAAGGGGGTTAAAAATGTGTAGGTTGGAGTGTATAAATATGCAATATTCGGTACGAATCAATGAGATGCACTCGAATCGAATAATGATTTAGCCTATGTACTGAATAATAAAATAATACCTGCCATTATTGAAGGATTATGGGGAAGTGTTGAGTGATGGGTAAGAGCATAAGCACGACCTGGATTGAACCTGCTGGCCTGGCTGCCATGAAATTGTTCACGATTGCCCTGGTTAGGACGAAGCATCCTAGAATTCGGTCTAGACTTGTAGCGTTGTCCTAAGGAATGTTGTTGTTGTTGCTACTACTGAGGACTAGAATGACTAGAATTTCTCCCTAGCATGAAGTTGCCACTCTGATAACTGCTTTGTCGTTCCCTATTTTCCAGTTGAGGGCACTCTCGCCTAAAATGATCAGTGGACCCACAAATAAAATAAGCCCTAAGGGGTGGGAATCTCGGATTCTAATTGTTACTACTCTCTCCTACAGCCGTCTTGATATTGGCAAAGAATCCCTTGGTGCCATTTCTAAATTTCTTGTTATTTCTAGTAAAGGGTTCACCACTAGCCCTAGGTTGGGCCCGACTAGAAGTTATTTTCTTTTCTCAGATGACTTAAGAATTTTTTGCCTCAAGTTCTAATCGAATAGATTTGTTCAATGCTGCTCTAAAGTCCAAATGGTCAAAGCCCACAATGAGTTTACGGATATGGGGGTTCAACCCCTTCACAAAAAATCTTGTCTTCTCGGCCTCATTCGATTTGACTGTATTCACATGCTTCAAAATACTCTCGAATTGAGCGTGGTACTCATTCACCGATAGTTTACCTTGATTAAGCTTGGTAAACTCATCTTCCTTGGCATATTTATACGCTTGGGGAAAGTATCGATCAAGAAAATATGTCTTGAAACTTTCCCATGCCACTGTCTCGATAAAGCTAGCAAGGTGGGTGGTCTACCATCGTTGCGCCTGTTCCGTGAGTTGGAAAGTAGCCAACTTAACTTTATGCCCAGATGGGACATCGAGAACATCCATAACTCGTGTAATTTCCTCGAGCCATTCTTTCGTGTCATCGGGCCCGGTAGATCCATTGAAGGTAGGATGATTTAACCTACTGAACTCTTTCAGTATGGATCCACTGTGGAGCTTTCGACGGAACCACAGTGGTTACCCCTTTCACGTTCGGATAAAGTGTCAGCCAATAGAAATATGACATCTTCTATAAATTTAAGCCCTTCGTTCCCGGCCTTAACGCTAGTATGTTTGGGAGGCATCCAAAAGGAAATAAGGTGAGTTTAGCACGACAGTAAAAAGGGAAATCGTACTAGGGTATAATAATGTGAATTCGTATTTCCACACATGTCGAACCTAATGCTCTGATATAAATTTGTGACCCCTCAAACCAAAATTAGGGTAAACGTCGTGCTTAACCCACATCCAAGTTCGAGGTGCCAATGGAGAGGGGGAAATTACTTTTAAGTTATTTTAAAAAATATTTATTATCCAATCATTCAACATTAATTAAATTCCATTATATTGAAAAACCACGTTTAATCATTTTGCGGAAGCATCATTCTAAAATACCATTAAAACATAATTAATAAAGAAAATGCCCTGTGTTATTACAAACCAAAGTTCCAAGTTCAAGTTCGATTTTAAATTGTACAACTGATACAAAGTTAAATCTCAAATATCAAATATCGCCTTACGGGATAGCGGTAATTAGAGCTCTAACAACGACCAAAACTCTTGAGAACCTTACCGATACAAGTTTCGCATCCTTACCTGAAGTACCTGTGGGTTTTGAAAAATAGGTATGAGCGGAATTCCCAGTAGGGTGGGAGATACTAAGTAGTAATTTCGTATCAAAATACTATACATATACAGTATCTTTTAATATTTCAAGAAAAGTATTTATTCAATTTATGCAATTGAATGCAACGATATGCAATGCACCCGGGCTAGGTGCCCAAACTCACACTTAAGCCATTTCATGTCTCATGCGAGAGACTTATTTAATTAGCCTTTAGTCCTTAAAAATTTCTTTGACTTAAGTGCCTTTAACTTAAGAATATTCTCATTCTTAATTATTTATCGCAAGATTTATCAATCTTTGCCTTAGAGTCTAGCCATCAGTCCTGGACTTCACGGGCTCTACACGATAGGTCTTCAGTCACCATATGTTCTTTTTACAGGCTTTGGGGTCTTTCACCACTAGGGACGTCATGCCCTGCTTAATTCTTGGCATCATCCAAGTATCCTTTCTTATATTTTCCACGTATTTCACATTTATCACATTTCATATATTTCATTATTCTCATCGTTTTCCAAGTTCATTATTCTTTTCACTTTCACTTGTGTCACACTTTATTATTTATCACTTTCTTAATTTCTTCAATTAAACTTGACCGAGGAGGCCATAAATGCAACCCCGTCTTCTAATATCATCTCTACGAAACTCATTATTTTTATTTAGCAAAATTGTATCATTAATCTCTTTTTATCAAACTCACTTAATACATTTAATTGCAAAATAAATTCTTGACACCATACTATTCACTGTATTTACGACAATGCCACTACTATTTATTTTACATTAATGTTATATTTTTAAATGGGTTTAAACACACTAATTTTACCGAAAATCAATTTAATACTTCTCAAAGTATATTTCTTAATATTTCCAACATTTTTTCGTAATTAAGTTCATATTTCATGAATAGACTTTATTTCTATTTAAATAACTAGAATACCCATTTTTAAGCCTTTAGGTTTTTTTATGAAATTTATAAAATAGGGGCTGCACTTTCCTTTTTTCTTAAAACATGTTATAAATAATATATTTCACGTTTAATCATTTTGATTAGTAAATCCATTTAATACTACAACATTCGTCACAAGTATTATGGACTTCTACCTAAGAAATCCTCCAAAAATGCTACTAACATGCTCATAATCATATAGTCTTTTACCATAGCTATTTTCTTAACATTTCATGCCATAATGATTCATCATATACTTAATAGCATCAATTATAATTATTTCAATTTCAAGACTACTTTCTAGATTGAAGAAACATTTTCAACAAAGCAAAATAAGTAAAATACTTCCATTTTCAAACATAATTTTCACTACTTTAACACATGATTTTAAGCTTTAGAAAAGAGTTGAGAGGAGAAACCTACTCGGATAATATTGAGGATGAATATAATCAAGAAATAAGTCCAAGAATAAGCTAAAAAAAAACTCCAAAGTAAGCTCCAAACTTCAAATATTAAGCTCCAAAAACTTGCCGAAAAAGATTTCTTCAAGCTTTTCCACCCTTATGTGGTTGTTCTAAGGTGTTTATATGCCCAAAATAAAGTATTTGGGTAGTTTTATGGAGTGTAGAGAAGGAGCTTACGGGTTTGGAGGCTTGTATGGGTGAAGAGGGAGCGTGTAGGAGGTTGTGAAACTTAGACAAAAATCTGCTGAGTTGATTTTTGTTTTGGCATCACTCACCTATCTCTTATAATCACAACACAGCTCACACCTTTAGTGACAACCCAAAAGATGTTTCCCACTCTTCATAACACTCCAAGGGTGGCCATTATGCACCAGCTTAAAAGTTGAGTTAGTGGCAATAAGGAGATAAAGAACAAAATGAGTGAAAAAACCAACATTTCTTATTTCATTTTATATTTTACTATTTGTAAGGACATATTTTTATAAGTCCGTTATCAATTTATTATGTCATATACCCCTACACCGTTGAATTGCATTTAAGATCAATCTACATCAATACAGATTCGAATTAATCAACTTCTTCATCAAAAAGACTCCGCAAAATTTACTTTGGTAAGGTTATGTTTCTAATACCTTAACTTTCCACTTAGAGCTTTTGGGATATTTTTACAAAATATTTTCTAAGTTTTGGAGTGGACTTTTTCATCAAAATTTGAGAATGAGTATTTTTTCTATGTCCTGAAGCGTACCTCGATTTTGATGCCCAGGTCGTTCAAGAGAGATGTCATTTCGTTCGAGCGACATATGGATGTCGTGTGATGTCGTTTGGACGACATTTGTACTTCGTTCGCGCAAGATAGCTATTTCATTCGAACGAGCTCGTATACCGAGGCAATGTGTTTTTGCATAAATAATCATTAAATGGTTTCGTTTTAATTCAGAAGTCCTAGCGTTTTGAAAGACAGAAAACTGCGAAACTACAGAATCCTTTTGACTTCTTCTTTTATGGTTTAATTCCTTTTTGTTTACAATTCACAAAAAATCCCATATGTTTTGGTGAATTATTTTGGTGTTCAAGAACACTGCTTTACTTTTGTTTAACCTCTGTGGAGAAGGCATCTCCATATTTGATTCGTGGATACCAAGCGTAGTCATTCTACATGCGGACGAGCCGAAGACGACGAATCGACACCTGGAGGGTATTTCTCTATCTCTCGTATCTTTGAAGGTTTGCTGAAGGCACCGTACATTACACACTTATGGGCGATTATCAGGTTATATGTAAGTCAAAGGTTCCGTGAATTCTTCAAAGTGTTATAAAAGGTTTTACTCGAAAGGTTTTTTTTCCTAAATCGATCGTCTTTATTTTTAATGCATGGGTTGAATGATTTATGACATTTAGATGCATGCTTAGGGGCTGAATTAATTTTGTTAAAAAATAGACTCTAATTAAATAAGATTTACTTGGATTCTTGTGAATTAATTCAAATCGATATCACACGCTGCATTTATTCGTTTACACTATTTTCACAACTGAAAATAGCTTTAAAACAAGTCTAAATGATGTTTTTTGGAGATGTCCCAGAAGAGATAGTTTCTCAAAATTAAATTCTAAGTTAACGTGGAATTTTTAAAAAATTTTGGAGCACTTTTATTTTTTGATGAAAATAATAATATTTTATTTATTTATTCATTTTTTGATTTTTGACCCCATGGCACTCTTAGGCCTATTTCTAGCACCCCATAAGTGTGGCCAAATTATTTTTAACCCCAATAAAATGTCCTACAAAAGTTGCGCAAGTTGCAGTTTACGCGTCGATACTATTCATGTCACAATTCTAATAGTTCTAAAATAATACGAAGAATACGAATAAATAATCATACGAACTCGTGCAACATGAAAATAGAGCACAACGAATTAATATTACTAAATAATTCGATTAGCACAGGATGATGAGTACAAAATAAAAGGGGCGGGTATTACAATAACAAACTTAAAGCCAATTGGCACAACCCATATCGTATATCAACTATCATCCAACTAGGAACCTATCGGATATAGAATTTGGATGGTGAAGAATTCAAAAACTCCCGGAATTATGAGCACCTTGGAAAGTATTATAAATAATTTGAAGGATTGCCATTATTGTATTTCTTTTGATTTTACTTAAGTATCAATAAAATGTTGATTTCAATCCATTCAATTTCTTTATTTTTTTTGGAGTACGGTGATGATATACATCCCCCAGAACAGCAAAAACACAGTATATATGTCTTCAACTCCCGGACCAAGTCAAAATAGGGTTAAAATCCTTAGCACTTGGTCGGTAAAGAAAATAACCAAGTTAGCAAAAACACAGTATATCCCCGACCAAGTCAAAATAGGGTTAAAATCCTTAGCACTTGGCCAACAACAAAAATAACTAAGTCAAAATAGGGTTAAAATCCTCAGGACTTGGTCGACAACAACACTTTACTTCATGTATGACTTCGTAAAAACAAAATCACGAACAATGGGTTGATTACTTCATGTATGATTTTGTATAAACAAGTTAAGAATAAGAAGGGTAAAACTTCGTATACAACTAAAATAGTTACAAACAAGTCTTACCCGACTAAGTTAAATGCAGGAAGATATGTAAAAATTCCTAAATACTGAATTATAAACATATATTCCTCATAAACTTGGTCACCACTGATGACTAATGCCAAATTTGGATTATTGCGCATTAGTACAATGAATGGCATTACTAATGATAACTAATGCTAAATTTGGCTTAATATATATAAGTGCATTAGTAGAATCAATGGCATTACCAGTGGTAACAAATACTGAATTTGGATTAATATGTCTAAGTGTATTAGTAGAACCAATGGTAGTACAATCACAAGTGAACTGATTATTTAAAATAATCATAAGTTAACAAAACAAACCTATGGATTTCCATTCATATAAACTGTATACATTAAAATATAGGAAAATCATTCAAATGGACGTTTCCCATCAGCTTTTGAAGATGATTGCACTCTCTCCAATCTAGCAGGAGGATCATCCAATGTATAAGGGGAATTAATAAAGTTGAAGTTTTCCAACATTCTTTTGTTACTGCTACTCGGGACGTTAATCAGATGTGAAGGCCGAACTATTTCATGAACATCATAGAGATCATAATCCTCAAAGTATTTAGTGACTAAACATTGAGAGATGGCGTCAGGAGGGATCCTATCCATGATTTATCCATCTTGAATAAAGGATTGTTACAATCTAGCAGACCATGTTCATTCCAGTACCACAGTTTCCTAGCAGACTATATATTTCTAGATTAAAAAACCCAACCTTCACTCAATGCCTTATACTTGGCTTCGTAATCAAAATGCAGTATAGCTTTAGCTTCATTATGTCATACCTCTAAATCTTCAATCATCTTAAAATATGTAAGATTATTGGCCACAACCCGATCAAGAAGAAACTTGAGATATCTATATGCATCCCTTGCCTGATCAGATGCATCTGCACCGAGCAAGTCTGTTAATTCTTCATCTATCAAGTCCAAGTGATGAGTTTTGAATATATTTTTGCAACATTTGAGTAGGTCAGAGTCAATGGAGGCAATTTGTTCCATCTTGGCCATAAACTATAAATATAAAGTAACAATTGATCAATAATAAAAGAAGACGGTGGAATAACAAACCACAAGTTAATTAAAGGAAAAGTTCTTTTATTAATTGATAAGGAATGCTAGAAGTACATCGGATCATAAACAAAAAGAAAACAAACGAAATGTATAAAGACCAGGCGCCAAACAAGTCTACACCTTCTTGTTATCCTTTTCAATGTCAGGGTTTATACTCTGGTCGACAGAATGGGCAGCTGAATCAACAAGAGCAGTAACTTGGTCGCCTGAGGGAACACTGGGCTCAATGTCTAAAGAGGATTCCCCTGATTCTGCATCACCATCAATAGTATAATCAAGATTGGGAGGGGAGCCTTGATTGTGCTTAAAAAATAGCTCTAATTAACAGTGCCAACTTCCTTCAGAGCTGTTGACCATCCCTCTTTTAAGAATTTCTTCTTGGAATAAGTAATTTGGGCAGAAGTGGCAGATATGGCCTTATCCCAACCCCTGTTGAAGGAATATTCTCTAGTTTTCTTCCTTTTAGACTTAACAATAACAAGGTCATTAGACAACTTGATCACCTTCTCTTCAACAGTCTTTGCCCTGCGCTCAGCTTGGGTAGAGGCCAAAGAAGCCACAGTCAGAGTTTTCTCAGCTTTTTGCCAAGCTTCTTTAGCCACCTTGAGTTTGTCCTCCCAAGCCTTTTTCTCTGTTTCCAAAGCTTGCTGGGAATATATAATAGATTTCCTAAGACTTTCAAAGGGCTCCTCTGCTTCTCTCGAAGATTAACGTACCTGATTGTCCTTTTTTAACATTTTATTATAATCAACTAGGAACTGCAAGAAAAAGCCAACTCAATAAAAGTCAGAGGAGACATGAATAGTATCCGACCAACTTCAAATACATAAATTTACCAAGGCCAAGATTTGAGCAACTCTTATTAATAATTATGATTGGGACATTGGAACAGCAACAACTCGATGGTCTGGGAGGGGTTCTAAACTTGATCAACTTCCAGCCAAGCTAGGACTACAAGATACATATGAGCCAGCAGTAGATGGGACCTTATCAACCAATCCTAGTTGGTTGGCATCAACGACCTACTCAACCTGGTTATTAGCAGGTCCTCTCCTTAGTCTCTTGAAAAGAGACTCAGGGATTGGGGGTTTATTACCCGCCTCAACCTTCTTTTTTGGGGCATTGGTATCAACTGGTTTCTTAGCACCAACTGCAGAATCATCCTCCAAAAGGTTAAAAATTTTCCCTTTGCCCATCCTGATCAAAAGGGGAAGGTCGGAATCAAGGAAAGAAGATGTGCCAACTTTAGCATAAACACCAGCAAATTTAGTGTCCAAGGAAGTAGACACTGGATCACTCTCCAAATCAATTACAACTGAAGTCATAGCAGCTGATCATCGAGTTATAAAATAAGTGATGAATGTTTTATACTCTATCGGTATAGAAGCTAATCGGGGATGCTCTTCTCTTGCCATTTAGTTTAGACCCCATAAGAATTTGAGTTCTTTCAAATTAACTTCACTTGGATTGGGGCTCTTTCTCTTACGTTTGTCTGAAAAAAGGAAAATCAAAGAAATAAAAACCTATCCCATTCAAAGACTAAGGGCACCTGGTTACTGGTTGAGCCGTTTCGATGGCTCTGTATGAATTACTCATTTTTAATCCCTCTGACCCCGTTCTTGATCCAATGTGGAGATAAATTATGTTCATTATACCCTTCATGACTCATTTAGGAATAACAAATTTATGGGCAATTGGAGTATCACATGAGGCAGTGTAATGAATCCCAGTATTTAGAGTTATGAATGTATGGCATATCAATGTGGCATTAACCAAGCCGTGCCTTCCATACTTACCCACCCGCCGCCCTTTCTGTCCGCTAACTTTGATACTAGGGATATTTCCCTCACATACTAAAGAAAGAAAGCCCTGTATTTACAACATTTCTAAAGCCTAAACTAGAATAACAGTAGCCAAAATGACTTCCTTTATTTTTGGTTCTCCCCGTCAAGCGAAAAGGCACCTATTTCTTAAATTGATAATACGCCTTAACGAACAATGGTTAACGGTGGCTCTGATGTGTGGTTTTTCTAGAATAGGTAATAATGTGATCACTGTATTAGTAAATGATGCGGAGAAGATTACTGACATTGATCCACAAGAGGCTCAACAAACTCTTGAAATGGCATAAGCTAATTTGAAAAAAGATAAAGGAAAGAGATAAACAATTAAGGCAAATCTAGCTCTCCGACGAGCTAGAACACGAGTAGAGACTAGTTACGATTCCTTCTCCTATAGTTATTCTCATTTTTATAGCATAAAATCCTCAGCCATCTTCTACTACCCCAAGATTTCAGTCCTCGAGGTGGCAGATTATCGAGAATCGCTAACTCTTAACTGGAAATGACTTATGCTACCCCACGGTAAGCAGCGGTTGGGGCGCCCATCAACATGGCGGAGAAGCCTCGCAGAATGGTTATCCCACACTTGGTTGAGTATGAGGTGGGACATGCTGGTAGTGACCATTTCTATTTTTGAAGGAAAGGGAGGGAGAGAAACACCCGAAAGAGAAGGGAATTCAAATGATATTGAACATTGGATACGCTCTACGTGCCTATGACTTCTTATCTCAGGAAATTCGCACATCAAAAGATCCTAAATTAGAGACTTTTTACACCAAAAATATTCTCTTAAACAAAGGTATTCGTCCTTGGATGATGACTCAAGATAAACCTCATGAAAACCTTATATTCCCTGAGGAGGTTCTACCCCGTGGAAACGTTCGTATCACGTTCCTTCTTTAAACCTTTTGGTATGTATTGCCCCCTAACTACAGATTAGATCCGCCAGACGAGAAACAAAATTTTGCACTGCTACTGAGTCTCCTCCATTTTTAAAAACAAAATGAACCAAAAGTAGGACCAAACTGAGAGTGAGTAGCATAAACAAAGATGGATTTCTGAATGAGAAATACAAGTTTCCTATATTCATGGGAATCAACGTGAGAATGGCAAATTGCTCAAGTGGGTTGTTGGGGAGTAATCGTAAGAAACACTTTTCATTTCATCCTTGTAGTTTCGATTCTCGCTTTACAAATGCAGAAAGACTTGTCAAAAATCACCGGTTGGGTGGGTCCAACCAAGAAAGGCATGAGAGTCTTTGGAGGCAAGATACAAAGTTTTACCTTTCTTTTTAGTATATTTTATCATTTTGGGGGTGGGGAGTCTTATTTTCCCTATCAACCTATTTGTGACAATTACAATAATAAAAATAAGAAAAAAAGGTCACAAATAGAGTTGAACCAAGTAACATTGCAAAGGCATAATGATAGTGGGGTCGGCATATCCCCTCCCTCCAAACCGGACGTGTAGGTCTCCCCTCATTCGTCTCTTTGTAGGGGAATCTCCACTCACTGCTTCACCTAATATCCTCCCTTTACCACTTCACGGGGGTTTAGATGAGATCTCAGAGGCTCACTCGAAAAGACTGTTGTACCATATATTTTGACTTAACTCAACTCTAGTAGTCACTGGACTCACAATAGTAGTCTGTTCGGCTGATCTTGCTGAAATTATTACTCTTGATGCTCTTATTACACTCGTAGTCTCTGAAGGATGAGAACCAATAATGTAACATCTTCACCGAGAATTCAAGTATTGTATACATTATTAGTCTGATCCTTTGTAGGAACTACCCGTAATAACAAACTTGCAAAATGGATTTGTTTATCATAAAGAGATTCGTTGTTCCTGACCCTGCATCACCTTAATTATTATTTGAACAAGTAAAGGTTCTATCTTGCTCCGAGTGGGGATTTCATTTCTCTTCTGCATGTCCGTGGAGTTTTGAAAAATCCAAACATCTTAGAGATATATAGAGAGGCAGGAATTTATCGAACAAACCGCAGTCCTTCTAACAAGTCAGGAGTCTATTGATGAGAAAGGGATGGGGAAGTGTGAATCAAATTCTTGATGAATATGAGCGTAATTGAAATTACTGGGGAGTTATACATTTGTATATCGATAAGACCATTCACTATTTCTTGAAGCTCGATCTTGTCATACCCCGTAAAATTTGAAGGCTGAGAATTTAATTATTTTAGGAGAAATATAATTTTAAATTGGGGGAATTTATATTTTTAGTTTTTGTAGTCTCGAATAATGAATTGGAGTGCACTATTGATCCGAGAAGGGCGAAGATAGTCAAAATGATTGGCCGAAAGTTGTATTTGTGTTTCAGAGTATTTTGGACCTAATATGACTCGAATATGAGTAAACAAGTCATTTTAAGTGTGTATTATTATTTAAAGTTCGGATTTATGGATTTAAAGACTTAAGGGGCTCGTGAGCAGTCAATCTCATTTGTAAGAAAGAGAAAACCATATAAAGAGAGAGAAGAAGAAGAGGAAGAGAAGATAAGAGAAAAGAGGAGAAAAGCTTGGGAGCTTTGTATTTTTAGCCAAAATCCGTGATTTCAAGGAGGATTCAACCTCTACAACTTTCAGGCAAGTGATTAAACTTGATAAATAATTGTGTGTGTGGGTTATCTCATAATTTTGTTGGTTATTTGGTTGATTTTGAGCTTTTATGGTTAAACCCTAAAATTTGATGAGTAAATTTTGTATTTAGGGTTATATTTGTGGTTTAGATGATGAAAATGGTGGGAATAATATTTGGGATGGGTTTTGGTGTTAGGATATTGTTGGAGAAAAGTAAAATTGGATTTTAAGATGTAGATTAAAGTTTGCAAGATGTAAATGGATAGTCTAGGGTACAAATCTCATGGGAATAAAATTCTGCAAAACCGAACTGGTCCAGGTAGGAAAGCCGAATCGGTTCATTTTTTAGGAAATCGGATCAGTTCATTTTTTAGGAAATAGTATCAGTCCGATCATTAAATATATTTGTAAAAAATTTAAGAACCGAACCGATTTCATTTTTGAGGACCCTCGGTCCGGGTCAATCGTTGTATTTTGCCAGCTATTGTTTTACCCCTCTTTAATTGGTTTTAGTACTTTAATACCTTCTATTATAGTGTAGTAATCATGTTTAGAAGATATTTTGAGGGTTCATAATTGGATATAAAAGAGAGGCCACTTTGGGACCTATAATAAAGATATATATATATATATATATATATATATAGAGAGAGAGAGAGAGAGAGAGAGAGAGAGAGAGCAAATTGTATTGTTTTCTTTTAGAAAATCCTCCAAGGAATGAGGATTATTTAGAGGATGGTTGATATACCCATATATACCCTCGGCCAGGCCGAGGGTGTCCTCCACCCAGACGAGGGATCAGGTCCGGGACGAGTCCAATTACCACAGATCCGTGACAGGAAGGGTCGGCCAAGAAAAACCCTTAACCAAGATAAGACGACCCTTCAAAGGGGCCAACACGTCATCATGGACCAGACGACCCTTCAAGGGGCCGACCCCTTATGATGAACCGAATGACCCTTCAAGGGTCCGACCCCTCATCAAGGACCAAATGACCCTATAAGGGGCCGACCCCTCATCATGGACCAGACGAACCTATGAGGGCCTGACCCCTTATGAGGGACTAGACGACCCTACGAGGGGACGACAGTACGAGGCCAACATCCAGCTGATCCCAATCCCAGCATCCACTTTAGCCTCGACCCGGCATCCCAGGCCGAGGGTTACATCATCACAGCGCGTGATTTGGGAGACGCGTGGGATAGTGCACGTGGGACTCATACAACACATGGACTAGACCGTTATAACAATATCATCCCCTCATGTAATGGAATATTATATCATCATTGATTCCAAGTGGCATATCTAGGTATCAGCAGGGGATTGGCTAGATCATCATTCATATGAACCATGCATGCTTTGGGGGTACACTACACCCCCAAGCCCTATATATACTGGTTATATTCAATTTTGTAAATAGATCGATAATTTTAACCCTAGTTAAAACTCTGCTTGTACACACAGTAGAGAGAGTGAGCTTATATGCATTGTATCCAAGGCCATTAGTGCCCATATTTAGTGGATCACACACTCACAATGGATGTACGCCTAATTGGCTAAACCACTAGACATCGTTGTTTTATTCCTCTTATCATCATCTCCTTATATACACATATATAACTCTATTGCTTCCATTGTTATCACTGTTTGAGCTCATCATCTCTTATCTGGTGGAGCTAAATCTTAGCATCATCAGTTTGGCACCGTTTATGGGAACGAGAAGAGATCTCTTCCTTTATACAGCTTGACCTCATCGGAGACTCTAGTGGTGAACTGTTTCTCCCCCTTCGTGTGGAGCTGATTCACCATTGAAAGAGATCCATTAAGGTTCTCAAGCTCGTCAGTCTTTTGATCATTCAAATCTTCATAGCTTAAACATATGCCACCATAGATGCCACCACCACCTCCTCCATCGGATAGTGGAGTAGAACCTAGTTCTAGCCATGCACCACCTCAGTCTGAGATGGTTGATGTGGCGATCGCCCTAAAGTCTTTGGCAGCAAGCCAATAAATTATGCAGGAGTAATTTATAGCTCTTAGCCAAAACATACTAAGACCACCAGAAGTCTCACTGGAGATGATTACTCCAGTAACATGAGGCCAGGGGACCACCCCAGGAACCACGCAAAGACTTTCCACCTCCACAACGACAGAGGGATGTTGCTGACCCCCGGCATCTACGCCTGGGGAGGCAAGGAAACTCGTACCCAGAGGACATATATGATGATGTTGAGGTGGAAGAGGCTCCGATAGAATGCTGGGAGCCGTATCAGGTCTCCAACAATACTGTGCAACCAATCGAGGAGATTAGAGGGAAGTGTGGAAGTCAAAATCCCGACGATTGCCCGAGGGGCTCTGCTTTTGATCATCTGAGCAGGGAGTCGACCTTTGAGAGGCTGGGCCCAGTAAATGACCTGCGAGAAAAATTATCAAGATTGAGAAGTATTACGAGGTCCAGAAGGGAGTCAGCAGATGGCCGACCCTATGGGGGCCATCCCCCAGGATAGGATGACGATCAGGGAAAAGTAAACAGTGGACACAGACCTGCCGCAGCAGAACCCTCCGTTCACCTCAGAGAGGCAGCATGGGATAATATCGGCCAAGACGACCCTACAAGGCCCTGGAACGACTCGATCCAAAGGTTGGTGGATAAAATTGGTGATATCCTGAGAAGCAGGGATCCCCTTAAAAGAGGATACTCCATAGGCTCACCCTTTGTGGCGAAGATAGTCAACTTCCCAATGCTATCCAAGTTTAAGCCACCGGTGGTCACCCCAAGGTATGATGGGAGTACCAACCCTGTCCATCATATTGAGATGTCCCAATCAGCGGAAGATATGTACTCCATCTCCGATGAGATGAGGTGTCGTACTTTTTCTGTCACTCTGACTGGGGCTGCACATGTCTGGTATATGTCTCTTCTAAAGAACTCCATTGAAAGCTTTAAGCTGTTAGCAGACCGGTTTATCCATAACTCTTGCTTTGGAGTGAGGTCATAGAAGAAGACCACCCACCTGCTCTATGTTAAGTAGGGTAAGAACGAGAGACTACATAGCCAGATTTAATAAAGAAAAGTTGGAGGTCGAAGACTATGAGGAAAGCATAGCCATGACAGCCCTCATTGGAGGAATCCAGAAAGGGAAGCTATTGTGGAAGCTTACTGAAGACCCACCGAAGACGATGGATGAATTACTGGCAACATCGGGAAAGGTGATGAACACTGAAGAGGTGATGGCTGCAAAATACGAAGATGAAAAAGGAGGCACTAGTGGGGGTAGGTACCAGAATAAGAATAAATAGGGGGAGAAAAGGATAGAAGATGACAAATTTGCTGATTATACCCCTCTGATAGTCAGCTGCGAACACATTCTGAATGAGATAAAGAGCGATCGATCCTTGAAGTGGCCTGAGAAGTTGAGGGTAGCTCCTCACAAGAGGAACAAAAACATGTGGTGTGAATTTCACCAAGACCATGGCCATGTGACCGACAAGTGTTTTGCTCTGAAAGATGAAATTGAAAAAATGTTAAAAGAAGGAAAGTTAAGGAAATACGTTGACAAGGGTGCCCTCAAGAGGGGCCGAGGGGATGACCCCAGGAAGAAGAGAGGTGATACGTGCAGAGAATATCCTCCAAACATAAGGGATGACCCTTCAGATGATGAGGACGACCCTGACCTCCTAATAAGAGATGACCATAACCCTGTAAAGAGACTTAATATGATCTCACTCGGTGTTGGGATAATCTCCAGGGGGCTAGTAGGAGGGGGATCAAAGGTTGTCTACAAGAAAGCCCATGTAGCCGAAGCCAAGGCCGTGATAAAAGTTGTGCATTCGACCTTTATTGAGGCCAAGTCAGAGAAGAGGAAGAAAGTTAATATGGATACTCTGATAGTGGAATTCTCAAGAATGGACTTCAAAGGCCTCTTAGCCTCGCATGACGACCCTCTTATCATCACCACCAGGGTACACGGATATGAGGTGTCGAGGATCTTGGTGGATGGGGGAAGTTCTGTAGATGTGATGTTCTTGTCGTGCTTTAAAGCCTTAGGTCTCAGCCGTGTTAGGCTCGTCCCATACCATCACCCCTTGATTGGTTTCAGTGGGGAAAAAGTTCATCCTCTAGGAATGTATGAGGCCGATGTTAGAATGGGGGACGAGTGGTCAAGATGGCTTACCGAGAAGGTTAACTTTTTCATAATGGATGAATAGGTCTTCTCAACCTACAACATTATACTGGGGCGAGTGGCCCTCAAGGAATTTGAGGTTGTTCCATCCACAGTTCACCAAATGATAAAATTCTCGACCCCTTACGGGATAGGGGAAGTTCAGGGAGACCCGGCGACGGCACGCGAATGTTACTTCAATTCCGTCGAAGAAAGAGAGGCACATAAGAAGGCAACGACTACTTATAATATTGATACCCTTGACCCCAGGGATGAGATAAAACTGAATAAAGGAGAAGCCACAAAAGAGATAGAATCCATCATCCTCACTGAGGATGAGCCGGAAAAAACCGTCCAAATTGGCAAAGCTCTAAAGACAAAAATAAAAGAAGATCTCATCAAGCTGCTAAGGAGAAAACAGAGTGTCTTTACATGGAGTCGTGCAGACATGTCGGGGATCAAATCTGAAATCATGTGTCATAAGCTCAACGTGGTAGTGGACGCAAAGCTAGTGAAGCAGAATAGGGGGATTTATTCTCGAGAAAAGTATGAGGTCAAGAAACTAGAAGATGACGAGTTCATCAGGGAGGTCATTTATCCCGAATGGCTATCTAACACGGTCATAGTCCCTAAGGCCAACGGGAAGTGGAGAATGTGTGTAGACTTCATCGACCTCAATAAACATTGTCCTAAAGATAACTTTCCTCTCCCCCGCATTGATCAGATGGTAGATGCTACTGCAGGCCATGAGCTAATGAGCTTCATGGATGTCTATTCAGGTTATAAACAGATCTTTATGAGCCCTGAAGACTCAGAAAAAATAGCTTTCATTATCGATAATGGGACATACTGTTATAGGGTTCATCATCAATCAAAGATGCATTGAGGCCAATCTTGAGAAGATAAAGGCCCTACTAGAAATGAAGACCCCCAGGACCATTAAAGATGTTCAGAGGCTCACAGGGAGAGTGGCTGCTTTGAATAGGTTCGTATCCAGAGCCACAGATAAGTGTCTACTATTTTTCAAAATTCTCAGAAAGGCCTTTGAATGGAACAAAGAGTGTGACCAGGCTTTCAAAGAACTAAAGTTGTACCTAGGGTATCCCTTGCTGTTGTCACGAGCAGTGCTGGGAAAATGACTACATCTCTACCTAGCCGTCTCAGAATCAGCCATCAACATAGCCATTGTGAGAGAAGAAGATGGGGCATAGAAGCCTATATATTTCAATATTAAGGCACTCCAAGGGGCAAAGCAAAGATACCCAAGCATGGAGAAGTTAGCCAATGCCTTGATCCATGCATCAAGTAAGATGAAGAAATACTTCAAATCCCATATAATGGTCATCCTCACTCACTCTCCTCTTAGGCAGGTCTTACACAAGCTAAAAAAATCGGGGAGGCTAATGTCCTGAGTTATAGAGCTGGGAGAGTTTAACAGTGTATATCAACCTAGGGAAGCCATTAAGGGGCAAGCATTAGCAGATTTCATGGCTGAATTTACTTAGGAAGATGATGAGGCTAAAGAGGAGAGCCTCAAGAAGACAGATACCCGGTAAGGCAGAATTATTGACCCATCCACAGATAAGGCTGAGACAAGCACCGCTAGAGAAAAAGTTATCGAAAATAAAGAGGGAAGATATCTCTTTAGATAGGGATCCCTCACAAAGGGAAATTTATCGGGAGAACAGGTCGTGTGGGACCTCTTAATTAATGGGTCCTCTTGTGAAAGCGAAAGTGGGGCTGGATTAATAGTATCAGTGCCTAACGACACAAATATTGAGTATGACCTGATGTTCAACTTCAAAGCCTCCAACAACGAGTCTGAATATGAGGCCCTAATAGCAGACCTCTCCTTAGCTAGGTCTCTTAGTGTTGGCCAGATCTTAGTCCATAGTGATTTAAGACTGGTAGTGAATCAGATACTATGAGCATACAAGGCTAAAGATGAGAGAATGGCCAAATACATTGAAAGAGTGATGTCACTATTGAAGAGGCTCAGAGACGTGAAGTTGAAGAGGATACCTAGGCTTGATAATGGCCTAATCGATGTGCTTGTTGGGCTAGCCTCAACGACTAGGACAGATATCAGGAGGATAATCCTAGTGGAAATCTTGCTTCGACTAATAATTGAAGATGCAAATGGAACACTTAGCTCTTGCTTAAATATTAGTAGGGAGGCTTTATGGATAGACCCTCTAATCAGATACATTAAAGAGGGGGAGATGGAAAAAGAAAAATAAGAAAGGAAGAAGTTGAGATACAGAGCTACGAAATTCACTGTCATCGGAGACACCTTGTACAAAAAGGGGGTTGCTCCCTTTGCTCAGATGTGTGCACCCGTATTAAGTCCCACACATATTACAAGATGTGCACGAGGGGTCATGTTCAAGCCATATTGGGGGAAGGTCATTAGCAAAAAGGATAGTAACCCAGGGATACTGGGGGGCAACCTTAGGGAAAGATGCCTAGGCATACGTAAAAAAGTGTGATAAATGTCAAAGGTTCGCCACCATCCCTATCAGCCTCTTACCTCCATCACATCCCCATGGCCATTCGCAGTATGGGGAATCGATATAGTAGGACCCTTGCCTAGGGATGTCAATAATTATTAATACTTGATCGTTGTAATGGACTATTTCTCAAAATGGGTGGAAGCGGAGCCGATGGTCACGATTACCGAGCAGAAGACCTCCAATTTATCTGGAAAAATATTATATGTAGATATGGTCTCCTCAACACTCTCATCTCAGATAATGGAACTCAGTTCAAGAATGCATCCCTGGAGAAATACTGCCAAAGAGTGGGTGTCAAACAATTCTTCTATACCCCAGGCCGACCTTAGGCTAATGGGCAAACTGAAGTTACAAACAGAACAATCCTAGATGGGATAAAGAAAAAACTCGAGGAGGCAAAAGGAAGATGGGTTGAGGAGTTATACACTGTACTATGGGCCTACAGGATGACTACCAATATCCCTATCGGGGAAACCCCGTTCATGCTAGCGTATGGCCAGAAGCCGTCATCCCCACCGAGATTGGGTTTCCTACTCACAGAGTCCAAATGTATAACCCCCAGAGAAATATGGAAGAAAGGATACTTGATCTAGACTTAGTCGAGGAGAGAAGAGAAGACGCTGAGATAAGGCAAGCAACCTATCAATAGAGGACTGTCAAGTTTTACAACTAGAGGGTGAAGCAAAGGCCAATCGTCGTGGGGGTCTTAGTCCTCAAGAAGACATGTCAGAAACCTAATAAGCTCTACCCAAATTGGCATGGCCCATATAGGGTCATTGATGAATTTGTTCCTGGAACCTACAGACTAGAGAACCTTGAAGGGGAACCCTTTTCGAACCCCTAGAATGGTGATCATTTAAAGAAATACTATCAGTAATGTTGTAATGTCCTATCGGACCACAGTTATAATGAATATGTTGCTCTAACAGAACACTTGGAATGTTAATGAGAATATCGTATTGGCTCTTCATCTTGTGTTTGTAAATTTAGATACATTGGGGTAATTCTTACCAAACCACCCTTGGCTATAATGAGGATGAATGGTAGGGACTACCCTCCATTCACTCTCAAGAACGACAAGGGGGGACTTGAAGTTTAAAACATCATTAATTTGGTGGAAACCACCCTCGACTATGATGAGGGTGAATGGTATGGACGACCGTCCTTTCACTCTTAAGAAAGACGAGGGGGGACTTGAAATTTAAAACATCATTAATTTGGTGGAAACCACCCTCGGCTATGATGATGGTGAATGGTAGGGACGACCCTCCATTCACTATCAAGAAAGATGAGGGGGGACTTGAAATTTAAAACACCATAAATTTGGGGGAAACCACCCTCGGCTATGATGAGGGTGAATGGTAGGGACGACCCTCCATTCACTCTCAAGAAAGACGAAGGGGACTTGAAATTTAAAATATCATTAATTTGGTGGAAACCTAAACCACCCTCGGCTATGATGAGGGTGAATGGTGGGGACGACCCTCCATTCACTCCGAAGAAAGATAAGGGGGACTTGAAATTTAAAACCATTAATTTGGTAGAAACCACCCTCGGGTATGATAAGGGTGAATGGTAGGGATGACCCTCTATTCACTCCCAAGAAAAAGAAGGGGGACTTGAAATTTAAAACCATTAATTTGGTGGAAACCACCCTCGACTATGATGAGGGTGAATGGTAGGGACGACCCTCAATTCACTCCCAAGAAAGACGAGGGGGGACTTGAAATTTAAAACCATTAATTTGGTGGAAACCACCCTCAGCTATAATGAGGGATAATGGTAGGGACGACCCTCCATTAACTCCCAAGAAAGACGAGGGGGTCTTATAATATGGACAAAAATATAACAGCCAAGACAAATCATACAAGAGTCAAGCATACAGGAGGAGAACAATTCCATTATAAAGTTAAGTGTTACGAATATTTGTCCAAAAGAAAATTCAATACAAAAAATTTACAAACAGAGGGTATGGGCCACAAGCAGCCACCCTATTGAGCAATATCAGAAGGTAGGGCTTCAACATCAACTAGAGATGTCTTTTCAATGACCAAAATAGGTCGATCGTCAGAGGTTTCGATGCCTTTGATGTGCACTTAAGACTCTACATGGGCTAGAGCCTCAGCTATGAGGGGGTCTTCCATCTCCACTACTTCAAGAGAGGGACGGATAGAAGACAGAGTATCAGTAAATTTTAAGATGACCCACCAACAGGCCATCTTAATCCCTCTCTCTAGGTACTCAAGGTCGAAGCCTTAGAACTCATCGAAGAGCTTGTAAGCCTCCAAATCATTGACCTCTGCCTTTCTCACTACCTTATCAAGTTCAGCCTTAAATTGGACCCCCTGATTGGTTAAGGACTCTTCCTTCTCCTTGATGAGGTTGTCCTTTACCTTCAAGTCGTCCTCATGCTCCTTCACCATCTCATCCAGGACTCTTGCATGCTCAGTCCTTCAACTCTCCAGCTCAACCCTACAGTATCTAACTCGGTCTTCAAGTTAGCCTCATGCTAAATAGTTCTCTTGGCCTCATGGAACTTCTGCTGGTTTGCAACCATCCACTTGGTGGAAGATGTGAAGGCGTAGATAGACTGCGCAAATACGCACATAGTAAGGGGCTGAGGGAACAGTTGATTAAATGTTGGTGAATTAAAAAATGAAGTTGAAGGAAATACTTGAGCCATTGTGTGAAGACCACAGTCATAGACCTTCGCTGGGGGCATCTTTGATAATAATTCATAATCTACGGTCGAGGGCGTAGAAAACATTAAAGCTTTAGCCTCCCTCATGTTGGCTACGAGGGAGGAGGGTTCAGCCTTGAGGAAAGTCAGATTCTGAGACCAATAGGCACCCATGCTGGAAGAGGAGTTGGTCCCCTCAGTGTGTGCCTGAGACACCTCTACCCTAGCCCTCGTCCGGGAGTCAGGCTGAGAGCCCCCTAGAACTTCAGGCTCCTTCCTTTTGTGACTGTCGGCGGTTGGCTCCACTTTTGTCAGCCCCACGGCCTTTGTCTTTCTCGGAGGCTGCTGAGGCTCTTTGCCTTTCTTCTTTCCCAGTCCAGACATTAAGATGGGGGCAGTCATCTCCCAAAGTTGATGAGAAACGTTTGCAGGCCGACCTAAAAAAGAGATGATACATCAGATATAAGCAGTAATAATGAGGAAACACTTAGAAATATGAAATAAAAAACAACTCACATAATTCTATCAAGGAGTCGACCCTCAGACCAACTTCTTTGAGAAAATGAGGGTCATCAAGTCTTCAAATTTGACAAGTCCACCCTCTTTCCCTTGTTCCATCAGATAGTCAATAACATCCCTCTCATCTAAAATAAGTCCGGAGTCTGACCGTGCTTTCATTGAGGGGTTGGACCATGCCCTTGGGACCCTTGGACTGTCATCTATGGGCTCATCCCCGGCAGGGAATTCCCAAACCCCGGATATGAAGAAAAACCTCTTCTTCTAATCATGGTTGGAAGTTTGTGCCACATAAAGAAGTTTTTTATTGGACTTCCTCGCCCCCAGATGAAAATACCCAGGCTGCTTGGATGAGGAAGTGATATTGTAACAGGCTATGAATAAATTGACCGAGGGCTCATTGGTGAAAGTATTCTTCCAAAGGGACACATAGCCGAGGATAGTCCTCCATGATTTGGGAGGAAGTTGAGAAGGAGAAACCCCAAGGGCAAATAATATGTCAACTATAGCAGGGTACAGAGGGAACCTAGCACCTACTCTCAGTATCTGCTCATAAATATCAATCTCTCCTTCGTCCCCCTGGAAGACCTTCTCATCTTCAGCTGGGACCCTCATACTTATATTGGACTGTATACCAAATAGATGCCTCCATAATAAGAGGTCACGATCCTTAACTGACAATATGTAAGCCGAGGCACTAGAAGTATCAACTCGACCATCATCATCAGAACTCTCGTTGTCATCCTCAGCCCTCTCGTCCCCAGATCCCTCTGCCCCATCACCTATCGGAGGGTCATCTAGAAAGGCTACTTGAAAAGTAAGAGGGGATAGGGTTGTCACAGGGACAACCTCAACACAATATGTCCCCTCAGCACATCGGTTTGGGCTAAGAGTTTATGTTTCTCTCCTCATAGAAGGATCGGTACCCATTGGTGATAATGCTCTCTTATTCATCCCTCCCTCATGAGTCTGACTCTCGACTGGATGATAGGAAGACCCAAAGGGCTCATATGGTAAAATTATGGCTAAAAGAATGGGGAAGATGGGTCGTACCCAGTTAAGGTCGGCCCCTCGTCTTTGCTCGTCCTCTTTCTCTATTTGTTTAATCTCAGCAATGAATTTCTCCCTCAAGGTTGGGAACTCATTGGCTAAACCATAAAGTCTCTTGAGCATTAAGGGGAAGACCCTACACTTGAGGAATTTTCTCAAACTAACTACAAACAGGTTTGTAGTTTGACAAAATTGACTCTTGGATTAAACCTATGAAAATAAAGGGTTTTTGTGGATGAACATTCAAGAATGAAAGGAACACAGTTAACCAGAGAAGTACATCGAAGAACATAAGAAAACCCAACAAACACCATAAAGAAAAGATAAACCACCATGAAAAGTGGGGGAAGGAACCCTAGGGAGCTTAAAATCTAATATTCAGTCCTATAACCACCACAGCGAGGCTAGTCTTCACACCGAAAAGGTAAAGCAACCAAGAAAAAATGGAAACCCAAATGCAAATGCAATAAAAAAACATAAATTTAAGGCTAATGGAAGAGTCTAAGGCGGAGGAATACTTGAGGATGAAGACGAAGAGTGAGCAAAGCTTGAGACACAAAAGATGTCGCAGAAATGACAATTTGAACTGATAGGGAGCTAGAGAGAGAAAGATTGCACGCGAAGAAGAAGGAGAAGATGAAATAATTATTTGAAAAACAATTTAAATATCTTGCTCATAAGTGGGCCTATTAACCAAGGCTGTGCACAACCCATGAGGAGAGGCATCATTAGGGCACAAAGTCCCAAGCTAAGTGTGCAGCCGCCACATCTGGGAAACCAAAACGATGATGGATACTTGATAATATGCAACTTGAGAGATATCACTTATCCATCTGATCACCCACTTAAGAATTCAAAGTCAACATTACCCCTCATCCATCTCGACAAACATCGATGGCTAAGGGCTTGGAGGTGATTAATATACCCATATATACCCTCGACCAGGCCGAGGGTGTCCTCCACCCAAACGAGGGCTCAGGTCCCAGACGAGTCCAATTACCACAAATCTGTGAGAGGAAGGGTCGGCCAAGACGATCCCTCAGCCAAGATTAGACGACCCTTCAAAGGGGTCGACCCCTCATCATAGACCAGATGACCCTTCAAGGGGCCAACCCCTCATGATGAACTGGATGACCTTTCAAGGGGCCGACCCTTATCAAGGACCAGACGACCCTAGAAGGGGACGACCCCTCATCATGGACTAGACGACCTTGTGAGGGTCCGACCCCTCATCATGGACCAGACGTCCCTATGAGGGGACGACAGTACGAAGCCCATATCCAGTCGGGCCCAATGCCAACATCCACTTTAGCATCGGCCTGGCATCTTAGGTCGAGGGTGATATCATCACAGCACGTGATTTGGGAGACGCGTGGAACAATGCGTGTGGGACTCATACAGCACGTGGACTAGACCATTATAAAATATCATCCCCTCACATGAGGGAATATTATGTCATCATTGATTGCAAGTTTCACATCCAAGTGTCAGTAGGGGATTAGCTAGATCATAATTTACATGCACCATGCATGCTTGGGGGGTACACTACACCCCCAATCCCTATATATACTGGTCGTCTTCAACCTTATAAATAGATCGATAATTGTAACCCTAGATAAAACTTCGCTTGTACACACAGTAGAGAGAGAGTGAGCTTGTGTGCATTGTATCCAAGGCTATTAGTGCCCATATTTAGTGGATCACACACTCACAGTGGATGTAGGCCTAATTGGCTGAACCACTATACATCATTGTTTTATTCCTCTTATCCCCGTCTCCTTCTATACACTTATACACATATATAACTTTGTTGATGCCATTGTTATCACTGTTTGAGCTCATCATCTCTTATTTGCTGGAGCTAAATCCTAGCATCATCAGTGGTTATGGGCTATAATGGAGGTATAATTGGGAGTTTAACATATCGAATACTTTCTTAAATTCTCCGAGTAGTAGGAATTTACCTAACGTCGAATAGGGATTGGGTGAGAGGGGGATTATAGTGTATTCTTAGTATCGATTAAATTGGGTGATTATACATATCATAGGTGTGATGGATGAGTAAGTATCAAGTGAGGGATTGAATAATAAATGGATTGGGAAGCTATGCAAGAATCTACCGATTAGTATAGTGAGAGTTATATAGATATTGTCGAATTTATTACTTTTATACATACGGACGTGAGATGGTGTGTGTGTGTGTGTGTGTGTGTGTGTATATATATATATATATAGTGTGAACATATATACCTTATGTGATGGTTTGTATATATGATGTGATCGAATGTGTATATATCTTGTGTGTATGTAATATATATTATGTGATTCATACCCCTCTAGTGCTGTAATGGGAAGTTGCGCGATGTGGGTGAAATCCCCTGGCTTGAGGAGCAGGGAGAGTATAATCCCCAGGTTAAAGCGTCCAGTATTTTACCGTGTGTGAGGTAGGGTAAGACGTCTGGGGTGTGATTCGTCTTGCTCTCGGGTTCGAAACTATGGTCACTTCCCATTCGTTGTGATTAGGTTTTTACCAAGTTGGTGTGGCAGTCCGACCGCTGGTAACCCCAGGAAATGTGAGCGATCCCTTGGAAGATGATAGCATTGTAGAGACTATTAAAGTACATATATTATGTGTGATATGTATGTGTACTTGTTAGAGATTGATGAATCTTATATTTTATGTGTGAGAAATATTATACAAGATCTATAGATAGTGTGTGATATCCTAATGTTATAACTAGAGAAAGTATTAAAGATGTATATTATATTTTGTCTTTTCTAGTATGAGAGTGGATGAGTATACTCTTATGACTATAGAAGGGAAGTAATTTGGGTGTGTACTTTGGATCGAGGGCCGAACGAATTCCCAAGACCGAAAATGTTAGGTAGTAGTGTATCGGGGGGTTCCTTGTTTGGATTTCGCTTTGCGAGACGTCCCATGCACGGAAATTAGCGTAATGTGGGTGTGGAAAGATGTTTGGTCCTTAGTTCTTGGGTATAGGTGAAACAGCGGAGCTATATTACTAGCATTAATGATGATGTGTGATATCTTATGCGAATACTTAGTGAAAGTTAATAATTTATAAATTAATAGAAAATATAATTAAGTTATATTGATGTATAAGTTGGGCATAAACTTAGAAGACGATAGAAGAAGTAGAATGACGGTTACGTTAGAGATAGTGGACCATGCGAATGAGGTTTAGGCATAGATTTAAGAGGATTTTTCCTTAGATTGTGTTGGGTAGGTTAGTTGAGGATCATATGCATACGTTAGGTGCACGTTATAGATGAGGGGTGAAGTTGAATCCCAAGAGAGTGCGACACCACTATAGTTATGTTATCGTGCATTCATAATTCTTATGCATTTTAATTCACTTGCTAAAATTATTTTGAAACCTCGGGCTCTGACCCGTTTATATCTTTTCTCTTGCTATACATATGTTGTTATTTTAGGTGTCCCTCCATAAGGACGCCAATGATGCCTATTCTATCCAGGTTTTTTGGAGTTGTAGCAGATGCAGAATGTTATAGGATTTTGTTGTAGTCGTTTCCTATTCTTGTAAATCTAGATTATGATCCATTTTGTATATCGGTTATGTGTACTCAGGGGCTGTATATTTGTAGCTATTTTATGTTCTTATTTTGGATGTTGTATTGTCTGTGCTCCAACAACATATTCATGTATATCTTTTGCTATACTCGTGTAAACATTGTCATGTTTTGTAGTCGTTATATATATTGGTTTGTAGCTCTTTGCATGTTGATTTGAAATTTTTTTGCATGTCCGTTTATTTTATTACTGGGTAATTAGTTAAATTTTAATCTATACAACCATGATGTTAAGGATGATCCACTTCAGATTCCTATTTTATCTTAGTATAGGACTGGATACCCATTATTAATTTAAGCGGGGTGTCACAGGTGGTATCAGAGCATCAGGTTCTAGTGTCTTAGGATCTATGAGGGTTTTCTACATTCTTCCGTAAGCTTTCTTGATATAGCGTCCTAGTTTTAATCCTATTATATTCATATTTCATTTACGATCTTCTGCGTATCATAATTTCTTGAACTGTGTGCTAATACAATTTGTTCTCATTTAAGATGCCTCCTAGAAAAGACTGTCCTACTAAAGAAAATGCTGAGGCTGGGTATGTGGAACCCCAATTGCCTCAAGGGACAATGAATGTAGCCGATGTTTCTAATATTGTGGCTCATGCAGTCAATGCAGCCATGATCGTTGCTTTATCTCATCATCAGGAGCATCATCCTCAGATGACGGGGAGTATTAGGTTTGAAGGTTCGGGTCCATCCAATAGGTTAGGAGAAAAGGGTGCAGGTGGACCACAGTCATCTTAGTATCATAGTAGACGTCAGAGGAACCGAGATTCTCACCTGAAGAAGGCAGTTAAAAGACAACATTCAGGAAACTATAGGCAGAACTTCCAAGGACAACAACAATACTAGAATGTTATGCAGGACCTATTAGGTCAGGGAAATAACGGGGGAGGCCAACAGGGCCGAGGTTTTCGGGGCCACAGATCGGGAACATTTATAGGATGATTTTTTCGGTGTGGGGAGGTTGGTCATAGGAAGAAAGATTGCCCACATTTGAACATGGAACATGCACAGGGGTTCAACAGGCTCAACAAGTGCCTTTACCACCTCCTTCACCTGTTCTAGTTATCCCGCATTCACAGGAACTCATGTTATATGGGCGAGATTACCATATTCAAAATGTGATGTAATCACAAGTGCCTCAACCTCCATTATCTTATCCTGGTACGTTTCTTATCACTGGATTCATGGGTTGGTTATTATTTGTTTCACGAGAGTTTCATTTACTTATAGATGTTCGTTTCGCTTGTACGACGGGATTATTTTTTTAGTCAGTTGAATTAAATGGGTGGTTGGTTGTATAACCATATTATATGTGGTATCATTGGGTAAAGGGGATCTTTGGAGTCGAGTGTGTGAGAGTCGATATGTATTCTAGATGTTTACGTTACTTGTGAGATGTCCACTTTCGAGAGTGATGAGAGTATGGTGGATTTTTTTTTATGTCTGGCAGGTTGTCGATGATATAAAATTTTGGAATATATATTCACCAGTGAGTAGAGGGTCTTTTTTTATTTGGGATCATTGCATGTAAGATCATTATCTCTAGAATTCACGAGTTGAAAGAATTTGTTGAGTGTTGGCCGTTATAACCAAGATGTATATATATCATTACTTTGAGGAGGGTAAGTGTGGCTTTTAGATGGAATCTTTTGTGATAATATATGGTTCTGAGATGTACTAGTAGAGTTATGATTTTTTCGGAGTGCCATTGTTAAGCCCTGTTGAGTGGTAACAGTAAGACTATCATTTTGTTGTTTGGCTAAACGCATGTTATTGCTATGACCCAATGGTGAATGGGTCTATGTTGTGGTGGTATTTTGAGATGATGTAATGGATTTTTAATGATGAGATTTAGGTTTTGACGGGTTCAGTGTTGAGTGAAGAGTCTTAGATCGTGGTCATGTGCGTGTAGAGAACTTAACATTGTCACCTTGTGTCTTGGGCATATTATTTAAATTGTGTGTGTCTGTATTCATAAAATTATTTTCTATGCTATATATCTTAATCCCATGGAGCCATATAAATTGTTTTAAAAATCATTTTTTTAACCTTTAGTCCTGGTTTGACCGATCTCCATCCCCGACAGAACTTTACATTAGTGTATTGGGAGGGTTCCTTGTTTGGATTTCGCTTGCAAGACCTCTCCCGCATGAAAGTAGCTAATGCGGGGAATTGAGAAAGGTTAGATCTTCGGACATTTTCAATTTTGTATTATTTTTGGTATGATTTAATGGATTAATGGTTGGGAGTAGCGGTAATGTTTCGGACTGAGATTTGTTCTTGGGTTGGTGCCTTCGTTGTTTTAGGCATGTAATTGTAAGGGCGAGTGGAAGTTATGTTACAACTTAAGGCTAGTGGAGCTGGATAATGAGTGTGCAATTTAGCATAGATATAGGTGTATGGAAGCCCTGGTTAGAGATTGTTTTCGATGAATTCACTATTGGGGAGTTAAGAGATAAGAGTAGTTATCTTGTGTGTAAGATGTGAACTTTGAACTAAGATATTAATCCAAATTTTGAGGACGAAATTTTAATAAGGAGGGGAGAATGTTATACCCCGTAAAATTTGAAGGTTGATAATTTAATTATTTGGGGAGAAAAAGAATTTTAAATTGGTAAAATTTGGATTTTTATTCTTTGGAGTCTGGAATGATGAATTGGAGCGCACTTTTGATCCGGAAAGGGCCGAGATAGTCAAAATGACTATCCGAAAGTTGTATTTGTGTTCCAGAGTATTTACTCAAATATGAGTAAATGAGTCATTTTAAGTGTGTATTTTATTTAAAGTTGGGATTTATGTATTTAAAGACTTAATGGGCTCGTCAGTAGCCAATCTCATTTGTAAGAAAGAGAAAACCCTAGAGAGAGAGAGAGAGAGAGAAGAGAAAGAGAAGAGAAAAGAGGAGAAAATCTTGGGATCTTTGGATTTTCAGCCAAAATTAATGATTTCAAGGAGGATTCAACCTCTACAACTTTGAGGAAAGTGATTAAACTTGCTAAATAATTCTGTGTGTGAGTTATCTCATAATTTTGTCGGCGATTTCGTTGATTTTGAGCTTTTATGGTTAAACCCTAAATTTGATGAGTAAATCTTTTATTTAGGGTTATATTTGTGGTTTAGATGATGAAAATGGTTGGAATAATATTTGGGATGGATTTTGGTGTGATGGTACTATTGGAGTAAAGTAAAATTGGGTTTTTAAGATGTATAGTAGATTTTGCAAGATGTAGAAGGACGGTTTTGGGTACAAATCTCGTGGGAATAAAATTCTGCAGAACCTGACCGATCCGGATAGGAAAGACGGATCGGTTCATTTTTTAGGAAATCAGATCGGTCCGATCATTAACAATTTCTGTAAAAAAATTAGGAACGGGATCGGTTCGTTTTTTAGGACCTCTAGTCCGATCCGGTCACTGTATTTTGCAAGCTTTTATTTCACCCCTCTCCAATTGGTTTTAGTACTTAGAGACCCTATATTATAGTGTAGTAATCATGTTTAGAAGATATTTTGAGGGTTCATAATTGGATATAAAATAGAGGCCACTTTGGGGGCTATAATAGAGATATATATGAGCAAATTGTATTGTTTTCTTTTGGGAAATCCTCCAAGGAATTAGTATTCTTTTGAGGATGGTTACGGGATATAATGGAGGTATAATTGCGAGTTCAACATACTATATCATTTCTTACATTCTCCGAGTAGAAGGAATTTACCAAACTTCGAATAGGGGTTGGGTGAGAGGGGGATTATAGTTCACTCTTAGTATCGATTAAATTGGGAGATTACACATATCATTGGTGTGATGCGTGAGTAAGTTTCAAGTGAGGGATTGAATAATAAATGGATTGGGAAGGTATGCGAGAATGTATCGGTTAGTATAATGAGAGTTATATAGATATAGGAGGATTTAATACTTTTATACATACGAACGTGCGATGGTGTGTATATATATATATATGGTGTGAACGTATATGCCTTGTGTGATGGTTTGTATAAATGATGTGATCGAATGTGTATATATCTTGTGTGTATGTTATATACATTATGTGCATCATACCCCTCTAGTGATATCATAGGAAGTTGCGCTATGTTATCATGGGAAGTTGCGCTGTGTGGGTGAATCACCCTGGCTTGAGGAGCAGGGAGAGTATAATCCCCAGGTTATAGCGTCCATATATTACCTTGCGCGAGGTAGGGGTTAGACGTCTTGGGTATGATTCATCTTACTCTCAAGTTAGGAACTATAAATGAGGGGTGAGGTTGAATCCCAAGAGAGTGCGACACCACTATAATGATGTTATTGTTCATTCATAATTATTATGCAATTTAATTCATTTGCTAAAATTATTTTGAAACCTCGGGCTCTGACCCGTTTATATCTTTTCTCTTGATATACATATATTGTTATTTTAGGTGTGTCTCCGCAAGGACGCCAATGATGATTATTCTATCCGGGATTTTTGAAGTTGTGGCAGGTGCGAAATGTTACAGGATTTTTTTGTAGTCGGATCCTATTCTTGTAAATATAGATTATGATCCATTTTGCATATCGATTATGTGTACTCAGGGGTTGTATATTTGTAGCTCTTTTATTTTATTATTTTGGATGTTGTATTGTCTGTGACCCGACAACAGATTTGGGTATATCTTTTGTTGTACTCGTATAAACATTGTCATGTTTTGTAGTCGTTATATATATTGGTTTGTAGCTCTTTGCATGTTGATTTGAATTTTTTTCTTGGCATCCATTTATTTTATCACTGGGTGGTTAGTTAAATTTTAGTCTGTACGACAGTGACGCCGAGGATGATCCACTTGAGATTCTTATTTTATCTTAGTATAGGGCTGTCCACCCGTTATTAATTTAAGCGGGGTGTCACAGATCTTTCCCCCGGATGAACCATATAGCCAAGAGAAACCATGAACCAAAATAGAATAGCTTGCCCCACCTATGAGTAAATATTTCATAGTAGCCTCATTAGAGCGTTCATCTTTCTTGGTATATCCAGATAATAGGCAAGAGCATAAACTGAAATATTCTGGAGCTATAAAGATAGTTATTAAATCCTTAGCACCGCATAAAAACATTCCTCTTAGTGTAGCTGTTAATACGAATAAGAAAAATGTTGTTATAGCCATTTTTGTACATTCAATGTACTCTACGGATAGAGGAATACATAGAGTTGAACATAGTAAAATAAGTAATTGAAAGATTTTGTTGAAATTGTTCATTTGGAAATTTCCCGAAAAGCTAATCGTAGTTTCTTCTCTCCATAGAAACAAGAGGGTCGTTATACTCATTAATAAACTTGTTGAAGAGATGAAATATAACAAAGGTATATATTTTTGATAGGCAAATCCATTCTCAAGTGGAGCATATTGCCAATTTTTGACTATTAAAGCATGATCCCAATAATACTTATAAGAATCAGGCAAATTCAACACTAAAGCCTCATTAGCTTGTCTGGTTTTCAAATAATAAGTGTTCTCCCTTGAAATAGACCATTTATAACACAACATAATCTCTGGAGCGCCAATACGGATTCCATAGATTTCATTCAGTTTATTCACACCATTGACAACTCTCTAGGTGTTGGGAGCTACTCTCACTGGAACAATGTCAAAATATTAGCAAAAATGAAGAAGAAAAGGGTTTGGTGGAATGGTAAAACTGCACTCAGCTATAAACAAAGTTAGGATCGAATGACCCTTAGCTAAAGAGTAAACATCTTTAGGGTTAAGAGGTATTTCTAAATAAACCCCAAAAGGAATTTTTTGTTATTCCCTAAATTCTTCTAGAGTAACAACATCAACTATGTAAACCATGGCTTAGAAAGAATGAAATGAAGAAAAATAGAGAAAAAGATAGATTTCTTATAGAAGATTAAGGATTCAGAAAGAACTATCAAAAGGAAAGATGGACGATGGCGAAAAATCGCGTAATATGCTCAAAAAATAACTGCTACAGTTCGAAGATTTGGGGTAAGGCAAAGTTAGGAAAAGACTCCCGCCTTTTTATAGTTTTTCTCGAAAACACCGAACGTAGTGATTAAATGTACCAACGATTAGGGGTGGGAATTCGGTTTAGTCGGGTCATTTTCGGATTGCGTTGATTTTAATTTAAATACAAGTTTTGGGTACTCTTAAATCTATACAAGCTAATCATGTCATGTTCGGGTCATTTTGATTTATTACCGTTAATGGGTTATTGTGTTAAAAATTGCTATCTCTACCAACGATTGATATTCCTACGGCTTTGCAATGCAGAAGATGAAAAATAGCCATTTACCCTTTAACGGTTCGCTAAAATTCAAATTATCTGCAAAATTCCATTTTTCAAACAGTGCTAGAAAATTTTACAAGTATGGGAGGTCGGTTGTCGACCAAGCATCATGAAAATACTCCGAGCTACTTCTAGAATCAAATCCTCCATACTTTCGCGCAAGCATAAAGCATGAAACATTGGAGACTTATGTTGATGCAAAAACTTACCCACCTATATGGACCAATTAGAAGTGAACACGCGTCCTGTCACATAGCAAAAATCCTAGTCAGAAGATAGTAACTATGCCGACCAACACAGGGAATGCCAACTAACCCAAGGAGGGCCGGCCAACAAGACCAATGAAGAGTCATCAGACCAAGGGTCATACTACATGTGGTTTATAGAATCAATTATCATATTCATTATGTAAGGATGTAAATGCTTAAAAGTATGAAATCATTCCATCCCTTGACATTCCACCCCTTGACTTTCAGGTCATTATAATTATATTGTATCCCTTTAATCAAGGGCAAGGGAGAACGAATTTTAGGCTATTCTGATTAACAAAAGTACCTAGCTTTTTGTAACCTCTGGAATCAATACGATAACAGTGGACATAGGCTTTCTAACATAACTGAACAACTTTAAAAAATATCTTTCTCTTTTCATTTACTATTACAATTATATATTTTATCTGTGATTATAAAATTAGATCAACTCTAGTTTTTTACATCAACAGTATAATTTACCGTGTTCACGAAAAATGTAACAATTTTATATCTGAGACATTTTCACATACAATAATATTTACTGTGTTAGTATTACACAAATAATAAATTTACTGTGTTTATTAGAAATGAAATAGTTTTATACTTTAGATATTTTCACAAACAATGAAACCATGCAAATATTGCACATATAGAGTAATATTTACTATCTGTCTAAAAAAATGTAAAAAAATAAGAGAATACTGGGTAAATGGATGTTTGTGCCCACTGGAGGTTCGACAGTAGGGTGGGTGGGAGTGAGAATGGGGGTGGGTTGCCACTAGTGCGGACCTTTAAAATAAGAGAATATTAAGTAAATGGGTGTTTGTGAGACTAAATGGGTCAAACTAAAAATATGTGTCTTTTTTGTAGAATATATATTTATGCTTAATACTATACATTGATTGACCCATTCATTTTAACAATTTGTTTGTATTCTTATTTAGTCCTAATAACTAATGTGACAATCCAGTTAATAGTTATTATTATATATAAATTATATTTTGAGAGATTTTTTCTAATTAAGTCCTATAGACTAGTAACCATTAATTAAATCATATTTTAAAATTTATGGATTTTTTATTTACTAATATTCCTCTCTCTATATATTCCATCCAAATTTAAAAATAGTAGTTATTTTTTTTTCCAAAATTTAAATAACTATAACTTTTGATATACAATTTCAAAATTTACGAAATTTATATTTTTGAAAGCTACTAATCAAGACTTATAAAACAATACCCATATTTGATGCAAAATATTTAAAAAATAGATATATTGTGCTTTCTTCATTTTTAAGGCAAATAATAAATATAACTGTTTGTGTAATATTTACGCAGTTAGTGGTTACTATGTGTGAAAATATCCCAGGTATAAAACTGTTTTATTTTTCGATGATCACAGTTTATTTTATTATGTGTAAATGTTATTATCTGTGAAAATTTATTAGATATAAAACTGTTTCAGTTTCCGGTGAACACAGTATATTGTATTGTTTGTGTAAATTTTTTTCTTTGAAATATTATGGGATTCATGGATCTTGTTTGATAGATCTCAGTGAAGAGATGTCATAAATAGTAATGTTATGAAAAATGAATTATAAACCAAAAGTTATGATCATTGAAGATTAAAAATAGAAAAAAAAATTCATTTGATTCAGTTATGATTTGTAAATCAAAAGTTGCGATATCTAATATTATAATATAAAGACGGTGTCCCGTAATGTGGTTATGCCAAGTGTCTCAAATGTAAGAGAGATTTTAAAAGGACAACATCCAATAAAGAGATATTTGTATAACTTTTTCACTTTTAATTTACAAATGAGTAATTGGTAAGTCAAGCCTCTCTGAATTCCTAATCATAAAAAAATGAAATGACTCTCTAAAAGTTGGTATCCTTTTTATTAATAAATTAATTAATTGATGAGCATTGAATGGGCAGAGGGAAGAATGGCGAAGGCTTAAGGATGAACCCTCACATTACTACAATGTCTTCGCTCATATGCATCCATTCAATTGCTTAATAGATTCCCATAAAATTATCTCACACCCATTTTTCATCAAACAAGAACAATTTCGTAACTAATAATCAAAGGTATTTTACCATTTTTGCATTTTTTTTAGTTTGTTTATTCTAACCATTTCAGTTTTATGACTTTTGAGTTACTTTTTGGTGGATTACACCTTTCAAAACCATGGTGAGAGGGTTTGAGGACATGAAACCCATTTAGATCGAGGAGTTTCAGAAGCTCGCAAACCAACACCCATTGTTTCTCAACACTGATATCTTTTTAGCTGTAGGTGTAGATTTAGTTTTTTCATTACATCTTTTTTCTTCTTGAAAGTGCGGAAGCAGTGTGATGGTTCAACTTTAAAACAACAAATTATAATCACTTTAAATAAATTAAACTTAAACCAAGTAATTAATCAAATCAATTAATATATTTACTTAAACCAATTAATTAATCCAAGTCCTAGAATTTGCCTAAGTCATATTTTTTCATTTCAACAAAGTTAGGCCAAACCAATTTTTGCAAATGACTTGAATTAAACGACTTTACCCAATATTTAATTAAAGTCCAAATTAAATTGAGTGTGATAATTTAAACCAAATTTTATCTTGAATTATCCTAAGCATGCGTTCTAAATTATGAATAGCAAGATAAAATAAACAAATCACACTATGCCGCGATGTACGAGGAAAAACCCAAGATGGGAAAAAACCTCGGAAGGCCCTAGCCACAAATCCACTAGATACGAAATTACAAGTACAAGACAGATAGACTTACAACGACCGACTCGATCCCTCTCAAGCCTCGACGCTTCTTCTTGTAGACACCTCTTCCTAGCGAAAAACCTTGGAGCACCACCGCGGTCTCGGAATCCACCGATAGGACTTTCTATGGTCATCGTCACCCGTACATGAAGCCTTTCTCCAAGCGGGTAAAACAACATAAAACACTTCTTCTTTCTTTGTTGGAGGTAGAAATAAAAACCCGAAACTTCTCTTCTTCAATTCGGTAGAGAAAACCGGTGCAAAACTCCAAGCAATTAATATGTATATAGGTGAACTTGGATAAACAATATGGGTGTAAACTAGAGTGATAAGTAAATTTCTCTTTGAAAATCTCACTCAAAACTTGATCTTTTTCTCTTTTTAATTTTGCTCTCAAAACACTCTCTAAGAGTTTGTACGATATGAAAAAGATAGATTAGAAAAATGGTTGCCCGCACATACATATTCAGCAAAAACATAGTGGGGTAAACTAGTGGGAAAATGGGTAAAAACTGCCAAAAAACTACCAAAAACTGTTCCCGCCTGGCATCTCGTTCGAACGACATTTCGTTCGAACGAAATATCGTTCGAACGAAATATCGTTCGAACGAGATTTCTAACAACGCTCCAGTATGGACTCGTTAGAAACTCGTTGGAAATCTCATTCGAACGAACAATCTCTTTCGAACGACATTTCTAACGACGGACCAGTATACCTTGGTGGGAACTCGTTGTCAAACTCGTTCGAATGACATCTCGCTAGAACGAAAAAACTCGTTCGAACGACATATCGAACGACTTCCAGAAATTTTATTTAATTCGATTTTGGCCCAGAAACTTTATATATTTGATTTTAAAGTTCTAATTAAAGTTTTTCTGAAAATAAAACACAGTTTTTATTAAACCTAACACCCAATAAACTTGTTCCAAGATCCTATATATATATAATTGCATTCATACCTTGGGAGCATGGAACCATAGTTGATGACGTAGAAACGAGGCACGCAAACTGGCACATTTGATGAAGCTTTATACTCTTTGCCGCTACGTCTTCAACAAACACTTCATAGGCTTGAGAGTATTACAATAACATACTATCCTATGAATAAATGTTTTTGTCCGGAATTGAGCCAACACTATACATGGACTCAATTGGAAATTTGTGTCCTTATAAATCTCCCCCTTTGGCTATTCCGGGACAAAAACCAAAACAAAAATCCTAAAGGGCCGTCAAGCTCTACTAGACTTAAAACATAACCCACCCAAGCTTGACTCAACCCAAGGAGTAAACGCTTTGCCTTTTAAAGATGCCGCTTTAGTAGAATACCTGCACACTTAAGCAAACTATCAAACGCATAGGGAATATCAAAATATTAAATGCAATTAATTAAATTACTCCCCCTCAGTTAATTCTCTCCTTTATCAAACACATGACCTACTTAGAAAGACGTCTCCCCCTAAGATAAATCTCCCCCAAACTAAGATACGATAATAATAGGATTAGATACCATTTGTCCCCCTATCATTTCTCCCCCTTTTTTGTTCAGGAATAGGTAAAGGATAAGGAACTAATAAACACGTTGAAGCTTAAAGTGTTAAGACATTAAAGCACATGAGCAACAAAAGTACAACTAATCCAAGATAGATACCAATTATGAAGTATAAGCATGGATGGACTAGAAAGCAAGGCAAAGACAAACAAAATATCATATATATGTACTAGAAATTTATCAAGAATGCACAAGAACAGATATATATATAAACACACACATGACACACACAAAATATAATAGGAGTCTTTCAAACTCGTATGGCAAAAATGTGTCATATGGAAACGGAAGTGTAAGGGTGTGAACTAGCAATAATTAAATTTAGACCCAAACACTTAATAAACGTTCACGGAGTTCTCATTTGATTGCAAACTTCATCACATTTGAATATAACCTCATGTGACAATATATATTGAACTCAATGAACAAACATACACAATGCATACAAGCCTAGCATATTGATGATTCTACTAACCAATAGAGTCATGACCTGAAATACGCAACTAGGATAAATGGACATTGTGCAAACCGTTGATATACCATCCAATTCTCCCTCAATAAGCATATATATTCTTTTGCTTTTGAATGAATATATCAAACACACATAGGCCTTGGCAATTATTTTCTTTTTAATGCCAAATATTCAATTTTTAGGCCTTTGGACCACGTATTTCTTATAGGTCCATTAAACGGTGGCTTACTATCGTAAAGGATTTAATTCATCCTTTCGGAGACCTTCCCCGTGCACATTTAGATATATAATTTTTTATCTCACAAAGCTCACGTGCAACGGATTTTGACATGCACTATTCCTCCTAAGTCACAAATATGTAGATGACAAGATTGGTAGGAGAACACCTCACATAGCTCAAATATACATATGAAGTTACAATTTCAAAAGAGCTCGTGCATGTGTGAAAGGAGGCATATAAAAATAGAATCCATTTAAACAATACAAAATCCAACTACTCCATATAAAACATGATAAAGAACATTTTAAGGATTGAAAATCTAAACCAAAAGTTCTAGCCATGTGGGAGCGTTAAAGGAAGGATGCAAACACAAGTATATGCCACTTAAAGTGTGTCAAATCAAAATACACACAAAATAAAATCTTTTTGAGTTTTTTTGACATTTTTAACCAAAAATAAAGATATATACTCAAAAGAATAAACAAAAATCATTTGTATTTTTCATTAAGCTTAAATGAAATAAATAAAACACAAATGATAAACAAAAATCTTTTTATATTTTTCAATTAATTCAAACACAAAATATAATACAAAAAGATAAACAAGTCATAATTTCTAGCATTTGATATGAAATAAGGCAATGACTAGAAAATGACTAAACATGCATACATCTAGCAATGATATATAATATGAAGCACAAAAAGCTAGAGTATGCATAAAACACTAACACATTCAACCTTTAAATTTAGCAAGGGAGGTTTCATGTGATAGTAAATGAGAATCAACAAATCTTGTATCTAGCGCATTTAATAATAATTTTCTAACCCATATAGATTTATATTTAACAAGATGGGGATTAGGAAATAATGAAATGATAGATAAATATTTCCATGGACTTCTTTTAAGATCAAAACAAAATGACCTAAGGTGACCTTTCCTACCATAATGCAAACATGTGTAAACACGAGGAATGTTACCTAAGGTGTGACCCTTTTTAAAGACCTTGGACAAAGTTGACCCTCTAAAACAAACAATGGTTTTAGCTTTAGCAATGGAAGAATTTGAGCATAATGTGCTAGAACCATTAGAACTACTACTAGAGTCTTGAGAATCATTTTTCAATTTTAAAATTTCGGACTCAAGTAATAAATTAGACTCCTCAAAATTATGGGACTCCTTCTTTAAATTTTCAATAATTCCTAGAAGGTTAACACGCTCTCCCTCAATATGAGAAAACTTGTCCCTAAGAGTCTTTTCACGATTTTCACTCTCTTTCTTGGACTTTTCTAAAATATCAAAATTTAAATGTAAGTTCATGAGCTTTTCACGAAAAATATCTTTTTGAGATAAGGAGATTCGCAAAGACTCAATGTAAGCTTTAAAACAAGAATTTTTATTTTCAAGAAATTTAATTCTTTTTACAAATCTCAAATTTAATTCCTTTAAATTTTCGTTACATTTGTTAAGCCCATTTAATTCCTCTCGAAAATCAAAAATTTTATTTTCATTAAAATTGGACAAATTTTCATTAAGACGTCCCATTGAGAGAAAAAATATGAGAGTGATAAAAAAAATTGAACCACCTAAAAAGGTAAGGAAATACAAAAAGGCGAAAAATGGATCTTTAACGCGATAACTTAGCGCTCTGGCTCTGATACCAATTTGAAAGTGCGGAAGCAGTGTGATGGTTCAACTTTAAAACAACAAATTATAATCACTTTACACAAATTAAACTAAAACCAAGTAATTAATCAAATCAATTAATATATTCACTTAAACCAATTAATTAATCCAAGTCCTAGAATTTTGCCTAACTCATATTTTTCATTTCAACAAAGTTAGGCCAAACCAATTTTTGCAAATGACTTGAATTAAACGACTTTACCCAATATTTAATTAAAGTCCAAATGAAATTGAGTGTGATAATTTAAACCAAATTTTATCTTGAATTATCCTAAGCATGCGTTCTAAATTATGAATAGCAAGATAAAATAAACCAATCACACTACGCCGCGATGTACGAGGAAAAACCCAAGACGGGAAAAAACCTCGGACGGACCTAGCCACAAATCCACTAGATACGGAATTACAAGTACAAGACAGATAGACTTACAACGACCGACTCGATCCCTCTCAAGCCTCGACGCTTCTTCTTGTAGACACCTCTTCCTAGCGGATAACCTTGGAGCACCACCGCGGTCTCGAAATCCACCGATAGGACTTTCTATGGTCACCGTCACCCGTCCATGAAGCCTTTCTCCAAGCGGGTAAAACAACATAAAACACTTCTTCTATCTTTGTGGGAGGTAGAAGAAAAACCCGAAACTTCTCTTCTTCAATTCGGTAGAGAAAACCGGTGCCAAACTCCAAGCAATTAATATGTATATAGGTGAACTTGGATAAACAATATGGGTGTAAACTAGAGTGATAAGTAAATTTCTCTTTGAAAATCTCACTCAAAACTTGATCTTTTTCTCTTTTTAATTTTGCTCTCAAAACACTCTCTAAGAGTTTGTATGATATGAAAAAGACAGATTAGAAAAATGGTTTCCCGCACATACATATTCAGCAAAAAGATAGTGGGGTAAACTAGTGGGAAAATGGGTAAAAACTACCAAAAAACTGCCAAAAACTGTTCCCGCCAGGCATCTCGTTCGAACGACATTTCGTTCGAACGAAATATTGTTCGAACGAGATTTCTAACGACGCTCCAGTATGGACTCGTTAGAAACTCGTTGGAAATCTCGTTAGAACGAACAATCTCGTTCGAACGACATTTCTAACGACGGATCAGTATACCTTTGTGGGAACTCGTTGGCAAACTCGTTCGAACGACATCTCGTTAGAACGAAAAAACTCGTTCGAACGACATATCGAATGACATCCAGAAATTTTATTTAATTCGATTTTGGCCCAGAAACTTTATATATTTGATTTTAAAGTTCTAATTAAATTTTTCTGAAAATAAAACACAGTTTTTATTAAACCTAACACCCAATAAACTTGTTCCAAGCTCCTATATATATATAATTGCATTCATACCTTGGGAGAATGGAACCATAGTTGATGATGTAGAAACGAGGCATGCAAACTGGCACATTTGATGAAGCATTATACTCTTTGCCGCTACGTCTTCAACAAACACTTCATAGGCTTGAGAGTATTACAATAACATACTATCCTTTGAATAAATATTTTTTTCCGGAATTGAGCCAACACTATACATGGACTCAATTGGAAATTTGTATCCTTACACTTCTAATTTCTTTTAAAATTTGATTTGTATTATTTATTTAAAAATTAGACTCATAGTTCAATGATTTTTTTATCAAAGTGGTAAGTGGTAATGGGGTTTCCATTTCATAAAGTGTTTAGGTCAGTCCAAACACTATCAAGTTAGGTGTTAATATTGAAAATTTGCTTACATCGACATGTATGACAACTTATTTAAAAAGGGGCTTTGTAAATTTAGGACCTATTGTAATATGTATTTTGGAAATAGGACAACAAACATTTTATTTATAGTTTTAGTCCCTATTTTTGAATAAAGCCGCTGGCACGCACCCATATTCATGAAACGTTAACCAATCACAGTATGCCACGTGTCCATTTAATTTGAAAATAGACACTAAAAATGGAAACGGAATGTTTGCTATCTTATATCCATAATCAATGTTATTTTAAGTCCTAAAAGTACAAAATCTAATTAAAAAAATCTAGATGATGTTTATCTTGAAGCTTGCAAGTCTTATGGTGGGTTCACATTTTAGATTGAGTATTATGTATATGTTTGAGAAAATGGCATGTTCAACTATAAGAAAAGGGTTGTGTAAAGTTTTACAGTGGTTCATTTTTAGTGTGTTCTTCCCTCCCGTTGGAATGTTTCTTTTTACTCTTATTTGTGATCCATGTAAATTTATGTTGAAGTTCATGTTAGTAGTGGATTTTTTAAGGTTCTTTGGATAAGTTGATTGGTTTTTTAATTTTACCATTTTGTACTTCCATGTCTTATGTTTGACAAAAAGTCCAAATCAAAATAAGTCAAATGTTGACTTTTTTCCCCTTTCAATTTTCAATTGAATTTTCATGTGTTTTGAGTTATTTGCATTCTTTGTTTATGAGATTTGACTTATACTTTATTATAGTGTTTTGTATTTTTTTTCTTTTTATTTCAAGTCCAGTATTGATAATTTTTTGCATTTAAATTGTTGTAGTTAATTTATAGTAGTTTTGTATAAGCTTTAGTTTTACTTTTAAACAGTTTACTTCTTCAAAAGCTTCCTTGAAGTAGCTCAAAATCCATTGCTAGAAATAAAGACTTATTTTCCATGTGAAAGAAAGAAAAAGGAATACTTATTTGAAACTACTATACTTTTTTTTATATAAAATGTGAATATAATTACCAAAAGACATAAGCTGAAGAGAATATATATAAAGAGTCCAAACAAAAGCCCAAGGCTTAAAAAAGAAATGCACAATTTGTAACAAAGGCTCACAGGGCTTAAAACCCAAACCAACTACACAGCCTAGCAACAATGACATTACAGTACCCAAATAAATCGGGGCAACCGATCCATTCCACAAATATTTTTTACCCTAACAGTCATCCCTCTTTCTTCTCTTACCCCATCCTCTCCAGCCGCGCGGCCTCCGCTAGCCTACGCCTGGTCCTTCTCTTGTTCTATGTGCAGCGGCTACTCCTCCAAGCTCCAACCCTCTTCTAAGTTCTACTATGGTGGAGGGCCTCCTCTGGATCTCTATTGTTGTTCCTGATCCATGTGTGTGTGTGTGTTCAGCTGCTCCATCCACTCCAGCCTAAACTCTCTCTCCAGTTCTGAACCCCCCTTAACCTTAACTTGGTCGTGCTTAAACAATGAAGAAAAATAAAATTGGGTATCTGATTAGTGGTGTTACAAGATTGGTTAGTGGGTCTAAATATGGATCTTCAGATGTTGAGGATCATAAAGAGGGGCTCTTGTTAGGTATAGAGTGAGTCTGGTTCTGTTATTGGGTTTCAGTTGATTCCTCCTTCTGGTATTTTTTTATATATCATTATATGTTAAATGAAAATGAATGTATATGCATTGTCATTGCTTATGATGGTGTGTGATAATAGTATGCTGTGCTTCATAATTGATGTTGTCAAGCAAACTGGGTCTTGTTGATTGTTTGTAGTTTAGTTGCAATGCATTGATGAATATAGGAGGGGATTTTAAAATTTGATTGTATCAAATTATCCTTTATTTCAGGTAACTAACTACTCTACTCAAATTAGTAGTCTAGTTGTGTTTCTAAAAAAAGTATATAAAACAAGTGATATTATAAAGTTATCCGCAGTACTTATGAGAGGACAATGATTCAAGTGCACGCAAAAGTATTTATCATATTTAGGAGGATAAATTTGGAAATTCTGGTAATGTTCGACTTTCAAATGATGACTATTAACACGGGGCGAAAGGAGTATTAGGTGAATGATTATCTAGTTTTTGTATTATTTATTCTTTATTTCATTAGTACCCTTTGGCCCAATGACACTTAGAAAAGTTGAATTTGACCCCCCCTCCCGATTGTCAAAATCTTCATCAAAGTCATCCTATTGATCGGTACCTTCTTGATAGCATTATTACCTTTCAACGAGTCCATTTTGTGGAGGTTCAAAATGTTTTTTCTTAAGGAAACCCCTAGCTGAGCCCAACAAACGTACCTAAACATGAGAGAACCCACTCCCCTACACCGACCTTCTACCCCTGCCACTAACTGCGTCCACATAGCCCACCATGAATTCACCTTGCACTGCTGATCCAAGGTCTAGCATGACCTTGCACCCCACCTTAGAGAAACCACAATGGTGGTGCTACTGTCCAAGAAACTTTGTAAGTTTATAGGTTTTCATGACCGCAATGGTGGGAAGAACAGTGCATAACAATTCCCTAAAGTTAGAGAATGACTGTTGATACGAACAAATGAAGTTCAGATCAACTCATATGAACAAATTAAGTTCTTATGAGTGTGAATTTGAATTAATATGATAACATATTTCTTTCATATGAACAAATATTATTTGTATTAATTCATTCGAACAACATTTGTTCGTATGAAATGAAAATGTCTATATTTAACCATTCACCATTATGGAATTCTTGATTGACGAAAGGTTGGATGTGTAAAACTTCCTTTCGAGAAAGATCACTATTGTAGTTGCTCTTAGCAGGTCCAAAAATAAAAAATAAAAAAGAGCCAGCGACCTTTGTCACTTAGGTGGCTTTTGGCAGCAGTCACGAACAAGGGGATGACATTTCCTCATATGGTGGTTGCTATGTGTTAATAAATAACAAGGAGCTGTGAGAAGGACAAGGTGACCTCATCGGAGGTCGCACTTCCTCTAATTGGTGACTTATAGGTTCTTTTCTTCCTTTGTTATATATAATTAGTATTAAGAGAGTTTGAAAGATCAACTTTTACTTGAGAGGTTGAATTTGTCCCTCCGTCTCTTGTTTCTCAACTTCTTTATCAATGTCATCCTATTGAGTGGTATGTTATTGATAGCTTGCTACTCTCAAACTTTTGATGAGGTCGTTTTATCATTGAGAGGGTTTATATTTTTTTGCTAAGTCAAGGCCTAGATGGACCCCACAAACAATCCTAAACTTGTCAGAACCCAACCCCCAACCCTAATCCTAACCTTTTATTACGTACATTGCAACACCAAAGCTACCACATATCCAACAACTAACTCTGTCCACAAAGCCCACCCTCATTTACCTCGTGCCCCCGATCGCAAGGCCTCGCCCGACATCGCAAATACCCGTTTCAGTAGGTCCAACAATTTGAACTAGGAACACGCAACGACATTTGTCACTGACAAGGCTTTTTGGAGGAATCCATGAGTAAGTGGATGGCATTGACTCCTCTGGTGATGAGGTATTAATGAACATTAAGGATCCATCAAGACGAACGGGGTGACCTCATTGGAGGTCACGCTTCCTCTGGTTGGTGATAGCGGTACAGGTGGAGTATGAAGACATGGGAACGAGAGTCTCAAATCTGGAGAGTCAGTCCTCAAACATCGTCGAAAACCCCAAAAAAGTACATCGGATGACGTCGAAAGATGGATTGGGAATTTTGGCTCCAAATTTGTTATTTTTGAAGGAGAAATGCATATGTGTTGGCTTAAACGGGACTTGGACTTATCTTGTGTGTTCAATCCCATTTAAGTATAGTGCTAACATTATGGATTTTATTTGTTAACTATGGGAGTTAAAGATAAAATGGTTCCAAATTTCACTTTTAATTCCTTCGGCCGACAAACGGGCTTGGGATATATTAGGCTTAGAGTTTGGATCACTCCCTGAAGCAAAATTTAATTTTTGTTACACTAAACTTTTGGTAAAGATAATTTTGGAGCAAAGACAAAGTCAAAATAAATTTCAAAATATTTGTGGATTTGGCACAGCCTTTTGTAGTTTTCCCTCAAAATCTTGTGGACGAGATTTTCTGGAGGAGCACATAGTGACATGAAGTATGGCCCAAGGAGTGGGTTGAATTGTGCAAGTTAAGAGGGGGGCTTCAAATTTTGAATTATTCTTTGTTTTAGGTAATGAATTACTATATACATATGTGTGTATATATATATATATATATATATATATATATATATATATATATATATATATATATATATATATATATATATATATAAATGTTATCTATTTTCGTTTTACTCTTTCTCTTAATTTTGTACAAGCCTTTGGCCCCAAGTCATGTAATGCCTATTTAAAGAGGCTCTTCTTCTCTTGTAATACTTAATTAATGTTAAAATTTTTTGAGAGAGTAGCTTTGATTGGAGAGGTTGAATTTGCTTTTGCTACTATTCAGCTGTGTAGTGTTTACGTCACATAAGAGCTATTGACAATGAACTCAAAAAATACTTCTTAAATGCAATTACGAACGTGTCTCTTAAAATATGATAAAAGTTAATGTGGATAGTTTTGCACTGATGAAGATTTTTATGTACAATGTATAAATTTAAAATGTTTGCCACATAAGAAACAACAATTTTTTGGGAGACTAAGGCCAACTCCAACTAATGTTTCTATCATCCATCTTTTCTATCTTAGAAATAACAAAGGCAAAAATATTTATCCAATGGGATTTGTTATCTGAGATTGAATATGACGTGGGTAATGAGTCATATAAAACTTTTTAAAGGTGATTTCAAGATGTAGAAATCCTTGAGCAGTTGGAAAATATGACATGGAATACTATTGATCAACCACATTCCTTTTGGTAGGTTAAAGGTTATTTTGGATTGGTTAAAGTTTGTATAACTGCTTTGAAAATTTGCCACGTCAAATAGATGGATTAGATTGTTGGAGAAAAAAAATTTAAAGGGGATTTCTATGTTATTGAAATAGATGAAAATTTGACACGGTTGATTTCTAAATGCGTGTGCCAACTAGGATAGAAATCTTTTTGGAAAGAGAGAGATTGGAGAAGGCCTTACTATAGGCGATTGGACAAAATGAGTTTGGTGAACCCTATCCTGTAACCCAATAGTTGGGCAAAAAAGGCAAGAATTTTTAAACTAATTGATGGCTATATCTAGTGTTCGGGCAGCAAGACATTTACCCCCACTGAAGTCAACACTCGTCACCTTACACGGTGATTAAAATGTTAAATAAGATCCTGATCCAAATCGGCTTATTGTAATTGTCGATTTTTATTTTGTTTTGTTAGTATTAATTTTCATATAAGAACTCTGTGCTTTATTTGTCACATCAGTATTGTTTTGTCTATACATTCTTTCAAGTTACGAGTTGATGGTGAGCGACCATCTAAGGTGCATCGTCTTCAAAAGTGATGATGTCGACGGCATTTCTCTTCTCGTTCACAATATTCCTTACAATTGTTCAGTGGGAAATAGTAGGCTTGATGGCATCCCCAATATTCACGTTAGCTGTGACAACCCGAATATAATTATGATTAATTATGCTTAAATCATGCCTAGCTTATGTGATATTATTAGTGTGTTATTAATACATGTGATGTTAGTTTATTATGTTTAGTCTAATCCTACCTTCAAAAAGCATAAAATGTCGAATTAGTTACAAATACAAAATTTTGAAGGTTTCGGTAGGAATGTTCATGTTTAAGGCTAGTTTTGACCTTTATGACATAACAATTGACTTGAGGTGAAAACTACATAGTTGTAGACAAGTGAGTTATGGTAGTAACAAAACAAACGGTGTGTGAAACGGAGGTCCGAGTGAGAAATTATACCAAAATTACGAAACAAGGGCAAAATAGTCCATCCGTTAAGTTGTATTTTGTCTTATTATGGCAACAAATGTTTTATTCTCATTGGTTGGGAAGGGTGGTGGCTTTGGCCGACCTTAAACCCTTAGAATTACCTCTTTATTCAGCCAAAATGCATCCATGAGATATTTTAAGCTTAAGGAAAGAGAAGTAGGAAGTTAGGAAGAAATTGTGAGGAGAGATTGAAGAAAAATTCATAGAAAAATTACGTAAAAGCCCCTAAGGTATATCCGTCCATAAATCTTGTTTATTTTTTTGTATTACTTATTTAAATGACTGAAATAATCATTTGTTTACTGAAATTCCATGTCTTGATATGTACTTATGGATAGATGAAAGTTTAAGTAAACTTGAATGTGTAAACCCTTGAGATTGTTTTGTTTAAGAACCTTGTTTATTCAAACTTCCATATATTTCTCTATACTTACTGGAATTGATTGATTCCAATTTGAGGTTAACCTTGACTTACATATGTATGACATATCCGAAAATCATGGGAAAATACCAAGAAATCAGTCCTTGGTGAGAGTTTGAAGTTCGGGTATGAAATCTGCCCTAAGGGTGAAAGTATGCCTACCATGTGTTCGATGTTTTGCTTGACATAGAAAATAAACTCTGAAAATTATGAAATTTTAATCTTGTATTGTCAAATATGTTTACTGATGTTGGGTTGAATATCATATAAATTTATGGTGTAGAAAAATTATGGAAATTCCTGGAAGTTGAATGAACGATAGAAGAGCCTATAGGGCAGATTTGCTATGTAATGAAGAAATAGGCTTATTTTGCTCTAGGAAACTCGGAATGATGTGCCGTATTTTGTTTTGGAAACATGATATAATAAGGATTGGATTACCAAGAATAGTTAAAAAGGGTTTGGGCTGTAATTTGAATATGTTAGATAACAGAACCTGAGTCTAGATGGGACTTCATTTTAATGAATGATTTGAATTGAATTTTATGATGTAAGAATAATATTATGTTCATTATGTAGGAAAATATTGATGAATGAATAATATTTCCAATGGGCTCAAGATTATGATCTAATTATTCCAATAACAAATGATTAGTAAGGATATTGGGTTTTGGGGTGTGACAATAGCCATCGGATAATGGAAACACCCATTGAGGAGAAATATAGTTCAGAACAGAACAAAAATGGTGGAGGTTGATTCGAAGCTTGCTTTCTTAGTTGGCTTGATCGAGTCAACGGGCATGTGACCCACTTGGGGTGTATTCCAGTACTATGCAACACTCGTCGAACATATAGTAATCCCTCATTTGAACTAAGTGTGTCCAGCGAACTTTACATCATCCTTAATGCTTTTCCAACTTCCCGACTCACTGTTCATCCGATGTCTGTGGAGGCTGAAAAATTTGGTGTGAGCCTTCTATTAAATCGTTCACAGGTTGACTCGATGATCAGGGGTTCCGCATATGCATTCACCCCGTTGAAAGACGTGGAATTTTTTTTTTTGTAAAACCTAAAGTCGTTAATAATTTCTGCCATATAGTAATCGGAAGCCTCCAACCAATGCTAAAGTAACACACCCTCCTTGGTAATGAAACTTTTCTTTCGGTGCCTAACACTCATGGATGTTCGGGCTTTATTTTATTGTAGTGAGGTGGGAAAGAAACACAAATATTGAGTTGGTTGAGATATTGAATATATTTGAATGTGGTAATTATTTATTTATTATTATAGAGTATATATATAGTTATAAAGAAACTAGCAGTTTGAAAGGAGCCATTAAGAATAGCTAGCATCCGGGAGACAAGGTCTTTGAAGCTCAAATCCTTACAAGCGACATAGTTTTTGACGCCCGAGGTCCTTATTTACAACAACGGCTAGTTTCCAAGCAATTACAAGAATGGGTCAAAGCCAAATATGGCCCATTTAGGGTTGGAGTCAGTCTTATACTTCCTCAAATGCAAAAGATAAGACATTTGCATGGGAGAAGATTACACGGTGTCAAAATATAAACAAATTGATAAGTGGTCTTGTTCGGCCAAGCGTTTGTTGGTGTGTGTTGTTTTGTTTTGTACATCCATGGAGTGATGCAAACCATAGGGTAAGGGCTGCGAAAAAGAATGATTCTAATAGTAGATTTTAATGATATTTATTTATTAATTGTACTTAGATTTATTTAACTACTAAGGTCATACCTAATGTACAAGGCTCCCGCATAACTGCAGGTCTGAGAGATGTAGATGTCGGTTGGCCTTCCCCTCATATATGGAGAGACAACTTTATTTAACAAAAATAACAAAACATTCGGTAAAAACAGTAGCTTTTAGGGATAGCTTGGTACATTTTTCTTATGGTAATTTGGATAAATTGGTATTGAAGCGAGATCGTTGTTGTGTAATTAATCGATATGGGTTTCTTGTCAAAGGGCGTTTCCTCATGTTTAACAATGTCGGTGTGTATGATGAAATCGCCAATGGTTATTTGAGTGACTGAAAGATATTGAGGAGAAGGTAGAACAGTTGACTTGCAAAATTTTCTACTGGTATATCTGGGCATTTGAATACAAAAGTATGAAGAGTGCTGTAAGAAGGTAGTTGATTTCGAAGATGAAGTCACTTTCGAAGCCGGAATACGAAGTAATGAAGCACGATTGTGACAATTGCTTGGACAAATGTCACGTTGCTGAGTTGGAATCTGCGTCTGCTGTACCACACTGTCCCGCATCATTTCAACGGTTCTTAATTAGGACTCCCTTCTTGTCCTTGTTCATTTGGACATAAAAGGAAGGAGTCATGCTCTATTAAGAAAGAGTCATGGTATGGAGATAAGGTATTCTGAGGATGACGATTGGGAAGAAGACATAATTTTGCCTCTTCAAAATGGTTGATTCTGTCATCATAGCCCTTTGATGAATTTTTTGCCCACGTCAACATTAGTTCGTGCAATAAAATCGCAATGCAAATCGTTGTCGTCGGTCTTTCTCAGCCTTCTCCCTTTTTAATGTCCTGGTGTTGACGGCTACAACAGTGCTAGTGATGACATCTTATTTCAGCATCCCATATCGCGCTACATCGGTAGTTGCAGAGGACAACCCGATTGAAGTCGTTTAAGGTGTGCTATTAACGATGATATAAGTGGGTATTAAGTGGTCTAAGAGAGTCGAGGTTTACTTTCGAAGCCTTAACTGGATCCAATATGGGGGCTTTCCATCATCCCAATTCAATTTGGTGTTGACTCTTATCAGGTTAAGGGGTTGGAATCTCTTGCCTGAAGCTCTGTAGGAAGTATCATAGACCCCTAATTCAGTTGATGAGTCCTTTTTCAGGGATTGGAACAAAAAAACAGAAGGCAAAATGATGTCGTCGAGATGGATTGTCCTTGAGGAGGGACTCAAGGCCAAGGGAGGCAAACTACACTTGGGTGAAGCTAGTCATTCAAAGCCGAGGCATAAGGTGGAAGTTGTGTGTGAGATCTTAGTGCACCTCTACTCAGCGATGGGGTGGTTATACATAAGCTAATCCAAAGGACTGTTTGGCGGGGAAAAAGAAGGATGGGTGGCTTATTTGGCAATGAGCATTTTACTAAAGTGACTTTTGGGTTCAATGAAGTTTGTCACCAACCCACACGGGTCAATTAAATTTGGGTCCAAACTGTGGATTTCATTGTATTGGACAGTTTTGAGTTCTTTCCCCAAAGATCTACGTATTGGTGAGGAATTTAATTTTTGCCGCCTAAAATCTTAATGGAAATCAATTTAGTTCAAAATTAGAAGGCCCAAAAAAGCTCCATTTTTTTGTTGGCTGCTAAGGGTACCACAAAATTACTCTCCAACTCTTCATTGTGTTTAAAAATGATTGTACATTTTGACTAAATTTCCCATAAAGCTTGTGGCTGAGCTTTGTCCATTGAGAGGAGGCGCATGCAAGAAGGATTCTAATTGAATTCATTTAATTAATAGTTTTTTTGCAGGAATCATATAATATTCAATAGTAAATAGGAATATTCTAGAGTAGTTTTTAGGGTTAGTTTAGTACTTATATTTTAGGGTGTTTTTATTTCAACTCCATTTTTCTTTCTACACCTACTTTTACACGTGCACGATGTCAATTATTAAGACACCCCACTGTGCATGGTGTCAACTATTAAGACACCCCACTTGTATGGGGTGTATACGTTGTTTTAAACTTTAAATACAGGTTCTATGTCTGTTCACATTTTTTTAACTGGTTAATTACAATGAAGTCTCAAAGGTCTTATTAGGATGAAATCAACCTGGATTTATTTCCATAAATCTTTATAAAGCTTCTGGACTTAAAAGTTATAGTACTCTGAAAAGATTCTTAGGCAATGGATTAACATTGCTATCTCTTCAATCCACAAGATCAAATGTTTACAACACCATGAAATACTTTAGGCGGTCAATCTCTTATTTCAATTTTTAAAATCCCGGTGGAAAGGATTAAGCTCATGCTCGATCACAAAATGGAATGTAAAAACTAATCAGGGTGACTTAAGTGGAATAGGTTGTCTTCTACATTTAGAATGTTGAAAAACTTGCTAAATTGGGGTGTCTAAAAAGTAATATTGGGTTAGAATAAAGACACCCTTATTTTATTATGGAAACTTCTACATTAGCTTCCATGAGCCCTATAAGTATATTGTATTATCTTCTTTTGTACGTAACTCGACATATTGAATGAGAATGTGAGTACAAATCCTAATGTCTAGTTGTTGTTGTGTATGCTTCCACAAGTTCATATCATGGAGAGATTAAGGAGAGAGAAACGTACAGTTAAGACATAACACAAAAAAATCATAAGTATGCAAAGATGAAAACAAGTAGACACATACATACTCACAATTGGCATATTCGGATGAAGACATAAATGCATATTCACATATTTAAAGGAGGGCACACAAGCACATTCTCATATTTAGATTTGGAACCAAAGGCAGATTCATATATTTAGATCAGATCACAAGCATCAAACAACAAATCCTGGACGGTTTTCTTACAATTCTATTGGGGTACTTAGACTCTAATTTGTTAATCACTTAAATCACAGGGGAGTTAAGGTGTCCAATAGGTCAAGTTGAACCAACATGTTTGTGTAGAGTTTCGAGGGTATTGGTTTGAAGGATGGGGAGCTGAACCCCCCCCCCCCCCCCCCACACACACACAAAGAGATGAACAACACTAGAGAATAATGAGACTTCTCTTGATACCCACAACTAATAACCCCTTTAAATAACATTTTATCCCTAACTAACATCCCCCAAACTTCATCATGACCAACCTTTAATTGACAGGACATGTTTGCAAGGATGCCTCTCCTTTATGTCACACACTCCCTCATCAATACCAATTTGAAACCCATTTGATAATTATATTAACCCACAATTAATGCATCTCCTATTAAAATTTAAGGACACAAATCACCCAAAACCCCACTATATTAATAACCCTTTGCATGTTAATATATATTAGAAACATTTGAGAGAAACTCCACTAAATCACTATTTAATCTCCTAATAATATTTTCTATATAAATTTACTCACCTTCATAACTCACCGCCACATCCCCACCTTGATCTATCACTGCACTTGTGAGCATATCCCTTATTATTTTGTACCGTATTCTTATCTCTTTCTCTGATAAGGTCTGCTATCTCATATCCATAACTCTTTAGGCTCTCTTATTGCGCGACAATATAACCAAAATGGGTATGTCTCAGCTGTTTTGGACCCACCTGTTACATACTCAAGACTCATTACCCTATACCTGAAATTGGACACACTCGTTCTTCGACTTCAAGGCAAGATTTAAAGTGCTTTGAATCTTCGATTTTGGCTGTCCATGGAGAAGGAGAAGAAGAAATATTTTTAGCGGGATAAGAAGAGATCTGGAGCGGCAAAGCCTTCTTCCATGGAGATAAAAGGTCTGTGTGTGTGACCGAGAAAGAGGACGAGATTTGGAAAAAGAAATGTTTGGAGAAATTAGGGTTTGGTCAGGTCCCTTTTCGTTTTTATCTTGCTAAACCACTGGCCGAATCGAAAATAGTTAGTTTTTTAACTAATACACTGCCGACCTAATCGTGGTATTAAAATATCGCCAGTTTTGATCCAGTTTGGTTTCTCAGTCCATCGGTTATTTGAACTCCCCTAGTTTGTACACATGGACAATCTAGTATGGCGCCCTGCCTTGCTAAAATTTTGGAGATTTTTTTTCTAGTATTAAGTGCTAATAATTTATTTAAAAATAATATGAGGACCTACCATTTGAAGCATATGCATTTTTCTGGTACTACAACTTGTCTTTGTGTAGTTCTTTTGAGTTTCGAGATTAGGCAAATAGGACCTAGTTGCATGGTATCCAATGGTCTTTACAATTAGGTCGTAAATTGAAAGTGATTTCATTCGACACGGTATATTTATTGAGTCATCTGGATTGCCTTTGTTGTTTAGAATTTTTTGGTCATAAGAACTGTTAACGCAAAAATTCTCCATCTACGAGGACCAATCAGAAAAGGACACGTGTCATACTACGTGGCAATATTCAGCACCCGAGGAGTGTTAGTCGGCACCCGAGGAGTATTAGTTGGCACCCGAGGAGAGATGGTCGGCATACCAACCAGGAATATCAAAGGATAACTACGCATTTAATGATCATTAATGTACATTTATATTGTATATGACAACACATAGCATACCAAGCAATTAGATTCGTTGAATGTAGACATAATGTATAAATGTCTACATACAATGAATCTATTCATCTCCCATTACTATAAATACATGTATTCCCTTAGCCAAAAAGGACAACTATGAAGAGAGATCCAAGAGATCCAAGAACCGAGAGACACCATACACAAGATCCATACCTTTTTCTGTCTCTACATCACTTTGTGCTATTGTAAACCCCTGGGAATAAAATAACAGTGGACGTAGGCTTTTCCTTATAGCCGAACCACTTTAAAAATCTTTGTCTCTTATATGTTTGATGTGAATGTTTATCTTCATCTTCAATCTCATCCTCATCATTTATCTGCTGTTGACGCCACTAAAATGGCAGTGGCCATTTTCTGTCTTCAACAGATTAGCGCCGTCTGTGGAAACATGTTACAACCATTGTTCTCCATTAAAAGCTAAGTTTTTATTTTCTCTACGTATAATCAATTATACATACATCTTTTGATTCAATCATGATTTTTATGTTTATATACATAAATTAATTGTCCAATTTTTATCTGCAAAATATTGCATATCATGATTTTTAAATCATAAATGTTAGATTAAGTCTTATTTAGATATTTGAAAAATAGTGGATTTCATAAATCATAAATTTTTTCTTGATTCTCAAGTTTCTATTTTATATCATGGGATAAATATTTTAAATGATTACATATACCAATATATACGACGATGATAAGATTTAATCATTTTCATTGTTGATTTTGAAATAAATTTTGTAAGATCTTTGATGTCTATTCAAATTCCCATCATATTTTTAATAAAAGAATGGGAAAAGGTTAAAGACAATAAAAAGTCTTCTCATGGAAATCATGACCCAGATCTACTTTCTCTCTCTTCAAATTTGAGTCTCTTTGCATTCATTTTTATGAACTATATACTTAATTTGGTTCATCTTCCATCTATGTCAATAAAGTCTCATTGATTGATTTTGATATAAATTTGGTAATAATTTTGATCATTCAGCATATTTTTATCTATGCAAATTGGGAATAAGAAGGGATCAATATAAAAAATAATTTTCTCTCACCTAAAAAATCATTACCCACCTCTTGTAAAAGAGGATCAGTAAAATAATCATGACCATATCAAGACTCTGGGCACAAATTTGATATGTTGGCCCCTCGTTCATCACATCACAAGGTTTCTTTGTCGAAATTACACGATCTAGTGGGTTATATATTCATTCATTTAATTAACATTCTTAAGGCTTAAATTTTACATTGAATGTTATTTTTTGATCTAAAGATTCGATATATTCTGGTCATCCAACCATATATTCTATAATTTGAGATATCCTTAAATGTTGGTCGGCAACATCCATTTTGTTTGTCGGCAGCAGTAGAATCTTGGGGTATTAAAAAATGCTAAACACCCCTGATATTTCTTTAAACACGAGTTCGGCTTGGGGACAAGCAAGGGGCTTAAGTCTTTTTTAACTTATGATCACCCCAAAAATATTTTTAAAACCAAGTGATAAATAATTTTCAAACAGCAACTTAATTAAATAAATTTACAAAAAACTTTACGTCTTATTTATGATGCATATTTGATAATAATTTGTCCATCTCACACACATTTGGCATAAAACATATTATTTTATATTTTGAAATTAATATTTTTATTTCTCAAGCATATACATATCATATATTGATTGGATAAGTAAATTATTCTCATGACTAATCAATTCAGCCTACACAAATGGTAGAGCAAGATATTAATTTTTACAGGTACAAGATTCAACTCCGACGAATGCTTGGAAATAATCTTACTCTTCTGAAAAATATTATCATAGCTCGGCAGTATGAAATTTCACCTCAGCGAGGAACTATTGATTTTATTATTGCTATGATATTTGCTCCCGCACAAATGATTCTATATATCCATTGGGATTCATATTCTATATTCATCTCAACATGGAGCACGGCGAGATACTTATTATCATATTCAGCTCTGAGGAGAACTATAACATATATTATATTTCACCCCCAACGGATAGTTGGTCGGGGTAATTCTTATTTATATGCAGGCCCAACAAAGTTCTCCGCCATATTCTTATGTTCTGAAAAATATTGTTCTTATTCGGCATTCTGCAATTATGCCTTGACAAGATACTTATTCAGCTTTAAGGAGAATTACAATATTCGTTCGGATAATTCTTATTTATATTCAGGCCTGACAACGTTCTCGGCCATATTCTTATGTTCTGAAAGATCTTATTCTTGTTCGGAATTATATGATTCTACCTCGACTGATCGGCGAGGCACTTTATTATTTTTAATTATTCTTTATATCTATTTGGATGCATATTCTATTCTCATTTCAGCATGGAGCTCGACAAATATTTATTATATCTTATTCAGCTCCAAGGATCTCTCTAGCATTTATTATATCTTATTCAGCTCCAAGGATATCTCCAGCATTTATTATATCTTATTCCCAACAATCTGTTGGTCATCGCCGAGGAGGTATCCTGCATTTATATTATCTTATTCCCAACAATCTGTTGGTCATCGCCGAGGAGGTATCCTGCATTTATTATATCTTATTCCCAACAATCTTTTTGTCATCGCCGAGGAGGTATCCTGCATTTATATTATCTTATTCCCAACAAATCTGTTGGTCAGCGCCGAGGAGGTCTCTAGCATTTATTATATCTTATTCCCAACAATCTGTTGGTCATCGCCGAGGAGGTATCCTGCATTTATATTATCTTATTCCCAACAATCTGTTGGTCATCGCCGAGGAGGTATCCTGCATTTATATTATATCTTATTCCCAACAATCTGTTGGTCATCGCCGAGGAGCGCCGAGGAGGTCTCTATCATTTATATTATCTTATTCCCAACAAATATGTTGGTCAGCGCCGAGGAGGTCTCCAGCATTTATATTATCTTATTCCCAACAATCTGTTGGTCAGCTCCGAGAAAGTCTTCATCATTTATTATCAATTACCACCAACTCCGATTGGTAGATAAAATCCAACTCCGGTTGGTAGATAAATCCAACTCCGGTTGGTAGATAAAATCCAACTTCGGTTGGTATTGGTCGATAAATCTCATTCAAAGTTCACATTCCACAGTTGGGGGCTTCTATTACAGATATATTTGTTCATTTGGTGGCACGTTCTTATAACATCATGCAGTCGAGCATCAAATTCAACTACACAAACTCACACGATCGGGGCCCCGACTAATCATCATTTAGGAGTTGTTTTTCTTGCTCAGGAATTACTTTTGATATTGAAGTTCAGGAGGTATATTGAAGTTCAGGAATTACTTTTGATATTGAAGTTCAGGAGGTATATTGAAGTTCAGGAGGAATATTGAAGTTCAGGAGGTATATTGAAATTCAAGAGGTGTATTCAGAAGTATCAGGACATGATGAAAGAAAGCGACAAGTATTCCACCGAGGAACTCTGTCAGACCAGAAATTATATGGAGGCTATATGTAGATGGCTCATCTTGCACTACAGGCTGTGTGGCAGGGATCATTTTGAACAGCCCAGACGAGATCGACATGGAATACGCCCTACGTTTCTAATTCAAAGCTTCTAATAATGAGGTTGAGTATGAGGCCATGATTCCAGGTCTTAATTTGTCAAATACTATGGAGGCACAGCAGGTTATTGTCTTCAGTGATTCTCAATTGATCGTAAACCAAATGTTGGGAATATATGCAGCTAAAGGAGAATTGATGATCAAGTATCAAGCAAAGGTGATGGAGTTAGTATCAGAGTTTGTTGCTGTTCAACTGGTAAGAATATCAAGAATGGAGAATGTGAGAGCATACGCCTTGGCCCGATTAGCATCAGCTACTCGTACCGAGCTGCGAAGAACGATACCAATTGAAGTATTAGAAAGTCAGATCATAGATGAAGACCTGACGATGAATATTATTACCCTTGATTTAGGAACATCTTGGATGGATCCCATCAGAGCATATATTGAGGAGGAACAATTATCGGAGGATAAGCTCGCTGCCAAGAAATGGAAGTTTAAAGCTGCTCGGTATGTACTAATTAATGGCATTTTGTATAGACGAGGAATTATGGTAGGTTTGCAAAGATGTGTACATCCCTCCGAGGTGAACGAATTGATTAAAGAGATCCATGAAGGGTCCTGTGGAGCCCATGTAGCAGGTCGGACACTTTTGCAAAAGGTGATGACGCAGAGATACTACTAGCCGACGATGAGAGCTGATTGTATAGCTTATGCCAAGAAATGTGACAAGTGCCAACGCTTTTCCTCCATCCTAAGAACTCCACAAACATTGTTGACACCCATCACTTCTCCTTGGCCATTTGCCATGTGGGAATTGATTTGGTTGGACCACTGCCGACGACCCGAGGAAGATTCAAATACCTCGTCATTGCCATCATCACAGACTACGAAACACAATTCGATAATGAGGAGTTTGCTGCTTATTGTCATCAGTCAAACATTTTGAAGGTTCATTCAGCACCAGGTCATCCTCAGAATAATGGACAAACTGAAGTGACGAGCAGAACATTACTAAATGGTTTGAAAAAGAGGCTATGTAAGGCTAATTGGATTAATGAGCTACAGTCAGTATTGTGTGCAACACTACACTGCCCAGTAATAAAAGCAAACACCGATAGTTCAAACCCACGATCAACTTCGGTTGGTCAGATAGTTCGAAAGAACCAAAAAATATACTCCTTTGGTTAGGAGGTGACACTAGCGTGATCAACTACGGTTGGTAAGATAACTAGTGGACAGTTCGAAAGAACCAAAAAATACTCCTTTGGTTAGGAGGTGACACTAGCGTGATCAACTACGGTTGGTAAGATAACTAGTGGACAGTTCGAAAGAACCAAAAAATACTCCTTTGGTTAGGAGGGGACACTAGCGTGATCAACTACGGTTGGTAAGATAACTAGTGGAAAGTTCAAAAGAACGAAAAAATACTCCTTTGGTTAGGAGGTGACACTAGCGTGATCAACTATGGTTGGTAAGATAACTAGTGGACAGTTCGAAAGAACCAAAAAATACTCCTTTGGTTAGGAGGTGACACTAGCGTGATCAACTACGGTTGGTAAGATAACTAGTGGACAGTTCGAAAGAACCAAAAAATACTCCTTTGGTTAGGAGGTGACACTAGCGTGATCAACTACGGTTGGTAAGATAACTAGTGGACAGTTCGAAAGAACCAAAAAATACTCCTTTGGTTAGGAGGTGACACTAGCATGATCAACTACGGTTGGTAAGATAACTAGTGGACAGTTCGAAAGAACGAAAAAATACTCCTTTGGTTAGGAGGTGACACTAGCGTGATCAACTACGGTTGGTAAGATAACTAGTGGACAGTTCGAAAGAACCAAAAAATACTCCTTTGGTTAGGAGGGGACACTAGCGTGATCAACTACGGTTGGTAAGATAACTAGTGGACAGTTCGAAAGAACCAAAAAATACTCCTTTGGTTAGGAGGTGACACTAGCGTGATCAACTACAGTTGGTAAGATAACTAGTGGACAGTTCGAAAGAACCAAAAAATATATTCCTTTGGTTAGGAGGCGTACACTAGCTTGACCAACTAAGGTTGGTAAGAGAACTAGTGGATAGATAGTTCGAAAGAACCAGATAGTTTGAAAGAACCAAAAAATATACTCCTTTGGTTAGGAGGCGTACACTAGCGTGATCAACTGCGGTTGATAAGATAACTAGTGGACAATATTATTAAAAACGCCAATTTTGGTTGATTTGAAAAATGTACTCTCATATTCCAACTTATGTTGGTCGGGAGGTAAGAATATAAAAAAGTTCCTCGAAAAGAAAAATATTCCAAACTGAACCAAGTATGGTTGGTCGGGGATAAAAACCCACTAACCGTAGTTGGTCGACGAGGAGAATTTATCAACCTTGGTTGGTTGGATACATTTTGAAAACAAAAATATACCAAGTATGGTTGGTCGGGGATAAAACTCTCACTAACGATAATTGGTCGACGAGCACAATTTAACAACCTTGGTTGGTTGAAAATTTTTTAAACATTTTTATACTCATTACTTTATCGAGCAACATTACTGGTACTTGTAATTTTTTTTATTACTAAGTTGTTCGATGAACAACACAATATTGTTATCTTTTTAACTTATACATATGCACAGATGTAGAGTATTTTACAAGACAATAGCAATTAAGATTGCGAACAAAAATGAAAGTCTTTCATTAAAATCAAAAACAAAATACATTGAGAATGAAAATGTATACTAACTATTACATTGAGATTCCTACTCTATTGGTTTCTTTCCCTCTGCTTTTGAAACAGGTTCCTCGCCAGCAGGAGGATCATTTAAAGACTGAAGAGTTTTATGAAGTTAAGATCTTTCAGCATTCTTATGTTCATCACAGATGCTCGTCCCCGAGCAGAGGTAGAAGTCAAAATCAGCATCTACAGCACTGAGATCTTTGCTAATACCGTCTCGACCAATAATGAAGAAGAATTTATGTGAAAATGTTTCGAAGTCCACCACCTACTTGGTACTAATCAGATTGAAGAGTTGGGTTCAAAAGCTAGTATGTTACTCGACAAAGTATTCAGAGGATCATAAATCAGAAAAATCAAGCACGTAAAGTTAGCATTCAGTTGCTCGGCACAAGAGGCAGTTGGTCAGCTAGCAAACCGATCAACATACTTGAAGATTATGACAAGCTACAAGCTGCATACTATGGCATGGCTGCATCCAAATTCCCAGGGGTGATACATAGCACACGGAGTTCCTCAAAAGAAAGATTAGCAATCATCGATCAGCCTGCATCATATGTCGTCCAGGAGATAATGCACTTTACGTTGAACAAATCAAGAAGGTAGATCAAAAATTTCACGAGCACCGAGCAACACTGCAGAATAAATACTCCATCCTTTCAAGTAAACCATCAAGCATGGAGCATTGGGGGCTTCTGTTAACGCGAAAATTCTCCATCTACGAGGACCAATTAGAAAAGGACACGTGTCATCCTACGTGGCAATATTCAGCACCCGAGGAGTGTTAGTCGGCACCCGAGGAGTATTAGTTGGCACCCGAGGAGAGATGGTTGGCATACCAACCAGGAATATCAAAGGATAACTATGCATTTAATGATCATTAATGTACATTTATATTGTAGATGACAACACATAGCATACCAAGCAATTAGTTTCGTTGAATGTAGACATAATGTATAAATGTCTACATACAATGAATCTATTCATCTCCCATTACTATAAATACATGTATTCCCTTAGCCAAAAAGGACAACTATGAAGAGAGATCCAAGAAATCCAAGAACCGAGAGACACCATACACAAGATCCATACCTTTTTCTCTCTCTACACCACTTTGTGCTATTGTAAACCCCTGGGAATAAAATAACAGTAGACGTAGGCTTTTCCTTATAGCCGAACCACTTTAAAAATCTTTGTCTCTTATATGTTTGATGTGAATGTTTATCTTCATCTTCAATCTCATCCTCATCATTTATCAAATGTCTACATACAATGAATCTCTTTATCTCCCATTACTATAAATACATGTATTCCCTTGGCCAAAAGGGACAACTATGAGGAGAGATCCAAGAGAGATCCGATAACGATGAGAGACACCATACACAAGATCCACACCCTTTTTCTCTCTCTACACCACATTGTGCTATTGTAAACCCCTGGGAATAAAATAACAGTGGACGTAGGCTTTTCCTTATAGCCGAACCACTTTAAAAATCTATGTCTCTCATGTGCTTGATTGGATTGCTTTTATCTATTTATCTGTGATCATAAAAATGGGATTCGGTCCAGTTTTTTGCATCAACACAACAAGAACGATCTAGAAAATATTCTTACCATTGGTTATAATAATGTGAGAATATGAATTTTGTTATGAGGGGTGATAAATTCTCACCTACATGACTGTATGTCCTTTGTTGTTTATCTGGCATTAGCATGCCAAAATTATCCTGCTCTTGAAATAAACCAGGGGTCCAGGAGGAAAGGGATTTTTAATTAAAATCATATATGCTCATTCATTGGGTATGAATCATTTTTTGCATATTCTTTAGTAGGATTCATATGTATCTACTATAGCTTTTTTGCCCTTTGAGACTTAACCCCCAAGAAGTTAAATAATAAGACTTAGCTCTGCATGTGAATCAACCTAATTGTACCCTTTGCATTATCTGTTGCATATAGGGGCGAGTCTAATTTTTGAACTTCTAGGGGGAAAGTTTAATTATGCAATTATCTCAGGGGTCAAAGTAAATTTTTTTAAATGTTTGCAAAGGGATTTATTTATTTTCTTCGTTAAGTTCTACTTAATCGACCATCCATGATACGCACACACTTAAGTATATCTTTGCCAACCCTTGCCTTCTTAGTCTGAATAGTTAAGACCTTTCAACCAGAGTAAATTTGAAATACAGAAGACCCCCTGGGGTTTAAATCAGCAGTACAACTAGTTATCAAAAATAAATCTAGATAAAAATTTGTGCAATGCTGAGTACTCTCCCATATTAAATATGTTGATGATGCAAGTATCATATAATTGAATCCCAGGTGATAAAAAAGTCATTGGATCTATTGTGAAAGCTAGATAAAGAGGAAGTGACTGAGGATGTTGAAATAGAAGAGAATATCCCTACCAAAGTGACTTACAATATTGTTTTTGTAACTGCTGAACCATCGCCATATTCAAAGACAGGAGGTTTAGGATATGTTTGTGGTTCTCTCCCTATAGCACTAGCTGTCCGTGGACATCGTGTCATGGTTGTCTCTTCTAGATATATGCATGGTGGTCCTTCTGATAAAATTTTTTTCGGTGCAACTGACGTTGACTGTCGAATCAAGGTATATTGCTCTGGAGGGGTGCAGGACGTTGCTTTATTTCACGAGTATAGGGCAGGTGTTGATTGGGTAAGAAAATAGATTGGAGTAAATTACATATATTCCCCCTTAAAGTAATAGTGGATCTCGATTTACCCCCTAATATATCTTTTGTTTCGATTCACCCCCTAAAGTATACAACCATTTTGAAACACTCATTTCGTCAGTTGCCATTTGAAATTTTAACTTCTTTGACTCTCTCTCTCTCTCTCTCTCTCTCTCTCTCTCTCTCTCTCTCTCTCTCTCTCTCTCTCTCTCTCTTTATATATATGAGACTGTGATAAATTTTTACATAACACACAGGCACACACATATATATCTAGTGCACATATATAAATAGGTTGTACATATACTATATACATATATACTATATACGTATTACTTATTATATATGTTGTATACATATATACTACATACGTATTACTTATATATATATATGTATTATAAATACACACCACACTATAAGAAATTTTCCATCATACTTTAAAACATAAAATGACAGAATGGGTATTTCAAAACGGTTGTGTACTTCAGGGGTGAGTCGAGAGAAAATAGACTAGGGGGTAAATTGAGATCTAGTATTATTGTATGGGTCATATACCTAATTTATTGGGTCAACTTATATATTCCTCCCTTATCATTTCATTTCACAACTTCTTTATATTTAATGGGTCATTATGTTAATTTAATTCAAGTATGTAGTTCATGAAAAAGTTTTGGCTTCTCCCCCTTTCAGGTATTTGTGGACCACCCTTCAAACCACCGTCCTGGAAATCCGTAAGGTGATACTTTTGGTGCTTTTGGTGATAATCAGGTACTATTTGTAATATTTATTCTCTTATTGCGTCAAACTTGATGAAACAATAGGCTATAATTTATATTGACAATGACAGCTTTCTTTTCTCTGTTACCCACCTTTTGGGTATTGCAGTTTCGGTTCACTTTACTTTGTCTCGTAGCTTACGAAGCTCCCTTAGTGCTTCCGCTGGGAGGGTTTACATATGGAGAGAAATGTATGTCCCTTGCTAACGACTGGCATGCAGGCTTTGTCAGTGTATGTGATTAACTTGCTTCGAACTCTTACTGTTATTGTATATATTTCTTCATTCTATGTTTCCACTGCACATGTTAGCCCTCTACCTCCCAATCCATGTGTTGTAGGGGTGGTTGATTCTTAGGATCTTCAATATGCATGGCGTAATTCTTTGACATTAATTTTAGTTGTGCTCACATGGCGCTTGTACACACTAAGACACGTGTGCTCAAACAGACATGTGCATAAGAGGATCTATTGCCCAACTTGAATTTTGAAAATTTACAAAGATAGTAGTATAACATATTGATGATATAACCAGGGACATAACGGTCATTATTCTAATGAGTGGAATTTACTTTAAAAAAAATTAAGGGGCCATTTTTAAATAGTATATACAGTACTCAATTCTTGGGAGGCAAATTTGTATTACTATTATTTTTTCCCCTCAAAATGCAACTACGATATGCATTTTTTTTTTGTTTCAAAAAGAAGTTAAAGGGTCCATACTTAACTAATAAAAGCATTTTTTCCAACTTTGGGAGGAAACCTTAGATAATATATGCAATTTATTTTAGTATTATGTTTTAATTTTGAGATCAGTATTAGTCTTAATTAGTAGTGGCAAAATGTGGCCCAAATAATAAAACAGTCCATATTAGCCCAAGCATCTAAATATGGGGCCCATATTTAAAAGTTGTGAGTTAAATATGGGGCCCATATTTCAAAGTTATGAGTTAAATATGGAGCCCATATTTCAAATCAAGAAATCAAATATGGAGCCCAATTTTAAAAGATACAAATCAAATATAATACTCATTTTAAAAAGTTATGAGTAAAATATGAGTTTTTTTTATATATACCTCGAATTATAATACTTAATTTAGTAAAAAAATAGTGGGTTGGTCCAACCCATATTTGGTCCGCCCATATTTGGCCAGCCCACATTTAACCCAACCCATATTTGACCCAACCCACATTTAACCCAATCCATATTTGGCCCGCCCAAATTACGCCCAACCCATAATTTTGCCAGTGCTAGTCTTAATAATTAAAAAAAATTAAGGGTGTAAATTACACCCTTTTACTAACACATGACCCCACCCCCGCCGATAGGTATGCAATCCACTTCTTCACATCCACTCGGAAATATGTGAAGCTATTGCAACATAATCTAACAAAAGTACTATGATATACTTCCTCTGTCCCAAATTAACAGTCGCCATTTGAAAGTCAAACAATATAAGAAAAGTTTTTACTTTCCAAATTATCCTCCTAGGAATGATGAATACCTTTGCATTCAAAGACATGCAGTTGGATTAATGTTCTCTGATGACTATTGTTTGCATGGGTCTTTATAAACTCACTAGTTTCATACACTATTTTTAGAAACACGACTATTAATTTGGGACGGACTAAAAAGGGAAGCACGACTACTAATTTGGGATGGAGGGAGAATTATTCGTGCTTTAATTTAATATCATTATTTTCAACGCTCCACTTTACTCATTAGTGTGCACCAAGAAATAACAGTTTTTTGGGAATTCCTATTACCTTCATAATCTGGTAGGTAGTTGTTAGTAATCTATAAGAGGAACTATACAAAAACACATTATTAGCTTGCGGCTATTAAACCATGTTCTCCTGGGTCTGTTACACAATTCCTTGATGGAGGATTATTTATATTTTTAGAAGTTCTTAACAATTTCCATAATTCATTTCTTTTACTTGCAAAGTATGGATCTTGCCTTGTTATGTCTTTCAGACTTTTGGCAGCAAAGTATCGCCCTTATGGAGTTTATAAGGATGCTCGAAGTATCCTTGTAATACATAATCTGGCACATCAGGTAGACATCATTTGTGTAAATGATTCTGTACCTTTTATAATGTCATTCAGTTCATATGGTTAATACACTCAATAATAGAACATTAACACGCTATATGCACAAAGATATGTAACAAATATAAATCCCAAATTTATGTTTTTAATAACTAAACATTAATTGAAATAATAAATTCCTTTATCAATATTCCAAACCATTTGTTCAAATTCATTTCATAATAAAACATGCAGCAAGAAACCATTCTACCAAGGCTAAGAGACTGCCAACAATTAAGTCATAACACTACCGTAATTATTCTATTGGAGAAGTGATATCAATAAAAGGTGAAGTCATTCAATCCTACTTGCAGAAAACAAAAATAAAAAGAAAAATAAAAATAAAAAGAAAAGTGATTTAAAGTCTATACAAGCTGGTCAATTACCTGAGATGTAACAGTCCTAAATATACCGTTCTACAGCCAATACGATACCTACTTTAAAACTATGAGTTGCGCAATTTATTATCTCAGATAAACCAGATAGGAAATCCCTTTAGGGATAGACATTATTCATTACGTTAGAAACTTATCGCTTTTATGTTCAAGAAGTAAAAAGGCGCAATAATAATCTGGAACAGTTTCTTCTCCCATCTTTTTTTTTTAGGGAGTGGAGCCTGCAGCAACTTACAATAATTTTTTACTGCCTCCCGAGTGGTATGCAGCACTGGAATGGGTGTTTCCCACATGGGCAAGGACCCACGCCCTTGACACTGGTGAAGCTATTAATGTTCTAAAAGGTGAAATTGTGACGTCATATCGGATACTGACTGTTAGCCAGGTCATAGATTTGACATATTCTATACCTTTGGTGGGGTTCATGAAATGAGTGACTTACATTATATCATCTTTTAGGTTACAGGGTCATTTTTGGAAGATAAAAAATCTGGAAGGTGGATATGGTCTACAAGAGCTTTCGAGTAGTCGTCAGATAGTCCTCAATGGTATGTAATTTTCACCCTATAACCAGGACAAGGAACCTAACTTGTGATTATATTATTACAGAACTATTATATCAGTGGTGGTATCGGTTATAATTTTCATGTGATTGAGGTCTTAACTTTGAAGAGAAATTTTAGACCTTGAAACTAGTATTAGGGTAATTTGCAAGAACAACCTTGGAAGTAGAGGTCAATTTTGATTGTGTAGTTGATGCTTTATTGTTGCAAATTGTTCGAAGTTCACTATTCGTCTCACTTTCATGAGAATGCTTTATCCATGTTAGGATCTTGAAACAAACTCAATAGAAATGTTGTTACAAATTACAAATCTGACAACAAACTTATAAGTCACATAACTATAATAACAAAAACCACCTCCAATTAGAACGTATAATACGTACACACTAAGCCCACCTTTACATTGAATAAATCAAACAAACCCGTTCTCCGATAAGGGAAAAACGGGCGACGCGGTTGAATCGTAGGTGTTTTGAGCGGGGAAGGTAGAACATGGGTTGATAATATGGGGGTCTTCCCAAAATTGGATTTTGCGAGTATCATGCCTAACTCATGTGAAGAAGGTGGTCTGGAAAAATTGGAAGATTCCTACATGATATTGATTTCCTCTAGAATTAAAGGAGAGAAATTAATTCAAAAAAACTACCGTCATTGAGATTTGCATCTAAAATTAATATCCCTCGAGAAAGTAAAGGGAAATTTCAGGAAATAAAGGACTTAATGTGAGTAAATGCAGAGGAATTAAATACATACACACACATAATAGTTAATGGAAATTATATCTCAAAATCATATGACGCGCCCTAAAATTTGTTGTATTTTTCTTTTCATGTTTTATTAGGCTCTTTCTCTCTTTTAGTTGCTATATTAGGATAGAGAATGACATTATATTTTAATGTCTTTAGCGTGCCCTCTTTAGTGAATTTTATACTTTAGGGTTATCTTGGCTACAAATATGATCATTCCTATAATTAAGGCCTTTGACCACTCTTTGTAATCACTTTTCTTTTGGAGACGAATGACAGTGAAAGAAAAAAATTAGGCATTTGGCATATAAATCCATTTTGTTGTGTGAAAATGTTTCCACTTATATTTAATTGGTATTAGAGTTGCATTCACTTCTGAGGTGGTCTCCAAAGTTGTAGTAGAGACATGGGTAAGGTTTGGAGGAACTTGCTAACCACTCCTCTGACTGCTCGCAATCAGGCACCACCGCAGATCTGAAATATCCTACCCCAAACCTTCCATGTCCACTAACCACCCAATAAATAACCCAAGATCCCCTTCAAAACCCTAGACATAAAATCACCACCCCTTCACCAACGAGTCCCTACAACCAACTCCCTGCTTCCCTTTCAACCCACATCCCCTTAAAACCCCAAAAACCCTAGACGAAACTAACTTATGTCACTTCTGAATGTCGAGCCCCTCACTTGAACTTTGAGGATATTCTTCGATCAACTCCATGTTCCACTGACCTCACCCTTTGTCCTTAGAGTGATCGGAGCCTTTCACGAACCGTGTGTGATTTTTTTTGCTGAAAACGTAGGATCGTTCAACCCTATGGACCAATATTCAACCTTCGGGGATCATTTGCAATCGCAGATTACAGGTGACCTTCACCGGACATTTTCCATTTCCATTGGAGCTCAGGGCGATTGTTGGAGCAAGGATATAGCAGCTGCTCACTTAGGTTTGAAAACCCTAAGTGCTTCGATGAGACCCAAAGGTAAGTCCAAACCTTGTTCCCTCTTTTTTAGTGAAAATAACATCTCCATGCTTACTGCTTGCACCCTTAAAATTTCAATCCACTTATGAAAATTGCATTTCAACCCATGTTTTATTTGAAAATCCTGGAACTAGCCCCAAAATGTTTGGTAATTATTACCAGCCCCTATTTTCTGAAAAAATTACAAATTAACTCCTCATCTTTCCCAACCATCTGATTCTCACCCCAATCTTCTATAATACCCAGAAACCATCTTCGAACTTCCTTCGGATAGCCCACCACTTACCCCAGGCCCAACTTGGATCCCCACCTAGTCATTTTGCTTCTATCGAGTATCAAGAGATTGAGGCATTTTTACGTTGGAGACTTCTTTCCCATCTTCGAGGAAGAAGAGGTTGGGTTTATTTTCAGAGATTATTGGATATCTTTATTGAGGATAGATGGGTGACTCATACTCGATCTAGGGAGATGAGGTCGTATTGTGTAGATGACTTTTTCCTGCTATTTGGGAATGACGAGGATTTTGCTAATACGATAATAGTTGGTGGTTTCGAGATTAGTTCATTATTACATGATGATTTGGTTGATTATGAGTATGTGGACCAATTTTGGGTGGAATTTTAGGCATGCTTTGAGGTTGACTTTCAGTACCTAGCATTAAGATAGCTTGTTGTGGGTGACATGACCCTCTTTACTTTGTGATGTTATTGGCGTATTGATTTAAAATATTGTCAGCTAAGCGACCTGAGCTCATGTTTACTGTCCATTATTGGGATTTTTGATGGAGGCGTCTTCACTTGTCTACTAGCCACCACACAATGCATTACCATGGACGACTTCCCTCCCCAGTTGGGGAGAATGATGGTGTTGCGTGTCTCAACTATTGGTCATCTATATTATATTCACGCTTGTGGGCGAGCTTTTCTTAGTTGGAGAGAGGGACGTATCCCAGTATTTATTTTATTGTTGTATTTTTATTTTCATATTTTATTAAGCTATTTTTCTCTTTTAATTTCTATATTAGGATAGAGGGCGATATTATCTTGCAATGTCTTTAGTTAGCCATCTTTAGTCATTTGACACTTTATGGTCATCCTCGCTGGCAAGATACCCATTCCTATGAATAAGGTTTGGCAACTCTTGCAATCACCTTACTTTTGGAGATGCATGAGAATTGGACAGAAAATTTAGGCCTTGGCCTATAAATTCATGTTGCTGTTATTATTGTGAAAATACTTACGCTTACATCACCATAACTTCACAAGTGATTAAAGTGCATGTCAAATGATCTTATTTATAGGCTCCTAACTAGGTTCTAATTCTAACAAATAATCCAAGATAAATAAGATATAAACCCTAAACAAAATCTTATACTAACAATTATAATTCTAATTAATGATCTACTACTATTACCAATTACATCACAATAACCCCATGAGGAAGATGAGATGAATGGTAAAGTTGGGTATTAGCATGCTTTTGGGTATTGACATCAAGGATGAATGGTAGTTGGAGAAAGCTGCCTCAGTAGGTTGTAAGAGGAGACAATGGTCATTGAACTATCCGGCCTTCCTTTTGGGAGGGAATCTATTACCATTAGAATTTTAAAACCCCGTCCAAAGGTTAGATGTGTGGTACCTTCCTCAAACCTTCGTTAGGAGATTTGTTGGAAAAGGTGATTAGGTAGCCCATGTGTCCAAATTTACTGAGCAATCCAATCAAAGAGTGACACTTTGGCAAAATAATTAACTAATAAATTATATAATAAAAATTAGTTACATAACTAATAAATCATTCAACAATGAACTAGTAAATTGACTAATTATAATTAACCAATACAAAAATTGATTAACTAAAAATCTCTACATAATTTAAACATACCAAATTCACACAGAGATCCTGCTTTAACCTCCCTACCCCATTCTCGCCTTCAGCATTATCTCTCTCTCTCTCTCTCTCTCTCTCTCTCTCTCTCCCTCAAGTAAATGAGCACCAAATGGAAAATAAGAAGGTGATTTAACTCTCGTCTCAACTCTCTCAGTATCTCAAAAGTGTAAATTCCTCAAATGAGGCTACATGGAGAATATTTATAGAGAATGGGAGAGGCTTATAAAAGTTGTTAGCCAAGTATGAGTTGTCATGAGATCAACTCATTTCATGACAACACTAACTATTAGAACCTTCTAGAAACTTCCATCTCAACCCATGCTACAATTTAAAAAATGTAACAAAAATACCAAACAACAAATAAAAGGAAAAGTACATTGAAATAACAAAAATACTACTAAAGTGGGTATGTACTAAAAATAGCCTTCTCAATTCACGTCATTCTCCCCACTTAAAAACAAGCTCGTCTTTGAGCTATGAAATTTTAGGGACTCGTGTACAAATTCTGAAAATAAGTGGGCCCCCAAAAAAATCGTAGCCACCTGGGTCGAGTGGTCTCCTAGTGCTGCAAGATCCCCATCCTAATTATCCGTGGACATTGCTGGACAAGAAGGCCATCGTTAACCATCGTTGACCATCGTTGGGACATTTGGAAGGAAAACACAGAGGAACCGGTGGTCGATTTGTTTGATTCATCTCCTTGGTGCGATTGCTTTCTGGTTCTTTTTTCTCAGGACTCTAGGATGGAGTTTAAATCCATTTTTTTCTTCTTATTTTGGGTTTTAATGGAAGATTTTTTTTTTTAGTTTTAGGGATCTGTTGTGGTGGAGTTATTGTGGGTGGAGTTAAGAAGTGGTAGAGGATACAATTAGGGAAATGGTGACGAAAGTAGTCGTGATATTGGGCTGGTGTGTTTTATTTAAGGTTGTTAGCGGGGTGGAATGGGTAGAATTGGTGGTGGTGAGATTAGGGTTTTGTGCGGCGGTGGGGGCGGAGTGAAGATGGCTTGTGGCTGCATCGGGTGGAGGAAGACGGGCCTCAAGATCAATGAATCATGTTATGAGGCAGTTTAAAATCTCCTTGAACCTATCAGTGAACGAATCAACGGGAGAAAACTTCTTCTTAGGTCCCATTTGACATCGTCTATGATTTGTTATACAACAACAATGACGGGTGGAGCCAACGAGGCTCTGATACCAATTGACCTAAATGAATATCAAATGAAAAATAAGAAGATGATTTAACTCTCGTCTCAACTTCCTCTCAATATCTAAAAAGTGTAAGAATACGTCAAATGAGGCTACATGAGGAGTATTTATAGGGAATGGGAGAGGCTTTTAGAAGTTGTTAGCCAAGTATGAGTTGTCATGAGATGAGTTGTCATGACAACTCATCCATGACAACATTAACTAATGGAACCTTCTAGAAGCTTCCATCTCAACCCTTTCTACAATTAAAAAATGTAACAAAAATACTAGACACCTAATAAAAATAAAAATACAATGAAATAACAAAAATTCACTCAAGTGGGTATGTATTAAAAACAGCCTTCTCAATTCATATCCCCTATAGGTTCTTTAAATAATCACTCGTTACTTTGGAACCTTTCCTTCAAAAACAATTTGAAAGATAGTGAACTTGAGCAATATGTTTTCTTTCTCAATTTGTTAGAAGGTTTAGGCTTGCGGTTGAAGTGAGGGATGAGAGGAGGTGAAAATGGGAAATTTTTTACTTTGATTACCTACATTCTTTGTCACTTGGTGTGTTGACATCATTTAAGGTTTTAATTTTAATATAGGCTTAATGTCAAGTGTATATTTTTACTTGGTTAGTGGCTCATGGGAAAGTGAATAATAATGCAATGATCCTAATAGAGGACCAAAATCAATACAGAGAAATAATTATAATAACAATAAATAAATAAATATAGAAACAATGATTCACCTATTGCACATTTATGAGTCTCAATGTTCCATTTTATTGTGTTTGGGTTCCCAATGTTATAAGAGATATTACAACATTGGGAACCCAATGAGTGCAATTTATGTTTTACAACATTGGGAACCCAATGATTTCACAACATTGGGAACCCAATGTTTCAGAAATAATGAATGCAAGTCAATAAATTACTAACCATCATCAGTCGTACATGTTTTTTAATTAATTTATTGACTTTCATTGATTATTTCTGAAAGTTACCAATCTAACTCTGCTTTTTTAGGGATCACAAATGGCATCGATATTATTGAATGGAACCCGTCTTCAGATGAACATATTCCTTTCCATTATTCTGTTCATGACCTTTCTGTAAAGGTAGTTAAGTCTCATGTTCTAAAATGTTATCTGTAAATGTCGGCGTACAGTTCCCTATAGAAAAGCTATTGCTGAAAGTACTACAAAAATTACTTATCAGTATGGCATTGTGCTTAATAATGATTGTGCACTGTTAAAAAAATAATGCATCGGTGCCTGAGAAATTTTGGTGGTTACTTAGCAGCCATCTAAAGTAAGGGAGAGATAATCGGATGTTTTTTCCCTCTCCTGAATTAGCAAAAGACATTAAGTCAAGTCGTTACTATATCTTTGAATTTCGCATTCTACATTAGTTCCTATTTATATTTTACAGAATATTAGTACGATAGAGTTCAGTATATGTAATTTCAATTGTTTATTTTTCACAACTTCTTTCTTATGCCTTTTATTTTTTTTGTAAAATGCAGGTTGAATGCAATATTGCTTTGCAAAAGGAATTAGGTCTTCCAGTTAGGCAAGATTGTCCATTGGTGAGAATGAACTCCTTGTTCTGCAGTCTGTATAATTATAATTTACATCTTCCTTTTATTATCGACTTGATTACTTCATATAGATTGGATTTATTGGGAGACTGGACTACCAGAAAGGCATTGATATAATTGTGAGTAAAATAAAGTTTCTTTTAATGTGCATGCACTATTTTTTTTTTGGAAATTATAATTTTCCATATGAGTGTTATAGTAGTACTTATTTAGTGTAAAGGTGTGTTTGATTGGTTCCACCCAACTGAAGAAAATATTTCTATGGAAAATTTTAAATTGTGCATTATCGGATTGTACTTTAGCAAATATGTTAGACGGTGCGGAACCCCATGCGAACCAATTTTTAGAGTAGTAAAAAAATAATTTTTTTATGATTTTTTTTGGAGATGATCTCCACGATCTACAAAAAAATCATCAGAAAATTCAATCCATAAGTGGGTGAGATCATCATCAAAAATTTCAATAGCCAAAAATGAACATATTCATGATTTTTGCATATCATATTTTTGAAATAGTAGAAAAGTTCAATTTTTTTATGGAACTTTTTGTAGATGATTTCCATAGTGAGGAGATCATCTACAAAAAGTTCTATAAAAATCAATTTCTTCTATTTTAAGAAAATGGTTATATAAGAGGTCCTTACAGTAGAAATATATATATATATATTATGTATATATATATATATATATATATATATATATATATATATATATATATATTATGTATTATGTATTTGCATGAATGTATGTAAGTTGAGCTATATTTCTCACATGCTCCACTTAAATTAGGTCGCAGCGTGAAACTAGTCTCGGCTCACACATTCATGAATAGAATTGGTTTAGCCTAACGCCCTGGCTGCGGCCTTTACTAGGACCTCAGTACATAACATCCCAAATACGAATGTTCTAAAAAGCACTAAGCGGTAGGGCGAGCACTTGTTGGCCGCTTAGCGCCTAGGCGCGTGTACACGTTTTTCCCTTTTTTACAACACCACTAAGTATGCTTTGAAGTTTTTGTTACAAAAGAATCTAATATTGATTTACACATGAACATTGGTAACAATTTTTTATTTCCCTATACTTTCAACATTACTAACTTTTCTTTAAAGTCCCCTGTATAAATAAATTGCTAGCACTAGACAAATAATCGAAATATTACGCAAAATAATTTGTGCAATATATATTAGATTCCTACACAAAAAATAATGCTACTATAAATATAAAACTGTGTAACATTTGAAAATAAGACGAACGTAAATGCTATTATAATCATTGTATATATACAAAGCAACACTCATGCATATGATAGATATAAAATTAAATATAGAATAATGATATGAGTAAAAAATTCTCCACAAAATCTGATGTGCATTCCAGTTATTCTCTCACCTACCTATTAAAGATTGCCTTGTGGTATGGAGTCCCGCCAGGGCACCAATAGCACTACGTTTTGTGGAGATTTTGTGGAGTTACTTTGTACCCATAGCACTACTCTTACATATATATATGATTCTTTCTATGCTACTTTAGTACTATGTATTTTTTATTTAGAACTGAATTTTTATGAAAAACGATGATTTTTTCACTTAATCCGCTTTCGTTCCGACTAGCCCTTAGGCGAGGCGCTTCCCCGCGCGGCCTTTAAGAACACTGTCAAATACCAAGGCAGTTATGAATAATTTAACTCGTTCCCAGTGTCATTATTATATCCATTCTCCCCATTATTGCAAGTAAGGTAAATACACATCTCCTAACTAAATTGGAGGTAATCTAAATGTGCATTAGGTAACAATAATACAATAAAATCTTTGGTTGCCATCTCTCGCACATGCCGAAGGTCAGCCTCTGTGTTCTTCCCGTAAGCGTTGTTCCTATGGCCTGGTTCTAGAGTAATGCCCGATGCTAATCACTCTTACCAACCTCAAGGGTACAATAGGGAGTGTCAGACCTACATGTCAACTATATTTTCTAAGTCACAAGATGGGATAGCCTAAGAAACAATCGATACGATGGTTGATCCCCTTGTCTCTAGACTGGAAACTGTATTTTCTAAAATGATAGATTTAGAGAATACCTAGCACATATGACTAATTTGGACGTTGGTATGGGAAAATAGAACATCAAAGAGAAAATAATCCTAGCGCGTATATGGTATAAAGTACCAAAGTTGTGGTGTTTTAAGTCATAATATCGAGAGGACCTCTGTTTCCCGTTTGAGAATTTGGGTTTGGTTGCATATGTTGTCGTTTTGTTCGTCTCCCACAGAATACTGATTCCCGGATGAAAACTTCTCTTGCCACGTGCCAACGCCCCATCCATTCAGCATATAAGAAAATTACAAAATATCACTTCACATATAATTACAAATAGTCTTTGCATAATAATACAAACACCCCTATAGTTTGTCAAGTTCCGTCTCATATATTTTTACTTACATGTCAAAACAAAAGAGTAAAACAACCTTTAATTATTTAAATTTGTAAGGTGTGGGTTCTTTAAATACAATTAGTATTTAGGGAGGCATATCCCCTTATCAGAATAATGATTAGTGCACAAATAATAACACAATAAATGAAATTATCTTTGAAACTAAAAGTCTTTATTAAATGAGCCTTTACACCGTAAATGATCTTTAACTATAATAAATGAAATGGGTCTCCACAATCAACTTAGTTAGAGGGAGAAGGAACAAGTACCTTGGCACAATAAAGGCAAGGAAGCAAACCAGGTGTGCAATAAATGCCAATGTTTGTAAACAAAATTGGTTGAGCTCTAAAGATCTAGGACTATAATCACCAAAAATGGTAAACTCACAATAAAATCTCACGTTTAGAGAAAACTGGGCATCAACTTTGGAAGGGGAAAAGATCATGCCCTTAAAGGAAATAAGTGTAAGTATTTATACGAGTGCAAGGTCATTCGAGCAACCTTGCCCACATTAAATGATCTGACCTCATTTAATGTTAAGAGTACTGTGAAATTAATGCTAAAGATAGCGCATTAAATGCATGAGATATTATGTTTTTGCGAGAATACTATTTGTGGGTTTAAGGGTCTGTTTTCCTTAATTGAGATGTGACAGGCTGACGGAAAGAGATATTTTGTGACGGTTGATGGGATGTTCTCATAAATATTCTAGCAGTCTAAGGAATAAACTCACTCAAGTGCCACTTTCTCGAGTCTCTAAAATGTCATGAAACATGACATCATAAAAGGTAGTGAATAGTGAAATATGAGATGAGCTGTCTAATTAGACAACTGTGGTCTTTCTGATGATGGTTATTCGAGAAACCTTGAATTGTATATGAGGGACCAAAAGACATCTTTGAAAAACTGTTAGAAAGGAGGTCCCTCGAGCGAGGTTCCTCGATTGAAGATATCTTGAGAGGCTATCTGTTGATCTTATTGAACAGAGGTTTTACCTAAGTGTGCCAAAGAAATTGGTATTACTTACTCAACGTTATCTTGTTAGCAATACTCTAAACCAATTCCCTGTGAGGTTCCCTAAATAAGGTTATTCGATAGAGCATGTGAGCTCTCCTATGTCCTGCCAGACATGGTCCTTCGGAGGTCCTGATCAACCTCAAAATTATTACGAAACAACTCCAAGTATTTCAACAATAAGGGATAATGCATGTAAATAATAACTTCTATTATAAAATGTGCCTTCAATATCTCTCGATTGAGTTTGATCTTTGTGGGATGTCCTTCGAGTGACCACGTTCCTTCTTTGAGGTATTTGATCACACGGTTTAGCTCTGGGCTTATTATGAATGTTCTCCCGAATGATCTTCATCCAATTGATCTTGTACCGAATGATCTCTTGTTTAATCATTATTCTCTTGTTTGTACAAGATTAGCCTTTCAATCTACCTTAGGCTTGGACCTCCCCCTGCATTTGCCCCTTCGTAGAGATATTTATTTACCTATAAAGAAATATCTGTATCAAATATCATCACCAATCTTTGAACAACCTGTAAAATAGGGTCATTTTAAATAAACAAGCAAATAATAATGAGAACAACAATTATTTCGCGAAGGTATGTGTAAATAACCACACTTGTGTTTTCCCTTAGAGCAATTTTTTGCTTGAGCGACCTGGGAATTTAGTTATTAAGCTTTCTCGGAGATAAAAATATTTTATGATAAAATTTATTAATTATGCTTGGGAAAATATAATTTTTTTTTAAATCCCCGCCAAAACTGTTTAGTTCCCCCCTAAAAAGAGAATAATGGGACGATTCGTTCAATGTCCCAAGTTAGGCGTTGATCATTGAGTCGTCGTCTCATATTAAATGCACCTGTGGATCTTCCCCCCACCTTTAATCATGGCGTGCTGGGCCAGTGCGTGAACACCACACGATTCACCTTAGTCATCATTAAATCAGAAACCATTATTGCTCTAACTGAAGACGCGCAACCACGTGCGCATGTGACTTATCCCCCACCATTTCAAATTTAATTCTTTGCCCCTTATAAAAAGGGGTTCTACTTCTTCGCGTCAGTTTACCCTTAATGGTTTCCTTGGAAAACATTCCTTTTAGAGAGAGAGCAATTTTTGTTCGTCTTTATTCTTCAAACCTTCTTCTTCATCCCAATATTTAACACTGCTTTGCAATGGCTCCCATCGTCAAAGGTACTCCTTCTAGGAGTGTTTCCTCGAGGACTGAAGCTCGTCAAGCCCAATGGGCCAAGTACCGCCGTGCTACATACTTTGTGGAAGCTGATCAATTCTGGTTTATGGCAAATACATGTGGCGTATTTTGCCTCTCCGGTGGCTTCCTGTTGGTTCACGGCTGTTTTGGGAGAAAAATAGTTTTTTCTCGATATTTACAAAAATGCCCTTTTGAGGAAAAACTATAAATAAAAGCTTATTTTCTATTTTTAAGTGTAGTGCTATTTTGTCCAGCAAGAGTCAACATTTTGTGAGTTTCTCAAAGAGAAAAGTGAGTGAGAGCTTCTTGTTTAAGATTAGTTCTTGTGCTTGGGTTGTGAGTGACTTTCTTGGAGATATAAAGAGTGTCAGTGTGTAACCTTGTTGTTCCTCCATTTATCAAAGAAAGAGGAAACCCTACCATTGTGGATGTAACCCTGGTTTGGGTGAACCACGTTATATTGTTGTCGTTTCTTTGCTTTGATTGCTTGTGTGTTCTTGTTATCCTACATGTTGATGCTTGATTGGATTCATTTTGAGCTTGCCCACTTAATTTTCATTACGAACAAGGTCTTGGGTGTTTTCCGCACACCAAGTGTTTGGTAAAATTATGAAGTGAGTTTTATGGTCTTGGTTGCTTAACATAGGACTATTTTAGCCCAACAAGTGGTATCAGAGCTTTGGTTGCTTGGTTTGCTCGGGTTTTTGGTTCGGCTTGGATCAATTTGAGTGATATTGGCATAAGTTCTAGAATTTGTTCCAAATGGCGAAAGAGGTGTCGCGTACTCTCGAATCAACTTCTACAAGCGGAGGCTCTAAGAAGTGATGATATGCCCCAAGTGTGACCTCGGCCTAGAGACACCAACCTCGGCCGAGATGAGGGCAAAGATAATGAATGACCCTAGATAATCCATGGGCCCACAATGTCAACCCTCGGCCTTAGTAAGGTCGGCCCAAGCCGACACTACCACCTACATCGCCAATGGACACTACGCGCATCACAGGCCTCAACAGCATTCTCGTATACCTGGGTATGGAAACCTCGGCCGAGTGTAGGCCGAGGTGACAAGAAGCCTTAGTAAACTCCATCATGGAGTCAGCTCAACCTCGGCTAAAGCCGACCCAAGCATACTGTCTCGGCCAAAATCAGGCCGAGACTCCCTACGGCACATCCCGGATTGAACAAATATCAAGCCTTACAACTCGGCCTCTCCCAGGTCGAGGTCATGCGCCAACATGGCAACCGAGCATCTGTTGACATTTGGATAAGGACACGTGGGCACAAATCAGTTGTAACAATATTATTCTCCACACGTGGGGAGAATATTTTGTCATCATTCCTTACATGTGACAGTAACAGGTGGCTTCCCCTATTGGTGAGGCTAACACACATGTGTATATTACATGCATGGGGGTGCACTACTCCCCCTAAGTACTATATATATAAAGGTCATCCTCTACCTTGGGAGGATCCAGAATTGGTAACCCTAGCTAAAACTCTATTCAAATACACAGTAGAGAGAGAAAGCTTGAGAGATTGTATCTATGGCCATTAGAGCCCTCATACAGTGATACACATCATACACTTGCATAGTGGATGTAGGCCAGATTGGCTGAACCACTTACATAACTGCTTTCATCCTCTTCTCCTCATCACAATCTCTTATATATATATATATATATACATATACATATACATACAGTATACCCTTATGTTGCCATTGTTAACATTAAGTTGAGCTGACAAACACCTTGAAGGGTGGTGCTATTCCCAGCATCATCATTTTGGCGTCGTCTGTGGGAACGAGAAGCTATCTCTTCCTCTTCTTCAGCTTAAACTCACTGGAGACTCTAGTGGTGAACTAGGTATCACCCCGTGCGTGGAACTATTTCACCATTGAAAGAGGTCCTGTAAGGTATTAAGCTCACTTGTTACTCAAGCACTTTATTGTTGACACATGGCACCAGAGTTACCGCCGCCTCTTCCGCCGCCCGGAGGCGGAGGGCCCAGTTCCAGCCAGGCACCGCCCCAGTCCGAAATGGTGGAAGTGGCTGCATCCTTAAAATCTTTGGCTACAACGCAGCAGGCAATGAAGGAGCAATTCGAACAGCTCAGCTAAACTATGATGAGGCCACCTAGCATCTCACCTGATATGATCACTCCGGCGGCTATTCAGCCTCAACCGAATGCCAGGGGACCACCCCAGGCACCAATGAAGGATCAGCCTGCACCCCAGCGGAGAAGGGACGTTGCTAACCCCAGGCGCTTATGCCTGGGGAGGCAAGGAAACCCTTGCCCAGAGGACAGGTATGACGATCTAGAGGCGAAAAAGCCCCGGAAGATTGTTGGGAGCCGTATGAGGTGTCGAACAATACAGTACGACCTCTTCGGCAGAGTCAAGGATGTGTCGACCGAAGATATGAAGAGGCTCAAAAGAGGGTGTCAGCTTTCGATCGGTTGAGCAGAGGATCAGCCTTCGAATGGTTGGGTCCAGTGAATGACTTAAGACACAGGTTATCCAGGTCCAGGAGTGCTGTCGGCTCGCAAAGAGGGGACAAACCAGGTCGGCCTAGCCAAGGCCGACCCTGTGACAGAAGAGGCAGAGAGTAGGAAGAGGTCAATAGCTGACGCTGTGTTACAGCGAGGGAACCCTCAGTTCATCCCATCGAAGTGGCTGGGGACAACCTCGGCCAGGTCGAGGGCGGAAGACCATGGAACGACTCCATCCAGCGCCTCGAGGAGAAGATAGGAGACCTCATTAAAAGTAGAGATCCATTGCAAAGGGGTTACTCGGAGTGCTCACCATTTGTGGCTAGGATAGTGAGCTTCCCAACCCCAACTAAGTTTAAGCCTCCTGTCGTGTCTCCCAAGTATGAGGGTAATACCAACCCAGTACACCACATAGAGATGTATCAGTCGGCAGCAGACATCTACTCCATTCCTGATGAGATGAAGTGCAGGGCCTTCTCTGGGACCCTGACAGGGGCAGCACATAGCTGGTTTACCTCCCTTCCAAAAAACTCCATTGAGAATTTCAAAGGCTTGGCTGAACGATTCATCCATAACTTCTGCTTTGGGATGAGACCCTAAAAGAAGACTACTCACCTGTTGTATGTCAAGCAGGGCAAGGATGAGAGCTTAAGGGACTATATAGCCAGGTTCAATAAGGAGAAGTTGGAGGTTGAGGACTATGAAGAGAATATAGCCATGACTGCCCTCATAGGAGGTCTACAGAAAGGGAAGCTGCTATGGAAGCTGGCAAAGGACCCCCAAGGTCCATGGCTGAACTCCTGGCAACCGAAGGGAAAGTAATGAATGAGGAAGAGGCAATGGACGCCAAATATGAGGATGAGAATAGCGGTAGAAGTGCAAAGTCCCAGATGAAAAAAGATGGGAAGAAGAGATTAGGTGATGACAAGTTCGCCCACTATACTCCTTTGACTGTGAGCTATGAGAACATCCTCAATGAGATTAAGAATGACAGAACCCTGAGGTGGCTAGAAAAGCTGAAGTCCCCACCACACAAAAGGAACAAAAACCTATGGTGTGAGTTTCACCAAGATCATGGTCACATCACAGATAGATGCTTCGCTTTGAAAGATGAGATTGAAAAGATGCTAAAATCTGGAAAGCTGAGGAAACACGTGGATGGTAAGGCTCCTAGGGGCGGAAGAGATGACCCCAAGAAAAGGAGAAACGACAGATGCCATGACGTCTCAGCGCGAAGAGACGATGACTCAGAAGGTGATGATGAAGACGATCCGGATCTTCCACCGAAGGACGGCAACACCCCGGTGAAGAGGGTTGGTATGATCTCGTTCGGCGTTGGCACAATATACGAAGGATTGGCAGGTGGTGGATCTGAGGTAGCTGATAGGAAGGCCCATGTGGCGGAAGCCAAATCAGTGGATAAGATTGAGATTGTGAATCTAACGTCTTCCAACACAGTGCAGAAGAGGAAGAAGGTCGATATGAACACCCTCGTGGTTGGGTTCTCCAGACTTGACTTCAGAGATATCCTAGCCCCCAATGATGACCCCTTGGTCATAACGATAAGGGTACATGGATGTGAGGTGCAGAGGATCCTCGTAGATGGAGGAAGTTCCACAAATGTGATGTTTTGGCCATGCTTCAGGAGCTTGGGTCTTAGTAGAGCAAGACTGGTACCATACCACCACCCCCTGATAGGCTTCAGTGGGGAAAAGGTTCGCCCCTTAGGCATGTATGAGATGGATGTACGGATGGGTGATGAGTGGCCTAAGAGGTTAACCAGGAAGATTAATTTCTTCGTAATGGACGAGAGTGTCTTCTCAGCCTATAACCTCATCATAGGGAGGGTGGCCCTTAAGGAGTTTGAGGCTGTGCCATCGACGGTCCACCAGATGCTAAAATTCTCGACCCCCTATGGGGTAGGGGAAGTGAGAGATGACCAGACCACAACTCGAGAATGTTACTTCAACTCAGCTGAAGAGAAAGAGGCCCATAAGAGGGCCACCACCACTTATAGCATTGATACTCTTGATCCGAGAGATGAGGCAAAGTTGAAGAAGGGAGAGGTCGCGGAAGAGGTATAATCCATCGTCCTCAACGAGGAGGAACTGGAAAAAACCATCCAGGTCGGTAAAGACCTTAATTCGAAAGTCAAGGAAGAGCTGATAAACTTCCTCAGGAGGAGGCAGAGTGTCTTCGCATGGAGCCACGCAGACATGCCTAGCATCGACCCGAAGGTGATGAGTCACAAGATCAACGTAAACAAAGATGCCAGGCTTATTAAGCAGAGACGAAGAGTCTACTCCGGGGAGAAATATGATGTCATCCGGGAAGAAGTTAAAAAATTAGAAGAGGTGAGTTTATAAGAGAAGTCACATATTTGCAATGGCTATCAAATGCAGTCATCGTGCCCAAGGCCAATGGGAAGTGGAGAATGTGTGTCGATTTCACTGACCTGAACATGTTTTGTCCAAAATACAGCTATCCCTTACCTCGGATAGATCAGACAGTGGATGTCACAGCAGGACATGAGCTCATGAGCTTCATGGATGCGTATTCAGGCTGTAACCAAATCTTCATGGATGTTGGAGACTCGGAGAAGACAGCCTTCATTACCGACAAAGGGACGTACTGCTACAAGGTAATGCCCTTCGGTCTAAAAAATGCAGGGGCAACGTACCAACGTCTTGTAAATAAGATGTTTGAAGAGCAAATAGGTAAGACTATGGAGGTGTATGTAGATGATATGCTAACAAAAATCTTGAAAGCTTGCACCCATGTAGCAGACCTTGAGAAGACCTTCGATGTAATGGACTCATACAGAATGAAGCTCAATCCGGCGAAATATGTCTTCGGAGTAGGAGCTGGGAAGTTCCTAGGATTTATCATCAACCAAATGGGGATTGAGGTGAACCCTGATAAAATCAAGGCGCTGCTTGACATGAAGACTCCTAGGAGTAGCAAGGATGTCCAAAGGCTCACAGGGAGAGTGGCTGCGCTTAACAAATTTATCTCTAGGGCAACGGATAAGTGTCTTCCATTCTTTAAAGTTCTAAGAAAGGCCTTCCAGTTGGACGAAGAGTGTGAGAAAGCCTTCAACCAAATCAAGTCTTACTTGGGGTAACCCTTATTGCTATCTCGACCCATCGGATGAGAAAAGCTGTATGTGTATCTGGCAGTCTCTGAGTCAGCCATCAGTGCGGCTATAATACGGGAAGACGATGGGATCCAAAGGCCTGTGTATTTCAACAGTAAGGCCCTTCAAGGGGCTGACCAAAATTATCCACGCATGGAAAAGTTGGCCTATGCTCTGATACACGCCTCAAGAAAAATGAATCCTTACTTCCAAGCTCACTCCATGGTAGTCCTCACCGACTCCCCACTAAGGCAGGTCTTGCATAAACCTGAGAAATCTGGGAGATTGATGACCTGGGCCATTGAGTTAGGAGAGTATGATCTTACCTACCAGCCTAGGGCAGCCATCAAAGGGCAGGCCCACGCGGACTTTGTTGCAGAATTCACCTGGCAAGAGGTCGAGACAGAGAAAGGCCTGGGGGAAGACGAAGAGATAAGCCACGGTGTCTTCCGAAATTTGGAAGAGAGGACCCCAAACGTCTTCCGAAATCAGGAAGAGGTTACCTCAGGTAAGATCCGGGGCAGAGTGGAAGAAAATGAAGAGGATCGGTACCTCTTCAAGAAAGGAGTCATGGCAGAAGGGGCCTTCTTATCAGATACAGACATCTGGAGACTTTTCATTGACGTCTCTTCCTGCGACAGCAAAAGTGGTGCGAGGATGATACTCTCGGCTCCAGATGGTGCCAATATTGAATACGCCCTAAGATTCAACTTCCAGGCCTCAAACAACGAGTGCGAATATGAGGCCATGATGGCAGGTCTCTTATTGGCAAAAACTCTTCACGTAAAGCGACTCCTACTCCATGGCGACTCAAGGTTAGTTATCAATTAAGTACTGGGAGTCTATAAGGCCAAAGATGAAAGGATGGCGAAGTACCTAAAGAGAGTGAGAAAGATGTTGGAATATTTTGAAGAGGCAAAATTGAAGAGAGTGCCTCGACAGAGTAACGGTCACGTAGATGCATTGGCAAGGCTGGCCTTGGTAATAAATATAGATGTTAGAAGGACTGTTCCGATCGAGGTCTTGGGAAAGCCAACCATCAAAGATGAAGAGGTGTGCAACCCTTATCAAAATTTGAACCCTGGGGACTCATGGATTGACCCTCTCGTCAGGTATATTAGAGAGGGAGAGCTACCCGAGTCCGAGTTGGAAGGGAAAAAATTGAGATATAGGGCTGCCAAGTTCACAGTGATAGGAGACGTCTTGTACAAAACGGGATTTCTATTGCCCCTTCTCAGATGTGTACATCCCGCGGAAGTTCCCCGAGTCTTACAAGAGGTTCATGAGGGTTCTTTCTCCAGCCACATAGGAGGAAGACCCGTGGCCAAAAGAATCATCACACAGGGGTACTGGTGGCCAACCTTGTCCAAGGACGCTGCAGCCTACGTGAAGAGATGTTATAAATGTCAGAGATTCGCAACTATTCCTCATCAACCTCATCAGCTTATGACGTCAATCACCTCTCCATGGCCATTTGCGGTATGGGGGATTGACTTAGTAGGACCCCTACCAAGAGCTGCTAACAATTATAGATTCTTGATAGTTGCCATCGACTATTTCTCGAAATGGGTGGAGGCAGAACCGATGATAATGATCACAGAGAAGAAGACCTTCCAGTTCATCTGGAGGAACATCATATGCAGATACGACCTCCCAAACACACTCATCTCAGACAATGGGACTCAGTTCAAGAACTCCTCTCTAGAGAAATACTGCCTAAGAGTTGGGATAAAGCAGTTCTTCTCATCTCCTGGCCGGCCTCAGGAAAATGGTCAGACCGAGGTTACGAACAGAACAATCCTTGATGGGGTCAAGAAGAGGTTAGAAGATGCGAAGGGAAGATGGACTGAAGAGGTCTACGCTGTGCTATGGGCCTACAGAACAACGGCTAGAACACCTATAGGAGAAACCCCGTTCATGTTAGCATACGGTTCAGAGGTTGTCATACCTACTAAAGTAGGACTCCCAACTTATAGGCTACAGACCTAGGACCCTGATAAAAATGGGGAAGAAAGGAGGCTAGACTTAGATCTGATTGAAGAGAGAAGAGAAGACCCTGAGATCAGAAAAGCAGCCTACCAACAGAGGGCAGCAAAATTCTATAACCAGAGGGTGAAGCCAAGACCCATTGCAGTGGGAGATCTAGTGCTGAAAAAGACCCTACAAAAGGCAAACGAGCTTCACCCAAACTGGAATGGACCCTACAAAGTGACAGAAGAGGTTGTTCCTGGCACCTACAGGCTAGAAAACCTAGAAGGAGAACCCTTTGTTAACCCGTGGAATGCTGATCACCTAAAGAAATATTACATATGATGTAGTATAGAGATTGTATATGGACCATTTTGTTGGGAAGAGGTTATTAATAAAAGATCAGTTCCTATGACAGCTCTTACTTCATTCTTACATCATAAATTATGAGGATAACATCTTAGGTGATGACCTCAAACCTTCATAACATCACTCGGTGGTGACGAGGTCTGAGCTCAGACACCTTAGTAAGATGACCTCAGACCCTTAACATCATTAATTTGGTAAGATTAATTGTGAGGATAACATCTTAGGTGATGACCTCATACCTTCATAACATCACTCGGTGGTGACGAGTTCTGAGCTCACACACCTTAGTAAGATGACCTCAGACCCTTAACATCATTAATTTGGTGAGATTAATTATGAGGATCACATCTTAGGTGATGACCTCAGACCTTCATAACATCACTCGGTGGTGACGAGGTCTGAGCTCAGACACCTTAGTAAGATGAACTCAGACCCTTAACATCATTAATTTGGTGAGATTAATTATAAGGATAACATCTTAGGTGATGACATCAGACATTCATAACATCACTCGATGGTGACGAGGTCTGAGCTCAGACACCTTAGTAAGATGACCTCAGACCCTTAACATCATTAATTTGGTGAGATTAATTATGAGGATAACATCTTAGGTGATGACCTCAGACCTTCATAACATCACTCGGTGCTGACGAGGTCTGAGCTCAGACACCTTAGTAAGATGACCTCAGACCCTTAACATCATTAATTTGGTGAGATTAATTATGAGGATAACATCTCAGGTGATGACCTCAGACCTTCATAACATCACTCGGTGGTGACGAGGTCTGAGCTCAGACACCTTAGTAAGATGACCTCAGACACTTAACATCATTAATTTGGTGAGATTAATTATGAGGATAACATCTTAGGTGATGACCTCAGACCTTCATAACATCACTCGGTGGTGACGAGGTCTGAGCTCAGACACCTTAGTAGATGACCTCAGACCCTTAACATCATTAATTTGGTGAAAATTAATTATGAGGATAACATCTTAGGTGATGACCTCAGAACTTCATAACATCACTCGGTGGTGACGAGGTCTAAGCTCAGACACCTTAGTAAGATGACCTCAGACCCTTAACATCATTAATTTGGTGAGATTAATTATGAGGATAACATATTAGGTGATGACCTCAGACCTTCATAACATCACTCGGTGGTGACGAGGTCTGAGCTCAGACACCTTAGTCAGATGACCTCAGACCCTTAACATCACTAATTTGGTGAGATTAATTGTGAGGATAACATCTTAGGTGATGACCTCAGACCTTCATAACATCACTCGGTGGTGACGCTGTCTGAGCTCAGACACCTTAGTAAGATGACCTCAGACCCTTAACATCATTAATTTGGTGAGATTAATTATGAGGATAACATCTTAGGTGATGACCTCAGACCTTCATAACATCACTCGGTGGTGACGAGGTCTGAGCTCAGACACCTTAGTAAGATGACCTCAGACCCTTAACATCATTAATTTGGTGAAAATTAATTATGAGGATAACATCTTAGGTGATGACCTCAGACCTTCATAACATCACTCGGTGGTGTCGAGGTCTGAGCTTAGACACCTTAGTAAGATGACCTTAGACCCTTAACATCATTAATTTGGTGAGATTAATTATGAGGATAACATCTTAGGTGATGACCTCAGACCTTCATAACATCACTCGGTGGTGACGAGGTCTGAGCTCAGACACCTTAGTAAGATGACCTCAAACCCTTAACATCATTAATTTGGTGAGATTAATTATGAGGATAACATCTTAGGTGATGACCTCAGACCTTCATAACATCACTCGGTGGTGATGAGGTCTGAGTTCAGACACCTTAGTAGATGACCTCAGACCCTTAACATCATTAATTTGGTGAAGATTAATTATGAGGATAACATCTTAAGTGATGACCTCAGACCTTCATAACATCACTCGGTGGTGACGAGGTCTGAGCTCAGACACCTTAGTAGATGACCTCAGACCCTTAACATCATTAATTTGGTGAGATTAATTATGAGGATAACATCTTAGGTGATGACCTCAGACCTTCATAACATCACTCGGTGGTGACGAGGTCTGAGGTCAGACACCTTAGTAGATGACCTCAAACTCTTAACATCATTAATTTGGTGATATTAACTATGGGGATAACATCCTAGATAAGGACCTCAGACCCTAATAACAATCCAGTGGTGAAGAGGTCTGAGGTGAGGATTATTAATTGAGCATAAACAAGACATCATTGCAACAAAATAATAGAAGAGATCATATGGAATTCAGTAAAGTTAAGTGAAGACATCCCTCCTCAGAGGTTGATATATATAGAAATAACAAATATTCAGCAAATTACAAAAGTTCCATGCCGTTACAAGTTACAATCGTTGACTGAAAAATCCTAAAGGTTTGGGGGGGGGGACATTAACATCCTCAGCCTGATTGGTTGGATCCGCATTAGTCACCTCGATCGCGTCCTCAGGATGGTCTGCCCCTCCGACCTCGGTCCCTCCCAAAGTGCAGTCTCAGTAGGAGCAGCAGCCTCGTCCTCCACCTCTTTAAGAGCCTGTGCAAAATGAGGGTCAGCAAAGCCGAGACCCACAAAGTCAGAGGCCTTCAGAGTATCGACCTCCCTCTCCCGGACTTCAGCCCATCTGGTAGTGGCCTTGATACCTCTTTCAAGATATTCAAAGCCAAAACCCATAAATTCGTCTGAGGCTTTGTAGTCAGAAATTATTTTATCTGAGGCATCTTCAAGGGCAGCCTTGATAGCCGAGTTAACCTTCTGCTGCAGAAGGTCATCTTTGGTCTTCAGGGCTTTGGCATGATCTTTGACGAGATGGGAGATGTCCTTCTCCAAACCCTTCGCGTTATTCTCAGAGTTTTGCAGCTCTGATTTCAGACGGTCGATCTCGGCATTTAAGGCGCTTTGAACCTTCTCGGCCTCTTGCCCCTTTTGGATGAGGGGAAATTTTCTCAGAGTCCAGTTCGACAGGTGGTGCATAGCAGCCACTCCCTGCACATTTTATGAGGAGGTTAAGCTAAGGAAAAAATCAGATGTTACACTTAAAAGAAATTCTGAAAAGAGATTAAGTCATACCTGCACGGCTCTGTGAAGGCCGAACTCCACCAGCAACGGGGTCTCCAGAGACCTAAAAAAGTGCTTGTCAGCCTCGGTCATTGCAGAGCCGATGGCGTCAAGGTCCTGCTGACTGTGGCCGACAATGCTATCAGATAGCTTCAGCTGATCCAGGCGGGCCGACAGGGCGTCGGCCGAGGAGATTGGAATTGTAGCATCAGTGGCCTTTTTCTGTCTCAAGTTCGGCCTCTAATCCTCAGAGGTATGGACTTCTGGGGCCCTCTTCTTTGAGGCCTGGGATTTTGATGTAGAGGGAGCTGGGGGAGGAGCATTCAGGCCGACTTTTTTGGCAAGTCTAGCTAAACTCGGTGCAGCCATCTCCCACAGTTCGTCTGAAATGCCTTGTGGTCGCTCGGCAAAAGTTAAAAGATATGGGTTAGAGATCAGATATGAATGAGTTCAGAGGTTAAACAAAATAAAAATTCTTACCAAAGTCAACAAGGGGACTTCCACCTAGTCCTGTCCCCGAGAGATAATGGGGGGTCAGCAAATGTTCGAACTTAACAAAAAGACCATGTGCCCCATGGTCTTGTAGGGCTCTCACCTTCTGGATATTCTGAAGACTTGGACCAGGGTCGGCCCTGGCAGACATGGTGACTTTACCCCATTTAAGGGGTATCCTCGGCTCAAGTGTGGAAGAGGGAACGCATGGGCCAAATTCCCATGGTCCAGAGGCGAAGAAATAGCGGGGCTTCCAGTTATGGTTTAAGGTCTGAGTTATCTGGAGCATTTTCTTCTCAGTCCTCCGAGCTACAAAATGATAGTAGCTATGATTTTTTTTGGCTGAGGTTGGGACATAAAAACCAACGAAGACCTGAACTGGGAGGTCAGAGTGGTGGACTGCCCTCCACAAGATAATGGCCCCTATGATGACTCTCCAGGCATTGGGGGAAAGCTGCGAGGGGGCCAAATTGATATAGGAGAGAATGGACTTGATGATAGGATGGATGGGTAGGCGAAACCCTAACTTAAACATCTGCTCGTATAGGAAGATTTATCCATCTCGTCCGTGATAGGCCCTCTCTTCCCTCAGAGGTCTCCTTAATTTTATGGAAGGGCTAATGGAGTACAAGTATCTGAAGCAGAGAAGATCCACCTTAGTTACCGTGCTCTTGAACTCGGTCGCCTTACAGACGTCGACATCGCTCTCAGCATCATCATCATCATCATCATCAAGCTCAACGTCGGCCGGAGCAGATGTAGATGGGTTACTAGCGAATCTCTGAGCCAACTCTTCCCGTGTGACGGTCGACAGAGGGATGGCGTCAAGTATAGGCGGTACAGCCACACTTGGCTCAACAATTTCAACCTCTGAGGAAGAGGCTGAGGTGCTTGAGATACTATGAGATGAGGCTCGGCTGGAGACCTCGTCCTGATCAGGGGCCTGAGAAGGCCGAGGTGTGAAGTCCATGGCCTCCTGAAATGAGTCAACAGATTTTGGGTCTGAGGTAGAAGATTCAGACTCAGACATCGGTATGGGGTCGGCAGGGACCTCTGTCTGATAGAAGAACTCTGGGGGATCATGATATACCACCTTAAGAGGTGGGGAAAAGATAGGTCTAATGGGAAATTCTTGCGACCTACGAGCCTCCTCTTGTGCCCTTTCTATTTGCCTAATATTTTCTAGGGTTTTCTCTCTAAGAGAGGGGAAATCCTCAAGAAGATGGTATAAAGGTTTGAGCATCAGAGGCCGATCCTAAACTTGGGAATAACTCCTAAAACTGCAAACAGGATTGACTTATAAAGTAAAGAATTCTAAAGATCAAACTTAGAATTTTAAGGCGAAACATGTTCGCCTGAAACTATGGTGATCGCCGGAAAACGATGAAGCTCGCCGAAAAATGCAAACCAAAAGCGAAAAATAAAGGAAATGGAAGGGAAAAAATACCTGGAAATGAAATGAAGAGGGAAAATGAAGAAAACTCGCAAAAAACCAACAGTGCCTCTGCAGTAGAGCCTGGATTAGAGGTGCTTCTAGAGAGAGAAATGGAAAGAAGAAATCGCGCACAGGAGAGAAGAAGTGAAGAAGAAGGAGGGAAAAGGGTTTTGAAACCCTTAAATACATGGGCGCATTTCCCAAGGCCCATCATTGCCTTGGGAGCCCCAAAGTGCGGCTGACAGCACACGCCTACCAAGCGAGCATGCTCCAACATTGGACAAGTGTCAAGCAAGTACTAGTTCATAAGAAGGCAGGCCTTGGATGCATACTAATCCCCTAGTCACCTTCCCTCATATATGACTAGGGGATGGGGGGTGATTGATATGCCCCAAGTGTGACCTCGGCCTAGAGACACCAACCTCGGCCGAGATGAGGGCCGAGATAATGACCGACCCTAGATAAGCCATGGGCCCACGATGTCAGCCCTCGGCCTTAGTAAGGTCGGTCCAACCCGACACTACCACCTACATCGCCAACGGACATTACGCGCATCACAGGCATCAACAGCATTCTCGTATACCTGGGTATGGAAACCTCGGCCGAGTGTAGGCCGAGGTGACAAGAAGCCTTAGTAAACTCCATCATGGAGTCAGCTCAACCTCGGCTGAAGCCGACCCCAGCATACTGTCTCGGTCGAAATCAGGCCGAGACTCCCTACGGCACATCCCGTATTGAACAAATATCAAGCCTTACAACTCGGCCTCTCCCAGGCCGAGGTCATGCACCAACATGGCAGTCAAGCATCTGTTGACATTTGGATAAGGACACGTGGGCACAAATCAATTGTAACAAGATTATTCTCCACACGTGGGGAGAATATTTCGTCATCATTCCTTACATGTGACAGTAACAGGTGGCTTCCCCCTATTGGTGAGGCTAATACACATGTGTATATTACATGCATGGGGGTGCACTACTCCCCCTTAGTACTATATATATAGAGGTCATCCTCTACCTTGGGAGGATCCATAATTGGTAACCCTAGCTAAAACTCTATTCAAATACACAGTAGAGAGAGAAAGCTTGAGAGATTGTATCTATGGCCATTAGAGCCCTCATACAGTGATACACATCATACACTTGCACAACGGATGTAGGCCAGATTGGCTGAACCACTTACATAACTGCGTTCATCCTCTTCTCCTCATTACAATCTCTTATATATATATATATATATATATATATATATATATACAATATACCCTTATGCTGCCATTGTTAACATTAAGTTGAGCTGACAAACACCTTGAATGTGGTGCTATTCCCAACATCATCAAGTGAGATCCTAGTTATGGATCTGGAGGCTCAATAAAGTTTGAGATAAAAAGTTTTGATGAGAAAATTAATTTTGTCTTGTGGCAAAGAAGGATGTGGGGTGCTCTTGTTCAACAACGATTGGTTATAGCATTGTTGGGTATAGATAAGCGCCTGATGGTTATGACCGAAGCCGAAAGGAGTGATATTGATTAAAGGGAGATTTCTTCGTACATCACGAATGATGTGCTCAATCACGTGATATCTGAAAGTAAGACTAAGGGCATGTGGTATCAATTGAAGGAGATTTATTTGGACAAGTCTTTGTCAAATAAATTATTTCCAAAGAAGATGCTCTTAAAGTTAGAAATGAAGGAGGGCAGTGATATGATGAAGCATATAAATGTCTTCAATGCTTTGATTAACGATTTGAACCGGATTGATGTTCAATTTAGTGAGGAGGATCGAGCATTGTTGTTGCTTGCTTCATTTCCCGATTCATATGAGCACTTTGTCACCACATTTATGTTTGGGAAGACTACTCTCAAGTTCAATGATGTAATGTAGGACATCATTTTTCACATGGCCATGAAGAAGAAAAATGGTAGCGATGGAGGTAGTTCATCTTCTCAAGGTGAAGGTTTGGTAGCTAAGGTTAGTGGTGGTGGACAAAGAGGAAGGTCGAAGTCTCAGGGTGAAAATAATTGGGGCTTACAAAGGTCTCAATCTCAAGACATTAGCACGATTGAGTGTTTCAAGTGCCATAAAAGGGTCACTTTAAACGGAATTTCCTATAGTGGAAGAAAGATGATAAGAAAGGAGACGCTACTAAGGATGTGGCCGATGTTGCTACTTTTGAGGAAGGCGAAGAGGTTCTTACTTGTTTTTTTGTTGATCACGTTGATGGTTCGATTCTAGATTTCGAATGTTCATACCACACGTGTTCGAACCGGGAATGGTTTGAGGATTACAAGTACAATACCGGTGGTGAGATTCTCATGGGAAACAATGCTATGTGCAAAGTAGTGGGAATCGGTTCGATGCACATAAACATGTGGGATGGGGTTGTCTGAACCTTAAGTGAAGTGAGGCACATTTCGACACTTAAAAATAACTTGATTTCCTTCGGCGCACTCGAATCAAAGGGGTGTGTGATTCAAGTCGAGGTAGGGCTTTGAAGGTGAAAAGGGGATCGATGGTGATTTTGCGCGACATAAATTTATCGAACAATCTTTGTAGATTGAAGGGAAATACGGTAGTGGGTGGAGCGGTAGTCTCCACGGAGATGAAAATTAACGAGCTACAATTGTGGAACATGAGACTTGGTCACATGAGCCAACGAGCCATGGAAGAACTTCATCGACGAAAGTTGTTGAAAGGGTTGTAAAGATGCAAGCACGGTTTTTACAAGTATTGTGTGATGGGGAAGAAAACTTGAGTGCAATTCACTATATCTACGAACAAGAGCAATGGAACTCTTGACTATATTCATTCAGACGTGTGTGGGCCTGCGGATGTTATTTCCATAGGCGGCTTTAGATACTTTGTGACATTCGTAGATGGATTATTCATAAAAAGTGTGGGTATACTACTTGTAGGAAAAATTGAAGGTTTTCAAGAAGTTCAAGGAGTGTAAAGCCATGGTGGAGAATCAAACGGGGAAGAAGGTCAAGTATTTGAGGAGCGACAGCAGGGGTGAGTATAGAGATGGTGGTTTTCTCATGTGTTCTAAAGATGCCGGCATCACAAGGCACTTTACTGTTAAGAAGACTCCACAACAAAATGGGGTGGCGGAGAGGATGAACCACACCATTATGGAAAGGGCACGGTGCATGAGGTTTCATGTCGGGTTGTCGAAATCATTTTGGGCAGCAGCTCTTGATCACGTCCTGTATTTGGTGAATCGGTCACCAAATTAGGCTCTTGGTTTGAAGTGTCCAGAGGAAGTATGGTCGGGGCACGAGGTCGAATACTCTACTTTGAGGGTGTTCGAATGTCCGGGGTATGCTCACATTCCTAGTGACGAGAGGACCAAAAATGACCTGAGAACTCTTCGGTGTATTTTCCTAGGCTATGGAAAAGGGGTAAAGGGGTTTAAGCTTTGGTATCCATATACGAGGAAGCTAGTTGTTAGCTGGGATGTGAGGCTTGATGAGATGTCCACGTTGAAGGCTAAGGAGTTCCTGAAAGTTGCCAATGACGGTGGTATTATAACCGTCGAGATTCCTTTAGTATTTTCAGGATCGTCAACCACCGATAGTGATGGTGCATATACTAGTGGTTCAAATGATTCTCAATCGAGTGATGATATGGTTGAGGTGGAGCCCAATGAGGATGATTTGGAAAAGGCATTCCCAACAGTTTGACTGACAAGCCATTCCCCCACTTGCTTGTGGAGGAAAGTGACAACCCAGGTGCTAGTGTTGTTAAGTTTATAATCGAACGTGGGGATTTTCCTTATTCCAGTGTTGAGTTTGAGTTTGCTGGTGGAGCCTGTGATGTCTTAGGTCCATTGGAAGACTACATCCATGGTAAATATGCCGCCAAACTGTCCTAGGTGGAACTATCATCTGCTATATGGTTGGGAATCTGATTTTGAGCAAAAATAACCAAGTTTTGAGATTACTAGTCTCTTGGTGGAGCCACAGGTCTCACACATTTGTAGCTTCTTAGGGAGAGTTCACAATAACTCCAGAGGATGTTTGCGAACTTATGGGTATTGATGCTGCTGGATATGAGACCTTTTTCGAAGTTCTTTCGAAGGAAGAGGCGATTATTCAAAAGAGGTTGGAAGGTGTTTGCAAGAATTTTTTGGAGAACTCCAACAAATGCATCTTGCTCGAGCTCATCTGTTACTTCTACTTTATTGAAGACAAAGCAGCTGCTAAGGTAAGGGAGTCGGTCGCAAATAATTCCAAGGGCAAACAAGTTGTCGAATTACCTCCCACTGGTGAAGGTTTTGAGAGTGACTTAGAGCTAGCTGTATACATACTGGTGGTCTTATCAAGGATTTTCTTGCCTATGGAAACCCTCAATTGACCTAGGAGGGATCTGATTAGCATGTCCGTTCGGATGTCTTTGGGTGTCCAAATTCCCTTAGCTCATATAACCTCGAGCTCTCTTTATAATTGGCTTGATCGAGTGCAAGCTGACTCCGCCAGGTCTATCGGGAGGTTTAATGTCTTAAACTACACCAATCACATGCTCCTTACTGCGTTCTTGTATGCAAGGTTTCTCGTATATGCCTGTAGAACTTTAATACCTACTTCTCATGGCGTGAAGATTCCATACATTTGTGCCTGGAATCTTAAACAAAGTAAGAAACCATTCCACACTCTTATTTATAATGTCAAGTCTTTTTGTTTTCACCCTTATGCTGGTGTTAACCCGTTTTATACTATGAAGCACAGATGCGGGTGCGACACGGTGCGGCTGCGGTGATTCAAAAAATCTCAAAAAAGTAGGATTCGAGTGCACTAGGAAATATAATAAAAATAAAAATATATTATAATATTCCTTAATTTTATATAGATTGTACATTAGGTCATATACAAATTAATAATTACTTTTATAAATATCCAACATAAAAAATAGACCATAACGAAAAAGATTTAAGTGATAATATCATTCTTGAAAAAGATCTATTCTCAAGCAACTTCCCACTACTTAATTTTTGCTTTCGTACCACGTATCTAACTTTTGAACACCACTCGCGTAAATCATTATGGAACAATTATTCTGACGTCAAATGGGAGCAAGAAAAGATAATCTCTCTCAAATCAAGGAATGAATCAAATGAGCCTACATAAGGGGTATTTATAGGAAGGAGGTTGCTTGGCCTCGAAGCTAAGAATCTAATTACATTTATGTCCCTAAAAGCCAATTAATCCTCCTTCTTATAAATACAAAATAAAAGGGAAAATACAATGAATTCTAAAAATAACAAAAATACAATAAAACCCTAAAAATTACTAAAAATAACCCCCATTCTTCATTCACATCATGTTCAGTGTCACCACTCCAGGTTGAAAATGTTGAAAGTTGATTTAGAATAACATGACAATGTTAAGCTTGAAGATCCACATCAATAAAATCCATGTCAATGATTTTTAATTCAATATGTAGAACCAACTCTCACACTCTCTCCTTCTTAAAGTTCCATCAAATTTAGACTATATATCCTCATAATTTTACAAAGGACGTTGATAAAAAAATACTAGAAAAAGTATCTGACCTTAGTATTCTTCACGAGAAAAATGAGGATTCATAAAGAATCCATGAAGAATACTTAATTAAAATTTAATCGAAACAATTGGATACGCGGTGGGTGCGAATCAGAGGCGAATTGGGTGAGAATCGCACCTGATTCGGGTGCGATTCGGATTCTTTTATCATTTTGAAGAATCCGTGCTTCATTGGTTTTATACCAACAACTTTTTTGTCGAGTCCTCTCGACCGTTAAGCAAGGTTGATGAGGCTGCAGTGCGCAACTTCCCTTCGATCAATGTTCTTTTAACTATAACCCCTTCTTACCTTCACTCTTACACTTAGCAGAAATTCTAATAATCCATCTACTCCCTCCATCGTGTGGCTCCCTAATTTAGGTACAACCAGGTAGTAACTTTGCTAAGTCAAAACTCCTTAGAGAGACCTGCTAACTTTTTGCGAACTTATGGAAATTTTCTAATTAGTATTATGGAAAACCTATTGGTCCAGTACAGTGGAAAGTTAGTGATTCCTTCGAAGAAAGCCCAGGTTAGTAGGTTTACTTATTACCTTACCGTGTTCTAGCCTAACCTGCTTGCTAGATTCCAGAAAGTCGTTCTACACCAACCAATTTACTCGACAGTTGAGAAAATTATTCCAACTGAGCTTGGATTGAAAGGTTGCTCGATTAATTTATCTCATTTCCCCTTGAGTAATCTCAATGATGCTGTGCCCAACGAGCTTCCTCCTTTAGCACCTGTTAAGGAAGCCATTTTGAAGAAAAAGAAAGGAGCCTCTACTTCTTAGCTTGTTGATGAAGCTGAAGATTTCCTTGAGACTTCACACCCTACTATTGAAGAGAAAACACCACTTGGTTCTTTGAATGGAGTATTTTTAAGGTGAAAAGAAGCAACAAAAGAAGAAAAACACTATTACTAATCACTCGGAGGCCTTCCTTCCAGCGGAAGATATTGACCCCCGACCCTCAAGAGCAAAGTGAGATAATGTCTTGATGACTTGATGGGCAAGTATGGTCAAGGTTCATCGCCTGCTAGAGTTTTCATTAAGGAGCAAATGGTTGAGTGGGGTTTGTCATTCACTCCACCAGCCAGCGCAAGTGACAGGAAAAGGACCAGGTTAGAGGCAAGGGTCTCTCGCACAACTGCAGAAGGTGTTGAGGACGTCCCTTTAATGCATCAATTGCGCAGATTCCACGGGATGTATAACACTAAAAAACCTTCCTCTCCTCCTTATATTACACTGTTTTGGATGACATTGCTGATGAAGAGGTATTATTCACTCCAACTTGTATCTTTCGTGGTTATTCATCTCTTTCATTTCCTTATACTTTGTTTGTGGCACACAAATTGATGAGTATTATAATACTCTCGATGTTGAGAAAGATCAGGCACAAGATCAACAGATAGGGGACACCTCCCACCAACAAACACAACAAATTTCCCTTTAATCGCATCAACCCCCCCCCCCCCCCCCCCAAAAAAAAAAAAAAAAAAAACAACTCCCCACTGCCTTCGAACCAACTTTTTACCCATCTTCCAAGATCCCCAAAGCACCATCCACTACCACGAACAACTCAGAGGTAATGGTGGATTCCCCTATCGTGGCAGGGGTGATCTTTATTTTAGTGGATCAATTAGTACTGGTTATACACCCGACTCTTCTTTCTTGCGCAACCAGCCAACACTTGCTCAAACTGGGTAAGTTGTAGGAAAATCTATAAGCCCATAAATACTCACGTATCTTATAATCCCAAGTTCGAGGAAAATCTTCCAACGTCTTTGCTAGAATATTTACCAAGGTCGTGCTGGTAGCTTTTACCTGCCCATTACACTTTGGGTAGGCCATAGTGTACTTGTGGTGGATAATGGAGTATTTGTCTGTGACCAACCTTGTATCGCTATTTACAAATGGAGTTCCATTATCTGAAAGGAAAACCTTTGGGATGCCAAAAGGAAAGATGATGTATTCTTTCATAAATCGAAAAACTACACCTGCTGTGGGCCTGTGGCCTTCTTGAGAGGTATGGCTTCTTCCCACTCACTAAAGAACTCAGTGGCAACCAAGATCCATATTTTTCCCCGAAGGAGGGATTAATTGCTCCCATAAGATCAAGTGTCCAAGTGTGAAAAGGGAAAGTATTGGAGATGGAGTGCAAGTGCTTTGAGGGAGTGTGGATCATATTACCATGAAGTTAACATACCTTGCACTTTCTAATAACCTCGGCGGAGTCCTTTTCCATGGTTGACCAAAAATACCCCAAGGTTATAAGTTGGTGATAAAGTTTTGCTCTTCTAATGTGTCCTGGCTCGTGGCCCTGCTTCAATACCTCTACCTCTTCCAACCTGATACATCACAGAGGTCTATCATGATGACCCTTTCGATACAACTAGCCATTTCGTGTAAAATCTTGAAATTCTCCTTTTGAGCCTCATAACATCATCCTCGTTTGGTGAAATTACCCTATTTACTAGCATATTAATGTACGGTTGTCTCCAATTAGGTGGTTACTCTATAAAATTGCACTTAGCCACCTGGTAATATAACTGGCACTTATCACAAACTCTTTGTACTTGTGCGGCATCTTGCTTCATCGTAGGCCAAAAGTAGAATGCCTTTTGAATTCTTTGGTATAAAGAAATCTCAGTGGTCTCGCAGCTATCTTGGTGAGCTTCTTTCAGCCTCTTCTTAACTTCCTTAGGCTTTACTCACCTTGACAACCATCATGCTTTATTTTTTTAATATAAATTGCCAGCCGTGGAAAAATATTATGATAACTTTACCAAGCTTAATGGTCCTTCCCTTGTGTCAAGATGCATCCTTATCTTGCCCCCTTAGTCATTGCTATCATCAGTGGGTAACTATACTTTTGGTAATTCGAATCACCGTTGAATCCCCTTTGATGGTAATTTTATTGGCAATTTTGGCATAGACATCTGCATGTTATTTCATCATTTTGGGGTGCTTTTTTATTATTACTTCATAAAATTGTCCGAGCAACCTCATAATGATCGTTCGTTAGGGTGCTAAGCTCAAGTGTTTTAGGGTGTACTCCCCATTTACTTGTTTTATCACTAGATTGGAATCTCCCTTGATTGTAAGTACGTGGATACCCCTTCTTAAGGCTTTCAACAGGCCCAGCACTAGGGCTTTGTACTCAACTTCATTGTTGGAGTAGCTGAAGTCCAATTTTAAGGGCGGACGGACTTCCTCTTCTCCTTTTCTCAAGATAACCCCTACACCTCCTTTGCCTTCAGCCAAAGATCCATTGAACTCCATGTTCCATCCTTCCAAATTGTCCTCCAAGTAGTTAGCTTGATGTTTATCACTTGGGAACTCCTCGAGTGGTGGCTCGAATGTCCCAGATGGGAATATAGCTAATAAGTCTGCATAAGCTGGGCTCTTGATGGCTCTAGGGGCCACACATTTGAGATTGTACTCTAAAAGTATTAGAAACCATTCGCCTTCCTTGCCAATTAGTACATTTCTAGATAATATAAACTTTATAGGGTCACATTTTATTACACCGTGGACCGTGAAATAAACGTGTAGTGCCTAAGTTTTTGACCAAAAAATATAATGGCTAAACAATGCCTTTCAATACTAGTGTATCTGGCCTCAGGCCGCCCATGTATAATGCGACTCAAAAAATAAACAGGTCTTTCTACTCCCTCCACCTCTTGAGCTAACAATGCTCTCTGATTGACCTCGTTGTAGAAGTGAGGTAGAGTTGCAATGGTTACCTGCTTTTGGAGAAATCATGTTTTCGGAGAGGTTAGGAGTTTCTTTAATTTGTCCAAGGCTCCTTGATGTGGATTCTCCCATGTAAACTTGGTCCTCTTTCATAGTAGCTCCATCAACAAGTGAGTCACCTCCTCAACAAGCCCAGGTACAAATCTTCTCATGTAGGAGACTTTCCCAATAAACTTTTCAACTCTTTCGCTATCTTTGGCCGTGGCATGTTGATGATAACTTTTTCCTTGTCCAGGTCTATCTTGACATCTTGCTTGTTCACCATAAAATCAGGGAACTTCCCACTTCTCACCCCAAAGTACAGTTGAGGGGGTTTGTCTTCAGCTTGTAGTTCCCGCACCTTCACCTTGTGAACACTTTTCTCAAGTCCACCAAGTGAGCATTCTCCTTCTTTGACATTTATCACCAGATCATCCATATAAAATTCCATAAAATCGTGGAAGAGATCGCGAAATATGGCCATTATAGTCCTCCCGTATATAGTACCTGCATTTTTTAATTCAAAAGGCATAACCGTATACATAAAGTTACCTAACAGTGTGCAAAATGCAGTCTTCTCGGCATCTTATGGATCCATCTTCATCTGGTTATACCCTACGTAGCCATCCATAAAGCTATACATTTCATGCATCGCAGTTGCATCTATCAGGTTATCTATGGAAGGCAGTGGGAATTTATCTTATGAGCATGTCCTATTCAAGTCTTTGAAATCCATAGAGGTCCAAATTTGGTTCTTATCCTTCTTTTCAATTGCCATAATGATGAACAACCAAATAGGATGTTGTATTGGGATGATGAAATCTGCCATGAACAGCCTTTTCACTTCTTCATTGATTTTCAAATCCAGTTCCCTTTTGTACATTCGAGTGGACTGCTTGACTGGGATAGCTGAGGGCATCACATTCAGCTTATGGCAACTCACCTCCTTGTAAACCCCTGGCATCTTTGTGTATTTCTATGCAAAAATATTTTTGAAATCTCGTAACAGCTCAAGGACCACTCCTTTCGATGTAACTTCCAGTTCTTTTAAAATGAAGATTGACCTAGGATCATCACTTCCCTCTGTAAGATCTACTTTCTCGAGTTCTTATATTTGGGGTTTTGGCCTATATCTCATGCATTCTGGCTCCTCCTCTACTTTTTCTATGAACTACTGATATTAGAGTTGTTAATCACTATACATTGGCCTTAGTTGTCCATAAAAAAACATTTATAAACCGGGTTAGCCTTATTATCTAAGCTTTCAGCTGCCCTCTCACTCCTTCACAACTTGTAAATAATTTTTCTACTAGGCAACACCATCCTTTTACACTTCCTAGGGTTTCCATCCCTGTGTGACCTCTTGTGGTTGTTCTCCTCTAGCGCTCTGGCTAAAAATATAATGAGTACTCTTTTGTTGTTGAACCTGGTGCTCGATCAGATTGATTCGTGGCATTATCCCATTGCGCAACTGCTTGGACAGTCTGAGGGGTCTCACTATTTCTTGATCCATCTCCTGCTCTTTAAAACTAACTTTTTCCCTAGAGCTAGGGATTCTAGTGCTACCAGTGTATCAACTGAGCACCACAGCCTCCTCATCCAACTATGTATTGAAAGCTACGTCCACCAAGTGTGCTTCTTAGCGTGCGAATAACTTCTTGGACGCTCGAATTTATCTTAGTACAATGATGGTAGGTGGAGGCCACTTGCTTATGGTTGTGCATCCATACTCTCCCATCAGTAACTGATATGATGGATCACACTCCATTATATGGAACTTTATATGGTAAGTGATATTCCTTATGGTAATCACCACATTAACATAACCGATGGACTTTAAGGATTGATTATCATACCCCAAGATGGCCAAAGGATTTTGCACAATCCTTGTCTCAGCAATGTTGCAAGCATAAAAAGACCTAATTGGCATGATGTTAATGGAAGATCCTCCATCCATCCAGCAAGACACAGTTGCAGCTGCACCCGCTTACACTTATTACGTAAAGTGTCCTATTATGGGAGTACCTAACCGAACGATTTGCCTCAGAGAAAGTGACTTCTGAGAGGAATCTCTTCAAAGCTTGGCCATAGGCCCTTTTCACCGTAAGTTTTGAACTATATTCTTCTTTGTAATATTCAAGATTGTTCGAGTAACCTCTAGTCTTGAACTCTATGGTAACTCCACTTGGTCAAAGAACTAACCAAACTTCTGTGAACGTGCTACCGCAGTACAATCCACCCAAGGATGAACATGGTCTTCTTCCAGCTCATAGACTTCCTCCACATCTTTGTAGGATAACTCATCATAAGCTATCATTGTGTTCTCCATACCCAGAGAGCAAGCCTTCTATAGTTTTCTCAAATTATCGATTGGACACGGGCCATCCTCCAAAGTTAAGGTGAGCTATTTTGAACACATTCTCCTAAGGATTCCTCAAAAGTTTTTCCGAGGAAGCTTTGTTCTTTCAACATATGCTCTGCCTTTTCGTCATAAGAACTGGCCATGTTAGCCCCATGAACGGTAACAAATTATCATTCACATTATCCTGGTGTAACTGAATATCCCCTTTCTTAACATGCGTGTCAATGAGCCTTCTCAGTGAAATACACTTGCTAGTTAGGTGACCCAATTTGTTATAAATTTGTCAAAATGTTGGACTATATTTATCCTCCAGTATCACATGCTCCGTGTTGAAATTAATAAGCCTGCACACTTTATCACGAACCATGTGCTCATAGAGAACTAAGGCTTGTTCCAATGTGGTCGGGTGGGTCCCCTTTACCATCGAAATTCCTCTTGTTGCCTCTACCTCCATGACCATTATTTCCACCTCTTTATCTCGTATCTTTATTGCCAGTGTAACTAATCAACTTGCTAAAGGAACTAGGTCCCCCAGCGACTCCCTATATTTCCTGGGTGCCTGTGGTTTTGATAAACTCAGCGAACAGGCTCATCAACCCCTCATGAACCCTGCCATATGTGATGGGCCTATAGTTGTTTCCATACCAGCAGCAACTGGTGGGTCAGTCTCCACTTGCGCTGTTCTGCCATCTTTCGATAAAATAGTGAGATCTTCTTTTTCCTCACTATGCAAAGCGTCGAAATCAATATTCTTTGCAACATTATCATTAGCCATTCCTCAATAGAGAATATCTTCCCAGCGAAGTCGCCAAATGTAAGATGTGGGTTCTTTAACTACAACTAGTATTTAGCGAGGCGTAACCCCTTATCAGAATGACGGTTAATGCACAAAGAATAACACAATAAATGAAAACTATAATGTCTGCGACAAGTAGTCTTTAAAACTAAAATTTTGTATTAAGCCTATATACCATAAATGTTCTTTAACTATAATAAAGGAAATGGGTCCCCAAAATCAAATTGGTTGGAGGGAGAAGGAATAAGCACCTTGGCACAATAAAGGCAAGGCAACAAACTAGGTTTGCAATGAATGTCAATGTTTGTAAAAAAAAAGTGGTTGAGCTCTAAAGATCCTGGAGTATTATCACCAAAAATTGTAAACTCACAATAAACTCTCGTGTTTAGAGAAAACTGGGCATCAACTTTAGAGGGGGAAAAGATCACCCCTCAAAGGAAATAAGTGGAAGTATTTATATGAGGGCAAGGTCATTCGAGCAACCTTGCCCGCATTAAATGATCTGACCTCATTTAATGTTTAGAGTATTGTGCAATTAATGCTAAAGATAGTGCATTAAATGCATGAGATATCATGTTTTGGCGGAAACACTATTTATGGGTTTAGGGGTCTCTTGCCTTGGTTGAGATGTGATAATTTGACGAAAAGGGATCTTTTATGACGGCTGATGGGACATTCTCTTAAATGTTCTAATGGTCCAAGGAATAAACTCATTCGAGTGCCACCTTTACCGAGTCTCTAAAATGTTGGGAAACATGATGTCATAATAGGTAGTAAATAGTGATATATGAGATGAACTGTCTAATCAACTAGTTATGGTCTTTCGTACAATGGTTATTCGAGCAACCTGGAATTGTATATGAGAGTCCAGAAGGACATCTTTGAACAAATGTTAGACATGAGCTCGCTCGCCCGAGCGAGGTTCCTCGACTGGAGGTATTTCAAGAGGTTATCTGTTGATCTTATTAAACAGAGGTTTTGCCTAATTGTGCGAAAGAGGTTGGTATTACTTATTCAACGCTACCTTGTTCCCAATCCTCCTAACCAAGTCCTTGTGAGGGTCCCCAAATGAGGTTCTTGTATAGAGCATGTGAGTTCTCCCATGTTCTTCCAGGGATGGTCCTTCGACAGTACTGATCAACCTCAAAATTAGCTCAAAGTATTTCAATAATAAACGATAATGCATGTAAATCATAACACCTATTAAAAAATGTGCCTTTAATATCTCTCTATTGAGCTTGATCTTCGTGGAGGTCCGTCAAGTGACCACATTCCTTCTTTGAGGTATTTGATTGCACAGTCTAGCTCTGGGGATTCTTGTTAATGATCTCCTCCTGAATGATCTTCTTTCGAATTGTCTTCTCCCGAATGATCTCTTGTTTTATCATTATTCTCTTGTTTGTACAAAATTAGTCTTTTAATCTACCTTCGACTTGGACCTCCCCGTATAAAATTCCTATAAATAGCAACTTCGATTCAATTCAAAATCATAATATATCCTTATAAAATCCCATTTTAGTGCACTACAATATCATCTTGTAACTCCATAACACTCGTCCCCTCTTTGAGAATTTCTGATTTAAAACCTTTCAAAAACTCCCCCTAACTTAGAAAATAATAAGTCCACTTTTTTATCTTCAATATATCTCATATATTGTTGATAATATTTCTTCTTTCTGTCCTATACATTAATTTGAAAAAGTACAAAGTGTTTAGTAAAATACGACACTGGTACGGAAAAAAAGAATGCAGGGTCGAGACACAATGTTGGATGTTCTATTCAATCTGCACCTCTTATCGGGTACAAAAATTTCACCAAAGTTTTTAGGCCAAAACGCGATGTGGTGAGATTAAGAAACGAAGGAGAATTAATGCTAAATCTGCATGGCAATATGAAATCCGTTAATGAGATATATGTCCAAGTTTGTATAATTAACGAAGTTAAAGAATTCCTTGATTCGACTGGATGTGCTCCTCTATTTAGCTTATCTTTAGGTAACTCTGACATATTTATTATTCAAGCGACGATAGAGCTCTGGCCATTAGTGACCCACACGTTACAACTACCGACGTTCGAGCTAAGACTTACTCCGTACGATTTTACGGTGCTTATATGTTGTTTTGTGTATTTGTTTCGTATAATTATTTTGAAACAAATCTTGTTTAAAATTTACTATAACCTTAATGCATGAGTACCAATATATAATGATGACGATTGGACCAACCTTAAACAAATTTCTGCCAAATATTTTTCAAGGACATCGCATACTTAGCAATCTAGAGGTCTTCATTGTAGTATTTTGAAAATGGTTCTCATGTCTGCTATTGATAAGAGTTTCTAATAGTAGTTTCCAGAGCATTTTGCTTCCATGTATTGGGGTTTTTATTCTTCCTCAATGCCTGAGATTATTGTAGTATTGGGTGTTTCACGATGGTTACAAAATTTGATGAAATAAAAATGTACGATTGGGGGTTCAATTATTGTACCTCATATTTATTCGGCTTTAGAGTTGTATGATAATTCAAGTCAAAGGGAATTTGATTGTTTTTGGCAAGTGATTGAGGTAAATTTTATATAAATACAAGTTTGGATATTGATTCACCTCAATAATTGTTAGTCTTCACTTTATTTGTAGTATTGTGCATGAGTACTTGCAATCATTCACACCAGTGTTAATAAATAGTGAGAAAGACTTTTGGCCACAAATTCACTTATGGGAAAGGGGCAACCGAGACACCAGAATGAGAGGAGTTCAGCGGTTTAACCTAACTACCACTCACTATCAATTGGTATGCAGACACGAGATTTAATTATCTGGCAACTGTATGCTCTCAGTGATATGTGTCAATCCCTTTATGAAAATAGCACGATCGTTGGCACTCACTAGGATTGTCCTTATTATTGATGCCTTGTACGACGGTTTCCATTATTTAGGAGATCGTTGCTACAGACAACTTATTTGGAGAAGTGACAATAACGCATAACCCTCCACTAGACATGAAAAATATGAAATGTATCATTGCACGAGTTGTTCCTTGTAGAAGTGGCGAAAAAGTTTGTTAAGACCGGTGTGACTTAGGCTCATTATGATAATTATTAGTCACATGTTAGATTAATAATGTTATTACCCCAATTTTTTTGCACAGTTACTATAGATGCTATCGGACCCGTTGGTTTACTCTAGTACATTTGGTTTTCAACACCTCCATTGGTCACACTGGACACATATACTATTACTTCACTGGCTACCAAAAAGGGACCAGTAGTGTGGGAGGCACCTATTGTTAATATAGAGGGGAAGATTATACATGTTCCCGTTCTACGACCTCCTCTATCCAACTACCCATATCTGTCGGTGCACACACCAATGTATAATCCTCCCCTCAGGTGCCTTTCACACCAATGGTCCCCTTTCAAAATATTATATGTGCTCGGCGTTGCCAATGGAAGTGTTGGCAATCAGATGTACTATGGTAAACTAAAGGGTCCGATAACATCTATATTAATTATGTGAAACAATGGGGGTAATAGAGTTCTCGGTCAAACTTGCGACCAATAGCTATCATTAGAGCTCGAGTCACACCGGCCTTAACAAACCCTTCCACCACTTTTATAGGGAACAACTCGAGTGATGATACATTTGATATTTTCATGTCCAATGGAGGGTTATGCGGTATTACCACTTCACCAGTAAGTTGTCTATAGCAATGATCTCTTAAATAGCAGAAACAACATAGCAGGGCATCAATAAAGACATGCTTATGAGTGAAAATGATCGTGTTGCTTCCATAAAGGGATTAGCGCATATGAATGACAAAGCATACGATTGCCAGATAATAGAATCTTGGGTTCGTATATCCATTTGCTGGAGAGATTAACCCCTCTCATTCTCATGTCTCTGTTTCCCCTTTCCCATTAATGAATCCGTGGGCAAATATCTTTCCGATTGCTCATTAACACCGACGTGAATGATTGCAAGTACTCAAGGAAAATACTACAAAAAAATGAAGGCAAATATTAGTATTGAGGTGAATCAATATCAAACCGCTATTGTCGCTTAAACAATGGATATGTCGGAGTTAACTGACATAAACTACACGTTAAAGATCCAAAACAAAAGAACTACAAATTTTGGAGAGAGAATCAAAGAATTTCTTATAATTAAAAATGGAGAAGTTCCCTTCAAATGAGGAGTACATGGGTATCTAATCAAGGAATTACCTAAATGACGAAAAATGATTAGTACTAAGAAAAATATACCTAATTAGTAAGAAATATTAAAATGACTAATATGTCCGAATATGAAACCCGTTCCCATCATTTTCTCCCTGGCTTAAAAAAAGTTCATCCTCAAACTTGAAATGACAAATTGGAGTAGCTCGGGACGCAACAAAAATACTTGTGAAAATTGCGTCCAACCATACCACACAAATGAATATTTTGAAAACATTTTTCTCTTCTTTAATGAGAGCTCATGCGATCTTCCGAGGGTCTAGGAATTTCTTGATTTAGGGTTTCTTAATTTTCTCTTGTTACCGAGGAGTTCTGCCCTGCTCTGTCCAAGTCCCTGTTCAGATTTCCATCCTAGGAGGTCGAACTCTCTTGATTTCTTATGAAATACAGCCCTGCTGTGTATGTCGAGGAGTTCGGCCTTGCTGCTTGGGCCGGGAAGGCCAGAAAACCCTTCAGAGGCAGTAAGGCCTGCCTTTTCAGGCGAGGCAGCTGGGTTTTCAATAGAGTCGGGGTGGCCGGGATTTGGATTGTTCACGGTGGTAAGTGGTGAAATTTTGGAGAAAAGGTGCAAGATGGTATCGATTCGATTTCTTCAGGGGCATCGAGAGTGTAGTGTACGATTTGTTGATAATTTACACACTAATGTGTCAATCGGGGGAACGACGCCTCTCTTTGATACCAATTTGACGTAGACTATACGTCAAAGGCTCAAAACAAAATGAATACAAATTCTAGAGAGAGATTCAAAGAATTTCTTATATTAAAAAATGGATAAGTTCAAATTAATTACCTAAGTGACTAAAAATGATAAGTATTAAGAAAAATATACCTAATTAATCCCAAACATACTTGGATACCAATTAAAAGAGATAAAAGAAAATAAAAGAACTAAAATAAAAGGACAACTAATCAGAAATATTAAAATGACTAATATGTTCTAATATGAAACACATTCCCATCATAACTAAAGACAAGCTAAATAGAGGAGCCCATCCAGTCGAATCAAGTAGTTCTTTAAATCCGTCAATTTTACACATTTGGATGTATATCTCATTGACGGATTTCAGATTGCCAAGAGGCTATAGCTTTTTTCTCCCTTGTTTCTTTACCTCACCGCGTCGCTTTTAGGCCTAAAAACTTAATGTGAAATTTTTATACCTGGCAGGTGTAGATGGAATAGAACTTTCGGCATTATGTCTCGCCCTCGTATTCTTTCTGTCGTACGAGCATCGCATCTTATTAAACATTTTGTACATTTTGAAATTATTATATGAGTCGAGGAGGGAGAAATATTATCAACAATATATGAGATATATTGAAGATAAAAAAAATTAAACCCAGTATTTGCTAGAGTTTTTGAAAGGTGTAAAACACAAATTCACAAAGAGGGGATGGGTGTTATGAAGCTTTCGGATGATATTGAATTGCACTAAAATGGGATTTATAGGAATTTATGGTGATAAATTCCTGGACCTCAAATTGATTTTTATAGGATTTTTTTAAGGACCAATTATCAAAAAGTCCTTAAAATATTTTTTTAATACATATTTAGTCCAAGATTTTTTTTTGTTCCAAAAAGTCCCTCAAACACCCATTTAACCAATATTCTCGTATTTTTAAGAGTTTGCGCTAGCGGCATGTTGAGGGACTTTTTGAAACAAATAAAAAGGCTTGTACTAAACATGTATTAAAAAATGTTCGAGGGACTATTTGGTATATGCCCCTTTTTTTATTAAAGGTTGTCGCACTGTCTTGTTTTGGCATGTGTATAAATATATGAGATGGTCTTGACAAAGTGCGCGTGTTTGTAGTATTATGCAGAGTGAATAGTAAACCATCTGTGATTATTTATGAGGTGATATTTTGTAATTTTTTATATGCTGAATGGATGGGGCTGGAAATCAGTATTATGTGGTAGACGAGCAAAATGAAGACGTATGCAACCAAACCCAAAATCTTAGACGAAAAACAGAGTTCCATTAGAGATTATGACTTAAAACGCCACCCTTTTGGTTCTTTATATCACATACGCGCTGGAATTATTTTTTCTTTGGAACCGTATTTTTCCCCTAACAACGTCCAACTTAGCCAGATGCGCTGGGAATGCTCGTATTTGACAACCCAATACCATACGAACCTTATAATTTACCCATTTACCAGCTGCGCTACAAAAATTATACCCCAAATATACCCTTTTAACCATCGCCCTGGGATTGCTCTTACACAAACACTGTAAAAGTTAATTATAAGGATAGAAACCTGAAACCCTACATGGAATACACCAAGAACATGCTATGAACATAATATGAAACTCAAGGAGGCCTAAGTTAAGATGATCAATTGCAATACTGATATTCAGAGTTCAACAGATTTAATAATCATCAATGAGATGAAACAGAAGCATATGAGTAGGAATCTCCTCATCCATCTGTGTATCCATCGTAATGGTTGTGGCCTTGCTCTCTCTTGGCGGTGTTGGAAAGATCTCTCTCTCTCTCCCCCCGATCTTGGAGAGGCAACTTTGTGAGCCTAAAATACACTTAATTTCAGAACATTCTAGGAACTTTCTCCCCAAGTATTAATTCTATTCGTACACTTCGCCAATTTTTCAAACCATAAGGACCTCGGCCAATCACACAACTTGCCAGGGCCCCTACTAAGCCTCGACCTTCAGACTTCAAAGTAATTATTTCTCTAACAATAAATTTTATTTCGTAGCCTACACTATCCTTGTCCTTGCACATAATGTCCGAGGCTTATGTTCTAGCGAATTCATCTTCCTAGTGCTAGAATAGACTGCGGGCTCACATCACTCCTCAGCCCCAGCCCTCCAGGACAAACACTTAACAGTTGTGTTCCGAATATTACAATTTCCAACTCTGTGGATAAATACTTAGCGGGTGGGTTCTGGGTATTACAGTTTCCTAATGATGGATAAGTTACTACTAGTCTACATGGGTAAAATCTCATTAGGCAATTTAAAACTTTTCATACCAGTATGTGAGCTATCGGGAAAATTATTTAAACCCTCAGCGTTACACAGTTTGTGTAACACTCATGGAGGAAAGCCTGACTACAAGTGCAGTAGTGTTTTGATAATGTGTATTTGAGCCTCATGGGCCTCTACATCCACTTGCCAATGGGGTAGACAAATATACCCTTTACAGTTGTATATTTCATTATTTTTCTTTATATGGTTGAACTGGCCCAATCCATTTCAGGTAATGCTTGGATCTGGGGAAAAACAATACGAAGAATGGATGAGAGCCACCGAGGCACCGTTTAGAGACAAATTTCGGGGATGGGTCGGATTCAATGTTCCAATTTCCCATCGGATAACAGTAGGGTATTTCAAGACTTCGAACCATAATTTTATGTATATAAATAAATTTGAAGTTGACTTATTGACGCTTTGCAATGTGCAGCTGTGATATTCTGTTAATGCCCTCGAGATTTGAGCAGTGTGGTCTAAACCAGTTGTATGCGATGAGATATGGTAGTGTACCTGTAGTTCACAGCACCGGTGGGAGTGAGTTAACATTCAAGATTGTGAAAACTGTTGCTTTATACATGGTCCCATTCATAAATAATTACTTTTTGTATTTCGAGAAAATCTGTGTTTTTAAAACTTTAGTCAGATGGCCCCAAAATTCCAATATAAAATAGTATTTCCAAGGCCACATGATATGACTGATTAATTGATGTTTCAAAATTTAATTTTAATTCATTAGAACCTTATAAACTGACACCCAGAATTACCATTAAGAGAAAAATGGAACGCCTTTGATGTAAGGTCCCTGCCTTTGGATAACAGTGCAGGACTATTAAAATAACAGTGCAAAGTTATTAAATAGCAGTGCAGCTTTTAAAATTACAGAGTAGGGACTGCAAACTAAAGCTAAAATAACAAGGACTTTTCTATAAAATATCTTTACATTGGGGACCAGAACCTAAATGCTCCTTTCTATCTTTCTTACAGGACATAGTGGAGACTTTCAATCCTTTTGCTAACGAAGGCAGTGGTGAAGGGACTGGGTATGTATTTGTCTATAGTTGGTGCAGATTGATAATTCTTCATCGATAGTTTTCTTCTTCGTATTTTAACCATTGACTTCACTAAAAAAGTTTATTTCGTTGTTCTCTGTTTATTTTTTATTTTTTGTGGTTGTACCCCATGTGATCGAGTATTTTTTTTTATGTTAGTTTGTTAATTTTTCGTGTGCTTATAACGTGTTTTCTAAATGTTTCAACAGGTGGGCCTTCTCTCCTATGATGAGAGAAAGTATGTTGTTGGTACGTTACCATCCATATGTCTAATTTCGTAGATAATGTCATATTCTCTAATGGCTATGAATATTGAGTTGCGCTCTTCATATATATGTTTATAATGATACGTAAAGATCTTAAATTCCCTTAGATTAGTAGTTATGTCCGTTTTATTCTGTCTGCAAACCATCAATTTACAAATGTCGGTAAGTTTCTGTTGATTCTGATTCTCCGTACATTAATGCATTTTTTTTATAACACCGTCCACTGACATGATATGTGAAAACATAATGTTTTGGGCCTCGATTGGTTTGAGGTTTGAAAGTAAAGGTGAAATAATGATAAGTATTTTCACTTAATTTTGTTCAATATTTTGTCAAAAATCACATAATTATAGCGTGTACACTTGTAATTTTATACAAAGCAAACATTTGAACTCTGAATTAGTGAAAATACTTTCTACCCATGCATAAAATATATCACGTCGAACCAAACGGGGCCTTAAGTTATCTAGTCACCTGAAAGCTCGTCGAACGGGAAGCACCTTAGTATGCGTCCCTCAAGTGTGCCTTCTTACATATTTATCTTGTTTGATTTGTTCATCATTACGTACAATCGATAACCATTGAGTGGTGATTATCTGCAGGCACTAAGAGTTACTATTGGGACTTGTAGAGATCACAAATCTTCTTGGGAGGGCTTGATCAAGAGAGGGCTGGAGAGAGAGTGCTCATGGGATAACGCAACGGTCGTCCAATACGAGCAAGTTTTTGAGTGGGCTTTTCTCGATGGTCCTTATGTTAGTTGAGGATATAAATAGAAAAGAGAGAGAGAGAGAGAGAGAGAGAGAGAGAGAGAGAGAGAGAGATTCCCAAAAATGTCCAGTGTCCTTATAATTGTTAATGCTCGAGTATACTACGACATTTTTGTGATCATTTAGTTGAGGTAATACACAACAGGTTCGATGAGTAATTGCTCATACACTTCTTTTTAATGGGAACCATTTTTTGCTCATTCTTTATATAGTTTATACTTTGGCTGAATTGCATTTTATAGCAGATTGAGGAAGAGACTAGTTCTTAAAGTGCATAAGAAGAAACTTGTGTTTTATTATGTTTTTGTTTTGGCTTAGAAAAGGGAAAAACTATGAAAGTCAAAGATTTTATTCAGCACAAACCATACCTATCGATTTACGTAAAGTAATAAATCTATTGTAATCCAAAGGTTTGGTAAACATATCTGCGAGTTGCAAATCAGCAGGAAGATAATTGATTAATAATTCCTTAGTCTCAACTAATCTGCGTATAAAGTGATGTCTAATTTTTATGTGTTTAGTTCGTGAGTGTTGAACAGGATTTTTAGAGATATTGATCAAGTTTTGATTATCACATTAGATATGTAGTTGTTCTTATTTAATACCATAATCACTTAGCATTTGCTTAAGCCAAAGTAATTAAGCACAGCAACTTCCAGCGACTATGTATTCAGATTCAGTTGTTGATAAAGAAGTGCAGTTTTGTTTCTGACTACTCCAACCTACCAAATTATTACCAATATAGTAACATGATCCTGATGTGCTATTACTGTCATCAGTACACCCTGTCCAATCGGCATCAGTGTATCCTATTATAGTGCTAGGAGTATCATTGGTGTACTAAAGTCCTAAATTTAGAGTGACTTTTACGTATTTTATAATTCTTTTAACACAAACTAAATGGATCTCTTTAGGATTGTTTTAATAAAGGGCACACACGCAAATAGCGTACATAATATCAGGATACGAGGCAGTAAGGTATAGCAAGGTTCCTATCATACTACGATATAGAGTAGGATTTGCGATTTTATCACTCTCATCCTTAGATAATTTGACCGTAGTACTCATGGGAGTTTTAGCATCTTTTGCACTCTCAAGGCCGAATTTTTTTACAATCTCTAAAGCATATTTTGATTGCGAAACAAATAATCCTTCTGAATTCTGTTTGACTTGAAGACCCAAGAAAAATTGTAACTCCCCCATAAGAGACATTTGAAATTCTTTATGCATAATTTCAGAAAAAGATTTAACTTCTAAGGGGGAAGTTCATCCAAAGATGATATCATCAACATAAACTTGAGCTATAATGATATGTTTGTCAAAATGTTTGACAAAGAGGGTTTGATAATTTCCACCTCTCTGAAAACCTTTATCTAAGATAAAATTGGAAAGGTGCTCATACTAGGCTCTTGGCGCTTGTTTTAGACCATACAAAGCCTTTTTAAGACGAAATACATGATTTGGATATTGAGGGTCAATGAACCATTTTGTTTGTTCTACATAGGTCTCCTCAGTCAATATTCCATTAAGGAAGGCAGATCTAACATTCATTTGGTAAAGCGTAAAATGAAAGTAGCAAGCTATGGCAAAGAGAAGATGAACAGATTCTAAGCGATTAACAGGAGCAAAAGTCTCGTTAAAATCTATTCCTTCAATTTGAGAGTATCCTTGAGCAACTAATCTATCTTTGTTTCTAATGATTATCCCACTTTCATCAGATTTATTTTTAAATATCCAATGTGTGCCAATAACCTTTTTGTGATCAGCCCTAGGTAAAATATACCAAACATCATGAATGACAAATTGAAGAAGTTCTTCCTGTATTTTAGAAATCCAACGAGGATCCTTCAATGCATCATTTACATTCTTTGGTTCCATAAGGGAAACAAAACATACATAATGAGCATAGTTTCTTAATTGAGATCTTGTACGTACAGGCTCACTAGGGTTACTAACAACGTTATCTATGGTATGGTCTTTAGAAACCCAATTAGGTACTTCAAGTGTCTCAATTGGTAAAGAATCATCTATTTCTTGAGAGTCATTTTCTAAAACATTTTCAGACTCTTCGACTATATTTGATTATCCAGTCTTACTCTCTATAGTAGTGTCACTCACAATAATGTTTATGGATTCCATTAGGGTCTTAGTGCGAAGGTTATAGACACTGTATGCTCTAATATTAGGAGAATATCCTAGAAACATGGCTTTATCTCCACGAGTCTCAAATTTTGATAAGTGTTCTCTGACATAACACGTACTACCAAAGGTTATAAGGTACTTAAGATTGGGCTTCTTCCCATAACATAGTTATTAAGGAGTTTGTTTATAATTCTTTCGAAGATAGACCCTATTGATAATGTGACAAGCAGTACGAATAGATTCTACCCAAAAATACTTAGGTAAAGTTTTGGCATGAATCATAACATGTTTGTAACCATTATAGTCACAATACTCTATAACACCAGTATCTATGAATTATCCACCTCTATTACTACGAATTCTATTTACTTGAGTGTCTTTCTCATTTTCAATTCGAAGTAAAATCTTCAAAAAGGTTTGGAAGGTGTCAGACTTTTGTTTTAAGAAAGCTACCCAAGTAAATCTGGTGAAGTCATCAACCATAATAATAATGTAACTATGTCCACAGAGACTAACAATTCGAGAACGACCCATTAGGTCCATATGGATGAGCTCCAAGGGTTTAGAGGTAAGGATATCTTTGATTTTCTTATGAAGTGACTTAAAAAAAATTCCTTCCTGACATGGCCCACAGATAATATTAGAAATAGGTTTGATGTTAGGAATACCTCTAACTATTTCTTGTGAAGATAATCTACTAAGATTTTTGTAATTTATGTGACCCATTCGATTATGCCATATCTCATTGTCATTCATTCTAGCAATGTTACAAACCTCAGCACTGTTCTGACAGTATGACAATTATCCAGAGTCCTGAGTCCTGTAATTATGCACTCACCTTTTTCATTTAAAATTTTGCAATTATTCTTTGAAAAGGTGACAGTATGATTTGAGTTACAAAATTGCGAGATACTAAGTAGATTAACCATAAGACCTTTTACTAGGAGAACATTTTCAAGTAAAGGTAATCCTTCTTCTTGGAGTGTTCCTTTACTAATGATTTGAGATGATACACCATCACCAAAATAACTTTTCCTCCAGCAAAACTAGTTTTGTTTAAAAGTTTGGTATCATCCCCAGTCATGTGCTTTGAACATCCAGAGTCTAAATACCAACAAGAGGGAGTGTGTTCAACTTTTAAAGAAGTAATCACAATGTTACACTTCATCTGGGTAAATAGCTCATCTTTTCTAACCCAAACAGCTCTTGTTTTCATTTTGCGCTTATTAGCTCTCATTTGATAAAATTTGCGAGCATTAGATTTCTGTTGAAAATTTTTTTGCTCATGAGGTTGAATTTTCTCGAAAGTATGAGCATTTGGTTTATAAAAGTGTCTAGGAATCCTTCTTGGAAATGATCTTTTAGGTTTGGTCTTTATTTTTCTATAGTTTGAGTTTTTGTCTAGTTGTCTAGGGAGAACATAATTGTTACGACTTCTCCTAGAATAGTTAAAGTTTTGATACACATGAGTATTATAAATAGGATAGACTAAATGTCTAGAGTAGCAACCTTCAAAGGAATGACCATATAAGTCAAAGTAAGAACAATATAAATTGCTCTAGGATGGTATCTCCTTGGGAAAGTCTCTAAACATAGGCTTCATAGAATTTTGGGGTTAAACCTTATTCCTAGGGAGTACAGTTTGAAAGGCATAATCACTCTTCCAAATCGGGGGGCAGGCATACTTAGCCTTAGGTGGACTTTCACGCTTAGACCAACTTGATTCCCCAATATCAAACTTTGATTGTTTTTCATCAAACTCATCTTTTAGAGAATGAAAATTCAGACAAGTTTCTATAGGTCTTTTGCCTCCTGACACAAACTTAATTGGTTCATAGTTTTTAGTTTGTGTCCTCAAATTAGGTCAAAACCCAATTTCAGTTCGATCATCAGAATTGGTTTTTGAAAAAACAACTAAACCATCAAAACAGTTTGAATTATTTTCAAATTTTGCAAATTTTTTAAAATTGTTGTTGTCTTCTCTTTGGATTGTTCCAATTCTAATAATGTCCCTTTATATTTTTTCTCCAGAGTTTCATTTTCTTCAATTTTTGATAAAAAATTTTGACTTCATTTTCATGAGTTAAACATTGGGTGGTATACTCTTCAGCGTTAAGTTTAACCGTCAGACTTAAGTCTTCTAGTTTCTTAGTGAGATCTTTCACTATCTTTTCTAGTCTAGTGCTTTTCTTGAGAGTTTTCGCATAAAGTGTGTGAATGTCAAGGAGGTCTTCCGTGTCCAAATCACTAAGTGTAGTGTGTGAAGTGACCCTTAAGGATTCAATTCTTGAACTCACGCACCCATTGACATCTTCATTATCGCTTTTCCTTTGACTAACACACCCCGCGGTAGAACTAGCAATATTCTCAGAAATTCAAGCATCTTAACCAGTAGTAGCATGATTCATAACATCAGAAGTAGAGTTACTAACATCATTCTCATACATAAGCATATCGTCATTGTAGATTATCTTAGCAAAGAAAGACATGAAAGGATAAAAAACATCCGAAAATTCAAGTTCCTCATTTTCAGAATCACTTGAATCATCCCATGTTTTGCAAATATTGGCCCTAGTATGTTTATTGATAGTCTTCAATTTCACTTTACAGTCTTGTGTTATATGTTCTAGTTTCCCACATCTAAAATATTCAATGTTCTTGAAGTCTTTATTAGGTATCATGTCCTTGTGATGTTTGTCTTGACCTTTCTCATGAGGTTTGTAGTTAGACTGAGTCTAATAATTTGGCTTGCCTTATCTGTTTGCCAATTTATTTCTAAATTTGAAAATTTTCTTAAAATGTTTTGACATCAAGGCAATTTGATTATCCAAACTATCTATGTCACATTACTCATCATAATTATCAGTAGGAATAGTAAACTCAGGTTTTATCATCTTAGAGGAAAAACTCAAGTTAGAACTAATCTGTTTCCTGTGGAACCGGGTCATTTGTTTCTTAAATTCTAATTCCATTTCCACAACTCTTAATTTACTATAGAGTAATTTAGGAGTGAGATTTTGGTCACACATTTCCTCAATAACATAAAATGACTAGATCTATGATTTCTATGAAACAGAAATACAGATATAATCTAGTGTTTAAGTTAAAACCAAGAGGTTAAACCATGAAACATCTTTCAAACTAACACAAGAATAACTCTCAAACACTCAGGGTTAATTTTTGGTGTAAAAGTTTTAGAAAAATGGATTAGGGTTTGAAACTGCGTATGAACGAATTAGGGTTTCTAACTCTCTCTCTCTCTAGTTTCTCTCTCTTCTCTCTCTTCTCTCTTCTCACTCGAATTAAACGAAGTGGAAAAAATATCTCAAAGGCTGAGGGTAATTCTCCTTATATAGGGGATGAGAAGGATTGAGAAGATAGTTCAAAATCAAGGGCTGGGATTCGATCTTCCCAAATTGACTTTGATCCAACGGTGAGATAAAAGCGGTTGGTTAAAATGCTTCTTATTGGATGATAAGGGTTACACAGGGATTGTAATTGGACGCATGCAGAACGTCAATAAAATCAATCCAAGGGATGAGATTGAACAACGATTTTGTGTCTATAAAGAAACACAAAATGAACCGATATCAGCATGATAGGTGTAAGGCAACAATTGGCTTTCACATGCGCGTCTAAAATTAATTACACAGCTTCCCTTATAGTCTCAATCGCTTTCGGATCCTACCCATCTCAACTTTCAAGCATAAAACCAGTATTTACAGAATGACCCCAAAATCTTTTTAATCCAATTTTAATTATGAAAATATCATTTTAAAAATCATTAAATATTCCTAAAAAAATTATTAAAAATTATTTTAAGGGAAATTAACAGACATGACACACAAAAATAAATTAATGCAATATATAACCAATGTATGCAATCCTAATGTGTGTGAGTGTTTGTGAATATACCTTCAATCAATTAAACAAGAGGAATGAAGAGTAGAGTCCGAGGCTTTTTAGATTCTACGGAATGGACTCAATTTTGTCACTATTTCCAAACTAAATGAGCACTTATACAATGTAGACTCAAGTGAGTCAAGAGTATAAGGTGCTTCAGGTTTCAGGTCACTACACTATAATTAGAGAATGATCAAAGCATGTGCATCGCGATCTTCGGCCGTGACCACCTAGTGACGGTCTTAGGCCATGACTAGAGTCAAAATCATATGACCAAGACTATGAACAAGTAAAAGGGTGACAACCAATGGCTTTGGTCACGATCATAGAACATGATATGGGAGACACTGCTCAGGTTCGGGACCATTTGAAATAGTAATGCCCTTAGGTTACGGACTAGGACTGTGACCAGACACCATTACATATACCCCCCCCCCTCTCTGGTAACATTTCACGATCTCTCTATCTCGAAACCTTAACCTTTCTCTGCTCCTTTATGCTTCAGCCACCACCATCGCCTCTCGTTCGCCATTACTTTCCCTCTCTTCCGTGACATCTTGTCTTAAAATTATTTCCATAGCATTTTTTTATTTGTTTTTAGGTATTTTGTGTTTTTAAAATTTATGTTGTTATTTTAGTTAGGCATTCGGTTTTGCTAGTAGTGGTTGTAATATTGGCGGGGAAATAATTATTTTGGGTATTATGGTTTACATTCGATTGTTTTATATGTTGGGACTAGGAAAATTGTAATAAGAAACTTGAAAAAGTCTTATGTTTGTCAAAGACTTCAAAATAAGAAGACTAAATTTATCCTTCTTTTTAGAAAAGAAAGATTGGGAAATTTTTACATCTGATGTTACATAAGAAATGTTAGACGTTTTCATATGTCTGGCCAACAATTCTGTTTTCAACCATTTTTATACCAAAATATCATATCTCGATTTCTGTTTGTGTTAAGTAATTAGAGAATTAGTTTGTTTTCATGTGATTTGTTAAACATTATTGGGTTTTTCATGTATGAGGTTTTCTTCAAAAATTATTTTATTTGTGATAAGATAATGTGAATCCAAATACACAAACTAATATACAAACAAAAATAGGAAGAAGATTGAGGGAAAATCCTTTTCGGGCAAAACCTATATTCAACACCGTTTAGACTCGACAGACTGATGCAGACTTATAAACAACTTAGATCTCCACTAAGTTTAATGCAGTCGTGCCTCAAATCTTCAACAGAAAATGTTACAATCCAGCACCACCCACAACAAACATCTCTTGCCTCGGCCTCCACCGATCAACCTCAGGAATCACAATTCCTTTATTCTTTAGCTGTAGAGCCTGAACTCGATAATTTGGCAGTAAAGAATAATTTCCCTAGGATTTGGAAGTCAGAATATGTTCTTCTTGGTTTGGAAAACTGATCCGAAAAGATCCAAAGGTCTTGGATGAAAATTTTGTAGAGTTTGATAAAAAAAAAAACTCTTAAAAGTCTTGAAACAAATACATCCCCGCATCTTTATTTTTAAGGAAAGAAATCGCCTAAGGATTAGTATGAAAGACTGCAATTGAAATCGATTGAAAAATAAAATCGCATGTACTTGTTTGAATGAAGTCACTTTTCGTTCGAATGAAGTACCATATCTCGTTTGAACACACTTTCAACGAATGATGGAACGACATTTCAGAGCTTGCCCAAAATTAAAGTGATAGAACCCTTTCGAAGGAAACTCTAAAGCATTCAAATGACCATTGGAAACTTGTTCAAACATCATATAGTGTCATTCTAATGACCATGAAATTATTTCAAAAAATATTTTTAAACATTTTGAAAACTATTTGTAAATTCAAACTCTTTAATAAGCATTTGAAAATGGGGGTTATTTGGATTCACCGTATAGTAGGTAACTCACACACAAAATTCATTTTCTGCCAAATTTTATCTTGATTAAACTTACGTGAGCATGGAATATAATGTGAAGCCAAATACAAAAACCAATATCCAAACCACAATAGGAGGAAGGTTCAGAAAAAATTCCTTTCGGGCAAAACCTATATTTAGCATTGTTTAGAATCGACATACCAATATAAACTTACAGAAGACTTTGAGCTCCACTAATTTTAATTTAATTGTCTTATAATCTACAATATAAAATGGTACTATATAGCACTGCCCACAACAAGAAGCTCTTACCACGGTATCCAGTAATCAGCCTCAAGAATTACAATTCCTTAATTCTTCAATAGTGGAGCCTCGAGTCCAAAAATCAGCAATAGATAATAACCTCCATAGGGCTTGGAACTTAGAATATCTTCTTCTTGGTTTGGCAAAGTGATTCTAAAAGATCAAAGGGGTTTGGATGAAAATTTCCAAGAGTTTTGATCACAAAAAGAACTCTTAAAAGTCTTGAAAACAATTGCATCAATGCATATCTACTTATAGGGACATTGATCATCTAAGGATAAATAAGAAATATTGAATTTGAAATTGATTAAAAAATAAAATCTCGCGTACTAGTTCGGACGAAGTCACATCTCGTTCGAACGAAGTACCCAATTCCAATGAATGATTGAACGACATTCTGGAGCCTGTCAAAAATCGAGGTAATATAACTCGTTTGAACGAAATGTGAAATGTTCCAACATTTATTGGAAACTCATTCGAATAATATATAATGTCATTCTAACGACCATGCAATTTTTTTTTAAAAAATTAAAACATTTTGAGAACTATTTGTAAATTCAAACTCTTGGAAAAGAATCCTCAACAAAGTTAGATTACTAAACCCACCTTATAAACTTTCTCCGGTAAAGTAACGATGCTCGATCCTTGATTCTTGAAAATGGTCACTAACACTGCTTCACTTAAAGACTTGAGAACATTCATGAAGATGCATTGCGGTTTAACGGGATCAGACAAATAACGATCAATTATTAATCTTGCTCTTACAAATCTCCCCTTCATCTATTTGGGTACAAAACATAACCCGAAACTAAATAACCTCTAAGACATATAACTAATTCCCTCCCAAACAAGAAAATGAAAAAAGCATCATTGACTTTGTCTTAAACGGAAAGTCTACACGTGTAGCCCATGATATCATCAAGGCGGAACAACCTACACACATGATGCAAAAGAGATACTGTGACGCATAGGAGTGTAAGAAAAAAATTAACTCCCTCAATTTGTTCTCCACATTTTTGTCTATAATAGACAACTTGTTAGAAACTAATCCTGAAATTTTAGCATCACTCAAATCGAAATATGAAATATCATCACAAAAAAATAGTTAAGCACGTGTAATGAGATTGCAAATAAGCAACCAACTATTTTTGCAATTTTAAAATTTTCTGAGTATTTAAAAAGTACAAGTATATAAAAGTACATGAGTACAACTATAAGAATACCATTGAATAGTACAAAAATATCTAAATCATGAAAACGGAATGAAATTATGTGAACCTAAACAATGAAGAAATCAATATAGGAATACGAAACAAATTGCACGAAGTCAATGAGATACTTATAAAAAAAGAACTCAAGGGAAATTGAATCGACTTATGATAAATGTCATGAATGTTAATGTTTATCAAATCAATAACACCAAACTATTTAATATTTTTCAAGAAAGTTCATTGTGTAAACCCATTGATCTTGTACTTATAATTCCCTCAAAATCTCATATTTTAAAGCACACACTCTCAAATTGTTGAAGATATCATAATTCTCATGAAAGCAAAGCATCAATGAAATAAAAATGGCCCTGTCACTCTTATTTTTGTGTGTCAAAATATTCTTTTAGGCTCTTGTCAATGGTGACCTTTAATGCAAAGAGAATTTCCTCTTTCGTATCCCCTTTCCATTGCTTTAAATAAAATAAATTTTCTGATAAAATAAATATGGGTAGTGGTTCTGATAAGCACAATTTATTTATAGTACATTTGGTTCATTATTAAACACTATTGAGATGAGAACATTATATTAGATATATGACAAATAAGTACAATGTTTAAAAATCCCATGCTTGGTACAAAAGGCTCATTTTTTTATCTCTTCGCTCGTGGCTTGAGGAGAGGGGGTGGATAAGATGTTATTTGTGAAGAGAGTGAGTGGTACTATCTTGATTGCACAAGTCTATGTGGGCGACATAATATTTGGATCCACATGTTCCCAACATTCTCACACTTTTGAGGAGGAGATAAAGAGTGAGTTTGAAATGAGAATGGTTGGTGAACTCAGGTTCTTCTTAGGTCTCCAAGTACGTCAACTTGAGGATGGGATACTTATATCTCAATCCAAATATGCTAGGGACCAAGTGAAGAAGTTTGGTTTAGACTTCGCTAAGCCCTGACACTTTAGTCAAGGACATAGAGTAAAACTTTTATAAGAGCTTGATAGTTAGTCTTCCCTACTTAATCACTAGTCAACCTCTCACTACCTTTAGCATTGGAGTTTGTGCGCATTACCAAGAGTCACCGAAAGAGTCTCACTTACTCACTATGAAACATATCATCAAATATGTGTGTCGCATTTTTTCTTGTGGTATTTGGTATTCCTTTGACACTGATGACCATTTGTCGAATTACTTAGATGACGATTGGGTCGGGGATGTTGATGGTCGTAGAAACACCTCAGGTTGATGCTTTTGAAAATGCAGATTATACGGATTCACCGTATAATAATCACATAAAAAATCATTTTTTACCAAATTTTATCTTCATTAAACTTATTTGAGTATGAAAGATAATGTGAAGCCAAATACACAAACCAATGTCTAAACCAAAATAAGAAGAAGATTCAGGAAAAATCCATTTCGGGCAAAACCTATATTCAGCACTGTTTAGACTCGACAGGCAAATACAGACTTACAGACAACTTAGAGCTCCAATAAGTTTAATGTAGTAGTGTCTAAAAATCTTTAACAGAAAATGTTATAGTCCAACACCACCCACAACAAGCAGCTCTTGCCTCAGTATCCACAAATGAGCCTTAGGAATCATAATTTCGAGTAGAGCCTTGACTCCTCCAATCAGTATTAGAGAAAAATCTCCACGGGGTTTGGAACTCAAAATATTTTCTTCGTGGTTTGGCAAAGTGGTCTTAAAATATCCAATGGATTTGGATGAAAATTTTGAAGAGTTTGATCACAAAAAAAAGTCTTAAAAACAAATGCATCCATGCATCTCTATTTATAAGGAAAGATATCACCGAAGGATAAACATGGAATATTGCAATTGAAATCGGTTGAAAAACAAAATCTCGCATACTCATTCGAATGAAGTCATGCCTCATTTGAACAAAGTGCCCAATCTCATTCGAATACACTCCCAATAAATGATTAAATGACATTCCAGAGCCTGCCAAAAGTTAGGGTGATATAACTCGTTCAAACGAAACTGTGAAACATTGTAATGACCATTGGAAACTCAATCGAATGACATATAATTTCATTCCAATGACCTTGAGATTTTTTCAAAAAAACTTTTAAATTTTTTTTGAACATTTGAAAAATATTTATAAATTCAAACTCTTTAAAAAGGCCCTCAATAAAGTAAGATTATTATAACCACCTCATAAACTTTCTCCAGTAAAGTAGCGATGCTCGATCTTCGATTCTTGAAAATGATTCCAGCGCTTCTTCACTTGAAGACTCGAGAACATTCTTAAAAGTGAAATGAGGTGTAACGGGATATTACAAACTAAAACTAAATAACGAGCGATTATAAATTTTTCTCTTATAAATATCTCTCTTTGGCTATTCCGATACAAAACACAAATCAAAATAAAACTAACCTCTAAGACCAATATAATTAATGCCCTACCAAACCAGAAAATGAAAAAGCATAAATGCCTTTGTCTTCAATTGAAAGTCTTCACATGTAGTCCATGAAATCATCAAGACAAAAATGACCTACACATATAAATCAAAAGAAATACCGTGATGCATATAAGAGTTTCAAGATATAATAAAAACTCCCCCTCAATTTTTTCTCCATCTTTTTTCCCGTAATAAACAAAGGGTTAGAAACTAAACCTGAAATGTTAGCATCACACAAATCCAAATATGAAATATCATCAAAAAGTTAAATCGTTAAGCAAACGTAATGAGATTCTAAAGAAGCAACCAACTATTTTTGTAATTTTCAAATTTTGAGTTACGATTATATAAAAAGTATATATGAGTACAAATACAAGCACACCATGGAATAGCACGAAAATGTCTGAAACATGAAAGCATAATAAAATTGTGTAAACTTAAACCCTGGGAAAATCATCATAGGCATACGAAACAAATTTGCATGAAGTCAATGAGATACCCTTAAAGAAAAAACTCAGTGTCAAACTTAGGAGTTAGAGAGATGAAAAAAGGCAAATTGACTCAAACTTATGCAAAATGTCATGAATGTTATTGCTTCTCAAATCAACGACGTCAAACTATTTAATGTTTTTCAAGGAAGTCCATTATCCGAAGCCATTGATCTTCTACTTACAACACCCTTAAAATCTCAAATTCTTAAGCATATACTCTTGAATTGTTGAATATGTCATAATGTTCATGAAAGCAAAGCATCAATAAAATAAAAATGGCCTTGACACTTATATTTTTGTGTGACAAATATTCTTTTAGGTTCTTTCCAATAGTGGCCTTTAATGCAAAGAATATTTCCTCTTCTGTAGCCATTTTCCATTGCTTTAAATAAAACTAATTTTTCTGGGAAAATAAATTCGAGCAATAGTTCGTACATGCACAATTTATTTTCTAGTACATTTGGTTCGTTATTAAACACTATTAATATGAGAACATTGTATTCGACATATGAGAATCGAGTATAATGTTCAAAAAGTCCGTATATGTGTGCAATAAAGGTGATAAAAAGTCTAGCATGTAGAAATAGATCATCAATTAACAACGAAATTCTAGTCATGCATTATTAAGAACACTAAAAAAACTAAGAACACTAAAGAAACGAAGCTAGGTGTCAAAAAATCTTGGAAAAGTCACATTACTGTATGGAATGTAATTGTGATTAGAACAACTTAAGTGCAGATCCACAAAATAAATAAATAAATCATTTTTGAATTTTTCAAAAATAAAATCTTTTTAAACTTTTTATAAAAGAAAAGAAAATAGGTTCAGATTTTTCAATAAATTTAAACATAGAAATATATTATAGTAATAGGGATAAAAGATAGCAACATGATAATCACCCTATACTATATAAAATGCCAAACTCAATTAACAGAACAAATACCTAAAGATATTCTATGACCCTCAAATCCAAGTGCATCTAAAGGCTTCGTGAAAATATTGACTAATTGATGTTCATTGCTCACGAATCTTAAGGAAATGATCTTCTCCTCATTAAGATCACGAATTAAGTGATCACTAATCGTAATGTGCTTCGTATGGTAATGTTTGACAAGATTACGGGATATATGAATTTCACTCGTATTATCACAAGAAATAGTCATTGTGCCTTGGGCAATCCCATAATCTTCTGACATTTTCTTCATCCATGAGAGTTACGATTGAAAATGCGGGTTATATGGATTCACCATATAGTGGGTCACACAAACACACAAGATTCATTTTTAGATAAATTTTATCTTGATTAAAATTATATGAGCATGAAAGATAATGTGAAGCCAAATAAATAAACCAATATGCAAACCAAAATAGGAAGAAGATTAAAAAAAATCCCTTTCATGAAAAATATATATTTCAGCATTGTTTTAGACCCGATAGACCAATGTAGACTTACAGACAACTTAGAGCTCCACTAAATTTAACGAAATAGTGTCTTCAAATCTTTAACAAAAAATGGTATATTCCAGCACCGCCCACAGCAAGCTTTTTTTGCCCTGTTATCCACTGATGAACCTCGAGAATCGAAATTCCTATTTTCTTCAACACTAAAGCCTCAACTCCACCGATCAATAGTAGAAAAAAATATCCATGGGGTTTAGAACTTAGAATATGTTATTCACGGTTTGTCACGGTGACCTCAAATGATCCAAGGGGTTTGGAAAAAAAAAATTGAAGAGTTTGAACACAAAAAGAACTCTAAAACTGCTTGAAAAACAAATGCATCCTTGCATCTCCATTTATAGGAAAATAGATCAAGAATAAATATGAAAGATTTCATTTGAAACCGGTTAAAAAATATCTTGCGCACTCGTTCAAGTCAAATCTTCTTCGAACGAAGTACCCAACTAGTTCGAACACACTTCTAAGGAATGATCGAACGACATTCCAGAGCGTACCAAAAGTTGGGGCGATAGAATTCGTTCGAACAAAACTTTTAACTGTTCCAATGACAATTGGAAACTCGTTCAAACGACATATAATTTCATTCTTACGAACACGCAATTTTTGCAAAAAAAATTTGAAATTTTTTTTAAAAAATGTCTGTAAATTCAAACTCTTTAAAAGACCCCTAAATAAAGTAAGATTTTTAAAACCACCTTATAACATTTCTCCAGTATAGTAGCGATGCTAATCTCCGATTCTTGCAAATGGTCACTAGCACTTCTTCACTTGAAGACTTGAGATCGTTCATGAAGGTGCGGTGGGGTATAATAAGACAATATAAACTAAAAATAAATAACGAGCAATTATAAATTTTGCTCTTATAAATCTTCCCTTTCGATTATTCCGGTACAAAACACAAACCAAAACTAAATTAACCCCTAAGACAAATAAATAATGCCTTACTAAACCAAGAAATGAAAAGGCATAAGCGTGTTTTCTTCAACGGAAAGTTTTCATGTGTATTCCATGTATCATTACGGCGGAACGACCTGCACACATGAAGTAAAATAAATACCTTGACGCATAGGAGTCTAAAGAAAAAATAAACTCCCCCTCAACTTATTCTCCCCCTTTTTGTCCATAATAAAAAAGGGTTAAAAACTAATCCTAAAATGCTATCATCACCTGAATAAAAAAAATGAAATATCATCACAAAGATAAATAGTTAAGTGTACGTAATGAGATTCCAAAGAAGCAATAAACTATTTTTAAAAGCTTTAAAATATTGAGTATATGAAAAGTGCATATAAGTAAAAATACAAGCACACCATGGACTAGCACAAAAATATCTTAATCATGAAAGCAGAATGAAATTGTGCTAACTTAAACCATGGGAGAATCAACATAGGCATATGAAACAAAGGCGCATGAAGTCAAAAAGATACTTCTAAAGTAGTAATTCAATTTCAACCATAGTTGTAATAAAGTTTAACAAAGTGAAATTGACTCAACTTATGTAAAATGCTGAATTTTAATGCTTCTCAAATCAATAACACCAAATTATTTAATGTTTTTCAAAAAAGTCAATTGTGCAAACTCATTCATCTTCTACTTATATCATCCTCAAAATCTCACATTTTTAAGCATACACTCTCAAATTTTAAAAATATCATAATGCTCATAAAAGCGAAGCATCAATGAAATAAAATGGCATTAGGACTTCTAGTTTTGTGTGCCTATATATTCTTTTAAGCTCTTGCCAATGGTGGCCTTTTACACAGAGGATTTCCTCTTTTGTAGCCCCTTTCCATTGATAAAAATAAATTAAATTTTTCGATAAAAGAAATTCGGACAATGGTTCTTACAAGAAAAATTTATTTCTAATACATTTGGTTCGTTATTAAACACTACTGAGATGAGAGCAGCATATTCGACAGATGAAAGTAAGTACAATGTTCAAAAAGTCCTTGTAGGTGTGTAATAAAGTCGTTCATGAACAAAGTGATAATCAATGAATAAGAAATGCTAGCCAGACATTATTAAGCATTCTAAAGAAATGATCCATGTATCGAAAAACCATGGAAAAGTTACATGAGTAGATGGAATATAATTATGATTCGAACATCTTAAATTCACATCCATATATGGTGAAAAAAATACAAAAATCTTTTTAAAAAAATTAAATTTTTTTCTAAAAGAAAAGAAAATATTTTTGAATTTTTCAAATAAGACTCAAACCACATACAACCAGCAAACACAAATATCATGAAGTATAAAAGTAAGGGTATTCAAACATTCGAGCAATAACCCATAAGATATAGCATGTTAAGAGTCGTATGCAAGTACGCGAGAATCAACTAGTCTAACATTTAGTGCCTCCAAAATCGATTTCCTAACCCAAATAGATGAATTCTTAACTCCACGAATTTAGGGAACCAATTAGGACACTAGACATCCACATCCTATGGTCTTTTCTTAGATCATAGATAAAATGCCTAAGGTGACCTTTCCTACCGTAGTGTGCACGTATAGACGCGATGTGGAACGGGACCTTCAACTTGACCTTTTCTAATGCCCTAGGATGTGGTTGACCCTCTAAAACAAACAATAGTTTTGGCTTTAGCAACGAAAGCATCATAATCATAAAATCCAGTAACATCACTGCCAACAGTACTTGAGTCTCTCAAATCATCTTTTAACCTAAAAATCCTAGACTCAAGGAAGGAATTACACTATTCAACTGTTAGGGACTCATTTTTAAATTATTAATTCTTCCTAAAACGATATCTCACTCCCCCTCAATGAGGGCGAACTTATCCCTAAGATTCTTCTTTTGTGCCCTCAAAACATTAATCAATTTATCATTATCCTCACTGGCACGAACATTAACCCCATAAATTTTAGAGTCTTCTAATTATTTATCTAAAAAATGGAATCAATCCTCGCTCTCTTTCCTGGACACTTCTAAAGATTTAAAATCACAACTCATGTCCACAAGTTTCTCATGAATGATATCCCTTTGAATTTGAATATTTTGCAAAAATTTTATTTCAGCTATAAAAAAAATTCCTTTTCAAGTAATTCAATTCTTTTTAAAAATTTCAAATTCAAAAGTGTTAATATTTCATCAAGGTTATGAAGCTTATTATACTCATCTTGAATATTAAAGTAATCTCATCGCTTAATGAAGATGACTAATCGAGAGAAAATAAATAAACATAACCATGAGAGAGAGAGAGAGAGAGAGAGGCAAATAGACCAACTTAAATAGCATGAAATAAGGATCTACACGATAACTTAGTCTAACCCGATTTTATACGAATTAAAAATCGATTTTGGAGGCACTAAATGTTACACTAGTTGACTCTCGCATGCTTGCACATAACTCTTCACATGTTATATCTCATGGGTGATTGCTTGCATGTTTGCAACATTAGATTTTATACTTTATGATATTTTTGTTTACTATTTGTAAGTAGTTTGAGTCTTATTTGAAAATCTAAAAAGATTTTCTTTTCGTTTATAAATTTTTTGAAAAATCCAAAAAAAAAATGTTTTTCACCGCATATGGATGTGCAATTAATTTGTTCACATCACAACTACATCTCATATGCTTATGTGACTTTTTCATGGTGTTTTGATACATAACTTCATTTCTTTTGTGTGCTTAATAATGCGTGGATAGCATTTTTTTTGTTCATTAATGATCATTTTCTTCATTGTAGACTTTTTATCACCCTCATTGCACATATGCACGGGCTTTTTGAATATTGTACTTACTTGACTTATGTCAAATACGGTGTTCTCGTCTCAATAGTGTTTAATAATGAACCAAATGTACTAGAAATAAATTCTTCTTGTAAAAACCATTTCCCAGATTTCTTTTTCTGAAAAATTTATTTTATTGTAAGCACTGGAAATGATCTACTAAAGAGGAAATCTTCTTTGCGTTAATGGCCACCATTGGTAAGAGACAAAAAGAATATTTTAGGCACACAAAAACAAAAGTGTCAAGGTCATTTTTTATATCTTTGATGCTTCTCTTTCATGAGAATTATAATATCTTCAAAATTTGAGAGTGTATGCCTAAAAATGTGAGATTTTGACGGTGTTATAAGTAGAAGATCAATGGATTTGATAAGTATTAAATAGTTTGGCATTATTGATTTGAGAAGTATTAAATCTATGGCATTTTGCAGAAGCTGAGTCAATTTCACTTTGTTCAACACTCTTACACCTAAGGTTAAAACTAATCTTTTTCTTTATAAGTATGTCCTTGACTTCGTTCGCCTTTGTTTCATATGCCTATGTTGATTTTACCATGGTTTAAGTTCTCACAATTTTATTTCGCTTTCATGATTAGGATATTTTCGTGTTATTCTATGGTGTGCTTGTATTTTTGCTTATATGTACTTTTATACTCATATACATTGATAGCTTTGTATATTTATATACTCAGATATTTGTAAATTCAAACTCTTTGAAAAAACCAGTGAATAAAGTGTAATTACTAAAATCACCTCGTAACTATTCTCTAGTTTAGTAGCGACACTCGATCTTCGATTCTCGCAAATAGTCACTAGCTCTTCTTTACTTGAAGACTTGAGAACATTTATGAAAGGTACAGTGGGGTGTAATGGGATAACCCAAAAATAAAAATAAATTATGAGTAATTATAATATTTCTCTTACAAATCTCACCCTTTGGATATTTCAGTACAAAACATAAATCGAAACCAAATAACCGAAAGATAAATAACTAATTCCTTCTAAAACCAAAAAATGATAAAGCACAAGTGACTCTCTATTTAGCTAAAAGTATTCAAGTGTAGTACATGATATCATCAAGGCAGAAAGACCTACAAACATGAAGCAAAAGTAATACTATGATGCATAGGAGTGCAAGAAAAAATAAACTCCTCCTCAATTTATTCTCCCATTTTTTGCCCATTACAGACAAAAGATTACAAACTAATCCAGAAATGTTATCATCGTTTGAATCCAAAAATGAAATATCATCACAAAGATAAAAAAAATATTAAGCACGTGTAATGAGATTCCAAAGAAGATACAAACTATTTTTGCAAATTTTCAAATTTTTGGTCATATAAATATAGAAAACTATCAGAGTACATGATTAAAAAAATTACATATAAGTACAAATATAAGAACGCCAAGGAATAACACAAAAATATTCGAATCATGATATAAGAATGAATCTGTTTGAAATTAAACCATGGGAAAATCAACATAAGCGTACGAAACAAAGGAGCACAAAGTCAAGGAGATGCTTCTGAAGAAAGAACCCAATTTCAACCTTAGGTGTAAGAGTGTTGAAAAAACTGAAATTGACTCGACTTATGCAAAATGCCATGAATTTTAATATTTCTCAAATCAATAACGCCAAACTATTTAAAAATTTTTAAGAAATTCCATTGTGCAAATCCATTGGTTTTCTACTTATTACACCCTCAAAATATCATATTTTTAAGGATACACTCTCAAAATTTTGAAGATACCATTATGCTCATGAAAGTGAAGCATCAACGAAATAAATACGACCTTAGCACTTCTGTTTTTATGTACCAAAATATTATTTTAGGCTCTTGCCAATGGTGGACCTTAACATAAAGAGGATTTCCTCTTTTGTAGCCCCTTTCTATTGCTTAAGATAAAATAATTTTTTGGGGAAAATTTATTTCTAGTACATTTCTTTCGTTATTAAACACTATTGAGATGATAACACCGTATTCAACACATGACAAGTAAGTACAATGTTCAAAAAGTTCGTGCATGTGTGAAATAATGGGGATAAAAAGTATAGCATGAAGAAAGTGATCATCAATTAACAATGAAATTCTAGCCAGACATTACTAAGCACACTAAAGAAACGAAGCAATGGATAACAATATTATGAAAAAGTCACATGATTGGATGGAATGTAGTTGTGATTCGAACATCTTAATTGCACATACACATATGGTGAAAAACAAAAACCTTTTTTTTTTTTTCAAAAAATTTCTAAAAGGAAAGATTTTTTTTTTTGAATTTTAAATAAGACTCAAACCACATACAGATATATCATGAAGTACAAAATCAAGTGTATGCAAACAGGCAATCAATTACCCTTAAGATATTGCATGTAAAGAGTCATGTGCAAGCATGCAAAAATTAACTAATCTGACGTGTAGTGCCTCCAAAATTGATTTCCTAACCCCAAATATATGAATATTTAACATGATGGGTTTTGAGAACCAAGAGGACACTAGACATTAACTTCTTAGGATTTTTTCTAAGATCGTAGGAAAAATGCCTAAGGTGGTATTTCTTATATCAGTGTGTGCACATGTAGACGTGATGTGGGATGGGACAATGGTCTTGGCTTTAGCAATGGAAGCATTGGAATCATATAAGCCAATACCATCACTACCAACACTACTTGAATCTCTCAAATCATCTTTAAGCTCAAAATCCAAAACTCAAGCAAGGAATAAGACTCTTTAAATATTAGGGATTCCTTCTTTGAATTTTCAATTATTCCAAGAAGTTTATCTCGCTCCCCCTCAAATCAAAAGAACTTATCCCAAATAGTGTTCTCGTGTGCCCTCAAAACATTAATCAATCTATCATTATCCTCGATTGTGTGAACATTAACCCTAGAAATTTTAGAGTATTATAATTTTATCTCTAAAAATCGAACTCTATCTTCACTCTCTTTCTTAGACACTTATAAATATTTAAAATCATGGTTCATGTCCAAAATTTTCTCGCAAAGGATATTTCTTTGAATTTGAATATCCTGGAAAAAAAAATCCATTTTAGCTTAAAATGAAAAGTTTCATTATTAACAACTCTAATTCTTTTTTGAAAATTTAAATTTAGAAGAGTTAATGTTTCAGCACAGTTATGAAGCTTATTGTACTAATCTCGAATATTGAAGTCATCATCATAGTTAAACGCATCGGACAAATAACCACAATTATGACCCATTGAGAAAAAATAAGCAAAAACAACCATGAGATAGAGAAAGGCAAACAAACTAACTTAAACAGCACAAAATAAATATCTACACAATAACATAGTGTAACCCGCTCTGATACCAATTTTAAAATGTGGGTTATACGAATTCATCACATAGTAGGTCATGCACACACACACACACACAAAATTCCATTTCTATCAAATTTATCTTGACTAAACTTATGTGAGCATCTAAGAGAATTAGAGGCCAAATACACAAACCAATATCCAAACCAAAATAGGAAGAAGATTGAAGAAAAATCCCTCTCGGGTAAAACCTATATTCAACACTATTTAGACTCGACGAACCAATCAAGACTTATGAAAAACTTAGAGATCCAGTAAGTTTAATGTAGTAGTGTTTTCGATTCTTCAACAAAAAATGGTACAGTTCATCACTGCCCACAATAAGAAGCTCTTGCCTTGGTATCAACTAATCAGTCTCGGGAATCGTAAACCCTTTCTTATTTAGCAATAGTGCCTCGAGTCCACAAATTATCAATAGAGAATAATCTCCACAGGGTATAAAACTCACAATATATGTTCTTCTTAGTTTGAAAAAGTGATCCTAAAATATCCAAGGGGGTGGATAAAAATTTTAAAGACTTTGATCACAAAAAGAACTCTTAAAAATCTAGAAAATGAATGCATCCCCATATCTCTATTCATAGAGAAAGAGACCACCTAAAGATACACATGAAAGATTTTATTTGAAATAAGTTAAAAAATATAAACTTGCATACTCGTTCAAACGAAGTCATATCTCATTCGAATAAAGTACCCAATGTCATTCAAACACACTTCCAACGAATGATTGAAGGAAATTCCAGAGCCTGTCAAAAGTTGAGACGATAAAACTTGTTCAAAATAAACTGTGAAGCATTCCAACGACCACAAAGTTTTTTCAAAAAGCTTTTAATTTTTATAAATATTCCAAAAATTATTTATAAATTCAAGCTTTTTTATTAGACCCCTGAAAAATGTAAGATTACTAAAATAACCTCATAACCTTTCTCTTATTAAATAGCAATGCTCGATCTTCATTTCTTGCAAATGGTCACTGGCTCTTCTTCACTTGAAGACTTGTTAACATTCATGAAGGTGCAGTAGAGTGTAACGGGATAAGACAAAATAGAAAAATAAATAATGAGCAATTATAAATCTTGGTCTTATAAAAAGATCACAATGCCGAAGGAATTTGATCCAACATTCAGTAAGTGGTTTGTTATCAATTGTACTATTTTGGGATGGATGTTTAATGATATGGATCCAAGTATTTATGAGATTGTTCAGTTTTATAAGTTTATTCCTCGCATATGGAAGGGGTATGACTGGTATGTACTCGTATTCACATAATGAGGTTTGGGTATTTGAATTTTATAAGGAGATACCGCATGCCTGTCAAGGCTATGATTCGATATTAATATTTTATAACTAGCTACCTTAGACATGGGAGGGGTATGCTTCATATCATCCTTTAGCTGACATAGTGGGTCTCACCGCATAAGTTGATAGATGATTATAGCTCGAGAAAAAAAACAAATGGTTTTCTAGTTCGTGATGGGTATAGGGGTTGCTTTTGATATTCCTCGGGCCTATATTTTTAACACTTTACCCTTTCCTCCACTAGGTGAAGTGAATGCAGTGTGTGAGAAGCATGAATTGGGGCTCAATCTTATTCCTCATCTGCATTAATTTCTAAGTCTCCTTCTACAGCTCATCAGATGGTTTTTGTAGCCAATATAGGGAATTATTTTGGGGGCTCCGTCATTTGATCCATCTTGGGGCACACATCCTAAAAAGATAATAAGATGGTATGTGAGCATTGTGATAGAAATGGGCATATAAAGCTCACCCGCTTCAAATTGTTTCTTAATTTGAGGAATAAGAAGAATAGAACTTTTATATCGGTCATTATTGTCAGTCCCATTGATTCTCATTTCTTTACTCTTGGTGATTTGAATGCTAGGATTGAGAAATCTGTTAGTTCAAAATTGGATCGAATTATCCATTTGTTGAGTAACCTCCATGCTCCTACTGGTTGGCCTACTGCTATGACTGAATTTTCCTTAAGTACTCCTCTAGTATGCCATGATCACACAATTAATACTCTTTCTACTTGGGTTATTGATTCTAGTGCGAGTAATCATATGAAAGGTGAGAATGATCTTTTTATTTCATCTTCCCAACCTTTCCATAAATAGGTTCACCTTCTTGATGGGACTTCTACTCCCATTCTCAGTAAAAATGATATATGTCTATCTTTAGACATTACTTTACATGTAGTTTTACTTGTACCTAATTTTTCTATGAACTTGTTATTTGTTAATCATTTAGAAAGAATTTTTAACCATGTTGTTGTTTTCTTGTCTAATTTTCATTATCTTCAGAACCTACATACTAGGAGGTTTTTTGGCAAGGGATATAAGTGTGGGCTCTACAACATTGGGTATCCTCCACCAGTTCCACATTTCTCTTCCGTTTTTAATGCTAGTGTGTAGCCTGATTCAGGCTGTTATGTTTTTCTCTTTTTAGACATTATAATTGTGGCATTATCATTTAGTAAATGTCAATTTTTAATATCTATCTATGTTATTCCCGGACTTAATTAAATTTTATAGTTTTTTAAAATTCTAATGTGTTGTCTGCTCTTTATCTAATCATGCTAGAACTAATTATATCCCCCGCATGCATCGGGCCCCTTATTTTTTGACCTATTCCACTCTATTGTTTGGGGCTCGACACCTGTTACATCATTTTCTATACACTGATGTTATGTCACTTTTATTGATGACAACTCTAGGTATACCTTAGTTTATTTTCTCCACAAAGAATCTCATGTGCTACCCTTTTTACACAATTCTTACAACTTGTCAAAAATCAATTTAATGTTATTGTTAAAGGGTTCCGATCATATAATGCCAAAGAGTACATCTCAAATAAGTTTGTCTCATGTCTTAAAAATAGGTTAGTTTTTAGTAACTCACTTGCCCATATATTCCTGAACAAATGGGGTTACTGAAAGAAAAAAATAGAAGTCTCATGGGTGTACTTCATTATTTATTAAAGGGGATGCAAGTTCCTCAATCTAATTAGCACTTAGCTGTCTTAATGGACTCTTATTTCTTGAATCGTACTCCCTGTCGATTCTTTTAGAATAAATCCCCATTACAGCTTGTATATCTTGATAAGATTCTTCTTTCGGTAATTTCGCACATGTTCGGTTGGACTTGCTTTGTTTATAATAAATCTCCTACTCGCATTAAGCTTGATGATAAAGTTATTCATTGTATTGTTGTAGGACATTATAATATGTCCAAAGGGTATCATTGTTATGATCTTGTCACACTTCATGTGCATCATACTTCAAGTCTCACATTTCATGAAAATACGTCGTTCTTTGGTGACTCTATTTATGTGCATTCATCTACACCCCTCCTCAGGACTCGTATATGTAATACCCCGTATTTTTGACTATATTTATTTTGGGATTAATTAATTAAATTGCGTATTAATTGGAAATTAATCCGGGTTGATAATACTAATGTGATGCGAATTGGTATTTGATTATGTGCATATATGATTATATATGAACTTGGTATTATAAAATTTGTCGTGGGATTTATATACGGCATTTTAGAAATTTTGTTGAGACGCGTGGGACCGCCGCGTCACGGTATGATATTTTGATATTAAAAGTGAATTAAAAATCTATAATCCGTATGGTCGTTTTGAGTGCGCCAACGCGTCCGGAAGGGTCGAGATAGTCGGAAAACACTAGCCGGGGGTATAGTTTGGGTTCCGGGGTATTTTTAGGCCATCCCGGCACCATAAAGGGTATTTTAGTAATTTGGTATTTTTGGGTAATTAAAAAGTGACGAAAATGGAGAGTTATAATCTGATAAGGATTGACCCAACCAACCCTTATTAACCCAACAAGCTACGGAGGTTTATTATATTAGGTTTTCATAAGTTTCCTTCAAACCAAACCCTAGCCACCTTGAGCCACCATTGAAGAAAAGCTTGGAGAAGGAGAGAGATAGAGGAATTCTGCAGAGATCCTTCACCAAATCAACACCAAATTCGAAATCAAACCAAGGCAAGTGGTTTAATTATGTTTAACTTCAGCAAATGTTCTTTCCATGTTAGCAAATTGAAGATTTATAATTGTTATTGGAAGATGAATGAAAACCCATGTTTAATTGAACTTAGGTCTGAATTTTGAGGATAAATTGCATGTAGACTAGTTGGTGACGATTAATCTGATATAAATACATGATTGGGTGGAAGAAAAACGAATTAAATTCTGGGATTTGATGTTGATATTATGTTAGGGTTCATGTTCTTGAGAAAATCTGGAAAAAAGTAGATTTTTATGAAGATTGATCCATATGTAGCCTTTAGATGTTGAATTATTGATTTATGAACGTTAGTAATACTGTAGGATTGTTATATGGCATTACTATGACGTTATATCTGAGAATCATACGTTAGAAATTGGTTTTGGGATGAATTAAAATCTGCAAAACGAAGCAGTCCGTAGCCATACCTGTTCGATCGATCGATCGACATTCATCAGTCGATCGATCGACTAGATCGATCGAGCGACATTCATAGGTCGATCGATCGACCTTCCCAGAATGAGTGAAATATTCCTTAATTTGATTTTTATGGTGGAAACCCTCGGAGAATACGTTTGTAGCCCTTATGAATACCCTCACCCTTGAGGAAGACCAGTAGGTGTGATTATTATAGTGGACTTTAATTAGAATACAATTCGAGGAATTATTCTAGATTATTGAAATTCGTTAGTGAGGTAACGTTTGGGTTAATAGTGTAAAGTTGTGTAATTTGATGAAATAAGGTTTAGAGCAGAAGTAAAGGCCTTAAGAATAAAGATGTTATATTTGGGAATAATCGAAACTTAATAGTCTATTTAAGATAGATTTTAAGGATAAGGGATTACGGCGTGAGACGTGTCGGCAATTTAACCTTATATCAACGGGAGACTTGAAATATATAAGTTTGGTATAACGGTATAATGATGTAGAAAATACCTTATTAAAATGGTGATATCTAAGATGTGTGAATGCTTAGTATATGGTTTATGTGTATAACATACCTACCATACTTGCTATCACGGGGGAGGTTACGTTCGCTTAGGACCCTCTAATCCTTGTGTGCCTACGGGGGGGATATAGACTGGTACCTTGATGAACATAGATCATTGAAAGACTTATTGTGATATTAATAAGTCCGCTGATCATGGGAGCGTAGGTATGTGCGTGACCCATGTGATGGTGACTGTGTTCGCCTCCATTAATTGTGATGTTGTTATCGGTAAACTATTCCTGAGAGATTCGGAATATGTAATCCTTATGTACGTGATGTACCGGGATGGATAGCAGAGTATGTGTGCACCGCAGCTTAGTTCTCGGGGTGCTTGTGTCGTATATTTATGATGTGAATAATATACGCTTAATTTAATGGGAACCTTCATGTTAATGTTGTGAATATAATTACGGTAATGTTCCGAGACTGATAATGAGTTAACTGATAGTTATATTAATGGAATATTTAGTAACTGAGTTTACGATAAACCTCTATTAAATTACGAGCGTTGTATAACAAATGGAACCTAGTAATATGGGTAGAACCTTTGGCAGTATAGCTAGTTATGTCGTCAGTTAGCTAGTAGTATGGGTCGTTATAGATGGGTAATTTCGTTAGGAGTGCACAGTTAGTCGAGAGGTGAGAATTTAATGTGAGTGCACGTCCTAACATGTACTTTGCATTTAATGTTTTAAATGTTTTTAAAGCACTTGCAGGTTTTTAAAATATAACACATTCGGGCTCTGACCCGTTTGCTTTTCAAATCTCTTTTTCTTGTAAAACCATTTTTAGGTGCCCAGCCACAGGGACACCAAGCATAGGATTCTCATTCAGGTGACGAGCTGTAGCTGTTTGTGGAAGCTACAGGGACTTGCTTTTAGACGCCTCTCTTATTTGGATTCCAGTCTCAGCATCTATCAGTTGTAGGGCATGTTGCCCAATTCTATTAGACATTTTTACATTTCAGTTTTCAGACTCTAGCATGTATTGCTCAGTATTCAGTTTTAGTTATTTATTTCAGTTTACTTATCAGTTGTGGGATTTTGTATTGAGGAGTTTTTCCTCCAGGTTCTATTTACATTTTGTGATGGTTATTCATTCTATTTCAGTATGGTGAATGGTGTTATTTAGTTATTTATTACTCTTGTTGCATGTTAATCAGATTTAATAAAATTGGCACTTACTTTTTAAATACTAGGTGGTTAGTAATCTTTAAAATGTTTTCGACAGTGATGCTATTAACTGAGCCAACTTGGCATTTTGAATTAATTTTATAAAGGAGTAGCTAACCGGTGTTTAATTAGTCGGGGTGTCACAGGTGGTATCAGAGCATCAGGTTCTAGTGTCCTTTAGGATCTGTACGGCTATTATGTTTCCGCTACGTTTTCTTTGATATAGAGCCCTATATTTTAGGACTGTTGTACTCTTATTGTGTACGTTTCGTTCTTCAGCTATTTTAAGTTTATAAACCGTGAACTTATAAACTTTGTTCTTATTTCAGATGCCTCCACGACGTGCACGACGAGTTCCCAGGAATGCAATGCCCGAACCCCAGCCCGCTCCAGTTCAGGGCATGTTGAACGCCACTGAGGTTGCAGCTATAGTAGCTCAAGCGGTGAATGCCGCGATTGTCGTTGTTCAGCAGGCACCACCTCAGGCGCCGGTTGCCGCGCCAGTACAGGTTAATGCATTCCCGTCTGCTTGGGAGCGTGTACGTGACGCTTTTCAGAAAGCGCATCCGCCAGAGTTTGCAGGTAGCTCAGATGTGGTAGTCTCGAGCCAATGGAGGAAGGATATGCAGAGGCACTTGAGGATGCATGAGTGCACTGACGTTCAGAAACAGGTGCTAGCTACTTTCAAGCTAGTTGGATCTGCGCTGCAGTGGTGGGAGTCCATTACCACCGCGGAGGAGAGGGATACCCTCACGATAGAGGAGTTCTGGGTGCGGTTCGACCGCAAGTACTTTCCATCCGCAGTTCATACAGAGCTGAGGAGGAAGCTTATGAGTCTGAGGCAGGAGAGCAAGACAGTGGCCGAGTATGAGGCCGAGTTCACTAACCTGTTGAATATCGTTCCAGACGAGATTCCAACAGAGAAGAAGAAGATAGAGAAGTTCACTGATTGGTTGAATTGGAGGATCCGTCAGCATCTGCTAGGGAACCTATCGTTGGCCACGTATTCTGATGTGGTTAACGATGCACTATTGCACTGCCAGGACCACCGTTTTCATATGGCCGAGGGCAAGCGGTCGGGGGAGTCTAGCCATCAGAGCAGGACTGGAGGACACGGTGCCAGCGGGGCACAATCTGGTCAGGGTCAGAGACAGACTGAGCAGGGTACCCAGCAAGGGGATAATAAGAGGTTCCGGTCAGGGAACTACAGGCAGGGACAGGGAGGTTTCCGTCAGGGCCATCAGGGTCCAAACGGCCATCAGGGCCAACAGGGGCAGAACGGGAATCAGGGCCAGTAGGGCCAAGGCAGGAATGGTAACGGCCACCAGGGCCGGGGACAGCAGGGACAGAGGGGAGGGAACTTCCCAGGGAAGTGCTTCGTCTGTGGCAAGATTGGCCACAAGCGACAGGATTGTCCTGATAGGGGCAGGGCCCCACAGCAGCAGCAGCAGGGTGCTCGCCAGGAGCCGCAGAGGCCTATATTTCCCGCCGCTCTTCCCGCACCGCCACAGATCATTCCAGCACCTCAGCAGGGGCAGCTACAGTATGGACGTGTCTACAACGTTCACCAGGCTGCAGTTCCACAGGCACCGCCCGCGATCGAGGGTACGTTTCCTATCCATGGCACTATGGGTCGGGTGTTATTTGATATGGGTGCTACACACTGTTTTATTGCTACACACTTCGCGAAAGCTTTAGGATTGTTAGCTACGGCAGAGAGCATAGTGACGTGTGTTGACTCACCATTAGGGAGTGGGTCACTTATTTTCTTTATATGCCGGGGAGTGGGGGTAGAGGTTGGTGGTTTGGTATTACCTGCAGATATGTTTGTGTTAGACATGCATGTTCACGATGTGATCATCGGTATGGATTGGCTCGTAGCATATAGGGCCATGATTGATTGCTTCAGCGGGAGCATTGTTTTTGCCATTCCGGGGCAAGAGATGTTTTTAGTGGCGATGCCTCACCCAGAGGGAGGGTCGACCGCTCATCTGTATTACATAGAGGAGGATACCTCTAAGGAGGTTGTTATTCCTTTAGATTCGATCCCGGTTGTCAAGGAGTATTCGTATGTGTTTCAGGAGATACCAGGCTTACCACCCAGTCGAGAGATATATTTCGTTATTGATTTGCTACCGGGTACGAGACCTATAGCACGTGCACCGTACCGTATGGCTCCGGCTGAGATGCGAGAGCTACGGGATCAGATAGAGCAGCTGTTAGGGCAGGGCTTTATTCGTAGGAGTACCTCACCTTGGGGCGCTCCAGTTTTGTTTGTTAAGAAGAGGGACGGTTCACTGAGATTGTGTGTGGACTACCGAGAGTTGAATAAGGTCACGATACGGAATAAGTATCCGTTGCCTCGAATCGATGACTTATTCGACCAGTTGAGAGGAGCTTCTTTCTTCTCGAAGATTGACTTGAGGTCAGGATACCATCAGTTGCGTATCAGGGAGGAGGATGTCTCGAAGACTGCGTTTTTGTCGAGATATGGTTCTTATGAGTTTCGGGTTATGCCTTTCGGCTTGACCAACGCTCCAGCAGTGTTTATGGACTTGATGAACAGGGTGTTCAGAGATTTCCTCGATCAGTTTGTCATTGTCTTCATTGATGACATTCTGGTCTACTCTCAGACAGAGGAGGAGCACGCAGAGCATTTGAGGCAGGTTTTGCAGACACTTCGTCAGAACGAGCTGTATGCAAAATATGAGAAGTGCGGGTTTTGGCTGAAGGAGGTCCAGTTCTTGGGTCACATTATTTCCGACCAGGGAATATCTGTCGATCCGGGGAAGGTGTCAGCGGTGAGGGAGTGGGGACAGCCCACGACACCAACGGAGATTCGTAGTTTCTTGGGCTTAGCAGGATACTACAGGAGATTTATTCGGGGTTTCTCGGAGATAGCGGGTCCTTTGACACATCTTACTCGTAAAGGTGTGCCATATATCTGGAGTGATGCCTGTCAGTTGGCATTCGATGAATTGAAGGACAAATTGACCTCAGCACCTGTGTTAGCATTACCGAGACCGGGAGTTGAGTATTTAGTTTACACCGATGCGTCTTTGCAAGGGCTTGGAGGTGTTTTGCAGCAGGAGAGACAGGCCATAGCTTATGCTTCCCGTAAGCTTAAGCCACATGAGAAGAATTACCCCACACATGATTTGGAGTTGGCGGCAGTGGTATTTGCCTTACGGATTTGGAGGCACTATCTTTTGGGGGAGAAGTTTCAGCTGTTCACGGACCACAAGTCCCTACAGTATCTATTCACGCAGAAAGAGTTGAACATGCGGCAGCGTAGGTGGCTTGAATTTGTGAAGGACTACCAGTTCGACATCCATTACCACCCGGGTAAGGCTAACGTGGTAGCAGACGCGTTGAACCGCAGGCCAGCAGATGAGTTGGCAGAGGTGTGGAAAGCTAAGTGGAAGGAATTCGGACACCAGGATGCAGTGGCCCGATCTTTCATGTCTGTGATGACCGTTACACCGCAGATTGTTACGAAGGTAGTACGAGCACAGGCCGATGACTCGTTCTGTCAGGAGCAGATAGTCCGATTACTTGCAGAGGGAGCCGAGTCCTATACCGTTAGCTCAGACGGGGGATTGCGCTTCAATGGGAGATTGGTAGTTCCGGAAGGGGTAGAATTACGGCACGATGTGATGGCAGAGTCGCACGGCTCACGGTTTGCGGTACATCCCGGAGGGGACAAAATGTACCAAGATATGAGACGGCAATATTGGTGGAGCGGTATGAAGAGAGATATCGCTGAGTTTGTCTCGAAATGCGCCACTTGTCAGCTTGTAAAAGTGGACCATCAAAGACCAGCAGGATTGCTACAGCCGTTGGAGGTTCCGGTGTGGATGTGGGAGAGCATATCCATGGATTTTTTCACGGGGTTGCCTACGTCGCAGAGGGGTCACGACTCCATTTGGGTGATTGTGGACAGGTTGTCCAAGGTCGCTCACTTCTTACCCGTAAGGACTGACTACACTACGGGACAGTATGCCCAGCTTTTCATTTCAGAGATTGTGAGACTTCACGGTGTGCCCCTGAATATCGTGTCTGACAGAGACAAGATATTTGTTTCGAGGTTTTGGGAGAGTTTCCAGGAGGCCATGGGCACGGAATTGCGGTTGAGTACGGCTTATCATCCGCAGACCGATGGGCAGACAGAGCGCACCAACCAAATGTTGGAGGACATGCTACGCATGTGCATTATTGACTTCGGGGGTGGATGGGAGCAGTACCTTCCACTGGTGGAGTTTGCTTACAACAACTCCTATCAGTTCACGATTGGCATGGCTCCGTTTGAGGCATTGTACGGTAGGCCTTGTCGTTCCCCAGCATGTTGGTTGGAGGTGGGGGACAACAAACTACTTGGGCCAGAAGTGATCCAGGATACTTCGGCAAGGATTGAGTTGATTCGGAGTCGCATTCGGGTAGCTCAAGACAGGCAGAAGAGTTATGCTGATGCGAAGAGATTTTTCAGGGAGTTCCAAGTGGGGGACCAGGTTTTGCTCAGGGTTTCTCCTATGAAGGGGATTATGCGTTTCGGGAAGAAGGGGAAGTTGGCACCAAGGTATGTGGGGCCGTTTCCTATTATTGAGCGGATAGGACCGGTTGCGTATAGACTTGGGTTACCGGAGCACTTGCATCGGATCCACGATGTGTTTCACATTTCCTCGCTGAGGAAATACCTTAGAGATGATTTGGCTCATTCGCACATTGCTGTGGAGGACATCGATCTCCAGCCGGATAGCTCCTACGAGGAGGGGCCAATTGCTATTTTGGACCGAAGCGAGAGGAAACTGCGGTCAAAGATAGCCCCGTTAGTGCGTGTTCAGTGGCGACATCACAATGTCGAGGAGTCCACATGGGAGCGCGAGGATGAAATGCGCGAGCGTTATCCAGAACTGTTTTTAGCAGGTACTTTCTAGTTTCAAATTTCGGGACGAAATTCAGTTATTAGGGGGGGAGTATGTAATACCCCGTATTTTTGACTATATTTATTTTGGGATTAATTAATTAAATTGCGTATTAATTGGAAATTAATCCGGGTTGATAATACTAATGTGATGCGTATTGGTATTTGATTATGTGCATATATGATTATATATGAACTTGGTATTATAAAATTTGTCGTGGGATTTATATACGGCATTTTAGAAATTTTGTTGAGACGCGTGGGACCGCCGCGTCACGGTATGATATTTTGATATTAAAAGTGAATTAAAAATCTATAATCCGTATGGTCGTTTTGAGTGCGCCAACGCGTCCGGAAGGGTCGAGATAGTCAGAAAACACTAGTCGGGGGTATAGTTTGGGTTCCGGGGTATTTTTAGGCCATCCCGGCACCATAAAGGGTATTTTAGTAATTTGGTATTTTTGGGTAATTAAAAAGTGACGAAAATGGAGAGTTATAATCTGATAAGGATTGACCCAACCAACCCTTATTAACCCAACAAGCTACGGAGGTTTATTATATTAGGTTTTCATAAGTTTCCTTCAAACCAAACCCTAGCCACCTTGAGCCACCATTGAAGGAAAGCTTGGAGAAGGAGAGAGATAGAGGAATTCTGCAGAGATCCTTCACCAAATCAACACCAAATTCGAAATCAAACCAAGGCAAGTGGTTTAATTATGTTTAACTTCAGCAAATGTTCTTTCCATGTTAGCAAATTGAAGATTTATAATTGTTATTGGAAGATGAATGAAAACCCATGTTTAATTGAACTTAGGTCTGAATTTTGAGGATAAATTGCATGTAGACTAGTTGGTGACGATTAATCTGATATAAATACATGATTGGGTGGAAGAAAAACAAATTAAATTCTGGGATTTGATGTTGATATTATGTTAGGGTTCATGTTCTTGAGAAAATCTGGAAAAAAGTAGGTTTTTATGAAGATTGATCCATATGTAGCCTTTAGATGTTGAATTATTGATTTATGAACGTTAGTAATACTGTAGGATTGTTATATGGCATTACTATGACGTTATATCTGAGAATCATACGTTAGAAATTGGTTTTGGGATGAATTAAAATCTGCAAAACGAAGCAGTCCGTAGCCATACCTGTTCGATCGATCGATCGACATTCATCAGTCGATCGATCGACTAGATCGATCGAGCGACATTCATAGGTCGATCGATCGACCTTCCCAGAATGAGTGAAATATTCCTTAATTTGATTTTTATGGTGGAAACCCTCGGAGAATACGTTTGTAGCCCTTATGAATACCCTCACCCTTGAGGAAGACCAGTAGGTGTGATTATTATAGTGGACTTTAATTAGAATACAATTCGAGGAATTATTCTAGATTATTGAAATTCGTTAGTGAGGTAACGTTTGGGTTAATAGTGTAAAGTTGTGTAATTTGATGAAATAAGGTTTAGAGCAGAAGTAAAGGCCTTAAGAATAAAGATGTTATATTTGGGAATAATCGGAACTTAATAGTCTATTTAAGATAGATTTTAAGGATAAGGGATTACGGCGTGAGACGTGTCGACAATTTAACCTTATATCAACGGGAGACTTGAAATATATAAGTTTGGTATAACGGTATAATGATGTAGAAAATACCTTATTAAAATGGTGATATCTAAGATGTGTGAATGCTTAGTATATGGTTTATGTGTATAACATACCTACCATACTTGCTATCACGGGGGAGGTTACGTTCGCTTAGGACCCTCTAATCCTTGTGTGCCTACGGGGGGGATATAGACTGGTACCTTGATGAACATAGATCATTGAAAGACTTATTGTGATATTAATAAGTCCGCTGATCATGGGAGCGTAGGTATGTGCGTGACCCATGTGATGGTGACTGTGTTCGCCTCCATTAATTGTGATGTTGTTATCGGTAAACTATTCCTGAGAGATTTGGAATATGTAATCCTTATGTACGTGATGTACCGGGATGGATAGCAGAGTATGTGTGCACCGCAGCTTAGTTCTCGGGGTGCTTGTGTCGTATATTTATGATGTGAATAATATACGCTTAATTTAATGGGAACCTTCATGTTAATGTTGTGAATATAATTACGGTAATGTTCCGAGACTGATAATGAGTTAACTGATAGTTATATCAATGGAATATTTAGTAACTGAGTTTACGATAAACCTCTATTAAATTACGAGCGTTGTATAACAAATGGAACCTAGTAATATGGGTAGAACCTTTGGCAGTATAGCTAGTTATGTCGTCAGTTAGCTAGTAGTATGGGTCGTTATAGATGGGTAATTTCGTTAGGAGTGCACAGTTAGTCGAGAGGTGAGAATTTAATGTGAGTGCACGTCCTAACATGTACTTTGCATTTAATGTTTTAAATGTTTTTAAAGCACTTGCAGGTTTTTAAAATATAACACATTCGGGCTCTGACCCGTTTGCTTTTCAAATCTCTTTTTCTTGTAAAACCATTTTTAGGTGCCCAGCCACAGGGACACCAAGCATAGGATTCTCATTCAGGTGACGAGCTGTAGCTGTTTGTGGAAGCTACAGGGACTTGCTTTTAGACGCCTCTCTTATTTGGATTCCAGTCTCAGCATCTATCAGTTGTAGGGCATGTTGCCCAATTCTATTAGACATTTTTACATTTCAGTTTTCAGACTCTAGCATGTATTGCTCAGTATTCAGTTTTAGTTATTTATTTCAGTTTACTTATCAGTTGTGGGATTTTGTATTGAGGAGTTTTTCCTCCAGGTTCTATTTACATTTTGTGATGGTTATTCATTCTATTTCAGTATGGTGAATGGTGTTATTTAGTTATTTATTACTCTTGTTGCATGTTAATCAGATTTAATAAAATTGGCACTTACTTTTTAAATACTAGGTGGTTAGTAATCTTTAAAATGTTTTCGACAGTGATGCTATTAACTGAGCCAACTTGGCATTTTGAATTAATTTTATAAAGGAGTAGCTAACCGGTGTTTAATTAGTCGGGGTGTCACAGTATATTATTTACTATGTACCTGTGTTTGATTATATTAATCATATCTCTCCATCTAATCAAACTTTCTAAGTGTATTCTTGTTGCCCGGGCTCAAATATCACTCTTTCCATTATCCCATCCTCCCCACGTAATACTTATCATTCAATCGAACATATTATTGAGCCTGTTATTGAGACTACAAATGAGCTTGAAGATGATGACTTTGTTGTTCCAAACCCTGATCTTATCTCAAAGTTTCTTTCTTATGAGGGTTTATCAGGTCCTTATCGCACTTTTGTTATGGCTACTTCCTCCACTTGGATCATGCAGACTATTTTTGAAGCTTTATAGGCTTCACATTGGGTTGAAGCTATACAGTGTGAAATGAATGCTTTATAACTTAATCATACCGAGGAAACAATTCCATTACCTAAGGGGGATGATACTGTTATTTGTAGGTGGTGTTATACACTCAAGTTATTAGCTAATGGACGGTGGATAGGTATAAGGACTGCCTTGCTCTGAAGGGATTTGCTCAAATTAGGAGAAAAAAATTTCGTACTACCTTTGCTCTAGTAGATATACTAAACATTGTTACCTTATTGATCTCCCACACTGATTCATCCTTTTGGCCACTCTAGGAGCTTGATATCACAAATTCATTTTTTATGGTAACTTTGATGAGGTCATCCACATGGATCCTCCACATGAATTTTTTGGTGAGGAGGATTATGTGGGGACCATTTATCGAATTTGAAAATCTCTACATGGACTTAAATAGTCACCATGAGCCTGGTTCTCTAGATTCAGTGTGGCTATCATTCGATCCAGATTTACCAAGTGCCATTTTGACCATACTTATTCCCTCGAACTAGATTCATACGGGAAGAGTGTGATATTCAGTCAGAGATAACTTTGTTAAAATTACACTAATTAAGGCTGATTTGGGAAAGGAATTCAATGTGAAATACCTCGGTCAACTTCGATTTTTCCTAGGCATTGAAATAGCCATGTCTCGTCATGATATTTCTCTCTCATATAGAAAGTATGTTTTAGATCTTCTTATGGATACAACGATGATTGGGTGAAAATCAACTTCATTTTATATGATTCTTAATTTAAAGCTTATGGATGGTAGTGGTGAACTTTTGAAAGACGCGTCTATATATCAATGTTTGGTGCGACGTCTAATTTATTTAGATAATACCATGACCAATATATCATTTGTTGTTAAGAGAGTAAGTCTATTTATGCATAGATCCTATCAAACTCATTTAGATGTAGCATATCATCTTTTGTGGTATCTTAAGTCTTTTCCTAGACTTGGGGCCCTCATCCTGGAGGATTGCAGAGCTATACTGATTCAAATTATGGATGAGCTTATGATGGTTGCTATACTTTTTGTTTTTATAACTTTCGCGGTAGTCATCTTATCTTCTGGAAAACTAAAAAATCAAGCTATCATTTCACGTTCCTCTATAGAGGCAGAATAAAGGGCCATGAACTTGGGCATGTGTGAGATTATATGTTATTTTTGTGGGTCAAATTCTTCATTTTATGTGGACCTATGATACTAGGACACCTGTCCTCATAAGCTTACATCTCAACATTTCATTTACACTTGGTCAGCTCCAGAACTACATGGTCGGCGTACCAACCAACCAGCTTAAGAAGATGAACCATCAGGAATAAAAAAAGGTCATGCACATGGGAATTATTAAGAGACATTCCACATGTGCTTTGGAAGATCAATAATCCCATTCATTATGTACAAGTACAAATGCCAGGATATATAAAGGAATTCCACCCCTTAGTGTTTGGGACCAATATATATATCTTATTTCCCGTAGCTCAAGGAACAAGGGTTATTGCGCACAAGTGAGACTACTCAGAATTTTATGTACCCACCTTCATACGTAATACCATAACAATAGACGTGGACTTCCCTTAAGCTGAACCACTTTAAAAATCTTTGTTGTTCTTTCTAATATTCATTTACATTACTCAACTAATTATTTGTGATTACAAAATTGGTAATTTCGAGCTAAGATAAGTCTCTACCAAATTTGGACATCAACTGATTGGCGTCGTCTGTGGGAACGACTACTGGTAATCATTTTTTACCGATCCTATTCACTTGTTTCCCTAGAAAGTTTTCTAAGGGATGACAAACGTTCCTTAGAGCAGCCTTACAGCTGCAAATAGCGCCCTAGAATTCTACTCAATCTTGCCAATGGGCAGGAAGCCATGCAAGAGTCAATTAGGCAGTAGGCAGGAACATTGAAAGACAAGTCCACTACTACACCATCCCAGAGGTAAATGTCACCTCCTCCCACAAAAAATGAGAGAAATAACTATTATAGGTCTTCCCATGAAGGATACCACCCAGGAGAAACATCGTCAGTCCAAACCACTAATTACTATGATGTTCGATCTTTTAACTTTGAACCGTCGTGCATGTTAAAATGATTGAGCAAGGCATCTACTTTTGATCGTCTTGGTCCCTGAGCAACCAAAGGTCATCACAAAGAGCCAGTTCGATCCTGCGAGCATAGGGAAGGGTCAGCTAGGTCCAGGGCTAGCATTAGAGGATCTGTGCATGCCAAGCAAACTTCTTAGGAAGAGAGTTCAACATAGATGCACATCAAGGCCACCAAAGCCGCTTCATCCAAATATAAATTAGAGGAGCTCCTTAGATTGGATCAATATTGAGCTTATAAGATTGGTTGGGAGAAATGGTTAATACCAAGAATCCTTTGCAGAGGAGTTTTGTGAAAGGATCTCCTTTCATCAGGATATTATGGATTACCCCACACTTTTCAAGTTCAAATCGCTTGTGGTCATGCCTAAGTATGATGGTGAAACTGATTCTATACTTCATGTCGAACAGTACCAAGCTACTGCAAATATCTATTATCTTACTGACTAAGTGAGATATAGAGCTTTTTCAAGTAAAATCACTGGTCCATCTCAGATATGGTACAATAATTTACCCCAAGGATAATTGCCAATTTTCATCATCTTGTTGAACTATTCATTAGCAATTTTCTCTTTGGATCAAAGTCAATCAAGAGATTAGCCCATTTACTCAGTGTTCACCAACGACTAAGAGAAACTATAAGGGAATATATAACTCATTCAAATAATGAAAAACTGGAAGTTATTGACGATGAAGAGAAAACGGCCATCACAACTTTAATGAGCATGCTACTTCCTGAAAAGTTATACTATGCATTAAAAAAGAAACCTCCGAAAACCATGACTGAATTAATGGCAAAAGCTAGAAAGAGAACGTCGAAGAGGCTATGGCTGCTAAGCAAACTCCCATGAAAAATTTGAGGGTCAGAAGAGTGCCAATAAGAAGGAAGATAAAGATAAAAAAATCGAGAAGCCTAAAAATTATGAGGAATATATCCCTCTTACTATAGGTGTGCATCACATTTTGGAGAAAATTAGGGGCAATATAGACTTCAAATGGATGGAAAACTGAAATCGCTGCCCCACCGAAGAGATAAGTCCAAGTATTATGACTTTCATAAAGACCGATAACTACAATGCCTTGAAGAATGAAATTGAATTTAAGATACATCGAAAAAAATTGACTAAGTTTATTAACTGAACTAAAGGTCGGGACACTAGAAGACGATCATAATATCCTTGCAAAAATAAAGATGACGGGAAAAGAGGTCGAGATGATGATTATGAATATGACCCTGATTTGCCAAAAAAACATGGAACCTGAACTTGAGGTAGGCATGATATCTTTTGGTTGTCATTTCAGTACAGGAGGGGATGATGGAGGCGGAGATAAAGTCGATGAGAGAAACGCCTACTTAAATTAGGCCAAAGGTTGCTCTTACATTAGGAAAGTTAATTTAATAGATGAAGCAGATGGTCAACTCAGAAAGGTAAACAAAGATAATCTAGTCATTGGATTCTCCAAGAATGACTTATCGGGAGTACTTTACCCTTATGATGACCCTCTAGACATTACCTGCTGGGTGCACTAAGAATTATTATGGATAATGGTAGCTCAGTAAATGTCATGTTCTATAATTTATTTTATATAGGGGAAGCAAGATAGCAAACTGGAACCTTACCATTGGCCTTTAATCTACTTTTTAGGAGAAAAGGCATATCCTTTAGCGACTGTCAAATTAGAAGTGTTGATAGGCCCTTATTCAGCAAGCAGAATGGAGAAGATTCACTTCTTCGTCTTGGACAAGAATGTTTCCTCATCTTATAATATGATACTCGATAGAGTTGAAATGAAGAACTTTGAGGTGGTGGCATCCACAATTCATCATTGTATGGAGTTCCCCAGTCACTATGGGGATGGCATGGTGAAGAGCAATTAGAAGGAGGCCAGAGAATGCAACTATATCTTTGCCGACTAGTAAAAAGTTCAGAAAAGCACCACCATCTACCAAATTGACTCTATGAAGAAGTCGATTTAGTCAAAGGGCAAGTTGTGGAAGCCACGAAAACCATTGTACTAGACGATGAAAAGCCAGAAATAACCACCTAGATTGGCTAAAACCTAACACCTTCCATTAAATAAGAATTAACCATATTCCTTATATAGAGGAATAATGTGTTTGCTTAAATCCATGAGTATATGCCCGAAATTGACCCTAACTTCATATGCCATGAACTTAATATTAACAAAGATGATAAGATGATCAAGCAAAAATGCGGGGTATTTAGCCTTGACAAAAATGTGTCTATCCAAAAAGAAGTAGACGAGTTGCAGGAAATCCATTTTAGTGAGGACGTCAAGTATCCCAATTTGTTGGAAAATGTAGTAATGGTAAAAAAGAAGAATGAAAAATGATGAATGTGTGTGGATTTTATCGACCTCAATAAAGCATGCCTAAAAGATCACTTTCTTTTACTAAGGATTGATTAATTGGTAGATGCATCAGCAGGTCACAAGTTGTTGAGCTTCATGGATGCTTACTCTGGTTACAACCAGATCAAAATTAAACCTAAAGATAAAGAAATCATATATTTCATCACTAGCCAAGATACCTACTGCTACAACGTTATGCCTTTAGGGCTTTAAAAATGTTGAAACAACATACTAGAGGCTAGGGAATAAGGTTTTTGAAGAACAAATTGGGAAGAATATGGAAGTATATGTGGACGACATGCTTACCAAGAGCAAGGTAGCTTCCGACCACATCAAAGACTTGAGTCATATGTTTGATCAGCTAAAAAAAATCAAATGAAGCTAAATCCGACCAAGCGTATGTTCGGTGTATAGGAAGGAGTGTTTCTTAGTTTTATTATGAATTAATGGGGCATTGAAGCTAACCCGAATAAAATAAAAGGCACTGACTGAGATGCGATCTCCAACATGCAAGAAAGATGTGCAAAAATTAACTAAAAGAGTGGTCGCCCTCAATCGATTTATGTCCATAGCTACTGATAACTGCCTATCATTCCTCAAAGTACTCAGAAAAAACACCACTGCCCTCCTGATCAATTATGGGAGGGAAATTATATCTAGTAGTAGTTTTATAATCCTTTGTTCGCTCGATGTTAGTCGGGTTGGAAGATGGCGTTTAAAATCCAATGTATTACACAAGTAATGCATTCGGAGAAGCTGAAATTAGATATCCCTGCCTGGAAAAATTAGCTCTCTCTCTTATTAAAGCTTCAAAGAGGATAAAGCCCTACTTTAAGAACATACCATCGTGGTTTACACATATTTATCCCTGCGCTAGGCACTTGACAAACTAGAGAAATCAGGGAGATTGATGTCCTAGGCAGTTGATCTAGGAGAATACTAAATCCTTTATGAGCTAAGGACATTATTGAAAAGATAGGCCGTAGTGGACTTTAGTACAGAATTCACATGTCCAAAGGTGATCATAGCTTCAAGTTTACCTGCTAAGCACACTTCTTCGAAAAAAAGATTCTCTCCAAAGCAAACTGAAAAGATCGTCGACCAACCTGAAACATCAGCTACCTAAGAAATAGCTCAAAGATTTGATGAGTAGAGCAAGAAAATATTCTGACAAGGCGTACTGTCTAAGGAAAGTTTCAATAAAGACATTCTAGTTTGGAAATTGCACGTTAATGGATCCACATGTGCTATTGGAATGACATTGATACGAAGTATGCACTTCATTTATAATTCTGAGCTTCCAATAAAGAAGCAGAGTACGAAGCATTAATCATAGGTTTGGAGTTAGTGATTCTCCGCTCATTGTTAACCAAGTGATTTAAATATACAGAGTTAAGGGGGATCTCATAATCAAGTTCATGTCCAAAATGATGAAAGTATCTCCACGTCACTGAAGTTAAAATGGTGAAAATACCGAGCATAGAGAATGCCCGAGCAGATACACTTACTCGGTTGGCTTCAACGACCAGGACAGAACTCAAGATAACCATCCCATGGAAATTCATATACATCGAAGTGTAGATCTGGAGGGTATGGTCAATTTTATTGCGATGGATTTAGGACCTTTATGGATGGATCATATCAGAAATTACATTAACAAAGGTTTATTAACTGTTGACCCAAAGAAATCCAGGAAGTTAAGGTTTAAGATAGCCAATTATGTGTTAGAGCAGAGAGTCCTATACAAAATGGGATATAATATTTCATTACTAGATGCGCTCACCCGGACGAGGTACCAGACTTGATCAAAAAAGTACATGAAGGTTCCTGTGGGGCGGCTCATTCAGTCGACCGATCATTAGTGTACAGGATAGCAATACATGGATACAATTGGCCTACGATAAAATCAGACTATATTTCCCTTACAAAAAAGTGTGATAAATGTCAGAAGTTTGCCACAGTTCATAGGAGACCAGGGGCTACCTTACTCCCATTATTTTTCCTTGTCCTTTTTTCTATTTGTGGAATTGATTTGGTTGGACTATTGTCGAGGACCAAATGAAGGTTCAAATACTTAGTAATGGCAGTAGATTACTTCACCAAATGGATGGAGGCTGAGTCGTTGGTTAAAATGCCTTAAGAAAAAAATTCAGTTCATACGAAAACATATCATATGAAAGTATGGAATGCCTATGTATTTATCACTAACCACGACACTCAGTTCGATAATGAGGAATTTAAAGAGTACTGCATTCAGTTCAAGATCCAAAAGCTTCACTCTGCCCCAGAACACCCACAGTGTAATGGCCAAACAAAAGTTACTAATAAAACTACACTCATTAGGTTGAAAAAAAAGTTGCATGATTCTAAGGGAAACTGGATAAATAAGTTGCACAGTGTACTTTGTGCATATAGAATTACGCCTAGAACAACCATTAGTGAAACTCATTACATGCTTGCCTTTGGAGTTTAAGCAATGGTACAAGTCGAGATAGGTTTGCTGACACATAGGGTGTTAAACTTTGATTCCCCCAAAAGTGACCTCATAAGGAGATTGAATTTATACATGATTGAGGAAGTCAGGGAGGATGTTTCACCTCGAATGACTGTTTATCAACAAAGGACTACTAGATTCTATAATAAAAGGGTCAAACCAACCAATTTTAAAAAAAAAAGATACGTCCTTAAGAAGGAAATCCAGAAAGGAAACAAGTCGGAACCAAACTGGCTCGGTCCCAATCGCATCTCGCTAGTTGTCCAACAAGTAATCCTATTATGTATTTTATATAACCATTTGTTCCAGATTAATAAAGGGATTTCCTAGCAATTATGCTTCATTTTTATGTTTCTCTTTTTGGCAGTACAACAATTTACATCCCCTATCAAAGTAGCAACATAAAAAAATATTATTTTTAGACTTCATGCATGACTTCGTCATTGACAAGTCATGAATTAAAAGTCCTCCTTAACCCAATAAACTTTTTGAAAAAGAAAAAACTTTTAGACTTCTTGTATGACTTCGCCCTTAACAAGTCACGAACAAGGAGTCCTGAAACTTCATGTATGACTTAAAGTCAAAAAAGGAGTTTCACCCGACCAAGTTAAATTCAGGAAAACATGCATTCCTAATACTCTTGGTCGCTAATGGTAACTAATGCAAACACTTAGCCCTAAAAATATTTTACCTAATTGCATTAGTATAACCTATGGCCCTATGAACCAAGTTCATATATTGACAAAACACAAATCAATTCAGCAGGTTAGTTGGTTGCACAACTAATACACTAATAAAAAACGCTTAATTATGAATCAAAGGCTAAGATACACATGTATGCGAAAAATAGTCTTTTATTCTAGAAAAATTTCATAAAAGGTATACATGCAATTAGAAACCATAAAAAATGAATTTATTCTATGAGACGTTTTTCTTTAGCCTTTCCATCCTAGCAAGAGGCACATCTGGGTACTGGGCAAAGTTACCATTCTAAAATATCTCAACCTACTACAACCACTGTTGCTCGGTTAATCTAACAAGTGCGGAGGATGAATGTAATCATCTTCACCATGAATACTATAATCTTGTAAGTATTTTCTCACTAAAATCTAGGGAATACCGTCAGTTGCAATCCACTCGACATTAATCTTGAATGGAGGATCAGGATAATCCAATATGCGTGGGTCATGCCAATGCCACAACTCATTCTTGTCATCCAACTTCATTAATCTTAGCATGTTCAACCAGCCCCATTTATATCCTTCCCGATGAGCTTGCTCCAGGTGATCGTCCATATAAGTTAAGGCATCAGCATAACCATCTATCCATATAGCTTTGGGTTATTTATAGAAGCGGAAAGTTAGTCAATCCACCTAGTCTTGGAGCTTCTTGAAGGTTTCATCTTTATCTTTTAATAATGTTTCTTGGTCAACGAAGGCCTTTTTAGTTCTTTCTTCGTCCTCAGTTGACCGAGCAACAACCACCTATCTAGAAGGTTGTCCATATTTGGTCTTTTTCTTCTTCAAGTTTTTAGCTTCTCCAATAGTTTGGAATTCTCAAGCTCTAGGAAAGAAACACCTTCACTGGGTGCAACCTCAGTCGACTTTTTTAGGCTCTCTAACTCATTACTTAAATTGTTGTTCTCTCTTTTAACGAGAGTAACAACTTTTTGAGAACTTTCCACCTCCTTATTTAACAATAATTCCTTTTCCTTGAATTCTGATGTAATCACTTACAGTTTCTTGTCAAAGACCTAACCTGGACTATGCCTCATATTTGACTTCATGGTCAGAATACAGTAAAGCCCAATCAAGATTATGATCATCTTGAAGTTGCTCAATCATCTCATAATATGCTGCATTATTTTCCATGGCCCTGCCAAAGAGACTCTGCCGAGCAACCCCACAAATTTAGTCTCAAATAGGCTTACATGGCCAACTCCTAACAAGCCATTGATACATCTTAACAAGTTTTTTTTAGTAAAGATAATTGCATTTTTCTTTGCAGTAAACTGAAGAGCAACAGTATCAGAACAACAAGTCCAACAAAGTAAAATACACAAGCATAATTAAAGGTATACACTAGTTAGTGGACCAAATGAAAATTTTCATTCATCACCAAACAAATGTGTTACAAAGGATTGTTTCATTATAAAACTCAAAAAGAAGAAGAAATAAAAGTACACATGAAATGAAGAGAGACACAAAAGCAGCTCATCAGACTGAAAGATATTTACACCCTCTCTATCGCGCCCTGACTTAATTAAGTTAAAACCATTCTTTTATTTAGAGATAAATTACCTTACGGGTCTCAGTTGGTAAAGTCCCAACTATTTCAAAGGAGTCATAATTTAAGACATTTTTAGACTCATCCTCAACAGTTAGTTTTATAGTCTTACTTTCTGCAGTAGTGTCACTTACAATAACATTAATGGATCCCATCATGGTCTTAGTACACAAGTTGAAAATTCGATAGGCTCTACTGTTAGGTAAATATCCTAAAATATCTTTATCTCCTTTTGTTTCAAACTTAGATAATTATTCGATGTCCTTACAGACATAAAAGGTACTACCAAAAGTTTTAAGGTATTTAAGATTTGTCTTCTTTCCATACCATAGTTCATAAGGGGTCTGTTTAGAATTCTGCCCAAGGTAGACTCTATTGATAATGTGACATGCAATATGAACTGATTTAACCCAAAAGTATTTAGGTAAATCTTTGGCATGTATCAAGATTCTTGCCCTCTCCTGAATTTTTCTATTTTTACGCTTGGCTATCCCATTTTACTGGGGTGTCATGGGAGCACTAAACTCATATTTATAACCATTGTAGTCACAATATTCAATGACACTAGAATCTATGAATTTACCTCCTCTATCGCTCCGAATTCTATCCACTTGGGAGTCCTTTTCATTTTCTATACAAAGTAAGATTTTAAAAAATGCTCTAAAGGTTTCAGACATCTGCTTTAGAAAAGCAACCTAAGTAAATCTCGTGTAATCATCAACCATAACTAGAATGTAATTATTGACACAAAGACTAATAGTACGTGAAGGGCCCATTAGGTCCATATGGATGAGTTCTAAGGGTATAGACGATATCATATCTTTATCTTTTTCATATGGTGACTTAACAATTTTTCCTTCTTAACAAGGACCAGAGACTATGTTAGAAATAGGTTTTATTTTAGTAATATCGTTAACAATTTCCTGAGAGGACAATTTACTAAGGTTGTCATAATTTATGTGACCCAATCTGTTATGCCATAATTCATTATCATCTATTCTAGCAATGTTACTGACCTCTGTAGCTGAATTGACTGTGTAACAGTTATCAGGAGTACGGAGTCCTGTAATGATGCACTCACCATTTTCATTTGAAATTTTGCAATTGTTCTTTGAAAAGGTGACAGTATGATTGGAGTCACAAAATTGTGAGATACTTAGTAGATTAGCCTTAAGACCTTTCACTAATAAAATATCTTTAAGAAGAAATAATCCTTCTCTATGGAGTGTTCATTTGCCAATAATCTGGGCTGATACACCATCTCTAAACAAGACTTTGCCTTCGAAAAAGTTAGTTTTGTTTGAAAGTTTGGAATCATCCCCGATCATATTCTTAGAAGATCCAGAGTCTAAGTACCATCCAGACGTGGTGTGTATAGCTTCCAGAGCACTGATCATTATATTACATGTTATCTGGGGTACTAGATCATCCTTTCTTACCCAAATTGCTCTGATTTTCAATTTGCACTTATTAGCTCGAATTTGATAAAACTTGCGAGCTTCAGATTTTTGTCTAAACAAATTTTGCACTGGTTTTTGAAAATTATAAACATTTTTTAGAATTTGGTTGAGAAAAGACTCTAGGATTATTTATTGATGATGGTCATTTAGTATTAGATCTTGTATTTCTCTTTCTATAGTTAGGGTTCCTATCGGGTGGTTTAGGAAGAACATAATTGTTACGACTTCTCCTAGAATAGTTAAAATTCTGATAGGTAAAGGAGGGATAGACAGGAGTACTAAAGCGTTTGGAGTAGTAACCATGTAAAGAATGTCCGTACACATCACAATATTAGCAATAAAGATTGCTCGTAAGAGGTAAGTCTTTGGGGGAAATTATTGAATATAGGTTTCCCTAAATTATAACATTTAGTATTATTTCTAGAGGGGACCGTTTGAAATGAGGTACCGCTCTTCCTAATAGGAGGACATACGTACTTTGCCTTTAGTTCAACATTATGCTCAGAGTTACTTGTCTTAAAAAAGTTTAACTTCTGCTAGTATTTATCAAACTCGTTTTTCAAAGATTGAAAGTCGGGACAGGTTTCCATAGGTCTTTTGTCACTAGAAACAAACTTTATACTTTCCAAAGGTTTAGTTTGTTTGGTTTTGTTGAGGTAAAAACCTATTCCAGTTCTGTCATCAGAATTGGTCTTACTTTCAGCAACACAGTCCTCAAAGCAATTAGAATTACTTGAAAATTTCAAAAATTTCTTGAAAACTGCTGAAGCCTTTTCATTTGTTTGTTCCAATTCTAACAATGTTCCTTTATATCTTTTTTCAAGGACATCATTGGATTCTGTTTAGTCTTTTAGTATTTGTTCAAAAACCTTAATCTCTTCATCATGAGTGAAACTTTGAGTTATATACTCTTCAACATTTTGTTTAACTATTTTATTTAAGGGCTCTAGTTTCTAGGTAAGATATTTGAAAATCTTCTCTAGTCTTCACTTTTCTTGAGAGTTTTAGTGTAAAGTGTGTGAATGTCAAGAAGGTACTCATTTTCGGAGTCACTAAATGAGCAGTGTGTAGTGTCCCCTATCGATTCAAGTTTTGGACTCCCACACCCATTGGCATCAACAATAAGACGTTCACTTTAACTCACACACACATTGTTTAAAGTACTACAAACATTCTCGAACAATAAAGCATCTAAACCAATATTAGCAACATCATTAATCACAGTATGGTCAGATTCCTTATCATCAGTATAGATTACCTTTGCAAAGAACGACAGGCAAGGGTCAAAGGAGTTGGGTGACTCGGGTTCATCATTTTCAAAATCACTTGAGCCATTCAAAGTCTTACATAGCTAGCACTACAAGAAAAAACTCATTCCGCAACACATAAAATATGTCGCGAAAGACATTTTGCGACATACAACTGCTTGTCGCCACCGTGTCGCGGTAGCCCCGTCTGGGATTGTATTCGGCGATATACATATCTATGTCGCGGAATGTATATGCCAATCGCGACAGGATACATGTCGCGAAATGTATATATTTATAAAAATATATATATATTAATATTTATTTTTTATATTAAATAATACCTCACATTTCGCGACATAATGACATGTCGCGGAATGTCGTCCTTTAGGCGACATGCCATACATGTCGCGAAATGCCATATAACACTCAACATTTTTTAGGTACTTCTAAGGTCTCTTGGAATTATCAGTCCTTTGTTTGTTACATCTTCTCTCATGAGGCCTATTATTAGAAGTGGTGGAGTAATTAGGTCTCCCTTATCTAGAAGCAACTTTGTTTCTAAAGTTTACAATCTTCTTGAATTTCTTAGATATAAGGGAAAGCTGATTATCCAAGCTATCCAAGTCACAGTCCTCATCAGAGTCAAGGTCAAGGTCAGGTTTAATCAACTTAGATGAAAAAAAAGATTAGAATTACCCTATTTTTTATTGGACTGAAACAATTGTTACTTAAACTCTAATTCCATTTTCACAGTTCTCAATTTGCTATTGAGGAGTTCCGGGGTAAGATTTTGATCATCCATTTCCTCAATTGCATATCGCTTACTATCAAACTTTTGTGGAAGTGATCTTAGAAGTTTTGAAATAATTTATTTCCTATCATAAGTGATACCATTAGCATGAAACTTAGTTACAATGTCAGTCAGCCTAATATATAAATCATCAAAGGATTCAGTCTCATACATGATTAGAGAGTTATACTGCTGAATGAACATTTGAGTTTTAGCAGCTTTAACTCTATTATCACCCTCATGTGTAGTTAGAAGACTATCCTACACTTCATTAGAAGTTGTGCAAGATGAGGATCTCTTGATCTCATGTTCGTTGATAGACATAAATATAGCATTCTTGCCTTTATTCTTACATAGTGAAACTTATTTCTCTTCCTTAGTGAATTCACTTGTATGCTTTCTTATTCTCTGATTACTTCCATCTGTAGCTGGTTTAGTAAGGACAGTATACCCATTTTTAATACAATCCCAAGCATCATCTCCCAGCGTTCCATGAATGAAGGCAATCATCCTTACCTTCCAGTAAGGAAAATTGGTTCCATCAAAAAGAGGGGGCCTGGATAGGTTACCTAGTCTCTCAAATTTCTCGTCCATACTTTTGTTTTGAAAAAACAATTTCAAAAACACAGGATGTTAAAATAGCAAGGCTCTGATACCAATTAAAAAAATACCACTTATGTTGTTTAATACAAGATTAAACTATTAAGATGGCTCCGAACTGTTTATTGGAGAAACTCTTTATTTAAAATAAAAAACAACACAAGACGTGTTTGAAAATGATTATGAAAACTTATGTACAAGTAATTTCAGATATAGGTCTAACCAGTTTTGAAAAACAAAACTTATACTATTAAATCAGCTCAGCTAGAAGAAGGAGATGAGAGTATGAGGAAGTACACAAGTAAACTTTTAACGTGGTAAAACCCCCACCCAATTGGGGAAACATCCACGGTGACCTCTAAGTCACAAAAGTAAAAAAATCCACTAAAACAGAGTAACAAATTACAAGCTATCTAACAATCAAGACACACAAACACAACTAAACTAAGTTCAGAATCATTACCAACTCCTCTGGATTTGATCTGACTTCTCTGAAGGTTGTTGTTGCTGATGTTCTCTCAGCTTTATAATCTTCACTCGATTCCAGCTTTACGTCAACTTAGACAAGTCCAAGATCATTCAACCAACACTTTAAGTGTGGTAGAGTGAAATTGTAGTGTAGCTAAGTGCTCTAAATATGCATGCAACACACACACACACACTTAATGCAAACAGAATGATTAACAAATATTACAAATCAGTTAACATGCAAGGTTTTCCAAAATAAATTCAGTCAAAACTTTCTCATACTTTGGATCTTTCAAATAATCCACAGATCAAGAGGGAATCTTGCTATAAACACAAGACAAGATCCTAACACTTTCTGGTTTTGAAAATCAGTAAGAAATATGAAAGTGCAATCCCCAATCAAGATCACAAATCTAGATCTAAGTCTCATAGTTTGAAAAACTTAAAATCAGAACGAATATTTTGGTTTAGGATTTGAAAACATCAAATCTATTTAAAATATCAAACAAATAATATTCCTCAAAAGAAGAAATCAAAACAATAAACTATCTATGTGATTTGTATCACAGAGATGAGATCTCAAGTTTTTATGTGAAGAAACTGAAAAACTCAACCAATCGTGATTAAGTTGGAAGGATGATCAAGAAAAAGAGAGGGTATATTCTCAAAACATGAACTAAACACTCAAAGTTTAGATCTCAGAAAAGGATTTCTAGTTTAGGGTTTGACGAAGTTTGGTTAGGTGTAATACCCCGTATTTTTGTGATATTTTTTTTATGGGATTAATTAAATTAAATGCGTATTAATTAGAAATCAATCCGGGTTAAAATACTAGCGAGATGCGAGTTGGTATTTGATTATATGTACATATATGATTATATATATGAATTTTGAATTATGAAATTTGTCGTGAGAGTGAAATACGGCAATTTGGAAATTTTGTTGAGACGCGTGTGACAGTCGCGTCAGGAATATAATTATGTTAATTAAAAAGTGAATTTTATTTCTATTATCCTTATGGTCGTTCTGAGCGCGCCAACGCGTCCGGAAGGGTCGAAATAGTCAGAAAACACTAGTCGGGGGTTTGGTTTGGGTCCCGGGGCATTTTTAGGCCATACTGGCAACGTATAGGGATAGTTTGGTAATTTTGGATTTTGGAGAATTAAAACCTACGAAAATTGGGAATTAATATCTGATTTGGCATTAACCCACTAAGCTCACTAATACCCAAATAGGCTACGGAGGTTATTGAACTTGTTCCAAAAGGATTTCTAAAGCACAAACCCTAGCCACCATTAACATTGGAGAAGAAAGCTTGTAGAGAGAGAAGAGAGGAGAAATCTGCAGAGAGAGAGAGAACCATCCATCAATTCGTCATCAAAATCAGAGATTCACATAAGGCAAGTGGTTTAATTTCAATTAATTTGAGAGAATGTTTCCTCCATGTTTAGGAATTGATAAAATCTTAATGTTCTTGGGAGTTAATGAAAAACCCATTAATTAGATATAGAAATTACATTCTTGATGAGGAAATCGCATGTAGATTTGTAGTTAATGATTAATCTTATGATTTTACAATTAGTATGAAACAAAAAAAATGAATTGATTTAGACCCTTTGATGATTTATAAATTTTAGGGTTCATGTGTTTAAAATTGGGGAAAAATATGTAGAGATTTGATATTTGATTGATGTTAGGATGAATTAACACCCCCAAAAATGTTAATATGTGACCTAAGGATGTTTAGGGACGATTAGTAACCTTAAACAATCGTTGGATTTATGTTTGGATGATATTTGAGGTGTAGAGAAGATGGAAAAACGTAATAAGGATTTCTGGGCTCGAAACTGGCCACTCGTTAGAAGACCTGCCCAGGTCGTTCGAACGAGCTCGTTCGAATGAGCTTCTAATGAGTTGACCTTTGACTTCTAACGTGGGTGAAGTTCATTCAATAATCTCGTTCGAACAAGATCTCGTTAGATAGCCCAGTTCGTTCGAATGAACTCTCGTTCGAACAGCCTCGTTCGAACGAGACTTCGAACGAGTTGACAGTTTAGGCTTTTTAGCCTGTTTTGATCCCGAGTGTCCCATAACCTTGTGTATATGTATAGATAACCTTCCCTTGATGATTAATTGTTATAGTGGGGATGTTTGGGATATAATGAGGAGTCAAACCTAGAAGTGTAGTTTGAACCTAAGGGTAAATGTGAAGTAGGACGTGAGTGTCTATTACGTTGCGAGAACTATTGATGGCCTAATTTATTATATTAACCGGGAACTTATAAATTGTGTAGCCTTATATGTCGGTACAAGGATGAGAAGTGTACCACCCATATATTATGGTGATTACTAAGACGTGTGCATACTTAGTATATGTATTGATTTTATGTGTATGACATACCTACCATACTTGCTATCACGGGAGGTTTGCGTTCGTTTAGGGCCCTCTAATCCTTGTGTTGCCCGGATTTAGATTGTTTACCTCGATGAACATAGGTCAGAGAAGAACTTATTGGGTTGTTAATAAGTCTGCTGATCGTGGGAGCGCAGGTATGTGCGTGACCCATGTGATGTGACTGTGTTCGCCTCCATTATTTGTGATGTTGTTATCTGAACTATTCCTGAGAGATTCGGAATATGTGATCCTTATGTACGTGATGTACCGGGATGGATAGAAGAGTATGTGTGCACCGCAGCTAGTCTCGGGGTGCTTGTATTGTATATTTATGACGTGAGTAATATACACTTAATTAATGGGAACTTTCATGTTGATATTGTGAATATAATATTATGGTAATGTTTTGAGAAAACATAACGGGTTAGCTGGTAGTGAATGGTATTACTAATTGAGAATCTAAGTGTAAGTAAAGACCTCTATTTATTTGATAACGCTAGAATGTAATATGGGGATCGAGTAGTAAGGGGTAGAACTTATTACGGTTTGGTTAGATGTGTATGTCATGTAGATGGGTACGGTATGTTAGGAGTGCACATGTAGTCGAGAGGTGAGAATTTCATGTGAGTGCACGTCCTAACATGTATTTTGCATTTAATGTTTTAATGTTATTAAAACACTTGCTGTTTTCAAAATGTTTTCCACTTTCGGGCTCTGACCCATTTGCTTTCAAATCTATTTTTGTAAAAACCATTTTAGGTGCCCAGCCACAAGGACACCATGCTTAGGATTCTCATTCAGGTGACGAGCTATAGCTGTTTGTGGAAGTTATAGGACCTTGCTAGTAGACGCTTCATCTACCTTGATTCTATATTCAGCATTTTATCAGTTGTAGGGCATGTCGCCCATTTCTTTTAGACATTTCATTTATTTCAGTATTCAGACTTTTGGCATGTAATTATTCAGGATTCAGACTTGTCGTATCATTTTTTAGTTGTGGGATTGTTGTGAGGAGTTTTCTTCCGGACTTATTACTATTTGTTGGTTATTTCATTACTTCGTTATGGTGAATGGATTATGTTGTTCTTCCATTATTCTTTTATTGTATGTTAAACAGACTTAACTTAAAATTTGGCACTTACTTTTTAAATACTAGGTGGTTAGTAATTATTAAAATGTTTTCGACAGTGATGCTATTAACTGAACCAACTTGGCATTTTGAATTAATTTAATAAAGGAGTAGCTACCCGGTATTTAATTAGTCGGGGTGTCATATTAGGGTTTCTTTTCTCTCTCTTCTCTCTTATTTCTCTCAAATGAGGAATAACTGAAACTCTTCGAAGGCCTCTCGGATGGCATCTATTTATACAAAGATTAGAAGGCTCTGGAAGGTTGAGCTGAAACTAAGGGCTGAGATTGCTTTGCAATCGTTGAAGTAAATCTAAGGGTTTAAAGCAGACGGTGGAAATAAGCATTGTTAATTGGTTAAACTCATTTTTAATGGATTGATCCAAAGACAAGAAAGTCGTAGATTAAAATGATCCAAGAGTTGACAAGGAAACATAAATTTTTTAAATGCAAGAAACACAAAAGCAGCCAATGATGTGCCAACATGTGTAAGGTAAATACATGCTATAAAACGCATACCACACTAATTACAAAGGCACACCTTGAAGTCTCAAGAGATTTCGAATCCCACCCAAGAAGACTTTTAGGAATAAAAAGGATTTGAAAAACGGACCTTAAGGTTTAGAAACTCCTAATTTTAATTTCTAAAAACCATTTAGAATTCTTAGAAAATATTTAACACATCCCAAAAATTATTAAAAAAATCATTTTAAGGGGATTTATCTCACACACAATCATATCATGAATAAATCAAACTATGTATGTAGTCTAAGTGTGTGGTGTATGTGTTATGCCTTTATGAACTTGGAGAGGAATAACAATGAGGCTTTGAAGATTATGAGGTTTGTTTGGTGCATCTAAGGTTAGACACAATTTTGTCACTATTTCCAAACTAGATGAGCTTCTATATAATTTAGACTCAAGTGAGTAAAACATATAGGCTACTTCAGACCATACTCTCTTCCTCTTCTTCAGATACTTCATATGTTTATCTACAAACTAGGGCAAAAACTTGCTCAGAAAAACCTCTAATATTATCTCGTTGACGCTCAAATGAGTCTAGTTGGAGTTAGTGTGTGAAGATTCAGCAAGGGGGATGCCAACAAGAAATGGTGTCCTCAAAGTTGGCATGTATTTCTAAATATTTGGTCATTGGTCGTGCAGTAAAAAAAAGGTATAAAAGGGAGTGAAACAAACCTAGGGTGCCAGCGGATCTAAAGGCATCCAAAAACTGTTTACTCTTCCAAATCTTGTGCAGCTCAAAAAAATTAACACGTTGGGGAGAAAGTTTTTTCTTACGCACGATTTAAAAATAAATTAAATAAAAAAATTTTAATTGAGGCATGGAATCAAAAAAAAAATTAAAGCAAAACAACGATGAATTATCTACCTGTCGTTCGTAGGGTACATGGCCCCATTATAGGGTCACCCCCAAGATTAGGGCAAATTCCCAATTTTAACAATAATGTTATATCCCAGTAGATCTCTGTTAAAATTCAAAGGGTTCATCACCAGATCCAATTCTGCACATCAAGATTTCAGATAGTATATTACATCACTTATAGACAAGAGTAGGTAAAACTAATCAAATTGATGTTGTATAATTCATTCTAATAATGAACTCCATATATGATCCTCCACAAGTTGGAGATCCCTTGTTCTAGGATGATCTCAACGTTTTTAAGAAGTCAACGAAAGATGGGGTTTGGTGGGACAGTAAACCCAACCTCAACAATCATTTACGAAAACATAAATCATGTCTTCAGACAACTCTACGGTCACTCAATCTAGAATGAACTATCACCTAAAGCTATCAATGGTGTTCTCATTTAAAAGGTAAAGACACATTCAATCAAGATAAAGAAAGAAAAGTGAGAAATACTAAAACAAGAGAAAACGGGAGCTTGAAAAAGAATACTTAAGAATGAGAAAACTTTATACATCTCAAGATATGAAAGTTTTTCTTGAAGTAGCCATTGAGAATATGACTCGAGTGATAAGCCGCGAGGAAATTTAGGGCAGATGAGACTGACGTAACCCAAGGGGCCACTTCCATCATTATTCTCACTTCCCTAACATACTTTGATTGTGCCCCACTAACATCGAAGGCAACACACGTCTAAAGTAAAGACAAATGTATACCTCATGCCCAAGTCTCCACACTTTTCTACTCTTTGTCAAAACATGAAGGACTTGGGGGTAATCGTGGGTGTTGATTTGAGCTCATTCACAGCCGTGCCCACGGAAGGTCTTAATAGCAAGAGGGCCCCACGCAAACAGTAACAGCAGGAGGGCCCCACAGTCATAAGTATTAATTCGGATTATAACATATCACAAATGGATATATATGGTGGTGATATCCTCACACGCACGAGGGAGGATTCCTGGGAACATGTGTATTTTTCTCTATAAATAGAAATGCCACACCGTAAGGGGGGCACATTGAATTTGAAATCAATAAAATTATGTCAAATTATAATCTTGACACTAATGTACCACCCCACTGACGTAGGTAGGTCGATGAACCATGTACATGTAGTGTTCTCAGTGTGTGATTTTCCCTTATGACACTTATTATGTAACTTGCGAGATAATTACATACATGGTTTTTCATTCTACATAAGTAAACTATGTACACATAACCAAAGGCTAACTTAGTCCTCAAACACCTATTTAATTTCACGTTACTAAGACAGTTTCAAACATAAGATTTGAGTTGACTTTTAGTGTCCACGTGACATTTCAACACCAATGAAAGTATAAGCAATGGGACTCTGCATTTCATGGAGAGTTTTTCCTTCCCTCATTGTTCAAATTAACAGCATGCTTAACACATGCAATATAGAGCTAAAGTGATACTTCCACTTTCAGATAGGTGAGTGCCACATAATAATTATAAGAACATGTCCTTGAGCAGGAAATATTAAGTAGATGGTGTTTGATAAATAAATTTAAAAAAAGTGATATACTTTCAAATATAAAAACTAATAAAAATAACAATTCCCAATATAAATACAATCCTAATAGTAACAAAAGAACAAAGGTCGTGCAAATTAACGATAAACCGACAAATCGAACTAATCAAAATCGACGGGTTTTTAAAAGCCAGTTTGGTCAATGATTATAAAGGAAAAACAAATGACAAACCAAACTAACCTGACTTCTCGTATACACAAAAGAAGAAAATGTAAATAACCCATCCTTTGATATTCTTTGTCACCAAGAAAAGAAAATTTTAAATATATGGATTAGGAAGTAGCTTTTCTTTACAATTTTTTTAAATTAGTCTAAACCATTCCGGTCAGTTCACAAAATCGACCATGTCAATTCAACAAAAAAAATGTCTCCAAATCGTAACGTGAAACGTGCACACACGCTGTTATTCCCAAAAATATATAAATACAGTGTTGTATTTCATTTATTATGCCGTCAAATACAAAAAAAATGTTGCTTGTTTCGAACTTAAAAATCATTAATAAACAAAAAACACAATACTTAGACTAAACTGAATTTAAATTTAGAAAAATACAATAACTTTCTTTGTAAGACAAGAAAAAGGACTTAGTATAAATACACACAATTGTTTACTTTTTCTATCCAAAAGCTTCTATTTAAAACGCAGGTTCAATGATAAATTTTAGTAAAGTTAGGAATAAAGTGAACCTGGTTGAATGGAGGCCTAATTTAAAGAGGTTTCAGCATAAGATCTAAGTTGGTTATTGGCGTCTAGAGTGGCATTTAAGCAGTTGATAAGCCATTGTTGATCTCCATCCATCAACTTGTTCATCTTCTCTACCTAATTCAATTTTTTGTTCTCTATTTCTATTATGTTCTCTTGTGTATTTCCCTTGCTATAGAGAGTTTGGAGCCAATTTGGAGGGAGTGAAGTATATATATAAGAGAGGGAGATATAAAGGTGATGACACAAAGAGTAATAAGCATTATGGTTTTTCATAGAGTTTTGCGATTGTACCGGAGTTGGATTGAACAGGATCGCATACAATTTTTTGTCATTGAGAGTTTTTGTAATTGATTAATGTAGTCGGTGCTATATTTTCCGAGGTCTAGAGATGAAAAATTAAAATCAGATCCATTAAAAAAATATTAAAGAAAATTTAGTTTTCTCTTATTTTTCGATGCAAAATCAATTTTAATATACTAAAATCGAAATTTCAATTTGTGCTGCTCGATACAGCTTAACGAAAATCAAAATCAAACCATGCGATTTGGGATAAAATCGATTTTTTGGATAAATTTCGAAATAACATTTTTATTTAAAAGCATCATCAAGTAGAAAACTGAAGCATGACTAAAATAATAGAAAGCGAAATTTTGAAAATTAACTTTAGATCTCCTCATTACAGCTTGCTTAACTCTTGTTTGAAAGTATCAAAATCTTTCCCAAAAAAAAAAGAATTTCAAAAACTATATCAGACTATATGATTTTTTATTTAGTCAATTTTTTTTATCAAAATAATGGATTTTACCAAATGACAGAAATAACTTAATTTTCCAAAGAAAATTAGGATTTGCATCATTTCATCTATCAATTTTTTTTAACCTAACATTATTTTCAAACTAACATTATTTTCAAGCTTTTTTCACCCAATTAATAATATATCAACATTTTTTTTGAGTGAGTATGTTAAAAGTGGGTGGGTGAGTGTGCTAAAAGTGGGTTATGCTTTGAGAGTTTGGTATACTAGTGAGTTTTGAATTTTTTGGGATACTTTTTAAGTGCTAAAAATGTTTAGTATTATGATGGGTTTATTTTTTGGGAGGTTTTTGTGACACCCCGACTAATTAAATACCGGGTAGCTAATCCTTTATTAAATTAAACTAAAATGCCAAGTTGGCTCAGTTAATAGCATCACTTTCGAAAACATGTTTATAATTACTAACCACCTAGTATTTAAAAGTAAGTTGTCAAATTTTAAATTAAGTCTGGTTAACATGCAATAAAAGAATTTTGAAAGAATAACATAACCATTCACCATAATGAAGAGATGGAATAACCAACAAATAATAATAAGTCCGGAGGAAAACTCCTCACAACAATCCCACAACTGAATTAAATAAAACTGCAGCCTGAATTAATTACATGCCAAAAGTCGGAAAAACTGAAATATGAAATGTCTCTAATAGAAATGGGCGACATGCCCTACAACTGGTGAAAACTGAATATAGAGTAAAGACAAATGAAGCGTCTACTAGCAAGGCCCTGTAACTTCCACAACAGCTACAGCTCGTCATCTGAATAGAAATCCTATGCCTGGTGTCCTTGTGGCTGGGCACCTAAAAGGTTTTTACAGAAAATAGATTTGAAAGCAAACGGGTCAGAGCCCAAAAGTGGAGAGTATTTTAAAAATAGCAAGTGTTTTAATACATTAAAACAATGAATGCAAAATACATGTTAGGACGTGCACTCACATGAAATATTCACCTCTCGACTAATTGTGCACTCCTAACGTATCGTACCCATCTAAGTGACATACATATCTAACCAAACCGTAATAAGTTCTACCCCTTACTACTCGATTCTTATTATGCACTCTAGCGTTACCAACTAAATAGAGGGCTCTACTTAAACTCGGATTCTTAATTATTAGCAATACAATTCACTACCGGTTATCCCGTTATATCTTCTCAAAACATTACCATAATTATACTCACAATACCAACATGAAAGTTCTCATTATTTAAGTGTGTATTATTCACGTCATAAATATACAATATAAGCACCCCGAGACTAAGCTGCGGTGCACACATACTCTGCTATCCATCCCGGTACATCACGTACATAAGGATTACGCATTTCGAATCTCTCAGGAATCGTTCTCAGATAACAACAATCACAAACAATGGAGGCGAACACAGTCACATCACATGGGTCACGCACATACCTACGCTCCCACGATCAGCAGACTTATTAACTTCCCAATAAGTCCTTCTCTGACCTATGTTCTCGAGGTACCAATCTAAATCCGGGCAACACAAGGATTAGATGGCCCTAAGAGAACGTAAACCTCCAGTGATAGCAAGTATGGTAGGTATGTCATACACATAAAATCATATACTTATACTAAGCATGCACACATCCCAGTAATTACCATAATTTATTAGTGGTATACTTCTCTTTCTTATACCCACACACTTGTCCCCGGTTTATATATACACATCATCCATTATCCTCACGTCATACATAGTTACTCACGTTCTAACCCATAATTACCATTTGGTTCAAACCGCACTTCTATGGTTTAGTCCTCAATATATCCCAAATGTCCCAACTATCTCAATTAGTCATCAAGGAAATTTCATATCTACAATTAAATAAGGTTACGGAACACAAGAAATCAAATCAGACCAAAAAGGCCAAACTGTCAGCTCGTTAGAAGTCTCGTTCGAACGAGGTTGTTCGAACGAGAGTTCGTTCGAACGAAGTGGGCATCTAACGAGATCTCATTCGAACGAAGGCATCGAACAAATAACCCACTCATTAGAAGTCAAACTGTCACTCGTTAGAAGCTCGTTTGAACGATCTCTTTCGAACGACTTGGGCAGGTCTTCTAACGAGAGGCCAGTTTTGAGCCCAGAATTTCCCTTTTTCGTTTTTCCCAAATTTCTTCACCTCTAATCCCATATAAAAATCGTCCCAATAGTATTTTAAGGTTTTTAATCCACATTAAACATTCATAGGTCATAACTAAACATTAATATAGGGCCAAATCTTCCTAAACATCATCTAATCATCAAATTTCTCCAATTTCCCCCAAATCCCATGAACATGAACCCTGGAAATTAAAGTCATCCATAGACATAATTAAATCCATTTTTGGTGATATAAAAGGTGTACTTCTATCATAATAATTACCCTAACACAATTATACATGCAATCTCCTCATCAAAATATAAATTTCTAATTCCAATTCAATGGGTCTTTAACATTCTCCAAGCACAAAACAATTATATAAATTTGCTACGCATGGAAGAAACATTCTTTGCAAATAATGTAATTAAACCACTTGCCTTATGTTCCAGATTTGTTGTTGGTTGAAGATGGTTGAATTCCTCTCTCTCTCTCTCTGCAGAATTCTTCTCTCTCTCTCTCTCTCTCTCTCTCTCTCTCTCTACATGCTCTTCTCACAAGATGACAATGGAGGTGGGGGTTGGTTTTTGGCAAAATAGAAATAGTTTCTTAACTTCTCCCGTAGCCCACTACTTGGATTGGGGTTGGAAATGGGTTAGTGGGTTTAATGATTAGTTGTAATTAAAGTCTGATTTTCGTGGGTTTTAATCTCCAAATTTCCAAAATTACCAAACTACCCTTTTGGGTTGCCGGTTTAGCCTAAAAATACCCCGGGACCCAAACTAAATCCCCAGCTAGTGTTTTCTAACTATTTCGATCCTTCCGGACTCGTTGGCTCACTCAAAATGACCATACGGTTGATGAAAATAAAATTCACTTTTTAATTCAAATAATTACATTCCTGACGCGACTGTCACACGCGTCCCAAAAAAATTTCCAAATTGCCGTATTTCAATCTCACGGCAAATTCAACAATTTCAATATTCATATATTGCCATATATACGCATTAAAATTAAATACCAACTCACATCTCGCTAGTATTTTATCCGGATTAATTCCCAATTAATACACATTTAATTCAATTAATCCCATAAATAAATATCACAAAAATACAGGGTATTACATACTTCCCCCCTAATAACAGAATTTCGTCCCGAAATTTGGAACTAGAAAGTACCTAGTAAGAACAACTCTGGATAACGTTCGCGCATCTCATCCTCGCGCTCCCATGTGGACTCCTTGACATTGTGATGTCGCCACTGAACACGAACTAACGGAACTATCTTTGACTGCAGTTTTTGTTCACTTCGGCCCAAAATAGCAATCGGCCCCTCCTTGTAGGAGCTATCAGGCTGAAGATCGATGTCCTCCAAAGCAATGAGAGAATGAGACAAATCGTCTCTAAGATATTTCCTTAGCGAGGAAATATGAAACACATCATGAATCCGATGCAAATGCTCCGGTAACCCAAGTCTATATGCAACAGACCCAATCCGCTCGATGATAGGGAATGGCCCCACATATCTCGGTGCCAACTTCCCCTTCTTCCCAAATCGCATAATCCCCTTCATAGGAGATACTCTGAGTAAAACCTAGTCCCCCACTTGGAACTCCCTGAAGAACCTCTTCACATCAGCGTAGCTCTTCTACCGATCCTGAGCTACCCGAATGCGACTCCGTATCAATTCTATCCTCGTCGAAGTATCCTGAATCTCTTCTGTCCCAAGTAGTTTGTTGTCCCCCACCTCCAACCAACATGCTAGGGAACGACAAGGTCTACCGTACAATGCCTCAAATGGAGCCATGCCAATGGTGAACTGGTAGGAGTTGTTGTAAGCAAACTCCACCAGTGGAAGATACTGCTCCCATCCACCCCCGAAATCAATGATGCACATACGCAACATGTCCTCCAACATCTGATTTGTACGCTCGGTTTGCCCATCGGTTGCTGGGTGATACGCCGTACTCAACCGAAATTCCGTGCCCATGGGCTCATGAAAACTCTCCTAAAACCGTGAAACAAATATCTTGTCTCTGTCAGACACGATATTTAGGGGCACACCGTGAAGTCTCACTATTTCTGCAATAAAGAGCTGGGCATACTATCCCGTAGTGTAGTCGGTTCTTATGGGTAGAAAATGAGCGACTTTGGTCAACCTGTCCACAATTACCCAAATGGAGTCGTGACCCCTCTGTGACGTAGGTAACCCCGTAATAAAATCCATGGATATGCTCTCCCACATCCACATCGGGACCTCTAATGGCTGTAGAAGTCCTGCCGATCTCTGATGATCCACTTTTACCAGCTGACAAGTGGCGCATTTAGAAAAAAACACGGCAATATCTCTCTTTATCCTGCTCCACCAATACTGTCGTCTCATGTCTTAGTACATTTTATCCCCACCGGGATGTACCGCGAACCGTGAGCCGTGCGACTCTGCCATCACCTCGTGTCGCAATTCCTCCCCTTCCGGAACTACCAGTCTCCCATTGAAGCGCAATCCCCCGCCTGAGCTAACGGTATAGGACTCGGCTCCCTCTGCTAGTAATCGAACTATCTGCTCCTGACAGAACGAGTCATTTTCCTGTGCCCTTACCACCTTGATGACAATCTGCGGTGTAACCATCATCACAGACATGAACGATTGGGCCACTGAATCTTGGTGTCCCAACTCCTTCCACTTAGCCTTCCACACCCCTGCCACCTCATCTACTGGCCTACAGCTCAACGCGTCTGCTACCACGTTAGCCTTCCCCGGGTGATATTGGATATCAAACTGATAATCCTTCACAAACTCAAGCCACCTTCGCTACCGCATATTCAACTCCTTCTGCGTGAATAGGTACTGTAGGGACTTGTGGTCCGTGAACAATCAAAACTTCTCCCCCAAAAGGTAATGTCTCCAAATCCGAAGGGAAAATACAACTGCCGCCAACTCCAAGTCATGGGTGGAGTAATTCTTCTCGTGAGGCTTAAGCTTACGGGAAGCATAAGTTATGGCCTGACTCTCCTGCTGTAATACACCTCCAAGTCCTTACAAGGACGCATCGGTGTAAACTAGATACTCAACTCTGGGTCTCGGCAATGCTAACACAGGTGCTGAGGTTAACTTGTCCTTCAACTCATCGAATGCCAACTGACAGGCATCACTCCAGATGAACGGCACACCTTTACAAGTCAGATGTGTCAAAGGACCTGCTATCTTTGAAAATCCCTGAATGAACCTCCTGTAGCATCCGGCTAGTCCCAAGAAACTACGGATCTCAGTCGGTGTCGTGGGCTGTCCCCACTCCCTCACCGCGGATACCTTCCCCGGATCAACAGATATCCCCCGGTCAGAAATAACATGACCCAAAAATTGAACCTCCTTCAGCCAAAACCCGCACTTCTCATATTTTTCATACAGCTCATTCTGACGTAGCGTCTGTAAAACTTGCCTCAAATGCTCGGCGTGCTCCTCCTCTGTCTGGGAGTAAACCAGAATGTCATCAATGAAGACAATGACGAACTGATCTAGGAACTCTCTGAACACTCTATTCATCAAGTCCATAAACACGGCTGGAGCATTGGTCAACCCAAAAGGCATAATCCGAAACTCGTAAGAACCATATCTCGTTAAGAAAGCAGTCTCTGAGACGTCTTCTTCCCTGATACGCAACTGATGGTATCCCGATCGCAAATCAATCTTTGAGAAGAAAGAAGCTCCCCTCAGCTGGTCGAATAAGTCATCGATTCGGGGCAACGAATATTTATTCTGTATCGTGACCTTATTCAACTCCCGGTAATCTACACACAACCTCAACGATCCATCCCTCTTCTTTACGAATAACATAGGGGCACCCCACGGCGAAGTACTCCTCTGAATAAACCCCTGACCCAAAAACTGCTCAATCTAATCCCGTAACTCTCTCATCTCAGCTGGAGCCATACGGTAAGGTGTGCGAGCAATAGGCCGAGTGCCCGGCGTCAAGTCGATCACAAAATCTATCTCTCTACTCGGAGGTAATCCAGGTATATCCTGAAATACATCGAAAAACTCTCGAACAACCGGAATCGAATCAAGTGGTATCACCACTTCCTTAGAGGTCTCCTCCTCTATATAGTACAAATGGGTGGACGATCCTCCCTCAGGACGAGGCATCGCCACTAAAAACATCTCCTGCCCGGGAATGGCAAAGATAATACTCCTACTGAAATAGTCAATCATGGCTTGGTACGCAACTAGCCAATCCATGCCAATAATGGCATCATACTCGGTCATATCTATTACTAACATATCCGCGGGTTAAGTAAACCTCCCGATCTCTATACCCACGCCTCTACATACAAGGGAAATCACGGAACCCCTACTCAACGGTGAATCTACACATGTAACCGTGCTCTCGGCGGTGTCTAACAACCCAATGGTGCGTGCAAATCTCATAGCAATAAAATAGTGTGTAGCCCCCGTGTCAAATAAAATACGCCCCATAGTCCCCGGAATAGAGAACATACCCTCAATGGCTGGTGGATCCTGTGGGGCTGCGGCCTGCTGAAGCTGATATACTCTCCCATACTGCAGCTGTCCCTGCTGAACTGGGACCGCTGGAATGGGTGGTAATGCTGCCATCTGTGGTGGTGCAGGGAGGGAGGCGGGAAATATAGGCCTCTGCGGCTCCTATCGAGCACCCTGCTGCTGCTGCGGGGCCCTGCCCCTATCCGAACAGTCCTGGCATTTATGGCCAGTCTTGCCACAAACGGAACACTTCCCCGGGAAGTTCCCCCCTCTCTGTCCATGCTGCCCCCGACCCTGGTGGCCGTTACCGTTCCTCCCTTGGCCCTGCTGGCCTTGCTGAAACTGCTGTTGACCATTCTGACCCTGCTGGCCCTGATGGCCGTTCGGACCCTGATGGCCCTGCCAAAAACCTCCTTGTCCGTGCCTGAAATTCCCCGATCTGAACCTCTTATGATCCCCCTGCTGGGAACCCTGATCACCCTGCCTCTGCCCCTGAACAGAATATGCCCCACTGGCACCATTTCCCCCATTCCTTCCTTGATGGCTGGACTCTCCTGACCTCTTGCTCTCAGCCATGTGAAAGCGATGATCCTGGCAGTGTAACAGTGCAGCGTTAACCACTTCAGAATAAGTGGCCAACGAGAGGTTCCCCAATAAATGCTGACGGATCCTCCAAGTCAACCCGTCCGTAAACTTCTGGATCTTCTTCTCCTCTGTCGGTATCTCGTCCGGAACAATATTCAACAGATTTGTAAATTTGGCCTCATACTCGGCCACAGTCTTACCCTCCTGTCTGAGATTCATCAACTTCCTCCTCATTTCCGTGTGAACAGCTGACGGAAAATACTTGCGGTCGAACCGCACCCAAAACTCTTGTATCGTGAGTGTATCTCTCTCCTCCACGGCGGTAATAGACTCCCACCACTGCGGTGCAGACCCTACTAGCTTAAAGGTAGCTAGTATCTGATTCTAGACATCGGTGCACTCATACATCCTCAAGTGTTGCTGAATGTCTTTCCTCCATGGACTTGAAACCACCACATCGGAGCTACCTGCGAACTCCGGTGGGTGTGCTTTCTGAAAAGCATCACGTACGCATTCCCAAGCAGATGGGAATGCATGTGCCTGAACTGGCACGGCTACTGGCGCCTGAGGTGGTGCCTGCTGAACCACGGCTAGTGCGGCATTTACCACTTGGGCCACAATGGCTGCAACCTCGGCGGCATTCATCGTGCCCTGAACTGGTGCGGGCTGTGGTTCTGGCTTCGCAACCCTGGGAACCTTTTGTGCACGTCGTGGAGGCATCTAAAATAAGAATGAAGTTTATAAGTTCGCAGTTATAAACTTAAAATAGCTGAAGAATGTAACACATACAAGAGAATACAACAGTCCTAAAATATAGGGCTCTATATCAAAGAAAGCTCAGCGGAAACATAATAAGCCGTTCAGATCCTAAAGGACACTAAAACCTGATGCTCTGATACCACTTGTGACACCCCGACTAATTAAATACCGAGTAGCTACTCCTTTATTAAATTAAACCAAAATGCCAAGTTGGCTCAGTTAATAGCATCACTTTCGAAAACATGTTTATAATTACTAACCACCTAGTATTTAAAAGTAAGTTGTCAAATTTTAAATTAAGTCTGGTTAACATGCAATAAAAGAATTTTGAAAGAATAACATAACCATTCACCATAATGAAGAGATGTAATAACCAACAAATAATAATAAGTCCGGAGGAAAACTCCTCACAACAATCCCACAACTGAATTAAATAAAACTGCAGCCTGAATTAATTACATGCCAAAAGTCAAAAAAACTGAAATATGAAATGTCTCTAATAGAAATGGGCGACATGCCCTACAACTGGTGAAAACTGAATATAGAGTAAAGACAAATGAAGCGTCTACTAGCAAGGCCCTGTAACTTCCACAACAGCTACAGCTCGTCATCTGAATAGAAATCCTATGCCTGGTGTCCTTATGGCTGGGCACCTAAAAGGTTTTTACAAAAAATAGATTTGAAAGCAAACGGGTCAGAGCTCGAAATTGGAGAGTATTTTAAAAATAGCAAGTGTTTTAATACATTAAAACAATGAATGAAAAATACATGTTAGGACGTGCACTCACATGAAATACTCACCTCTCGACTAATTGTGCACTCCTAACGTACCGTACCCATCTAAGTGACATACATATCTAACCAAACCGTAATAAGTTCGACCCCTTACTACTCGATTCTTATTATGGATTCTAGCGTTATCAACTAAATATAGGGCTCTACTTAAACTCGGATTCAAAATTATTAGCAATACAATTCACTACCGGTTATCCCGTTATATCTTCTCAAAACATTACCATAATTATACTCACAATACCAACATGAAAGTTCTCATTAATTAAGTGTATATTATTCACGCCATAAATATACAATATAAGCACCCCGAGACTAAGCTGCGGTGTACACATACTCTGCTATCCATCCCGGTACATCACGTACATAAGGATTACGCATTCTGAATCTCTCAGGAATCGTTCTCAGATAACAACAATCACAAACAATGGAGGCGAACACGGTCACATCACATGGGTCACGCACATACCTACGCTCCCACGATCAGCAGACCTATTAACTTCCCAATAAGTCCTTCTCTGACTTATGTTCTCGAGGTACCAATTTAAATCCGGGCAACACAAGGATTAGATGGCCCTAAGCGAACGTAAACCTCCAGTGATAGCAAGTATGGTAGGTATGTCATACACATAAAATCATATACTTATACTAAGCATGCACACATCGCAGTAATTACCATAATTTATTAGTGGTATACTTCTCGTTCTTATACCCACACACTTGTCCCCGGTTTATATATACACGTCATCCATTATCCTCACGTCGTACATAGTTACTCACGTTCTAACCCATAATTACCATTTGGTTCAAACCGCACTTCTATGGTTTAGTCCTCAATATATCCCAAATGTCCTAACTATCTCAATTAGTCATCAAGGAAATGTCATCTCTACAATTAAATAAGGTTACGGAACACAAGAAATCAAATCAGGCCAAAAAGGCCAAACTGTCAGCTCGTTAGAAGTCTCGTTCGAACGAGGCTGTTCGAACGAGAGTTCGTTCGAACGAAGTGGGCATCTAACGAGATCTCATTCGAACGAAGGCATCGAACGAACATCCCACTCGTTATAAGTCAAATTGTCACTCGTTAGAAGCTCATTCGAACGACCTGGGCAGGTCTTCTAACGAGAGGCCAGTTTCGAGCCCAGAATTTCCCTTTTTCATTTTTCCCAAATTTCTTCACCTCTAATCCCATATAAAAATCGTCCCAACGGTATTTTAGGGTTTCTAATCCACATTAAACATTCATAGGTCATAACTAAACATTAATATAGGGCCAAATCTTCCTAAACGTCATCTAATCATCAAATTTCTCCAATTTTCCCCAAATCCCATGAACATGAAACCTGGAAATTAAAGTCATCCATAGACATAATTAAATCCGTTTTTTGTGATATAAAAGGTGTACTTCTATCAGAATAATTACCCTAACACAATTCTACATGCAATCTCCTCATCAAAATATAAATTTCTAATTCCAATTCAATGGGTCTTTAACATTCTCCAAGAACAAAACAATTATATAAATTTTGCTACGCATGGAAGAAACATTATTTGCAAATAATTTAATTAAACCACTTGCCTTATGTTCCAGATTTGTTGTTGGTTGAAGATGGTTGAATTCCTCTCTCTCTCTGCAGAATTCTTCTCTCTCTCTCTCTCTCTCTCTCTCTCTCTACAAGCTCTTCTCACAAGATGACAATGGAGGTGGGGGTTGGTTTTTGGCAAAAGAGAAATAGTTTCTTAACTTCTCCCGTAGCCCACTACTTGGATTGGGGCTGGAAATGGGTTAGTGGGTTTAATGATAAGTTGTAATTAAAGTCTGATTTTCGTGGGTTTTAATCTCCAAATTTCCAAAATTACCAAACTACCCTTTTGGGTTGCCGGTTTGGCCTAAAAATGCCCCGGGGCCCAAACTAAACCCCCGGCTAGTGTTTTCTGACTATTTAGACCCTTCCGGACTCGTTGGCGCACTCAAAATGACCATACGATTGATGAAAATAAAATTCACTTTTTAATTCAAATAATTACATTCCTGACGCGACTGTCACACGCGTCCCAACAAAATTTCCCAAATTGCCGTATTTCAATCTCACGACAAATTCAATAATTTCAATATTCATATATTTCCATATATACGCATTAAAATTAAATACCTACTCACATCTCCCTAGTATTTTATCCGGATTAATTCCCAATTAATACACATTTAATTCAATTAATCCCATAAATAAATATCACAAAAATACGGGGTATTACAGTTTTTTGAAGTGGTAAACTTTATTTTTTTCATAACTACAATTTTATACCTATTTTTTATAAAAAAAATTGAGACCGATTAATCCAGGGTCCTAGGTGATAGCTTAGTTGGCCTATGCCTAGAGTTGCCTGTGTCAACGGAGCATCAAACTTTGTAAAAGAGTAGTCCAGATTTGGGGAAGCATCGCATTTACCGTGGTTTAGACTTAAGCAACATTGTTGCGCCTACGTATCCGTCTCTTCATGGAATCCAAATCTGCATAGTTCGTGGGTCTGTATGATACGTTGGAAAACTCGATTTTTTGGTGATTTTGGCACGTGGGGGTGCTAAATCTGGCTAGCCGCCCCTAAGTGCCTATATACCATATAAAATAAATAAATAAATAAAACTCAGGATGTAACCATGAAAATGATATCGTCGCTATCAAACCTGTGACATAGCTCAAGAGGTTCGTGGGAGAGAAGAGCTAGACTTCCTCTCCTTACCTTGCCCCAAGACCATTATCTCTTTAAATGAGGGGAAGTCCTCTTTTTATAGAAAAAATGCCCAAGTGGTCTTGACACATGTCATCTTTTCTATGGATCCAAGTGTCCAATATTTATGGTGCCACCTGTCACAATATATATGGTGGTATCTCAAATAATTAATTTAAATCATTACTAGAGTATTATCTTAGTTTAATTTGCTAAACTCGTGGTGTACGTTGTAAATAAATCGTGCGTAATAACATCTCAACCTGTGTAGGGTCTGAATTATAGAAAAACTTGATAAATCATAAATCAATGTATGATCAAATTTGTGGGGATAATTTAGTAGAGTGTTGATGGTTAATTTCTTCAACCCCACTCTGCATTTGCCCCCTCGTACGCATAGTTTGTATGTTGATTCTTTGGCTGAGACATATCAATTGTGTGTATGAAATATCAATCACTATGTTTTAACTCTGTTTAAGCCATCATGAGATCTCGTTTGATCTATGCCATGTGTATACGTGCATATAATTTTGAGGGCTATCATTACCGCCTCTGCTTTTCGTTTTGGAGTAGTATTTTGGGGTTTGCCCCCATTCCTTTGGTTGATTTTGATATGTTCGATTAACCTGTGGATCTTGGGTAATAATCTCATATCTCATTTCAGTTTGATGATATATTTCTATCTCATATCTCACATTTTAGGCTTTGATCTCATTGGTTATTTTCGAAGAACCTCGTGATCATTCTTTTCATGCGAATGAAAAACTATGAGTTAAAACGAAGAATAAGAAGGAAAAATAACTCCTTAACAATGAAAACCACTTGTTAAGGTTTATTCCACAGATTCACAACTACGAGGTGACTTTATCAATGAAAACACACTTGTTAAGATTTTTGCAAACTCCACACAAATATTTAACAATGAAAACCACTTCTTAAGATTTTTCGTAAACTCCACCCAAATAGGTGACTTAATAACGAAAACCACTTGCTAAGATTTTTCGCAAACTCCACCCAAATGCGTGACTTAACAATGAAGACCACTTGCTAAGATTTTTCACAAAATCCCCCCAAATACATGACTTAACAATAAAAACCACTTGCTAAGATTTTTCGCAAACTCCCCCCAAATATGTGACTTAACAATGAAAACCACTTGTTAATATTTTTCGCAAACTCCGTCCAAATATGTGACTGCTGCGGGAAAGCCAATAAATTTATATAAGTTGTGTGTATGCTTATTGCTCAAAATATTATGTGTATGACATAACTAGTTATTGGCTATCGAACGGAGGTTAACGCGTCATGGACGACCGGATCTTATGTGCCTTCGAGGGATTTAGAGTCGTACCACTAGAGTATGGAACCTACGTACGGGCTATCCATGAGAATGATAGTGGTGACGATCGTATGGGTGTGTAGGTATGTGCATAACCCATCGACTTGGGACTATGTTGCTCCAATAGGTGTTTGTGTTTTTATTGGTTCTTGAGAGATTGAACCTATTGTCCTCTATGCGTGAGCGTTGCAATGGGACTGGATAACCGAGTATGCGTAGCACTAAAGGTTTCTCAACCCGGGGTGAAATATTGAGATATTTATATATAAAAGATATGTATACATAATGAGAATAATGTGTGTATACCAAAATCCTTTTTGGTGTCTTATGTTGATGACGCTATTTTTAAATGTGCACTTAGGGTATTATCAGTTGGGTATTTATAAGAAAATGAGAATAAACTAAAGTAATTCTAAATCTATATCGAAATCTTAAGTACGTCAATTTTGAGTTATTTAGGGAATCTTCCCAGCATAATATTATGTACTTAATAGCGAGTCAAGGTATCATGAATAGTATGGGTAGTTAGGCTCATTAGACGTGCACACTCGATTGAGGGGTGAGTATCTCAAGTGAGTACTCTAAGTTAACTTGAATAATAATTGTTCTAATTGAATCAATTTAAGCACTTGCTATTTTAACTGTTTTCAACTCGAGATCTGACCCCTTTTTTTGTATATCTTTCTATTGTCCATTATTTTTAGTTGCCCAGCCATAGAGACACCAACCTCAGGAGACTCTATTCAGTTGTCGTGTTGTAACTGCTGTGGAAGCTGCAGGATAATTTCCAGTAGATGACTCAGCTTATTCTTCCTTTATAGTTATCTATTATGTTGGACATGTCGCCCTTCCTTATGTTTACATTAAGAGATTTAGTTGTTTTAAGTTCTCTCTTAGAATTGATTTCCTTGTTTGGGATTGTATCTGGATGTGTTTTACTCCAGTCATTTATTTTACTTCAGTTAAACTTTGTTTATATTACTGTGATTTATTGTATTTGTTGATATTCTTCATGATATTAGTTAGTGACAAGTTAAAATTTGGACATCACCCTTTTTAAATATTAGGTGGTTAGTTTTTATTAAATTAAAATTTGAGTTTTCGACAGTGATGCATTATCTGAACCAACTTGATATTCTGAAATTTATTAATTAAGGACTGATCACCCGGTAATTAATTAGGTGGGGTGTCACAATGAGATGGCTCGAATTTGTGAAGGATTACCAGTTTGATATACAGTATCATCCCGGTAAGGCTAATGTGGTGGTAGACGAATTGAGCCGAATACCTACCGAAGAGTTTGCAGAAGTTTGGAAAGTGAAGTGGAGCAAGCTTCGACTTGAAGATGAGGTAGCCAGAGCATACATAGCAGTTTTAGGCATCACTCCCGAGAGTGTTATGAGGGTGGTGAGGGCACAATCATAGGATCCGTTCTATCAGGACAAAGTACGACAGTTACTAGTAGAGGGGGAAGATTCCTACTCTATCATCTCCGAGGGTGGACAAAGACACAATGGGAGACTAGTAGTACTCGAGGATGAAGATTTAAGGCATGCAGTCATTACAGAGACACACGGGTCAAGATTTGTGATATATCCCGACGGGGATAAGATGTACCAGAATATGCGATGACAGTATTGGTGGTCGGGTGTGAAACGAGACATAACAGAGTTTGTTTCGAAGTGTGTTACGTGTCATCTCGTGAAGGTTGACCATCAGAGACCTTCAAGAATGCTACAGCCACTGGATATTAACATGTGGAAATGGGAGAGAAATTCGATGGACATTATTACTAGACTACCGACATCACAGAGGGGTCACGATTCCATATGGGTGATAGTGGATCGATTGAGCAAGGTAGCTCACTTCTTGCGAGTTCGTACTCATTTTGATATGATGCAGTATGCACAGCTATTTATTTTAAAGATCATTAAGCTTCACGGGGTTCCTATTAATATTGTGTCTGATAGAGACAAAATATTTGTGTTACACTTCTGGCAGAGTTTTCATGAGGCCCTGGGTACAAACTTACGATTGAGTACGACGTATCACCCGTAGACAGACGGGCAAACTGAGAGGGTGAATCAGATGCTTGAGGATATGTTGAGGATGTGTCTTAATGTAAAAAACTAGATTTGATCCAATTAATTAATTAAAGATAAAAAGGAATAAAGAAAATAAGACAATAGATTTTTAAAGTGGTTCAGCCCAATGAGAATGGCCTACGTCCACTGTTCTTGTATTGCCAATGTGTGCCTTAATCTCAATGATGGTTACCAGAGATTAATTGCCCGCTTACGGGGAGTGTTACAATATATTTATAGCCTTGGGGCTATCAGTATGAATAGACAAGATATCATTATTTAATAGACATATACATCTGTACAATCAAAATGTTCGTTAAATCCAATGTTCATTGAATGTGCAGTCGTCGCTTGACCTTCCTGTCTAGATGCTCTGCACTCTGAGTAGCTCGGTACACTGAGTTTCTCAGCAGGATAAGTAGCTCGAGGAGCATATTTATTTACCACGTAAGAGGCTATGCGTCTTTATATGATTAGTCCATGTCAGCTGCCTAATTTTTGTATCAACAGAAGCCCCCAATGTTTCACAGTCGAGTTTTGATATGAGAGTGTGGAATATTTTATTCGAAAGTTTCTTGAACACCTTTGTATGCATTGATTACTTACAAATATACCACACTTAGGATCTTTTCCCTTAATCTCGTCATTTGAGTGCGAAATGGCAAATTTGTAAATACTTTGAATCTACGCCGGACGCTTGGGTATTGGTGTCTTTTCCATCATTTAACCGCCAAAAACGTAATCGTCTTTTCTAGTAATCATTTCTTTTCTTACTTCCCGATGCAAGTCATTTAAAAGTGATAGGAAAAGGATCGTCATTTACTTTTCACTCCCATATTTCTAAACTCTGTGTTTTTACACTCCATTTTCATACTATTATATTTTTCCATTGTCCGCCTTTGCAGATTTCTAAATTCTATGTAAGAATTTCTTCCTTCCTCTTTCTTTGCTTTAGTCATCATGGTTTATATTTTCTAATATTTAGATAAATTTTGAGCCGATTTTGCAATTCCCTCTTGGGTTATTCTTGAAGAACTTCCTTCTTCAGCTGATTTATTTTCTCTAGCTGAGGGGCACCGGTTTCCCTCACTTTTCATAGCTGAATGTGGCTTTTCTTTTTCACCTAATCCCCTATGTTTGGAATTTTTCCAATATTTTGATACCGTGCCTGCAAGAGTTGCTCCAAATACATAGAGGGTAGTTAATGGCGTACATAGGTTAAACTAGATTCACGGGACTCGTTTAGGGATCCCTGAAATTATGTTTTGTTATAAATGGGTTACCAGTGATACCACATTTTATTTAAAAACTAGGTTTTCCAATAAATCTTTAGTAGTCAATCTTCCCGATACTAATAGGGACTATTTTGATCATGGGGTTGTGATGAAAAATTGGCAACACCCTCCATTAAAAGGGGATGATGTGTACCAAGGTCCCAGGTGTCCACTTTATGGAAATGGGATAGGTTGTTTTCAATGATTTGATTTAGCTCTCTTTATGTTTGATAAAATGCTTCATTGATATTTATATTTTCTTTTGCAGTTGATGACAAAGAAAAGCCCCCTAAAGAAAGAGATATTAATATAAAGGCTTTGAAACTCATCTGGGGTTTACATCAATCAGCTAACGGGGATCACGTTAGAGTTGCTTCTTATTTGCTGAGATACAGAAATACCACCTCTTCTTTCATTGGTCTTCCTCTTGCCCCTCCTATGGTAATCGACCTTGATCGAGTACCAGCATCTCAAGAAAGTTTCGAGGAGCCTTCTTCTGATTTGATGATGAGGAAGAGGAGAATGCCTGCGTTCTTCGCCAAGGATTCCCCTGATACTGAAGGGGAGAAGAAGAGCAAAGGGGATGGTCCAGTTTAAGGGACAAAGAAAGTGGATGATATCTCCTCGAAAGGAATAATTTCACATGTCAAGGAAGTTAGCAAGAAACTTGTTGCTGTCTAAAAAGAGGTAGAACCTTTGATTGAAGGTGTTGTTATTGCATAGGAAGAGGCAACATCTTTGATGGAAGATGCTCCTGTGAGGAGATAGAGGAGAGGTATTATAGAGAGACCTGTAAAAACTGCTGCTCGACCTTCTGATGTTGGAGGTCCTTCCTCAGGGACTAGCGATCTAGTTAATATTACCCCGAGTTTGGCCAGGGGTTTGATCAAGTCTTGGACCATTCTAGATTATCGAGCTGCTGGAGGTTCCCTTTTAGGGGAGAAAGTCATTGATTTTGCATCCCAACATATCACATCAGTAAGTATTATTATTCTTAACACTTCTTTCGGTATACTGTACTCGCATTCTAACTTGAGCTTCGTTTATTTTTTATTTTCCAATTTATGACGTGATTTAATAGGATCCTAGAGAGAGATGAGGCCATTAAGGCTGCAACCTCGTCCAGCGGAATTGAAGAAGCTTTTATTGGGTTATCCCAAGCCTTAAAGGACGTTTGAAAGAAATACGATGAAGATAAAGCTGCCTGGGAAAAGAAGCTTCTATCTGCAGAGTCAGCTCGCAATCATGTTGTAAATGCCTCCAAGGAGTTGGAGGAAAAATTAAAAGTTATCATTTTCAGCAAGAAGGAAACTGATGGCAAGCTTGAAGAAGCTTAACGGCGTAAGAAAAACTTTGAGGAAAAGGTGAGGCTTGTCGAGGAATGTGCTTCTTCTGAGAAGATGAAGAGAAAGACAACGGTGAAGAAATTGTTCAGCTCTGGTTGGGATAAGGGGTGGAATAAAGATTTAACCTTGATTACTTTCCAGATGGAATACGCAAGTCTGAAGTACTTCAGGGATGGATGGGTCGCAGCATTAAGGGAGTTAAATGTTGCGGATGATTCAGACTTGTTCCAAAAACACATTCATGGACCTCCTTCTGCTATTGACGAGGAAGAGGAAGATGAAGCTGCATCTGAAGAGTATTCTTTGATGGTAGGAGAATAATTCCCTGTTGCTAACGCTCCTCAGCCCTTCAAATAATTTCAGTAAGCATCAACTTCTATCGAGCAACATCAAATGCCTCCCGAGCAACCAACTTCTTCGTCCAAACCTGCTGATGATGTGATAGGGACACTACACCAAATCTGCCCATTTGTCAAGGTCATTGACCTTGACAAATCCACCTTGTCAAGGTCAATGACCGTGACATTTTGAGGCGAGACAACTTTTTTTATCACGGTCGTGTCACGGTCATTGACCTTGACAAAAACTCGCGTTTTGTGTCAAGGTCAATGACCGTGACACGTTTGTCGCGGTTTATAACCGTGACAAAGCCGTGACCATTTTGAAATTCTGGGCAGAATTTAAAAAAAATCTGCTGGACAGTATGGCCACTGCCACTGCCCAACAGTATATTTGTACCTGTTATAGCAACGTTGTACCTGTTCCAAACATCATATATCCAACACAAACTAAAGATAATGCAAATATATATTCATGACAGTATAATCCAAATATTCAAAGTAAAAATAATATACATGACGATATAATCCAAATATAATTAAAATGGACAAACTTGAAAATAATGTTACTACATGTCTTGGATAAAACTAAGGAGGTGAGTAGGCCACACGACATACGAATTGACGCACCCACTAATATACGTCGTGCCGCATTGTTCGCGCAACCACAATAGGGAGTTCTCCTTCCCGGGTATGACATGCGTGACGAGCACCCTGGACTCCATCTGTTGAAGCACACGTCTATGGACTATTCCACCCTCGATGATATTCGGGTCCCTCAACCCCCGCCCTATCCGCTGGCCATCAAATATGTCCAATATGAACACGCTCGGACAACCAATTGTCGACAATGGTCTGTTGGAGGGCGTCAAATAGGGAAGTGGATCGTCGAAGTACGAACGTGTCGGTGATGAAGCAGCGAGGTCCACATCCTCGTCATCCTGTGCCTCGTCCTCCCGCACCTCCTCGTCCTCCGCCTTCTCCTTCCCTTTCCCTTTCGCTTTCCCTTTCCCTTTACGGTCTCCACCCAACGTACGCTTTATGAATGCGTACATATCTTGGACCGTCGCCTCCAAACGGGACAGCTTCGCGTCGTGTGAATCCACTGTTCGAGCCAACCCAGTGTCGCTCGTCTCCAATCCGATGATCCTAGATTTGGCCACCCGCGAGCTCACTCCCCTTGTCCTCCCCTTGCAATCAGAGCCAAGCACTTGGCTGAGTGCGTCTGTGGACAAAGATGCCTTGTCGGCATCAGACTGCGACTCATGCACTTCCTTAAGCTTTGCCTGAAACGACAAAAAGCACATGATTAGTAAAATAAGTAAACTAAAAAATTATAACGTAATTAACAATAATTAAACTGTTGGATTACTTACAATCGGGGCCGTGACGCTCAGGGACACCTCATTGTCCTTCCCCTTCTTCGTTCGAAGAGCCACATAAGTATCGAGCCTATGTGGCTTACCCCCTGGCCCACTCCCTACCCCCCTGAAATAAAATAAAGTAAAGTAAAATTAGTATCGGCCCCGCAAAGTAAAATAATATCCAATAATATATTTCTGTAGTTATAGATAAATTAAATCTTACCTACATCCTATGCTCCACCTCAGTGTAAGAGGTCCAGCCGGAGTAGTGCACGTCCGTCTTTTTAGCCCAATTTTCCCTCCCCGATTGACGAGATGCCAATTGTCGATCCTCGATCTCATTGTTAATGAACTTTTGCCATTGTGCCAATGAGATCGGCTCCTTGGGCGGGACGGATCCGCGCCATTGTAAAATGGACTCTCGTGTTTTTCCAAAGTACCGTGTCCGCATATTTTTCTTCCACGTCTTGTGTTGCTCCCTCAACTTCTCCAAGACGGAATCGCGTAGCTTTGGATCCAATTTGAATTGTTCATGTCCAACAAATACAATGTTAGTTGCGAATAAATATATTTATAAATATAAATATAAATATAAATTGAAATATTCATATAAATATTACCTGTAGTGCCGCCCAAACAGCTAACTTGAGCTCATACAGCACCTCCTTCCAACTCATAAACCCCGGGCCGATGACCGTCTTTAGCAGCTCGAGGGATCTCACTAAAAGTTCTGACTTGTTTTCGACGGTAATCCCAAATTTTCCATATTTGGGGAGCCTAGGGGCGGAGGAGCCCTCGTCGCCTCCGCTACCACCGAACCCAGACGACATCATCATAAACAGCATCATCATCTTCGCCCTAACATCTGAAGGAGACATTTTTGCTGTAAAAAAAATGTTATTAGTACAAATAAAAAAAAATGTTAATAGTACACATTTCGTTTTACCTAATTGAATTAATAGTACAGATAAAAAAATGTTCCGTCTATATTATAACGTATGTGTAAGTTCCGTCAATACCATTTCGTTTCAATTTTGTAATATTATGTTTTTTCCAAATATTTAAAGAGTTATTAAATGGGTGCCCCACCCCCTGCCCCCTCCCCCCGCCACACACACACGCACACCTACGCACACACACACACACACCTCACCCCTACCCACCCCACCCCCACCCCCTCCCCCCACCACGACCGTGACAACTACATATATTGTTTATCAATAAAATTATGACATGAGATAATTATAATTGTAGCATAAATTTCATTATCATGGGTTTTACCTAATTGAATTAATTTCATGAATAAAATTATTATCAATTTAAATGAAAATATCAATTATTATCCAATATTTTTGAATGAAATATTTATTTTGAATGAAAATATCAATTATTATCCAATTATTATCCAACTATTATCAATTATTTATTTTGAATGTAAATAATATTCAAAACCCCACCCACCCCCACCCCCACCCCCTCCCCCCGCCACACACACACGCACCTACTTTTAGCCCTTGTTATTCATCAAATTTGAGGCAAGTTAATTAGAATATTTGTAGGACTGAAATAGATTTAGATTATGCCTATCTATGTAACTCTAAAACCTAATTGTGATTAAAATCTGATTTATATGGATTAATTCTATTACATTTATAATTTAACTAATAGAGTTGAAATTGGTGGCAATTTACTTTGGTTTGGTTTATTTCTAGTTGAATCTGAGTTAGAATTTTTAGATTATGTATAGGAATTGAATTTTAATATTAATCCTTCATAAATCCCTTGAATACATGCATAAATTTGTAGAGATTGAAATTAAATTGCTTGAGATTGAATTTCTATGTTTCGGGGTCATTATTTGAGTTTATTTGGATCTTTGGGTTTGGAGGGGATAACTAAGTTTTACTTTTAGATTCACTTAACCTTAGTAAAGCATGTTGTTAGGATGGTTCTTACGTTTATAATATGTGATAAATTCAATATTGTACCTAACTTTGTAATGATACTAAAGACCCTCCCCCACCACACACCACCACACACACACACACACACACACACACACACACCACCCCACACCACCACCTGCCCCCCTCCACCACCCCCTCCCCAACCACCGTGTTAGAAAATACTTAATTACCCTTTGAAAACCTTTCATAACACACCTATGTATTAAATATGGGTTAAACCTCTTAGCTTGCTCAACCACCCATTTACACACTTAGTTTACCTTTTATTTACATTATGGATATTAATCAATTCACACGTTTTTTGTCCACTTCAACCTTTACTGAAACATTTATTAATTCATTCAAGTTAGGTAGTCTTAACACATTTTCATCACACAACCCATTCTTGACATGTTCCAATTTCATTATCTTTTTTTCGAAATCTTCCAATAACCGCATACTTAACGGGCTCCAGACCGCCGATGACGCCACCATATGTTCCAAATTCATTCGATGTGTTTTAATATTTTGAAAATTTCCACAATATTCAACTTTTTCTTTTACCCGGCCAAAGCCAAAACCCGGGATTTCACCCCCAACTTGTGTTACACTTTGAAAATTATCATTTCATGTCCTTTATACTTTATCTTTGATTTTATTCCAAAAACCATGTTCATTAGGACTATCATATGTAACACCCTTTCCAATATTTTTATTTCATAAAGATGTTCCGCTTTACGTAAAATTACCTTTTTACTCATTTGATTCCAAACTCACCTTTTACTCTATTTTCACAAGTGTTAATTTTCCAAAACACCATTAAGTTACCCACACTAACTTCTTAAATATTTTTAACAACTTAACACCCTTTTAATCATTTGGATTAGTATTCTTATCAATTGGAAACATATTTATTTCAATACCTTTACATCTAAGAATCATTTAACATGTGAGACTATTTTATAAGAAAAATACCATTTCCTTTTATTAACACATGTAGTCTTACAACCTTACACTTATCACATCTATAATCCTTTTTTTCCACTTTGAAGAATAGAATTTCTACTTTGCTTATTTCATGTTTATATGTCCATTGTCCAAATACTACAAGTTTATATACATGAGAAGATGGATTTTAAATCCTAAAATTCTATAAAATGGGTTAAACATATTTTTCATTCTAGAAATTCAAAATATTTGCAACAAATACTTTTTTAAACTAAAGGACATTTGATTTCTTAAAAACACAAACCAATGTCCCATTTTTTTTTATTAAATCTTCATTTTTGCAAGAAATTAAACTTAATTTACTAAATATTTTTAGCAAGATAAAAATCTAAATTTAAAACATTTTTATTCCATAAAAATATTTATCACCCACCCCACCCCACCCCCTCCCCCACCACACACCACACACACACACACACACCACAACACCCTGCCCCACCCCCTGCCCCCCTCCACCACCCCCTCCCCCACCCTGCCCCACCCCGCCCCACCACCTACCCCCACCCTGCCCCACCCCCCACACACGCACACACATACACACATATATATATACACATACACACATAAATATACACACAAATATATATATAAATGGAAGAGAGAGAGAGAGAGAAAATGGACCTGAAAGTAGATAGAGAGAGAGAGAGAGAGAGAGAGAGAGAAGCGTCGAGAGAGAGAGAGAGAGAGAGATGGAGGGAACGGCGCGGGAGGGAAAAAAGAAGGGGGATAGGGTTTTTGCTGCGAACCTTGTCACGGTCGTGTCAAGGTCTTTGACCGTGACAAGTATTGTCACGGTCATTGACCGTGACAAGTCCGTGACAAGTAAATTTGTCACAGTCTTGTCACGGTCAATGACCGTGACAATTAGTTGTCACGATCGTATTTATATTGTTCCGGAATAAAGAGAAGGTGTAGCATTGCTCGGCTCTTTATTTATATTGTTCTCCTATTTTTGTTTCTTTCTTGTAATTTTGGTTGTAATCTCTCCTTTTACGAGCAATAAAATGGGTTGTTGTCATCTAATCTGAATATCTCCTTGACTCGTTCTTGTCTATATCATTGTTGATGTGTTTTTACTTGTCTTTTCTAGTTTATTTCCAAGATGGAACTTTTATCAGCTCATGACACAGAGTTGATGAAAAAATGTAATGGTTACTTCAAAGCGGGTCATGCAGATTTTACATAGTCTCAAATAATTGATATCCTTGGACTTGATTTTTTGAGCAAGCAGTTGATGCATACCAATACTTGAAGTGTCTGCTTGATCGGGTCATAGCTAATAACGTGGCTTATTATGAAATGATAAAATAACTTCGACGGATGATCGAAGAACTTCAACTTCAGCACAAAAGAACCACTGCACTCTTACACGAAGATTATGGGAAAAAATACCAACACTTGTGTGCTGATAGGGGCTATGACAAGTTCGTCTCTGCCTATAAGAAAAAGGAAAGCGTACTGAAGCTTAATATTGAATAGCACAGGAATATTGCCAAGCTGCTAGAGCAAGAAAATATTGCATTGTAAGAGTAAGTGAAGCAACTTAGATCTATTGCCTCATATTCTTCAGGAGCCTTGGTTCTAGTTAACGATGAAGGTTTTTCCTTTCTAAAAATTGAAAATGCTGCCCTGAGAGAGGAGTTAGATATTTTGAAATGAACCGGATCTACTCATTCTACCCGTGGCAGAGTGAGGCCTCCTACTCATGGACAAGCAAGGGCTAGTCGGATCAATATTGAAGAGACGAGGACCTACCTGGATTTAGAAAATCAAGTCATTCAATTGACGGTGAAAATTCAGGCCTTGGCTGAGATGTCTAAAAAAATTCAGAGTCTTACCGACCAACTCTCCAACCAGGGCTCTGCCCTGGAGAGTAAAGAAATATTGGTGAAGAAGATCCATGAGCAACTTGAAAGATTGATTTATCAATTTCACAAGCAGACTAGGGAGTTTTGGATGGCGGGATACAATGAAGCTTTATGCCACCTCGATGCTCGGTTGCAACAATTCAATAACGAGGGATACAAATAGGGATGGTTGAATGCTTTATGTGTAATAAAATTTAATCGAGGATTATCCTTATGGGATTGGTGTTAGCCTGGATTACTTAACTTGCCAGTTCCTCCCTTTAAACTCGATGTCAGTTGGATTCCAGCTCGTTCTACTCCTTGGTGTTTTATCTCCCGGTATCTTTGTGATTACCGGCTTCATTCAGAGTTTGAGATATCTCGTCTTTAACATTTGCTTGATCGACCAAGTCCGAGCAATGTCAGAATGCTACAAGATATGAACTTTATCAATTCTCCTTATGCGTTAGATGACCTCCAGCCGTGATGGAACCCGTGGTAAAATAAAAGGGAAAGGAAACCATGGAATAGGAAATTTATATTCAATGAAACAAAATTCATGTTTATGTCGTCTGCTTGTGGTTAATAAATAAAAATTGGTCTTTTATCTTTGGAAATACTTTATGGGATGTGTTTCTCGTTTTTGTTGATGAATGTATATATACATATAGAGAGAGAGGGACAATTTATCCTATTTTTCTTAGACAATGGAGCTTTCCCCATTTGCTGCCTAGTGGTAGTGACTTATCACTTATCAGTACCTAAGCAATAGGGTGATTTTCATCCCATGTTCCTTCTTAGTTGTAGTAATCGCGTTGGGATTACCTTGGTACCTATATAGTGGATGCCCCGTGAGGTCACCCATCATTTTGCCTAGTTTGGGATATCTCTTGAGATCATTCGTGATCAAACAGGATTTGCCTTGTATGATTATTTTAACCAACATTACTTGTTAAATTTATTGGTGACGACCAACCGGAGTTGGTGCTTGTAATATGCCGACCATCTTTAGTTGATGGTTGTTGATGGTGATCAATCGAAATTGATGTAGTGTGTAGCACTAGTACTCCAACAAGAATTAAACAAAAAGGAATATGGAAAAAACCAACACTTTTTATTTATGTAAAGCGAAATGTGTACATGTAAATTTGTATTATTGGTAATACTTGTGCAAATGCTCTACATTCCATGCATTTTTAAATTCTTCCCCCTCTAAAGTTTATATTCTGTAAGTCCCAGGGCGAACAACTGTAGTTACTCGGTAGGGACCATGTCAGTTAGCTTCTATCTTGTTATGCTTCTAAATCACCTTCTTGAGCACATAATCCCCCTCCTTAAGATCACATTTCTTCACTCTTTTGTTGTAGAACATGGTTGTTCTCTGTTGGTAGGCTGTGTTCTTAATTGTCGCATCTTCTCGAACTTCTTTGAGCATGTCCAGGTCTAATTGTCTCGTCAAATCGCTTATAGGAGAGTTAAAATTAAGTACCCTGTGTGTAGGCAGGCCCAATTCGACTGGCATAACTGCTTCGCTTCCAAAGGCTAGCATATAGGGTGATTCGCCAGTAGCTGTTCGGGATGTTGTGCGATATGCCTAGAGCACAGAGTGTAGCTCGTTAATCCAATTTCCTTTTACTTCATCCAGTCATTTCTTCAAGCCGTTCAACAGAGTCCTGTTCGTCACTTCAGTTTGTCCATTGCTCTATGGGTGGTCGGGCACAGAATGGATCTTTTGAACATTGGATTGACGACAATATGCAACGAATTCCTCATTATTGAATTGGGTTCCATGGTCTATGGTAAATGAATGTGTCAATCCATACCTGCAAATAATATTCTTCCATATAAACTGGCACACCCTTTCATATGACATATCAATAAGAGGTTCGACCTCGACCCACTTGGTGAAATTGTCAACAGCAACTACTAGATATTTGAACCTCCCTTTGGTAGTCGACAGAGGTCCGACCAAGTCTATACCCCACATAGAAAATGGCCAAGGGGATGTAATGGGTGTTTATAATGCCTGGGGGTTCTTCAGACAGAAGAGAAATGCTGGCACTTATCGCATTTCATTGCATTGGTTGTGCAGTCAGCTCTCATCATCGACCAATAATATCCTTACATCGTTATCCTTTGTAGGAGAGTTCGTCCAACCATATGAGCTCTACAAGACCTTCATGAACCTCTTCAATTAAGTTTTTAACTTCTAAGGTATTTACACATCTCTGTAATCCTGCGATGATACCTCTTCGGTACAAAATGCCATTATTGAGTACATATAGAGCAACTTTAAACTTCAGCCTCTTGGCTTCTCGGTGGTCAGTTGGTGTAACCCCGTCTTTTATGTATGCCCTGATAGGATCCATCCAGGATAGCCCCATATCTAGGGTAATGAATTTAACCTTTAAATTTTTAACTATGCTTCGCTCTGCCAATATCCCGATAGGAATTATTCTTCGTAGCTCGGTGCGAGTGGCTGAGGCCAACCAAGCTAGTGCATCAGCCCTGGCATTCTCCAATCATATTATCATGACCAACTGAACTATGGTGAAGGTGGACACAATCTCCCTAGCTCTAGCATAGTATATTGACATCAAGTCTCCCTTTACTGCGTACAACCCTAGAATCTAATGCACAATTAACTATGAATCACTAAACACGGTTACTTGCTCTGCGTGCAATGTTTTTGCCAAACTGAGGCCCACGATCATGGCTTTATATTCGGCCTCATTATTGGAGGCTTTAAATTGAAAGCGCATAGCATATTCGACATCCAATCCATTAGAGCTGTTAAAAATTATTCTAGCTCCACTTTCTGTTGCACATGAGGGGCCATTAACATACAAGTTCCATACAGGTATCTCCTTATCAAACTCTTGGTTTGATAAGGTTCCATGGTGGAATGTTTGGTACTTCCTTTCATTGTTCACCACTACAGGACCATTACCCGATGATGCTTATTGCTCGTTATTCGTCTTTTCTAACAAATCTGCCACCGTTAGTTGATTGGGTACTGTCCTTGATGATCCCGTAACATTTATGGGTTGTTCTTCATTAGGCTCTTGCTGGCCAAGGGTATCTGGGTAAGTGAATTTCGCGATGAAATCGACCACCGCCTGCCCTTTGAGTGAGGACCTTGGCTCATAAATAATATCATACTTACCCAGTTAGACCGCCCAGTACATTAGTCTTTCGAACTTTTCTGGCTTGTGCAAGTCCTGTCTAAGTGACATATCAGTGTACACCACTATGGTATGGGCCTGGAAATAAGGTTTCATCCTCCTACTCACTTCTATTAGAGCTAATGCTAGCTTTTCCAACCTTGGATATCTAATTTCTGCTCATCGGAATGCTTTGCTGGTGTAGAACACGGGTTTTTGTACTCCTTCTTCCATTCTTATTAATGTCGAACTAACTGCGCTCTCCGAGACAACCAGGTACAAGTATAATCTTTCGCCCATAACTGGCCTGGATAACAGTGGAGGTGTCCCCAAATATTTCTTCAATTCTTGAAACGCCTGCTCGCATTCGTCATTCCATTCAATAGTTGTCCTAAGGGTCTTGAATAATGGGATACATCTATCCGTTGCTCTCGATACAAACCTGTTAAGAGCAACGACGTGACCTGTGAGGCTTTACACTTCCTTCTTCGTAGCTGGAGATCGTAATTCCATCAAAGCTTTGATCTTATCTTGATTTGCTTCGATGCCTCGTTGATTCACAATATACCCGAGGAACATGCCTTCTCGTACACTGAATATGCATTTTATCGCGTTCAAATTCATCTTATATTTGCCCAATTGATCAAAGGTTTGGGTGAGGTCAGCTAGATGGTCGGCAACTTTCTTATTCTTAGTTAGCATATCATTAACGTAAACCTCCATGTTTTTGCCAATTTGCTCTGTGAAGACTTTATTCATCAATCTCTGGTACGTAGCGCCTGCATTTTTAAGTCCGAATAGCATGACATTATAACAGTATGTTCCCCTCGGGGTAATAAAAGAAGTACTCTCCCTGTCTTTTGTTTTCATCTTAATCTGGTTTTGGCCGGAGTAAGCATCCATGAAGCTTAATAACTCGTGCCCCGAGGTAGCATCCACTAACTGATCAATTCGGGGCAAGGGAAAGTGATCTTTTGGGCAGGCTTTATTGAGATCAGTGAAATATATACACATCCTCCACCTGTTGTTCTTTTTTTTACCATAACAACATTGGCTAGCCAGTTGGGGTATTTGAAATCTTCGATGAAGGAGGCCTTTTGTAGCTTCTCGACTTCTTCTTGGATTGCCTAATTCTTCTCTGGGCTAAATACCCTTCTTTACTGCTTCATCGACTTGGCCTCTTTGTTAACATTGAGCTCGTAGCATAGGAAAGTCGGGTCTATCCCTAGTATATCTTCATGTCTCCATGCGAATGCCACTAGTTTCTATTTTATGAACGAATCCAGGGAAGCACTGATTTGAGTTGTTCGTTCTGGTCATTCATCATCCAGAATGATGTTTTCTATAGTTTCGACGACTTGGCCCCTCACAAGTTGAGATTCATCTCTGGGGTCCAAAGTCTCGATCTCCGCCTCTTCGAACTCATCCACCTGGTAGGTGGTGGATTTCTTTCTTACCTCTTCCTGCTCAACAGAAGAATAGTAACATTCCCGAGCTACCTTCTGGTCACTTTTCATAACTCCAACTCCGAAATTGGTCAGAAACATCAAGTAGTGGTGGACCGTGGATGGTATGACCTCAAACTTCTTCAGACCTACTCTTCCCATGATTATGTTATAGACTGATTGGACATTCTTATCCATTACAAAAAAGCATACCTTTTCTATTCTGCATGCAGGCCAGGTGCCCATGAGCATGTCCAACATGATCGTCCCAAGTGGAAAGACCTTCTCTCCTGTAAAACCGAGGAGGGGACTGTGATATGGCTCCAACTGGGATAACTTCAAATTCAAAATATCAAAATAGGGTTATAATAAATTATGTACAGAGCAACCATTGTCTACCAATATAAGTGAAATCACTATATCCTTCATTCTCATCTTGACCATTAAAGGATTGTTTTGAGGATATAGTACGCCAACAAGATCATTTTTAGAAAATTCGATGAGCAGTTTATCCCTATTCACCTTCCTCGGATGATCGTCCTCAGTTAAATTTATACGCTGAATGTAAGAACAAGCTTGAGACTCATTGAGGTAAGCTTTTCGTTCGGCAGTATGATCTCCTCCCCCATGCGTTGCCAACTATAATCACATTACATTCAAAAGATTCGAAATGGATGGAAAATACCTCGCGTTTCGGTTGCCTTGGTTTTTTAGGGAGGTCGGGATCATCCTCTGGATTATCTTCGTGGTTTCTCTTGTTATCATCTCTTGGTCGGCGAGGAGATTTGGACCTTTATCTTCCTCTTTCGCTAGTCTTCCCACCAGTCTGGCGATCGATAAACTTACTCAACTTTCAGCACCTAATGAGTGCTTCGATCTCGTTCTGGAGAGCTATGCAGTGTTTGGTCGGGTGGTTGTGATCTGTATGGAACTCGCAATATTTAGACTTATCCCTCTTATCGGGATCTGTCCTCATTTTCTCCAACCAATTTAGCTATTTGTTGTTCTTAATCTCTTCCAGAATATGGTTTATATCCACCTTCAAGGGCGTGTAATTCCCATACTTTTTCAATTACTCGAATGCCTCCTTGGCTTTTGGTCTCTTGTCGTTCCCATTATGCTTTTGGTCCTTCTTCTCGACTATACCTTTAGCCTTGGTCTCTTCTTTAGTACCAGGGTTCTTCTTCACATCCATGACCTCTTTGGCATTCATGATCTTGGCTGCCTTTGCCATCAGTTATGTTATAGATTTAGGGGATCTTTTGCCAATGTATAATATAACTTGTCTGGTAATAGACCACTCATTAGCTGTTATTGTTGTTTTCTCCTCATAGTCAATCACTTCCAGCTTCTCATTATTAAAATGAGTGATGCAATCCCTGGTGCTTCCTCTTGCTTTCTACCTCACACTCAGTAGGTGTGCTACTCTCTTAACTGGCTTTGCTCCAAAGCAGAAGTTTCTTATGAATAGCTTTACCAATTGATGGAAAGTGACAATCTTACCCCGAGGAAGGTTATTGTACCATATTTGGGCTGATCCAGTAATGGTTCCTAAGAAATCCCTACACCGTATCTCGTCTGCAACTACGTAGATGTCAGCAACGGGCTGATACTGCTCTATGTGGAGGACGGGATCAGTTTTTCCATCATATTTGGGTATCACTACCGGGGCTTTAAACTTTGATGGTGTGGGAAAATCCACTATCATCTGCACGAAAGGTGACCCTTGGACAAAAGTTCTTTGGAGAAGATTCTTGACCTTGGACATTTCCCCTAGCCGGTCTTCCAATCTCTAAATGGAGACCTTCCACGCATCATTCGCAATCGCGAGCCTATTTTCCTAAGTAACAGAACGTGATGAATTCTCCTCTTGGGATCTTTCATTGCGGGTTCCTGGGTGTGATTGGGCGGAACCTTCCCTTAGATCAGTTGGTCATTGAGAATTCCTCGACGCAATCCTAGGGGGACTCCTAATTCTCCTAGACTCTGCTCAACCTTTCCAAAGTTCTTATTCGTCCAGGAGTTAAAGTGACATTCGATATGGAATTTATAGCTCTGATAGACGAAGTGCGTCCAGGTTGATATAAAGGATCACTAGACCTTTCAGTATGACGAGAGTCACTATATCTGGGCTGAGAAACATCCGGGAATAGTGTACGTCTGGTTCTTGAGGATGGCAGATGGGTATTTATCTGAGCGCTTCGTTGTCCTGACTGGGCAGGTGATCCGTTATGAATATTCTAAATGAGTTGCCGCATAATTTCTTGCAAGCCGTTTGCCCTTGGGCCAAGTTGGCTACTATTCATGTAAGTTGATCGATAGTTGGAGGAGCAGAGGGATTTGGAGGGCCGTCGGTATTATTTCAGGTGCTAAATTCTGGGATCTCAACCATTAGTAATAAGTTTTTGGTGAAAAATACCACATATAGTCGTTTCCCACAGACGACGCCAATCTGTTGATGTAAAAAAATAGATTCGATCTACTTAATTAATCACAGCTAAAAAGGAATAAAGAAAATAAAACAATAGATTTTTAAAGTGGTTCAGCCCAACGAGAATGGCCTATGTCCATTGTTCTTGTATTGCCAATGTATGCCATAATCTTGATGATGGTTACCAGAGATTAATTGCCCGCTTATGGGGAGTGTTATAATGTATTTATAGCCTTGGGGCTATCAGTATGAATAGACAAGATGCCGTTGTTTAATAGACATATAAATCTATACAATCAGAATGTTCGTTAAATCCAATATTCATTGAATGTGCAGTCGTCGCTTGACCTTCCTGTCCAGATGCTCGGCACGCTAAGTAGCTCGGCAGGCTAAGTAGCTCGGGGAGCATATGTATTTTCCACGTAAGAGGCTACGTGTCTTTATATGATTAGTCCACATCAGTTGCCTAATTTTTGTATCAATAATGTGTATCCTAGATTTTGGGGGACTATGGAAGCGATATCCCCCATTGGTAGATTTTGCATATAAAAACTCTTACTAATTCACTATCGGCATGACTCCTTTTTAAACACTTTATGGGAGGCCTTGTCGTTTGCCTGCCTGCTGGTTAGAGGTGGAGGACAACGAGCTAGTAGGGTTAGAGATAATACAGGAGACTTCTGCCAAGATAGAGTTGAATTGAGGACGTATTGGAATAGCTCAAGATAAGCAGAAGAATTATACTGACACCGGTAGGAGACACATGGAGCTAGAGGTGGGTGACCAGGTGTTGATTTGAAAATCTCCTATGAAGGGGATTATGAGATTCAGCAATAAATGGAAGTTAGAGCCGAGATACGTGGGACCGTTTCCTATTATTGAGAGGGTGGGACCGGTAGCATACAAATTGGGAATCCCAAAGCATCTTAGCGGATACACGATGTGTTCCATATGGCATCGCTGAAGAAATACATGAGTGAGAGAGCCTTCTGGCACGTTCCACTTGAGGAGATTAATTTGCACCCAGATGTCTCATATGAGGAGAGACCCGTGGCTATTCTGGATTATAACGAGCAAAAGCTTCGATCCAAGGTAGTATCGTTACTGCGAGTACAGTGGGGACACTACAATGTTGACGAGTCAACATGGGAGCGGGAGGAGGATATGCGAGAGCAGTATCCAGAGTTATTCACCTCAAGTATATCCTAAATTTTTAGAACAAGATTCCTTTATAAGGGGGGAAGTATGTAATACCTCGTATTTCTGCATATTTAGAATTTAATTAATTGGGTAATTAAATAGAAAATACGTTTTTTATTTAAATTACGTGACTAGAGTAATTTAATATGATTTAATGATAATTAAGATTATTAAGCGAATAAATAATAATTGTGATTATTAGATATTAATCGAGAGATAGACACTGAATAATATTGTGATTCAAATTTATTAAGTGTGAATAGTAAATGTTGATAGTTAATTTGTACGACATAGCGAGAGATATGGAAAAACTTGATTATACCTCAATCGAGTGTCGCGTATAGACTAAATTGAGGATGAGATGGGAAATATATTTTTGTTAACTCAAATGATGATTTAGAGGTCACGTATGATTCCGAATGGGTCAAATTAGTTAAAATAGTATACCCGGGGGTATTAGTCAGGCACCGGGACATTTTTGGGCTAAACCGGGAACATACGAGGGCGTTTTAGTCTTTTGGCATATGGGGGTGAGGAGACCTACGAATTTTGGAGTGTTTTATCAGCTGATAAAAAGTGAGGTTAGGGTTAGAATCCTCATAACACAAAGGAAAACCATTAGAGAGAGAAGAGAGATTATTCTCAAAGCTTAAGAGAGAATTGGTGAAGGATTCATAGGGTTCTTGCACCACATACTTGTTGGGAAGGAAGATTGGAGAAGAAAGACAATCGATCACCAACAACAATCACAAAATCATATCAACTCTGAACAAGGCAAGTGGTTATTTGCAAAATTATTTTGAGTTATAATATCCATGCGTAGGATTTTTCAAATAACTGATTTTGATGAATATTCTTGGAGAAAGGAATTGATTAATTGCATATTTGGGCAGAAATCACATGTATTTAAATCCATATATGTAGAGGATTGAAAATCAAAGAAATCATGATGGTTAATATGAATTAAAATCTGGGTTAATGATTGAAAACATGGGAAAAATGTGTCATATTAGGGTTCTTGAATAATTAGAAAATTTGAATTATTCTGGGCTAAATTGGAAGGATTTATAATGTTTAATTCATTAGAAATAATCCCAGCACATGTAGGAATGGTTAGATATAGTTAGTTACAAGTTTGGTATATTATCATGGGAGTTAGATAATTTAATATGGTGGAAAATGCATGAAGAAGAAGAAGAAGAACTATGTTTGTGACTGCCCAATCGATTGATTGACTCTTAAATGTCGATCGATCGATCGACACCACCTATTTTTGGGTCCTTTTGTTGGTTGAGCTATATTCGATGGCCTATGCTTGAGGGGAATCTTAGTAATGACTTTATACCTATGTAGGTAATTAAAGATTACCAATATGTGTATAGTGGGGGTCTGTTTTAATCATTGAGAACACGATTTGAAGTGATGGACCGATGAGGATAAACCGATCGAGTAGAGTATCGGGAGTTTGGGGTATGAGTTTCGGAGAGAATTGGTTCGTATCGAATATTGCGCATTTATACCCTCGAACCTATGCATTTTAGCCCCCTCAGGTACCGTAATTGCTATAATTGTGCTCGATAAGCATACAACCTACGTTTTATATGCTAACATGTTATTTGAGGTATTATTGAGATTTTATAGGTGTTACGGTGCTTAGTATGAATTTGGAGTGCGTTCTGGTTAAGTTCTGCCGCGATTCGCACGCTCGGGGGCATTTCGATAATGTAAGGACATTTTTCTCATGTTACATTTGTGTATGTCGTACACCGCTACATTTGGCACGTCACCTCAAGATCTCACATGACGGCCTCTATCCGAATTCTGGGAATCAAGCATTCAACATCTCCATTAATGTGTCCCACATCTACCTCAAAGACTTCACGTTCCACGATTTTAGGGACATAATGCAAGTAGTACGCAAGTGAAGTCAAAACAGTAAAAAAAGGCTCGATAGGAGAGTTCAAGGGCATTTTCTTAATTTTACAACCATAGTCCGGAGGTCTGGTCAACTATAAAGTTGAAGAGCTCTCCGCAACGAAGATACTGGAAGAAACGGCACCTCAATCCGAGCTACAGTGAAGGAGTTATGACCTTTTGAAGATGGAGAAAATTCCTTAAAGAATGCTGATTTTTTTTATCCCCAAACCAGAGAGGTACCCCAAACCGCATGGGGAACCGGTTTGGGGGGAACTGGTTCGGGGTACCCCAGAACCGGTTCGGAGTACCTGACGCTGCAAGAGTCCCCATGTTTTAAAACTCTTTTGGTTTCCTTATAAAATCCAACTTTGGGGGAGCTGTTTTGCAAGACTTTGGAAGACGTTTTTTAGAGTCCAAATACCTCTAGTCTTCATATTTTTTGAGTCCTAAGACTCATGTTTTGATTCACACAATTTCCAAACCTTTGTGAATCTTTTTTGTAACCCAAGAACACAACCTTGGTTTGTTCAACCCTTGTGGAGAAGCCGTCTCTCTTCTTCATTGCTGACCACCTGGAGTTCCTGCGGGAGATTCCAACCGACACTGTTTCTAGTCGTTGCTTTGAAGGTTTACCGAAGACACCGTGCGTTACACTTGTGGGCGATAATCAGGTTGTATGTACGTCAATGGTCTTGTAAATTATTCAAAGTTCTAGAAATAAAAGGTTTTGCCCTGCGGGGATTTTTTCTTAACTTTGTGTCGCATGCTTTATATTTGATGGGTTGATTTAGATGCATGTTTAAGGGCTGATTTTTTTTGGTTTAAAAGTAGACTCTAATTAAATAAGGGTTACTTGGAAACTTGCGATATTTAATTTAAATCATTATCACACAGTCGCACTTTTCAAATTAGTATCAGAGCAGGTTACACTAATTTATCGCGTGATCCTGATTTTTTTTTTAGGATTTACTTTCTGATACGATTTGTCTACTCACGTTTTCAAATTGGTATCAGAGCAGGTTACGCTAATTTATCGCGTATTCCTATTTTCCGCAAAATTTGTGTGATATTGATTTTTTTTTTTAAATCAATTTTGTGAAAAATCGCAATTTTTCAATGGAACGCCATTTTAATGAGGAGCCTATTTTTGAAAAAGTTCACGACCATGCTGAAAATTTTAAAAATTTAAATTTGAAACTTTGCAAAAGAATTAAAGTTTTGGAAAAAGAAAATTCTCGTTTTAAATCCGCGATGGATCTTTTGCAAACGGTTCAAAATCAAAGAGATTTTTATCATAAAAAACTTATTTGCTTGGATCATGACTTTGTTTCTTTAAAATTGTCCAAGAAGGAGAGTGATGATAGAGTCCTTGTTTTAGAAAACGAATTAGAGGACCTTAAAAATTCGATGGTTTGTGTTTGTGCCAAAGATGATAAAAATATTTTAGTCGATGAGTTTGTGGCGCGTGAAGAGACTCTTAGAAAAAAAGGTTGCTTTAATTGAGGGGAAGCGAGACAACCTTCTAGGTTTGATTGATAATTTGAAGAAGGCATCCCTTAATTTGGAAGAGTCTAATTCTTTGCATGAGTCAAAAATTTTGAAATTAAAAAATGATTTGACAGACTCAAGTAGGTTTGATAGTGATGGTAATGGCTCATCTTGTTCTCATGCTTCTAATGCTAAAGCCAAAGCCATTATTTGTTTTAGAGGGTCAACCAATTTTCAAGATGTTAGAGAAGGTCAACCCATAGGTTTCGTTCCACCCGTTTACACATGTTCATATTGTGGTCGAAAAGGTCACCTTAGGCGTTTTTGTTTTGATCTTGGAAAATGTCCTAGAAAATTTATGTGTAGTGTTCCCATGGTTCCCAAATCCCCTACACGACGTTTCACATCTATTTGGGTTAGGAAATCACTTTTGGATATGCTCGAGTTTAGACAAGTTGATTCTCAATTGCTTACACATGATTCTTCTCTTGCAATATCATATAGATGATTGTGTTTTCATGTTTGTAATACACTAGTTGAGGTTTCATGTTATATATTTGCTAGTGTCTTGACATGTACTTTTTGTATGTTTTATTTTTTTTGGAAAAATTGTGAAAAATACAAAAAGATTTTATTTTTGATAAAAAATTTTAAAAATTCAAAAAGATTTTTGTATTTTGTTTGCACCATTTATGGATGAACACTTTGGATGACTGAGTCACAACATCATTCCATTTTACATGTGACTATTTGATAGTGTTTTGAGACAATAGGTCAATTCATCCATGTGCTTTATAATGTTTGGAGTCGTTAAGATGTAATTAAGTGTTACTTCCTACATGTTTGACTTATGTTTCCTTTATTGCACACATGCACGAATTTGTTTGATTATTGTGCTTGTCTTATCACATGTTGGTTGGGTGTTTTCACTTCAATCCTGTCTTTAAAACGAACCAATCGCCATAAAACATGATAAGGAAATTGTGCATATAAAAATCATTTAGTGAGTTTGTGTGCTTTGTTTTCAACCGAGAAGGGCCGCGAAAGATTCATTTTGCCTTTGCGAATACTAAGCCACCGTTAAATTGGACCTAAAAATGGAGGAATTTTATTATCCGGGGTACAAAGAGGTTTAAAGAGCCCGAAAAACTTGAAAGGCAATAAAAAGAAATTCATGCCAAATTATGGGCCATTTAGGTTTTTGCACCAATTCTCCAAAGTTTGAGAATTTAGATTACCTCTAAAAGAAAATATATATGAGGGAGTTTGGTTGGAGAATTAAAACGGGTTTGCACGTCCTTGAAATTCTTGAAAAAGTGCTAAATAGTTTTGGACATTATTGGTGTGGAAATCACTTTGACTTTGATTCAACAAATTTTTACACCTAAGGATACTTTTGATGATCATTCGTTAGGGGTACACATATGCATCGTGCACATATGATTGATTGAGTTGATTTACCTATCGAATGTGTTCACACCCATTCATTCCATTTCCATGACTTGGTTGTTCGAGTTTAAATCCATGGTGTGATTTTTTTTGTATCATGTTTTACATATTTTTTTTCAAATGGTATCAGATTTTTTTGTACAAAAAATTTGAAAAATCATAAATAGTTTGTGAAGTTTTTTTTAGCAACTCTTTGCTAGAGCACGTTTGCCATATTGTTTGATACCTTGTTTTGAATACCGTGACACCCCTATTTTTCTTATTTGATTCATTCTTCTTATTTGTCTATTTGGGGACATCATAAAAAAGGGGAGAAAGAATTATCTTATTTTGGGAGAGTTTGAATTTTGGGGGAGTTTTGAGAGTTGACTTATGCATATCATATATTGGTATCTATGTTTATCTCATTTCAAACTCGATATGTCACATGGTATTTTTTCTTCATCTCATGTGTGTAGGTACTACATTGATGATCACTGAATTGCACACCTTGATGAGAAAATATTTGAGATTCCTGAAGATTTGAGGATCAAACGATGTAGTCTTATTCATTTTTATCTTTCCAGTTTTGGGTTCATAGGAGGGTAGATTTGTACAGGCAATTTTGTTATTTGATAATTCGGATTTTTTAGGTATGTACCGACATAGACATAGGGGGAGATTTGTAAGGACATTTTTCTCATGTCCAACATGTTACATTTGTGTATGTCGTACACCGCTACATTTCGCACGTCACCTCACGATCTCACATGACGGCCTCTATCCGAATTTCGGGAATCAAGCATTCAACATCTCCATTAATGTGTCCCACATCTGCCTCAAAGACTTCACGTTCCACGATTTTAGGTACTTAATTAGGGGTGGCCGTGGGCCGGGCCTGGGCAGGCCCGGTCGGGCTCGGGCCGGGCTTGAAAAATTAAGTGCTATCCCAAGCCCGTTCGGGCCCAGATCGGGCCTTATTATGTAATCTCAAGCCCGCCCAGATTTGAAAGCTCTTTACCCAGGCCCGCCCGATCGGGCCTTGTTATGTTAATTAAAAGATTTTTTTAAAAATTAAAATACCTATTTTTTTATTTAAAGACCAATTTTTTTAACTAAAAATCTGTTTTAAACTCCATGTATTACAAAGTCCATATATAAAGTTTTCCACTCTACATGAAAATACTTGGTATACGTTTTTATATTTATAAAAGTTCCCCCCCACATATATATATATATATATTTTCGGGCCTCGGGCCGGGCCGGGCCTCATCGGGCTTAAGAACTCATGCCCAAGCCCGCCCGACAAAAAATCGGGCCTATAAAATTTTGCCAGGCCCGCTCTGCGGGCCTATTCACCTTACCCAAACCCTATTTTTTTACTGGGCGGGCTGGGCGGGCTTGGCGGGCCTCGGGCCTATGGCCACCCTTATACTTAATGCAAGTGGTACGCAAGAGAAGTCAAAACAGTAAAAAAGGCACGATAGGAGAGTTTAAGGGCATTTTCGTAATTTTACAGCCATAGTCCGGAGGTATGGTCAACTGTAAAGTTGAAGAGCTCTCCGCAACGAAGATACTGGAAGAAACGGAACCCCAATCCGAGCTACAGTGAAGGAGTTATGACCTTTTGAAGATGGAGAAAATTCCTTAAAGAATGCTGATTTTTTTATCCCCAAACCAGAGAGGTACCCCAAACCGCATGGGGAACCGGTTCGGGGGGAACCTATTCGGGGTACCCCAGAACCGGTTAGGGGTACCTGACGCTACAAGAGTCCCCAAGTTTTAAAACTCTTTTGGCTTCCTTATAAAATCCAACTTCGGGGGAGCTATTTTGCAAGACTTTGGAAGACGTTTTTGAGAGTCCAAATACCTCTAGTCTTCATATTTTTTGAGTCCCAAGACTCATGTTTTGATTCACACAATTGCCAAACCTTTGTGAATCTTTTTTATAACCCAAGAACACAACCTTGGTTTGTTCAACCCTTGTGGAGAAGCCGTCTCTCTTCTTCATTGCTGACCACCTGGAGTTCCTGCGGGAGATTCTAGCCGACACTGTTTCTAGCCGTTGCTTTGAAGGTTTACCGAAGACACCGTGCGTTACACTTGTGGGCGATTATCAGGTTGTATGTAATTCAATGGTCTTGTAAATTATTCAAAGTTCTAGAAATAAAAGGTTTTGCCCTGCGGGGATTTTTCCTTAACATTGTGTCGCATGCTTTATATTTGATGGGTTGATTTAGATGCATGTTTAAGGGCTAATTTTTTTTGGTTTAAAAGTAGACTCTAATTAAATAAGGGTTACTTGGAAACTTGCGATATTTAATTTAAATCATTATCACACAGTTGCACTTTTAAGATAATTTTACACTTTCGGATTTTTGCCCGAAGTCTTCATGAAAGTTGTAGCCGTCGGGCCAAACTTCCCGTGGCCATGAATGGTGCGCGAATCGGAGCCCGAATGAAGGAAACACGAAACTTTAATCGGAAAAGAATTATAAGAAAAATAACATTTTCATTAATGACCTCCATTTCCCTTTTCTCTTTCATTAAGAATTTCATAAATTCCCTTTGTGTCCCTAAATCGTTTTTTGCAACAAACCCACTTTGAAGATGTCGATTTTGGCTCCATGCTTGGGTTTTGGGTTCGTCCCAAATTGAAGACTTTTGTCCGAAATTAGATCTCGATTTTGGTCCACACGAGCAAATGGCTCTTGGACATGTAAAGATCGGAGCTTGAGCTTTGGCCATTAATGGCTCTGGAGGTTGCGGAGCTTGGTTGTGAAATGGGTATCCACAATATGAAAGTCTCTGCTTAATTTGATGGGTGTTGGTCTTGTGTGAAACCATCATGGAGAATGGGCTTGGATTTTTGTTTGAGAGGAAGGTTGGTCTCAGCTTTCTCACCCATAGGGTGTTTTCAATTTTGGCAGCAAAACACATGGAGGCTGCGAAGTGGGTTGTCCCAGTTGCCGACCCCGCCGGTCGATCCGTTTTCCCATTTTTTCCTACGATCATTCCAGTGGCCTCCCCCCTTTACTGGGGTCAACCAGTCCCCTTATTTGTGTCAACTTGTGCTTCTCCTAACTTCCCTTTCTATTTTTATTTTATTTTCCTTTTTCTTTTGTTTCTTAATTAAGATATTTTTTCCTTTTTATTTTCTTTTCTCTTTTATTTTCTTTTCTTTTCCCTCTTAGTATATAAGTGGGGAGAATTGTTTAACTCAATATATATTTAGATTTTTAGCTCTCATAATATCTTCCTTCTCTCTTTAAACCTAGGTTAGAGAAATATTGGGGATTTTTTTGGAGTATTTCGCCTCTCCTCATTTTTGTTGTGTAAGACTCACCGTTAATGTAAGTTTACTATTCATTGTCATCTTCCTCTTATTCATGCTTTGTCCATTTATTTCCATGCTTTTCCATTATTTTTTCATGCCTAGTTTAATTTATTTCTTGTCTAGAGTAAATTTGTAGTGTTAAATTAATTAGGTGATTTAATTAATTACTTAGTTTAATTAATGCTTTTATACATGTTTAGCGGCTAATTTAAATTAGATTGTGTCGGATTGAACTCACTTCAGGTTGTTTGGTTTATTTGCTTTGGTGATGGTTTTTACGTATTATTTTGAGTGTCTTGTCCTAGTTATTATGACTAGGAGATTTAGCGGGGTATATCATGTACGCTCCGTATTTATGATTTTTCGTTCGTAATTTTTGGAGTATTTGTTGACGCCAAAATCCTATTAGTCTTTTATGAGAATTTAGGGGTATGACAACTCTTAATTTAATTAATTGACAAAACGAGACGAAATCTTAATAACTCGTGAACCCATGTAACCATTTTATACTAATTAACTCGGGGTGAGGGATACTCGGCGCAAGCTATAGTTTTTATCCGCTTTGTTAACATATTTTAAATACACTCGCCTAGTATAATCTTTTTCATTATTTATCTTTTATTTTGTTTGCAATTATCTTGTACAATTTTATTTTTGAAGTATTAACCCAATTAAATTCTAGCAACTCGTCTCTGTGGATTTTCGATACCCAGACTGGCCACTATACTCCCTTAAAAGAGTGTAGTCATAGTTTAGGTTTTTATATTAAGGCGATGAACAGAAAATAATAATTGGCGTTTGATACGTGATACTTTTCACCCTTAATCAAGAGTAAATGTCATCCCAAGAAGTATACCAGCAGGTTAGAGATAGCTTAACTACTAAAACGAATAAAGGGGTAACTACAACCCTTGGAGTTGCGTGAATACTCAATGAAAAGACGATAGTGAGATAAATCATAAATTAATAAGTACGGTGAATATTAAAGCAGAAATATTACGTACGAACATTATTGTAGGTTGTGTGCATACCTACTGATTTATATAAATACTTAGGTGGAGAAAATACCTAATGTATAATTGCCTATATTATGGTCGGGGTAGGATTCCGAACTAATATATGGAAATAGTAAGTTGGGGTCATGACGAAAGACTTCCGAACCAACCTATGTATATAATTTGATTATTGGGGTTGAGGTTATTTTACGAACGACTACATGAAATGTATTTGGGCTCTAGGTGACATCCTAAACCAAACACTTACTTGGTGTCGATGGACCATTCCGAACCAAGCGTCCTTGTTATGTATTAAGAGTACATATTAGTAATGAATGAATATATAATTATATATTGTGTGTGAAACATATACTGTATTAATAATATACTTATGCGAGTTAGTAGATCATGAGATTCCGGGATTGAATCTAAAAGCAAAGTAAGAAAGAAACTTAATTATAAACCGGTTAAGGATAACAAAGCGTGAACAGTTATCTAAGTATATAAATCATGAGATATGGTTACTATTACATACTAAGTGGGCGGTATGGGAACATAGTGCGTAGATAAGTTCAGTTGGATACTATAGTCTAGTTAGCTTGGATAGTACATCTAGGTGGGCTAAGTAGAGGACGTTAGGCATGCATTAGATAAGGGTGATATAACTCAAGAGAGTGTGCGCAAAATCTTAACACGTGTAATCAATAACTCATTTTACTGTGATAATCACTTGCTAAATATTTTTTTTAAATGCTTTGAGTACTAACTATTGCTATCAAAATATTTTCAAAACCTTTTAGGTGTCCAACCACAGAGACACCAGACTTGAGGATTCTGTTCAGCGACTCGTAGCTGCAGCTTTGTGGAGGCTAGCAAGACTTTGCATAGACGACTCCTTTATTCTTATCTAGTGTAGGATCTCCATTGCAATACTCTCTATTGGGACATGTTGTCCATTGTATTTATTTCAGATATTTAGTTTTGGATTACTTTTGGTTTATTTAGCAGTTGTGGATTTTAGTCGAATGTGGACTCGGCAAGACTTTATGCATTATATATTGTGAGATGGTTAGGATTTATTTCATGGTGTGAGTGCCTAATTATTTTTCCGTGTGAGTATTGTTCTTGGGTTAATGAAAAATAAAATTTGGCACCAGTCTAATTTCACTTAGGTTGTTAGTAATTAAAACGTTTTCGACAGTGATGATAAAAATGAACCAACAGAGAAACCTGTTTTAATTTAATTTAGGATTGATCACCGGAATTTTATTAGGCAGGGTATCACATGTGGTGATGTATATCACCAGTACTAAAAAATTGAAAAAATGGAGGAAATCATCATTTTATTGATACTCAAATGACATGATTACAAAGATTTGTCTCATTACATTACTAGTAATATTTCCTAAGATGGTTAGCATGCTAGGTATTTTTTTTAACTCTTATCCTTCCAGTGTCTCAATTCTGTATGTACCTAGTCGAACAACTGTTGATTTATAAGATATGGCCCATGCTAATAGGCTTCAAGTTTTTTAATCTTCTGAAACAACTTCTTGAGCACATAATCTGCTTCCTTTAAGTTGGTCGACTTCATCCATTTGTTATAAAACTATGTTTTTCTTTATTGGTAAGCAGCATTTCTCAAGGCTTCATCCTCGCGCACTTCCTTGAGAATATCCAGGTTTAGTCTTCTCATCAAATCACTAACAGGAGAATTAAAATTTAACACTCTATGGGTTGGCAAACCTAGTTCGGTTGGTATCACTGCTTCAATTCCAAACACCAGCATGTATGGTGTTTCTTTAATGGCAATCCTTAGGGTTGTGCGGTATGCCCATAAAATGGAGTGTAGTTCATTAATTCAATTTCCTTTAGCCTTATCAAGTCTTTTCTTTAACCCATTGAGCAGAGTCCTGTTCGTCACTTCAGTTTGCCTATTTTTTGAGGATGATCGAAGAAGAATACGGCTTCTGAATGTTTGATTGGGCATAGTAGGCGATAAATTCTTTATTATCAAACTGTGTTCCATGGTTGGGGATTAAAGCATAAGGCAAACCATACTTGCAAATGATGTTTTTCCAGATAAACTGGTAGACCTTCTCATAGGTCATGTCTATTAATGGTTCTGCCTCAACCCATTTTGTGAAATAGTCCACAACCAAGTACTTGAATCTTCCTCGGGTGGTCGGTAATGGCCCGACTAAGTCTATTCCCCCATTATGAATGGCTAAGGCGAGGTGATTGGAGTTAGAATTTCCTATGGAGTTTTACGAATGTTGGAGTACCATTGGCACTTGTCACGTCTCTTGGAGAAAGTTGTATAGTCTTCTCTCATAGTTCACCAATAGTATCCTTGGGTATTAATTCGCTGTAACATTGATCTGCCTGCCACATGATCCCCACAAGATCCTTTATGAACTTCTTCTATCAAGTCTTGAACCTCCATTGGATGGACAGAGCGCTACAGGATAATTGTTAATCCTCTTTTGTATAGTACTCCCTTTTCTAGCGCATATCTTCTTGATTTATACTTAAGTTTTTTGGCCTCAATTGGATGTACTGGTAAGATTCATTCTTTAATATAATCTTTGATGGGATCCATTCAAGATGGCCCCATATCTACTCTAATGAAATTAATCATTGAGTCTTCATTAATACTCCGGTTAGCCAAAATTTCAATGGGAATAGTTCTTCGGATCTTAATTCTGGTAGCTGAGGCTAGTCGAACAAGTGCATCAACTCAGGCATTCTCCAATCTTAGAATTCTTCTCATCCTAACAGCTGGCAATTTGGCTATGACTTCTACCGCCTTGGCTAATTATTTCGTCATTAACTCTCATCTAGCTCCATAAAAACTCAAAATTTGATTCACCACCAATTGAGAATTATTGTGTGCCAAAACTTGCTCGGTGTTCAGTGAGTTGGTTAGATCTAATCCTATAATGAGAGCTTTATACTCTGCTTCATTGTATCTTTTGGCCATCTCCTGTGCTCTAGTGGACGTCTTTGGTATGTCAGAATTTTTTTTTATGAGTTTTCCCTTAATGGGGTCTGATCGGGGTGTTGGTCATTGCTGACACCAGTTAGGTTGTCTCCCATTTGGGTTTTCTCTGCCTGAGTTCTTAGTTGCTCGGTAACATTTGAATATGTGAATTTAGTAATAAAATCTGCCATAACTTGTCCTTTTAATGAGGACCTTGGCTCATACACAATAACATATTCCCTTAGTTTTATCGCCTTATACATTAATCTTCCAGACTTCTCTAGTTTATGCAATGCTTACCGAAGAGGCATGTTAGTGTACACCACAATAGTATGGTCTTGAAAATAAGGTTTCATCCATTTGGATGCCTCAATTAATGCTAACGCTATCTTTTCCAAGCGTGGATATCTAATTTTTGCACCTCGAAATGCTTTGCTCATATAGTCGACAGTTTTTTGAACTCCATTATCTTCTTATATCAAGGCAGAACTTATAGTTGACTCAAAGACAACCACGTATAAGTACAACTTTTCTCCCAAAATTGGTCGGGAGAGCAATGAGGGTGATCCTAAATACTTTTTTAATTTCATAAAAGCTTTCTCACATTCATCATTTTACTTAAAACTCTTCCTCATCACTTTAAAGAATGGTACACACCTGTCAGTAACTCAGGACATGAATATGTTCAAGGTTGCAACTCGGCTAGTGAACCTTTGCACATCCTTTATATAGGTCGGAGACTGCATTTCAATCAACGCCTTGATCTTGCCAAGGTTTGCTTCAATTCCCCTATGGTTTACTATGTACCCGAGAAACATTCCTTTATGAACACCAAATATGCACTTGGTCGGATTCAACTTCATTTAGTGCTTCCCAAGATGATCCAAGGTTTGGCTGAGGTCAGAAACTTTTTTTCTCTTCATCAGCATGTCATCTACGTGTACTTCCATATTCTTGCCTATTTTCTCCTCAAATACTTTATTCACCAATCTTTGGTAAGTATCACCTACATTTTTCAAACCAAATGGCATAACATTATAACAGTAAGTTCCTCAGGGAGTAATAAAAGAAGTTATTTCCCTGTCTTCAGGCTTCATCTTAATATGGTTATAACCAGAATATGCATCTATGAAACTTAATAAATTATGCCCCGATGTAGAATCTACGAGTTGATCAATCCGTGGCAAAGGAAAGTGATCCTTTAGGCATGCCTTGTTCAAATCTGTGAAGTCTATGCACATTCTCCACTTGTTGTTTTTCTTTTTAACCATAACCACGTTGGCCAACCAATCTGGATATTTCACATCTTCATTAAATGAGGTTTTTTTTAATTTTCTCTACCTCCTCTTGATTATCTTGGTTCTTCTCGAGGCTAAATACTCTACGTCTTTGCTTTACTAACTTGGCATCCTTATTAACATTAAGTTCATGACAAAGGAAATTAGGATCAATACCAGGCATGTCCTCATAACTCCAAGCGAACATATGCTTTCTCAGTCTTAGGAACGTCACTATCTCATGTTTAAGAACCGTATCCACTGTTGTTCCTGTTTGAGTCATTCGTTCTGGCTTATCATCATCTATAACAATGCTCTCTATTGCTTCTACTATTTGACCTTTCAACAATTATGTTTCTTCCCTCGGATCTAGGGTTTCAACCTCAGAGTCCTTATTGGGATCAGGAATATACACCTGGTAAGTGGTGGTCTTTCTTTTTATTTCTTCCCTTTAAGTACAGGATTTAGTGTTGTTCCTATTTAAGTCATTCATTCCGACTTATCATCATCTAAAATAATGTTTTTCGTTGCTTCTACTATCCGACCTTTCACCAATTCTATATCTTTCGTCGGATCTAAGGTATCAACCTCGTAGTTGCTATTGGGATTAGGAATATTTACCTGGTAAGTGGTGGTCTTTCTCTTTATTTCTTCCAAATTTTCTTGCTAGGTAGAGGAGTAATAGCATTCTCGAGCTACTTTTTGGTCGCTTTTCACCACGCCTACTCTGAAGTTGGTTGAGAACTTCAAACATTGATGGACTGTACATGGTACAACCTCAAATTTCTTCAATCCTACTATTCCCATGATCATATTGTAAGCATAATGAACAATTTTTTCCGTTAGAAAGAAACATATCTTCTCTGTTCGATTTGCTGGCCAGGTGCCAATCAACATTTCTAGCTTAATTATTCCCAATGGAAATACTTTTTCTCCAGAAAAGCCAATTAAATGCCTCTGATAAGGTTCCAGTTAGCCGAGCTTAGTATCCAGACTGTCAAAGCAAGGGTAGAACATGATGTTCATCGAACTGCCATTATCAACCAATACCCTAAAAATAATTATATCCTGCCTTTTGACCTTGATTACTAAGGGGTCGTCGTGGGGATATAGTACCCCTGAAAGGTCATTTTTTAAAAATCCAATCACCAACTTATCTTTGTTAACCTTCATCGATCGATCTTCCTCGTCCAGATTAATTCTTTAGATATAGGTGCAAGCCTGAGCCTCATTGAGGTAAGCTTTCTTTTCAGTAGTATGATCTCCTCCTCCTGCATCTCCACCTGTAATCATTTGATAATCAAATGATCCAAAACTAAGCATGAATACCTTATATTTCGGTTGCCTAGGCTTTTAAGTAGGTCAGGGTGTGTCTACCACAATATGTGCATAAATAGTTAGAATGACTAGATGAGGCATCAAATTTCAATAAATTGGAATAAGTCTTTTTCTCATTTCCTTCATCATAACCAATACCATTATTATTAAAACGAATCCTTTGTGTCTCAATAATTTTATGAAAATATTCATTTCCTTTTGTAAAAGTATCTAATGATTTCTTTAAATATTCAATCTCCCTTTTTAACTCAAAATTTTCAATTTCAAGAGGAGTATTGACAATTACAGATTTTTCCTTTTTCAAAGATTTAATTTCATTTTTCAAAGATTCATTTTCTAATTTCAACTCATCAAAATCATTTGACATATGATCACATTTAGTTGAAACTAATGAATGAGACTTCTTAAGTTTAATATATCTATTTTTAAGTTCTTCAAAGCTTTCACATAATTCATCAAAAACATTTTGTAAAACTTCATAATCATCAACTTCATCATTATCACTATCACTAGAGTTAGGGTTAGAATGTACCCCATTTTCCATAGCCATGTAACATAGATGAGCAACTTTATTTTCATTTGAATCTTCATCGGAAGAGCTTGTGTCGGAGTCACTCCATGTTGTGGCTTTCAATGCATTCTCCCCTTTCTTATATTTTGGACAATTAGGCTTAATGGGTCCAACTTCATCACAATGATAGCATCTTGGTTCAGATTTGGATTGATGATCATCATTGAACTCTTTTGAAAAGGGTTTCTTTCTCCTTTCCTTGGCTTTCTTTTTAGAATTGAGATATTTTTTGAAATTTTTAGCCAATAGGGAAATATCATCATCATCATCATCGTCATCTTCACTTTCTATATTTTTGCTTGAAGATTTGAGAGCAATAATTTTGTTTGCTTTTTTCTCATCTTCAACAAATTCCTTAAGTTCCATTTCATGAGTAATTAAGGAGCCCAACAGTTCATCAAGAGAAATAGGTCTTTCTCGTATAGCTTCTTTGATTGCCAGCTTCTTTGTCATATAAACAGATGGTAATGACCTGAGAATCTTGCTCACTAATTTAGAATCAGTATAGGTTTTTCCAAGAGATTTCAAACCATTTATAATATTTGTAAATCTAGTAAACATATCAGATATAGTTTCATCTGTTTTCATTTTAAAAAGCTCATAGTTATGAACAAGCATACTAATTTTATCCTCCTTGACTTGACTAGTTCCTTCATATGTAACTTCTAGTCTATCCCAAATTTCTTTAGCAGATTCACAACAACAGATTCTGTTGTACTCATTTACATCAAGTGCACAATGCAAAATATTCATGGCTTTAGCATTTATTTGAATTTTTTTAATATCAACATCATTCCATTCATTTTCTTCTTTAGGAACATTTTCATCATTAATAACTTTTATGGGGATATTAGGACCATTTATAATAACTCTCCAAATAGCATAATCATTTGATTGAATAAAATTTTTCATTCTATTTTTCGAATAGCTATAATTATTTCCTGAAAATAAAGGAGGTCTATTTATTGATTGACCCTCACCAAGAGATGAAACATTAAAGTTTGCTATGGATCTTTAACTCTAAGATTGTTAAATCTAAAAATAAATAAGAAGAGCACTAGCTTTGATACCAATTGTTGCCCAGATTATACTCAAGAGGGGGGGGGGGGTGAATTGAGTATTTACAAACTTTAAGTCAAATTAATATTTTAGAAAAATATTTAATTTATAACACTTTGACAAATTTTAGATTAATAAATCTATAAAGAATAAATCCAACAATATCAAATAAATGCAACTAACTAATTTAAACAACTAGAGATGCAGATTTTAACACTCTAGAAATATTAAATTAATTTTCGTATTTAATATTAAGTGATATTCTGAAATTAATTATTTAACTCAAAAATAATTATTTTAACCTTAAAATCAATTTTGTCAAATTTCAGAATTAATTTATTTGCAAGATAGTGTGCTGAAAATATTAACTCAAGCAAGAATGTGCAAATAAATAACTAAAAGTGCGGAAAATAAATGACACCGAAATTTAACGTGGTTCAGCCAAATCCCGGCCTACGTCCACGCGCCTAGAGCCCCTGTCTCCTTTGCACTTCACTAAACCTGATCCACTTCCGGGTAGGATCAAATCACCGCGTACAACTGTTTGCAAGCTAACTCCGAGCTTCAAACCCCGTGGCCCGACTTGCGGGTAGGAACCAATCACTGGTATAAACCGAAGCTTCAACAAAGCTTCACAACAAATATGAATTTTTGTAGTACAAGATACAATACTGAAACTCCTTAAAATACAATTTGTAATCTGAGTTTCTCCTTCTTGAATGAGACTTGAATAAATGATGTTGAAGTAGGCACAAGTCTTCTTCTTCAATGATTGAGCAGATGATAAAATTAATTGCTCTCTTGAATGTGTAGCTGAGTAGTAAAATAAATGCTCTCAATGATATTTCAAGTCTTGATGATTTTTCTCATGCAAGTCTGTTGTGTTTAATGCAGCTCTATACAGCTTTAAATGTGTCTTCCAAAAACTAACTGTTAGACACATGCAATTTGAGCATTTAATGCTCCTGATTTTGCTGAGATGAGATAGCTGAAAATCATTTCTAAATCTGATATAAAAATCTGCATCTTTATCTTCTCCATAAAAATATAGCTATTGTAGCATGGAAATAGACATCTGAAAATATATGTCATTGAAAAATGGCTTGATAGATAACCCATATATTATCTGCAAAAAGATTGTTAGTCCAAGAGATAAAATACACATCTGATATGTAAATGTGGAACCATTGTGTAAAGAATATAACTGGTGTGTTTAAGATCATTCTTCTGTCAAGAAGATAAATGGGACAAAGTAAGTAACTGAATTTGCATGTCTCGAGAAAAGCTGAAAAATATTCTCATAGGAGATTTGATATTATATTTTTTTTAATAAGGACAAGGTACAGCTCAAAAGATGGGTAAATGAACAGTCCTGGGAAATATAACCCACATCAGTTCTTATGGAAAGTGAACTGACACATGTGCAACTCAGTCACAGTTTAGCAAGAAGATATATATGTAAATATATATGTAAGGTATATATATATTTTACAAAAAAAATATTTCCCGAATAGATATAAAAAAATTTGGACTGAAATATATATATAAATGGATTTCCGAACAGAAATTTATAAAGAGGATTTCAGACAAAAAAATAGATTTATACAGGAATCCAACTGTTTAACTCGGCCAGAGAAGATTGGACAAGAAAGTGGCGTGTAGCAGAAGTGTTCGTACAAAAGAAAACGTCGTGTAGCAGGTATATGCAGTAGGTAGAATATATATATATATATATATATATATATATATATATATATATGTAAGTACTATCACTCGTACAAGAAAAAGAAGGGAGAGCTAACCATGTCAGCGCTTGCGTCAACTGAGTTTTTTAAAGAAAACTTTCGAACAAATATTAAGGTGCCAGAGAAGGAAACAATAGGAGCTCAAGTAAAGCAGGTCTATATTTCATGGGAGTAGTAACTGCATAGGCCTCTGATAAAGGCTGACGAAGAGAGCACACGAAATTAAAGATGGGACAAGACATTAGAAAAAAAACCTGTTTAAATTGTTAGCTTCAACATTTTCACGTGGCTCAACGTGTGTAAAAACTAAGTAACTCACAACAGCCAACGGTAAAAAACGTGGCACTACCCCTTGTATATATAAATATTTTATATATATGAGTAAACTTGTCTGCACTGGATGTAGTAGGTTTTGATGAATCAAAACAGTTAACTCACACGAGGCTCAAGGTGTTATTAGCTGATGTCATGAATAGTGCTCAGGTGCAAGCCGAAAGCAATAAGGTTTTAAACCTATGTGGCTAAGATTTCTCCTAACTAAAGATGGTCAAAAACTCGGACAGGAGAAAATGGAAAAAGCAGGTAATCAGGTCAAGTCCGGTTTAGAGGCTAACAGTTGAGGCAAGAAACCTATAACTCCTAATATGTACTAACATAAAATCTAAACTCCATACATATATTAGCATGCACATATAAAGATAATAGTATATGTACACGCAAAACACAGAAGGCTTTTAAGCCACTAATATACAAACTACAATAATGTCACATATATATTTAATATCGGACATATAATATGACATGCACATGCAATATCATTCCAAAAAAAAATATTTTAATCTTCAAAAATTTATTACGTAACTTTTATAAAAAATATATCAAGAAATATGCATGTGTGCCTAATGTGTCAAGTGCAAATGTGCACCACACGTGAATACCTTTTCTCAGATATGTCATTGAGTAGAGTCGAGGCGTACTGAGTCATGAAAATAAAACTTGACATAAGCAGATATAACTTAGTCAGAATAGATATGTAATCAGGACAATACATAAATGCAAACATTATATAGTATAATAAATATATGTAGATAATGGTATATTAACAAGATTATATTATAAATATTATACAATAATAAATATCTATGGAATAACTTAATAAAAATATGTTTGGAATCTTCAAAATCAATATATTAAGTTAAACTAAAATGTACATTAAGTGCACTTGATGTAACTTCTAGTCTATCCCAAATTTCTTTAGCAGATTCATAACAACAGATTCTATTATACTCATTTACATCAAGTGCACAATGCAAAATATTCATCGCTTTAGCATTTATTTGAATTTTTTTAATATCAACATCATTCCATTCATTTTCTTCTTTAGGAACATTTTCATTATTAACAACTTTTATGGGGATATTATGACCATTTATAATAACTCTCCAAACAGCATAATCATTTGATTGAATAAAAATTTTCATTCTATTTTTCCAATAGCTATAATTATTTCCTGAATATAAAGGAGGTCAATTTATTGATTGACCCTCACCAAGAGATGAAACATTAAAGTTTGCCATGGATCTTTAACTCTAAGATTGTTAAATCTAAAAATAAATAAGAAGAGCACTAGCTCTGATACCAATTGTTTCCCAGATTATACTCAAGAGGGGGGGTGAATTGAGTATTTACAAACTTTAAGTCAAATTAATATTTTAGAAAAATATTTAATTTATAACACTTTTACAAATTTCAGATTAATAAATCTATAAAGAATAAATCGAACAATATCAAATAAATGCAACTAACTAATTTAAACAACTAGAGATGCAGATTTTAACACTCTAGAAATATTAAATTAATTTTCATATTTAATATTAAGTGATATTCTGAAATTAATTATTTAACTCAAAAATAATTATTTTAACCTTAAAATCAATTTAGTCAAATTTCGGAATTAATTTATTTGCAAGATAGTGTGCTGAAAATATTAACTTAAGCAAGCATGTGCAAATAAATAACTAAAAGTGCGGAAAATAAATGACACCGAAATTTAACGTGGTTCGGCCAAATCCCGGCCTACGTCCACGCGCCAAATTCCGGCCTAACGTTGTGTAGGTTGCATTTTGAGAAGGAATGTGGATTTTCAAGGCATATGATTTGGTCATATTACAAATTTCTAGTATCATTGCCTAATGTTGGAAATGCCACACTTGGTAGAAGTTTCATGAATATATCTTTGGTATTGGTAAGGTGGTAAGGAACACCCTTCTTGAATTTAATATCATATATTTATTAATGATTCATTTCATAATTGATATATTTCCATGCATAAGAATATTTGTTATAACACATGAGCGTGTTGATTGATTATTTAGTATTCACATATGAATTTGTATATTCATTATTTTTTATGATTCTTTATTATATCATACATTTGATTTTGATCATTATTTTATAAGAAAATTTCATATATATTAATTACATCTTGATATATTTTTTTATGAATAATGATATTGGATAAATTCATGATTTTATTGATTATAAATCTGAAACGAAAATGTCCTTTTAAAATTTATTAGTCATATGAGCTACATGTTAATATTATAACATTCACGATGAATATTTTTTTTAAGTTAGTAACAGAAACCGCATGATCAACAATTGGTATCACTTGTGTGACTTTTCAAAAATGATTTTATGAAGTCAATTTTTTTTAATAATATTTTATCTCATGAAATAGATGCATCATATTTATTATATGCATATTTGCCTTAATTGGTGTCCCTTAGGAGGAGATAAAAGTTTATTGAAATTTGTTTGATTATTTGGTTGAAAAATGCTTGATCATAACTTTGATGTATTATTATGGATTTTACAATTCAACTGATTACTCCGAAAATTTTAGCTCGTATCTTGAAAACGGCAAAACTTGAGCAAAATGCTATATATTTTTTTGCTATTTCTATCTCATGTTATGTGCTAAATTTAAATTATTTGAAAACATCGAGTTATGAAATGTTTATTTGTTGTGCACTTGAAAGTTTCTATCATGAGAATTTATACAACAATTGATATGCGCCTATTCAAAATTTATACGCTATTATTGAGAAAGATGATTGAGCTAATTGATATATCTCTCATATTTGCATTATTCGAGAACATTGCGTTGTGATTCCTATTTATGCGTAAAAAGTTGTTCCGAGGAACTATTGTGTGCAACGCACGATTTGTGTGTGATTACAACAATTGGTATCATTTATGATTTTTGTGACTGATGCATTATTTGATTATATTATTGTCTATCTACACATTCATACATGCTATGAATATTTATGATGAATATATGTCGACACATGTGCGTATTGAAAATTCTATTGAATTTGCGATTTATGGTTATATCCCATGCATGAATTTTTTTGATAGGGGGAGCTTCGCATATTACCCGTGACACTGAATTTATAAGAAATATCTTTTTGATAATGTCAAAGGGGGAGAAATATTTATGATTCACTATTTGTGCTTAATATTTCGTTTTATGAATATTTGTGAATCATTATTTGTCATCATCAAAAAGGGGGAAATTGATAACGAAAATGTTATTTATCCCTAATTAATTAAATTAGTTTAATTAATGTACATTTTAGTTTAACTTAATATATTGATTTTGATGATTCCAAACATATTTTTATTAAGTTATTCTATAGATATTTATTATTGTATAATATTTATAATATAATCTGGGCAACATCATTGTCTTAGGAGGATCTTTGGCAAGTGTGTTGTAGAGCTTCTCGGGGAGAAATCCACTCATGAGGGTTGTGATGGTTGTTTTCTCTTCATAATCAATAACTCCCAACTTCTCATTGTTAAAGCGAGCAATATAATCTGTGGTACTCTGTCATACCCTTTGCCTGAAACTTAGCAAATGAGCTACTCTTTTCATCGATTTGTCTCCAAAGAAAAAGTTACCAATGAATAAATTTGCAAGTTGATTAAAACTAGAAATTTTTCCCTGAGGAAGGCTATTATACCAAATCTCGACAGGACCTTTAATTTTTCTTGAACATGCCCTGCATCTCATTTCATCAGGAACAATATAAATATCAGTTGTTGTTTGGTATTTCATTATATGAAGAACATGACCTATTTTCCCATCATATTTGGGAGTAACCATAGGAGCTTTAAACTTTGAAGTAGTAGGAAAGTCTATAATAGTTTGCACAAAAGGATTTCCTTTTACAAAACTTCATTACAAAGGGTTTTTCTTCCTTTTCCATTTCTCCCAACCTATCTTCCAATCGTTGAATAGAGCCCTTCCATGCATTATTACCAGCATCAGATCTATGCATTGCAGCTCGACTGTTCTAACCAATTATTTGTGATGAACTTTCCTTTTATAAAGTTTGCTCGGTACAGATAGTTCGTCGGGCATCGGATTTAGATTAGTCTAAGCCTTCACATTGATCGATTGGTCATCAAGTATTCCTCAGCAATGCCCTGGGAACATTTTTTTTCCCCTAGGTCCCAAACGATCAAAGGGTGATGCTCTACTCAACCTTTCCAACACACTCAGTCTTTCAGGAGTAAAAGATCATTCATTATATGGTTCTGAAGTTCTAAGATAGGAAATTTCTCTTAGACGGTAAGAAGTATCTTTGGTAGTCCTATATTGGTTATGTTTTCTATTTCTTGGAGTAGGTGGTGGTGGCATATTTCCATGAGTATACAAGGTAGGGGACCCAATGTGCAACATTTGGACTAACTACCTTATGGTATCTTATATAGCCTCTTGGCCTGTAGCGAGGCTATCCAAGATTCCAGTTAGATCGTTATTTATTGGTGGAATGAATGTAAAAGGCGGGATGCCATCATTCCTAGTGCTCGATTCAGTAACATCAGTCATATTGAGTGAATAAATGAGTGAAAAACGTTTAGCAATACGTTTCCCACAGGTAGCGCCAATCTGTTGAAGTAAAAAACTAGACTAGGCCTAATTAATTAATCACAGATGATATTTGTAAGTAAAAGAAAGAGACAAAGAAGTTTTTAAAGTGGTTCGGCCTATTAAGAAAACCCTACGTCCATAGTGTTTCTTATTATCGGGTATTTATCTTTCAATAACTTCCCCTTGACGAAGGGATTACAATGTATTTATAATCTAGTTGGGATAGAGTGTTAAATGATGGAATGCCTTTATAAATTAAGCATTTACATCAGTACAGAATGTCCATAAGGTATTTGTCCATTGAGGTTTTGTTGACAGTGTTGGTCGACCTCCCTACTGTTAGTCGGGCTTTATAGTGTTGGTCGGCATCCCAGTATGATGGTCGGCATTCCAACCCTTAGTCAGTGGTTATGCCTTACTAACTAGGATTATTGTCACAGTGAATGACACATGTCTATTTCTTATTGGTCCACGTAAGTGGATAATTTTTTGTATCAACACCAATAATGATTATATTGTCCCCAAGTACAAGAGGGAAAAGTTTATTTTCATGAGTGGTGACATTTCACCTCTGATTGTGACGAACCATTAGGTTCCCCCTCTTTCTGGTGCACCCATTCACCTTTAGGTAAGATTTTTCTCTACTTTTTTTCATGGGACTTGATCTTAGCACATGATATGTATGAAAATTGTAGTAATCTTCTTGGGTTTTTAAATGGCTATTGAGCCTTATAAACAAGAGAAAGAGGATAACACTACACCAAAACGGGAGATTTGTGAGTGCTGTTAGCAGTCACAAATGACCTTTATAACTACTATTTACCATCATAATTTATGGGGTGATAAAAGAAAAATTGTAACTCTTAACAGCAGTCACAAATTTTTATAACCCCTAATGGGAGTTATAAATAATTTTGTGAATGCTCTCGGGAGTGATAAGTTGGTCACCCCAATTAGCACTGACAAAAAGGCAGTCGTAAAATTAGCATTTTGGTGTAGTGTAAGGATATAGCCTTGGAGCTAGAATTAATCCATTTCGAGACGTTTGTCTCGTCCAAGTGCCTATTTGACGGTTGGTTAATGCATGAGACTAAGTCAGTGATCCCTAAAGGTTCCATTACCTCCCCTACCCCAAGGTCTGATCCATTAGTTGAGGTTTCCCACAAGAAGTAAACTTTGCCAAGTTAGCATCTAAGGTCCCTGAGGCCTATAATTAAGAACATAAAACCCAAGGTGGAGCCAAGCCTCTTATAGTTGTTAATGGGGACATTGTATTGGACGCTGATGAAAAAGGGGATCAACCAAGTATGTGGTTGCCTTTTTTTATTAATTTTTCTCCTTTACCTCCATTATTCTGATGGCCAATTAATTTCCTATGTTACTATCGCAATAAATAAATAGGAAGAAATAAGGATAGTGAGGCGTTTCACCAAGGATATTTCAATCGAGATTATTAATGCCAGGAGGAAGAGATCCCTTCTTTTTAAGAAGATGAAACTTGACATGCGGGTAGGCCCTGAGGTATAACTGGCTCGGGAGGCTGAAGAGGGACCCTTAATCATAACCCTACCCTTGTTGTAAGCATTATTGGGAGAAGTTGGACCCCTGGATAAGCCCATAGTTGTTCTTCTATACTAGGGGGGTTTCAAACCATGTTCTCACAGACGAAAGCAAAAGAGAAGGTGATCTTTACTGAAAGGCAGGAAAATTTGAAGATGGGTACTGAGATTCTTAACCATTCAGAGGGGTTAACCAATAACGAGAAGTATTCTAGACCTACTTATATACAGGAGCTCATTTTTTATGCTTCCCTAATGGATGCCCTCCATTTAAGGGCCAAAATGATGTGCCTTGATGTTGTGCCAAGCTGAGAACACGAGAGACCTATAGTAATGCTTAGGAGTTGATCCACCTACTAAGGAAGGTATTTGAAAGTTACTCTTATTTTATTTTAGTTCTTTTCCCTTTTGTGCCCTTTTTCTTACATATGCTTATCTTTATAGCAACTCATCCACTGACTGAGGCCCTTGACGCCCTTGATGGTAGCAAAGGGTGGAATATGACCATTGAGATATTGCAGGGATTAACCCTGACTTGGATGGAATTGTATCGAACCATTAAGGGTAGAGGCATCATCCTTAAGAAGGATAATAAGGCTTTAAGGTCTCAGCTCATTTTTCTAAAGCAAGATAGACTTCTAGATTCTAAGATTTTGATGGGTAAGGCTGCCCTCATGGCCACTACAAGATACTCCTTGGTAGAGGTCTAGAAATGCCATTCCCTTGTCTAGATTGAGATTTCTGGGATGGGGGAAATCTTAGGGGAAAAAAGGCTAAGGTCCAAGACTTACTAGAAAAACTTTTGCATGCCTATGTTGAAGTGGGGCTTTTGGCATAGTCCGTTAGAGAGCTTACTCTTATGAACGAGGAACTGACCTCTAAGAATCAGGAGATTTTAAACGAACAGGATAAGGATTGTTTGATTCATTTCTCTCTCTGAGAGGAAGTCCACTATACTACTAAGAGGAATTCTTATGTCTATCTTGGGTTTGACTCGTTCAAGAAGTACCTCTTCCATAATTATGGCTCCGGATTGGGCGCCAGTAAGATGAAGGTCCAAATGCAATTTCCTGAGGCAAATATTTCTACCATATTTGTTAAGGCCCCTATATCAAGTGGGGAGAGATTAGATGATGAGGTAAACCCTGAGAAGCCTAAGGAAAATGGCGACATTTTTATCACAAAGTTAAGCTTCCATGTGTTCCAAAGCCTCAAGCCTTGAATGACACTTATGTAATATTTTATTTGAACCATTGATTGGTAGTGGGCCATTTGGATGTAATTTCTCAATCTTTGATTTTCAATGAAAGTGGTTTTAGAATAGGAATGTGTTGCTTTTCAGTATTTTACTTTATTACTTTTTTATTTGATGAGGAATTTTATGCACTTCTTGAGATGCTTGAGTTCTATCTTGCATGTAGTATACCCCTACTCCCCCAAGATTCCTTGGTAAAGAAAAATAATTGGGAAATAACTTTGTTGAGGTAGATTTGAGGGCCTCAAGACCTCTGCTTCATACTTGTATAGTTTGACAAAGTCAAGATTGCGGTTCTATAGTGGGGTTTTTAGACTTAAAACCTTATAACTTTTGATTCTTGTGCTTTTGTGAGATTGGAATCCCATAATTTTTCTTCAAATACATAACCTCCCAAAAAATTTACTTTTGAATGTCCAGCGGTCAAACTTATAATGGGTCTTGAGACTTTAGGTTTTAGAACTCAAACCTGAACATTTAAACTATAAAAGTCCTTATAAGAGTTCTAAGACCCCCGGACGAAGTGAATTTGAAACCTGAAGTCCCATAAAAGGTCCCAAGACCTTCGAACCAATGCAAAGTTTATTTCTGAAATCCTTATAAGGGTCCTAAGACCTCTGGATTTAATTAAATATTTGAAATTTTAAAATTTTGAAATCCTTCTAAGGGTCTGAGACCTCCAGACTGGAAATTTCTATAATCTTGTGTTCATATAAGGGTCTAGGACCTCTGAAGTTAGAAAATAGTTGAAATTTTGAAGCCCTTATAAGGATCTAAGAACTCTAAAATGAAATATTTTGTAATCTAAAGTCCTTATAACGGTATCGGGCTTTCGAAATTAGAAAACATATGAAATTTTGAAGCCCTTGTAAGGGTCTGACACCTCTAAACTAAACAAATTATAATCTAGAGTCCTTATAATGGTATAGGTCCGAACTTAGAAAACATTTGAAAGTTTAAGTCCTTAGAAGGATTTGAGACACCTGGATTAAAAGTTTTTATAATCTAAAGTCCTTATAAGGGTATCAGAAATCCTGACTTAAAAAACAATTGAAAGTTTGAAGTCCTTATACTGTTTAGACCTCTAGACTAAAAATATTTGTACTTTGAAGTCGTTATAAAGTTCTAGGACCTCCGGACTTAGAAAATAAAAAGTTTTGGATAACTGTATTTGAAGACTCAACCCTCAAGAAGGTTTTATAATAAGATTTGTGTAACTTCAAGGTAAAATAAAGGTTTTGTTATAAGAAAATAGGTTAATATTGGGTCCTTATACGGCCTTTTAGAATTATGGGTGAAATATTAATAATTCTTATAGTATTTTATGGGCTTGGGGACATTTTGACTATGCTTTTAGGGTTGTCTAAACTTGAGGATTGTAGTCATTTTTGTGTCCTTATGAACTTTGGCCATTAGTCCTAAGCCAAGGCTGAAATCCTTGCAACTCGAATGGTAGGTCCCGAGACTTTAATTTTCTATAGGGATAGATCATAAGTAATAAAAAGTCTTTTTTATCATTGAAACAACAAAGTACATGATTTACAATGGATCTTAGGGATTGGCATACATCTTTGGGAGCCTTTGATGCTCTTGATGCTCGAACATCATTTAGATTCTCAATTATGGTGATAACCATCCTCGTTAAATGGGGTTGAGGTTCCTATGCACAAGATATCTAGAGGAAGATCAAGCATTGGTAGTGAGGCGGGAGGTAAGACCCTTAGGGAGATCTCTAAGATCTTCTGGAGTTTTTTTGGATCCTATATTAAGTTTTACGGTACGTTGAGAAACTTCTTTTCGTCCTTCATGGAAGTTATGTAGCACCCCTGAGCATTTTCTAGTCTCTAAAGACCTCACCCACTCCTTTGGAAGTTCAAAATCTCATTAGCATCCTATGAGTTAAGATCATAGCGTCCAAGTCATTGAGGGAGGGTCTGCCTAGGATAACATTGTAGGTCGAGGGAAGGTCAACTACTATTAATTTTCTCCAAAATGTGGTACATCAATCCTTTGAACCAAGGGTACAGAGGAGAATATTAATCCCCAAGTAGTAAGTTTGCTCCCCGTTAAATCAAATGATAGGGGTATTGGTCGACTGCATGTGTTTGGCACTAAGGCCCATAGCCTCAAATGTGTCCAAGAATTGGATATTTTTTTAGCTTCCTGTATACATTAGAATCCTTCTCATATTGGCGTTCCCCATGATTGATTTGGTCATAAAGGGTCCTTGTATGGTTGTCGGACCCTCTTGAGGTCTATTTCTGGAAAGAACATCATTGGGACCTCCTTGGGGGCTTCATGTGGGAGAGAAACATAGTGAACGTGTACCTTGTCGTGATGGAAAATTCTGAGGTGGGACTTTGTGGTTATGTAAGATATGTCACCTTGAAAAAGCCTCTGGATATGCATTGGACATCAATTAAATGGACATTAACCTTGCTCCTTTTATTATTGTTGTTTTTGTGTTGACTTCCACCAATATCATTTCCTACGAACTCTATTAGGTAATATATCTTGATCGCCCTTTCTATAGACTCCTTCACTCCGAAGTTATCATTGGTGTTCTGGACGTGATCTCTATGAAATCAATAGTACTTGGACTTGTATCGCTTGTCTCCATGGTTATTATAGTCTTTGGTCGAGGTAGAATATCTTGCATTTCTATATCTGCAAAGACCCCTTCCACTGTTGTTTTGAGGGGCATGAAGTGTTTAGCCCTAGAGTCACACTTTCTTGACCCTGTCCTTTTTCCTTTTAGCCTCAGCTACTCCTGGGGTCCCTCCAAGGAAGGATAAGTTATCTTTATTCTTCCTATAGTGGGGAGAAACTATACACTAGAAGGATAAGGCATCTTTACTCTTCCCTTACTAGGGAAAAACTATACCTTCCCTGGTTGAGATAGAATCCTAAGAATTCATGTACTTCTGAGATCGTTTGAGCAACTCAGTAAGGGTATTGGCATCGTTCTTGTTGAAGGACCTCAAAAAATCCTCTAAAGTGAGGCCTGAGCTGAAGACGATAATGGTGTCGTTAAAGACGTCAACTTGGAGAGATTCCAGGTTGAATCTCTTGGTATAATCCCTAAAGGATTCTCTAACCTTTTATCTAAAATGGATGAGGGAAGTGACATACTTACTCATTTTTTGAGCTCTAATAGAATGACTAATGTATGACCTGACCAGCTCCGTAACTATTGTAATAGATCCTGGTTTAAGCTTGGCAAATAAATCCCCATCCATTCTCCTCTAGGTAGTAAAAAAACTCAGTATAAGACCTCATCTAGAGTGTACTGTAGAAGCATGAGCAATCTATAAGTTTCTATGTGATCAACGAGGTCATTGGACCCATCAAAAGGTTAAATATTTGGCATATTCCATTTTTTAGGGGATAAGGGTGCATACTAAGTCATTCCATTTTTTTGGCATTCATCTCCTTGAAAGAATGATCTAGGTCAGCATTAGTCACCATTTTAGAAGGTATAAGATTCATGATTGGAAAGAATGGAACTTGTCATTCTAATACATACGTCAAACTAATGAGTGTTAAAATCTTAAGTGACCTTAGACCAATAGGTGCTCCTCTATGGACCTCAGACAATAAGATGACAGGAGTGTGAAGTGTTAGACAAAGATTTAAAGTGGTTCGGACCTCAAGAAATGGTTTTATGTCCACTGTACATAAGTGTGTTGGTTTTTTATTAGAATATGGTTGAGTATTACAGTTTAAGAGACCCCTTGAGCTTTGGTTAAGGGAGTTTGAGGTCTTGCGACCTTTTTCGACGGTATACATGACCTTAGCAAGTAACTGAATGACTTTTCTAAGGATTACTAATTACTATTTTAGGGCACTTGCAAGATATGTAACTGATACAAACAATGAAAGTGGTTCAAGTTACAAATATAACTCTCGACAGTAGGTCGAGAGTTTAGAATGGAGTATGATAACTTTTGAAATGTTAGAACTTTTGCGAGTGTGATATCTAAATGCTCCTAATCTCTTGGAATGATATAGATCGATCCCCTTCCACCTTTTACTACCTTCTTATTTATAGAAGATCCTTTGGGTAGAGAAATAGTGGAATGCCAAATCATAGTTTATATATTTCTGCGATCTAACAATGTTAGAATGGAGATAGAGTGTTGGAAAAAGTATTTACAAGTGAAGTACCTTGGTTACTGAGTACATTAAATGCTTATGGAAATACTCAATGCAAGTGAAGATAAATAGTGGTGGTGTGTAGAAAGTGTTATGCTTTCTACCTGCTCCATCAGACAACTTACACGAGTACTCCTAGAGGCTCATAGGGGCTTGAGGGATCGTGGATTTGGTGAGTGTTGATCTTGACATACCATGCATCACCACATCCTAGGACTGAGAGCCGAGTGACCTTCGGAGGTTATTATCCCTCATTATGAGGTCAGTTGAGGGCGCATATCGTGATGGAACCTTGATATCAAGGTCTGTGAGTCAGCTGAAGGGAACATGCTAGAACGAATGACCTTATTCGGGGAGAGGACGTGCTAATGAGGTCTTGTACAGAACCAAGACTCAACCTTGAGGGTAGGTGAGGTCTTATTTGTTAAGTAGCGATTTGTCTGAGGTCGAGGACCAACTTCTGGATGTATTTTCTTATCCAAGGGTATTTGAAGAGGTTTGAGCCATTGGAAGGTGAAAGGTTTGAAAGGGTATTATCAATTGATAAATTAATTTATTTTTAATTTATAAAATGGGTGGCCGCTTGGCAAGATCTGGTATTGCAACAACATTTTACGAAGTGGTATATTTTATTATATTTTGTACTATTTTATGATTTATTAATTAATTAATTTAATTACTAAAATGGATGAGTGCGTGACAAGTACCCCGTATTGCACCATTTTTTGCAAATCAACACTATTTGGTAAGATTTAATTATAAATCATTTAATTTTTATATAACTTAATTAAAAACTAAAACTTTGATTAATGTGTTTTTACCTTATAACAAAGAATAATTAACAAAAAAGGGGCTCACATGCCAATTGTGCCATATTTATTGTTATTAGTTGGTGCAAAGTGTGTTGCACGTGTCACATTGGGTATTAAAAAAATAAGGAAGATTTTTTTAAAAAAGATCTATATTTTCCCACTTGGTCTTCTTTAGCCTCTACGACTTTGCCACGGTATACATTAAATCAGTTATATTTAATTAGTATAAAGTCAAAATTTTAAAAATGACAAATTAAAAACAAATACTTACTTTAAAAATCCAGACAACCCTTAAATCAAAACCTAAAATTATGACTTTTTTATTCAAAATTTGTAGGTTTTAAAGAGATGATATGAGAGTTTTTAGGAAACAATGAAGATTTTGATAGGTAGTGGGAAGCCAAAATATGGTGGCTAAGTTTTTATTGCATGTACTAATTAAGAGAAAATACACCAAAAGAGTGGATGACTATTGTGACAACGTTCTTAACGATTCGTGGTGGCATCGAGTGAACAACCTTAGTGTGGTACCTTTATGGTTCCATGAATGGCATTGCTAAAATTTAAAGGTTTACCATTATGTTGGTATTTTTCCTCAATTCTTTTTTTACTATCATACCACACAGTGTCCGGGTCAGTCTTATTTTGACAGTCTCAATTCTTTATTATTCACGAAAGATTATCGTATATGTGGGTGTGATGGTAGTCCTGCAGTCACCTTTGACATTGTTGTGAAATGAGAAATAGTATCGTATGTGGAGGGCACCACCTATCCGAACTCAACACAAATAAGGACACGAGACGTATGCACCTCAAAATTTGGTATATATAGGGGGAACATATGGAACACATATCGTGTCTATATTTATATTGAGCACAAACATGCGGTGTCCTATACACATGGTACTATTTCCCTTGAGAGAGGGAATTCATATGGTGATTGTGTGTTTCACAAATTGAATGTTCGACGTATGGTCATGCATGCTTAAATGCATAAATTTGAAGCTTCTCAGATGACCTTGGTAATTCAGAGCACTTAAGCTTAATATTGTTAGAGAATCTTGGTGTGAGCTTAGTTTTCTTCTAAATTGGACATAGTTAAATTATAGGATTATTTTAAATAAGCTTCCAACTTTCTACAAGCATAATATCTCTCCACATATCAATATACACCCCGGCCCATTGTATGGTCCGGCATGCTTAAATGTTATTATTAGGGATGACAGTTTTATACACGACAAAAAAAATTCCACGAGCCAATCCGAAATCGGCACAAAATGTGTGTCGTATTCGGGTCATGATATTTTGTCCCGACATCGAGTCGTATTGTGTCCATGCCATAGTTTGGACAAAAAAATTGGCCTAAAATTAGCTCGTTTTGGTCCAATTCCCGATTTGGCCCGATTACCATCCCCTTATAAAATATATATATATTGTGCAACATAAAATAAAAAAAATGATATTTATATACAAAATATAATAGGGTTATCATGGAGAATCCTGTCAACGGGTACGAAATTGACTTATCATGTTATTCATGTCTTATCGTGTCATGTTTTTAATAGATATTATTCATGTTAAGAAAAAAATGGCACTGTGTCGTATCGTGTTTATGTAGGGTAAAATGAAGTCTTATCGAGATGGGCCAGGCCTAAACATGACCCGTTAGCCCAAATTTCCACCCCTAGCTATTATAATGAATGAGTCTTAAGTTATTTTTATAATCACCAAATATTTAACACAATATATTATAACTACCATAATAATAAAATCTAAAAAAAGAAAAAAAAATTACAGTAGGAAAATGAAATGACATAAAACAGAAGATATTGGATGAGCCTCTATTGTCGGGTGGTTGGCTTCTTTAACCGCTTACTGATAGTACTGCTTTAGATTTAAGACATTCCATGGGGATGGGAAGGCCCGACCTTTGTGATATCTGAGCCCAGATGTCCCTGGTCGGACAATTCAAGCGACTACATAGGGTCCTTCCCTGTTGTCCTCTAACTTTCCATGACTTTGGATTCTCGTTGACTGGGTTATTTTTTTTAGTAATTGGTCACCAACTTTGAATGTCCATCTTTTAATAAGGATGGAAACGGGTCGGGTATGGGGCAGGTTTGTCAATACCCAAACCCGCCCCACGAAAAAAAAATATTAACCTGTCCCGCCCCATGACGGGTTATGATTTTAAACCCCGATCTCGTTTAAGTATAACCTCATCAAACCCATCCCCGCCCCGCATGAATTAAACGGGTCGGAACCCGCCCCGCCCCGCAAGTTAAAACTTGAAATTTAATTTATTTAAAAAAATAGATTTTATTATATAAAAATAAAGGTGACTTTATAAGCAAATAGCAATGCCTCAACATCAATTTTTAAGTCTAAAACTTCAACATCAATTTAAAAGTCTCAATTATTAAAATGTCTCAAATAACACAATTTAAAATGCGAAACTACTAAGTCTCGAACAACATCAACTATTACAAAATAAGTCTTAAACAACATCAACTACCATAAAATAAGTTTCAAACAACATAATTCTCAAAAGTCCCAAATATAGCAAATGTTACACAAAAGTCTCAAATAGCTCGACTATCAACTTTCTACAATCTCCTCTCCTCCACCTCATCATCAACTCAAACCTGAAAAAGTAAATAAAATATATTTATAAAAGTAATAATTTAAAGAGAATTTAAAATACCATGTGTTTGTGTGGATGGGGTGTAACTAGGTGTTTGTGTGGATGGGGTGGAACTAGGTGTCGGTGTTGATTCAGTTTGTGCCCCAGAAACGGTATTTTCGCCTTGAATTGAAAAATGAATATAAATACAAAAAACAAAAAGAAAGATCCAATATTGCTAACCTATTTTATTTATTAAAGTATCGGAGTAAACAGGAAAAAAGACAAAAACCAAATTTCAGAATAATATGTGAAACAAATTCAATTAGTGCAATCCATTTATAAATTCAAGAATCTGTGATGTTAACAATCAATTAGACCCACGCTGATGAATACAGTCTTTGAATAAAAAATACCCACACTGTATAAATAAAAAGACTCCCGTTGTATACATCTTGATCAAATAAAAAAGACCCCCAGTCTTTGAATCAATTATTACATGGGATTACCATAATTACTCTCATGTGTGCACCAAACACATTCTGACATGAATTTTAAAAGAGGGTATCTCAAACCCACAGTCTTTTCTATACACATCCGTTATTATAACATTAGATGATGTAATTGATGTTTCATATTTTTAATTATTGCAATTTACCCTGAACGTCTTGATTTTTATGTTGTATAATTTCAGCTTAATTTGTATGTGGTGGTTATCTCAGGTGGTCAGTCATAGCAACTCACTTGCCCAAATGAACAAGCATGTTGTCACGTTAACCTGCGTGAGCAAAAAAAACTCGGAATAAATAGTGGTCTCATATTTTCCAAACAAACAAACATATAGAGTAAAAAAACACTATCGTGTGGCTGAACAAACATAAATACATATCAAGTAAAAAAGTTAAACTTGAAACAAAGAAATGGGTGTGTGGCTGCTGCTGTGTGGGGCGTGGTCGTTGTTGTGCTGTGTGGCTGCTGAGAGTGAGACGCGCGAGAGAGAAAGAAATGGGTTTAGAGTGCTGAGAGAGAAATGGGTTGAGAGAGAGTCCGACTAAAGTTTAGAGTGAGAGAGAAAAATGGATTTAAGATAGTGGCCGACTAAAGTTAAGGGACTAGGGTTTCTTCTCTCTCTCTCTCTCTCTCTCTCTCTCTCTCTCTCTCTATATATATATATATATATATATATATATATATATATATATGTATGTATGTGTGTGTGTGTGTGTGTTATTAATTTAGTATAATAAGGATATAATAGTAAATTTACTAAACGGGGAGGGGCGGGGCGAGCATATTCTGACAAAACCCGAACCCGCCCCATTTAATAAACGGATTGTTTTTAAACCCAAACCCGCCCTGCTTATTTTAAATGGGTTTTTAACCCGCCCCGTTAGGGTCGGGTCGGGAACCCTCTAGGTCGGGTTAAATTGCCATCCCTAGCTTTTAACCCTTCGATTGTAGTATCGTGAGGATTTCTATTAGATTATTGCACCCTCAGTGTTCTTTCCTCCCTTTGCCATCCAAAATATCCAAATTCATTTGCAGTTTCTCCTTATTTTCTTTTTTCCTAGTAGCATTGTGCCCTCAGTGTCTGGACTTCAAGCTCTAAAGGGACTATGGCCTCAATGTCGTATATAAGGGCGAATGACGTAGACCCCATCGACCCCCTTATCATTATTTGGTATGCCCATAAGATTGAGGACATATTATCTTCCCAAAGGCTTTTAGAGTTGTTTAGTTCATTTTTAGTTCCATGGAGTAGCTTTCAATTTATGACTTAGACTTGACCGTTGCACTTAGGATGTCTTGGGGCTGAGTAATAATGCTTAATCCCGAACTGCTCACATAAATTGTCAATAAGGACGCGGTCAAACTATCTCCTGTTGTCTGTAATGATTACGTTGGGCATGCCAAACCGATAAATTATAAAATTCCAAAGGAAGAAAGAGTGAACCTTTTGGTCAGTGATTTTAGTTAATGGTTATACCTCCACCCACATGGTGAAATAATCTATTACCACTAGTAGGAATTTGCACTGACATTCTTCGATTAGGAATGGCCCCAATATGTCTATCCCCTATAACACGAATGGACAAGGGAAGACGATCGTCGTCAGTTCTTTAGTCGATGAGTGAATATCGTTGGTTATTCTCTAGAATCTGCCACAGGTAGATACGTAGTCTTCAGTATCCCTTTTCATCATTGGCCAATAGTAGCCTTGGGCGAGATCTCATTGTGCCATGCTTTTTCCTTCGGTGTGTGCCCCGTAGGCTCCTTTATGTAACTTAGCCAGAATAATTCATACTTCGATGGGGTGGACACATCCGAGGATCGGCTGAGAGTATCCCCTGTGGTATAATATGCATTCATACATTATAAAATTTGTAACCTTTATGCGTACCTTTCATGCCTCTATCCGATCGTCTAAAAATATCCCTTATTTGATGAATGACACGTACTTATCCATCCAATTGGGACCAAGTTCTAGAAGATCGATAGCGCTTTCTTCTTCAACTTGGGTACTTGGCATATCTAGAGTCTCCACTAACGGATTTCCATGGTCGGTTAACGCTAGTTTCACGAGGTGATCTGCTTTCGCGTTCTCTTCTATGGGAATGTGCCTGATGTTAAAGGCCTTGAATTGACTTGCTATGTGTTAAAACTTCCTTAGATACACCATCATGTCTATACCATTCGCCTCATAATCACCTATCACCTGTTGGACCATAACATTCGAGTCACTAATGAATTCGACATGATCAGCGCGGATAGTAAGAGCAAAGAGGGATCCTACAATTAAAGCTTCATATTCGACTTCGTTATTAGAAGTTGTGAAGTTGAACCATAATGTGTATTCAACACTGGCACCCCTAGGTGTTTCGATTATTAGTCATGCTCCACATCCTTCCTTGTTTGAAGACCCGTCCATGCAGATCATCCAAAGTGGCCTATCCTTCTCCATTATATGTAACATTCTTTCATTTTCGACGTTCGATAATTATGCGATGAAGTCGTCCACGACCTGCCCTTTTACTACAAATTTTGGCTTGTATTGTATATAAAATTCCCCCAGCTCTATCGACTACTTCATGAGCCTGTCAGACACTTATGGCTTATGGAGAACCTACATGAGAGGGAAATCTGTCAACACCACTATCGCATGTGATTGGGAATATGATCATAATTTTTAAGCCATTATGACCAAAGCGAACACCAACTTATCCAAGATTAGGTATCTTGCTTCTGCTCCCTTGAATACCCTACTCATGTAATATATTGGGCATTGGATCCCCTCGTCATCTCTAATTAAAACTGAGCTCACCATCGTAGAAGAGACTACGACATAAATATAAAGTATTTTCCTCGACTTCAGTTTTAAGAGCAGAGGGACGTCCGTTAGGTAGGCTTTTAGGTCTTGAAAGGCGCGCTCGCATTCGTTCATCCAAACGAATGCCTTCTTTAATGTTCTGAAAAAGGGAATACACTTGTTTGTGGCTTTTCTTACAAATCGATTCAGTGCGGTCACTCATTTCGTCAGGGATTGTACCTCCTTTACTAACCTTGGGCTCCTCATATCCAGGATGGCCTATAACATAAATCCAACTGGGGATTTCTCTTATATATGTATGTGTAGGAAAAGGTGTTTTAGTGTGAGAAAAATGAGAGAATTCTCGCTTGGAACTTATGAGCAAAACCCTCTTTTTCTTGGTTTTATTTTTTTATAGAAAATAAAGTATGTGAAATAATACTAATAAAATGGTATGTTAAGGTATGCGATTTAAAGGAATAAAATGCTAAAGTAAATAAAGAAATAATCTAATGAAAAAATTAATAGAATTTAGAGAGAAAATGAGAGATTGGACCTTCTTGGAGATTTTGAGCTTGATCTAGGATGTTGAAGCGTTTCCCTTGCACTTGGATAAAAATGATGGAATGTAATTTACCAAGTTTGTTAAAAGGATGATGACAGGGGAATGTTGGAAATGGATTTGGATATAGAAATCGCACTAATTTTGAGAGACAGTTGCTAAGATCACTAAAGTTGATGGATCTGAGGTTTCTCTTGAGAGTGAGGCCAAGCCCTTTATTTATAGGATCAGGGGTCTGTCGATCGGTAACCCCCAGGCCCTCTATTCATAGGGTCAAGGATTCAAAGAGATCTCACTCTGATGATGAAGTTTATTGGGGTCAAATTGGTGCCCGGGAGCGCCTGATGGCCTTCAGATCGATTTTTGGAGTATGACCTAGGTTTTTGCGGTTAAATGGGGAGGTGCTAGGGACCTGAGGAGAGAATTAGGGGGGTCCTAGAATGGGGTGTCTACACCTGGAGTATGTGTCCATAAAGGAGAGTGTTTCGTGACATGTTGTAGCATCTACAAGGGCATCAATCCTTGGGAGGGGGTATGAATATTTCGAGTAGGTGGCATTCAAGTCGGAGTAATATACACATAGCCTCCACTTCCCACTTGGTTTTCTAACCATCACCACACTGGACAACTATTCGGGATATTTGACGTCCTAAATAAATTTTTCTTCCAGTAATTTTCCCACCTCCACGTGCGCTACCTGGTTCCTCTCTTGTGCGAATGTCCTCTTATTTTATCTAATCTAGCGTATGGTCAGATATATTTTTAATCGATGGGTCATTATCGAGGCATCGATGATTTACATGTCCTCGTGGATCCATGCAAACATCATATGATGATTTTTAAAAACATGATCAAATTCTCCCTCTTATCCTCCTCCAGCGACGAACCCATGTATACCATCCTTTCTGAATGACATTCGTACAGAGGGATAAGTATCAAGTCTTCCACCAGAGGCCAAATTGTGACTTCTTCCCTTGAATCCAACCCGTCAATATTGAAGACCTCCCGCTTCTTTTTTATCTATGCAAAATAACACTTTCTGGCTTACAACTGCATTCCTCGTATCCTTGATGTCCCGTTAGACGTGGGAAACCCCATGGTTAGGTAATTAACTGATAGAACTGTGTCAAGACGGATAAGGGTCATTCTCCCTATGAGTAAGTTATATGTCGAGGGAGATCTTATGATAAAAACTCCACCTGAAGGGTGGCAAATAGCTCGCCCCTCCCTATTGTGAACGAAAACTCCATAGACTCTTCCAGGTAAACTTTCTCCTCGAATACACCCAATATCGAACCTTGTATCGGCTTAAGGTACGATCCTATCTTCATTTTCTCAAAACATTCATAGTAGATAAAGTTGGCTAAGATTTCGGTATCGATCATGATCCTTTCTATCATCCAGTTGTATATCTCTGTTGTTATCAGGACTAAATCGTCATGGGGTGTATTGAGGTTCCTAGAGTCCTGAGGAGTAAAAAATATATCTTCCCAATCATTTGTGAGATTCCTGACATACACCTCCAAAAGTTCCCTCTTTTGACTTCTATATGATTTTCTAGCAAAAGTCGACTCCCCTCCAAGTGCAAACCCTCCGGATATCATTCCATTATGCCTTCTTCCTTAACTGCGACTACATCCCTCTTATCCTCTCTTACTGTCTCTCTTTCTTTAGACATATTCCTTCGTTCGTTTCATCTATTTCACACCGATTATCTTCCCGAGGAGACCCCTTCGAACGAATTTCCTAAGGTATCCCTTTTGCACGAGGGACTCGATCTCACTCTTGAGATGCAGATAATTATTTGCATTGTGGCACCATAATCCCTGTGGAACTGACCGTACAGGTTGAACTTGTGTTTCATATGGAAATTCCTTAGCTTGTTCGGATATTTTAACATCTTGAGGTCCGCTATGATGTTCAACATCCTCCTCACGACAGTGTTGAGCGGGGTAAACTGCTCGATGTTAGTCTGATGTATTATGGGGGATCCTCTCGGTGCTGGTTGCATTCACTTTCCCCTTTCTTCTTTGTACCTTCGCGTCCCACGTTCTTCTTCACACTTTTGCTTCCCACATTCTTCTTCGTATTTTTTCCCCTACGCTTTTGGAGCGATAACTCAACTGTCAATTATTTGGGGTGTCTTCAGCATGGATGTGGTTCTCCACATTCCTCATAAGCTCAATCATGTTAGTAGGGGGATTCTTAAATAATGAATAAATGGTGTTGCTGCTGGATAATACCATAAAGAAGGCCAAAATGGCCACCTTTTCATCAGAGTGGTCTATTCGGAGCAGCTCATCATTGAACCTCTTGACGTATTCCTTGAGGATTTATTCCCCTCTTTGTAGAACGTTAAACATGTGGTTTGTGGTCTTTTTGTAGTGATGAAAAATAAAATAGTGAAACATAATTTCACCTATGTGGGATTGGATTATCTTTCACCGTTTTACTGAGAATGTATTTAGAATTAAACACCCAAAAACTAAATTAAAAAAGAAAGTAAAATAACTACTTTTAAAGAAAAATAATCAATGTGAATTAAGCGGTCAATTAATTTTAAATATGTACACATAGTCAAAGGGTGTTTTTATTTAAACCTATCTTTTTTATTTGGAGCCCCAAACTGAATTCACACCCTTTAGTTGGGTTGATAGACTGTTAACATCCCCACAAACCCGGTTTCCAAATAAAAACAACAAAATGGGATGAGATCTCATTATATTCGGACAGTATCATCATCTCTCTCATCTCAACTGATTCATACATACCCATCATCTTCTTATGCAGTTACGAGAGTAATCCAAGAATTTTTTCTTCTTCTTCATTATTTTTCTTCTTCATTGATTGGTTAGGGGTCTGATGTGTTACCTGAGTTCAAATGGTTATGATGGCAAAGCAGGTAATCCAAGACTTTTTTTTTCTTTTTCTTACAGTTACCAGAATTCAAAAGGTTATGTTCATATGGTTGTGATATTAAAAATTTTCTATAGTTTTTTCTTTCCTTACGTTGATAATTATGTGCGGAGTCTACCTTTTTTTTAATTCTCTTTGTACATTGCTAATTGTGTAAGGTTGGGAGGTTTCTCTTCATATATCACGCATCATGCTGTGAGTTTTAGTTGGGGCTGTTAAAATTGGGCATGCAACTGTTTTTTTTAATAACTAATGTTTGACCTTGGGTCCGTTGAAAGATAATGTGGGTCCACCCATAGTCAAATGAAACCTTTAGAACCTTGTGAACGATTGACTTATTTTGAAATTAACATTTTGTAACGAGTCCCGTTTTTTTTTTCTTTGTCTGTCACATTCAAAAATGGAAAGGAGAAGAGGGTATTTGTAAAGGTAGATTGATATGGAGCGTGAGAGGAATTGAGGGGAGCACTTCTCTAGGTTTTATTCTGTGTGCAATTCCCTTCTCCACTTCCAACTCTACACTTTCCACCCTCTCTTTCTTCATATTGCAACTTCATGGACGGATAAGCACATAAAAACACTACTTGATAAACATATGTTTTCTAAGTTCTATTGCTCTGGATTATTTCTTTCCAATTCCTAACCAAGTGGAATTTCATTAAAAGGAATAGGCTCAAACCCGTTGAAGTCTTCAGTTTTTCTTCTATATGCTTGTGGTTGTTCAATAGAGTAGTTGGAGAAGTTGGAGAGTGAGGATGAATGTTAGGTTAGCATGTCAAGCGGCACCCTTATTTCTGTTCGGGGGTAAATTTCATTGATCAACTTTTTCTTGTATCAATTTGGGGAGATTAGAGTGTTAGAATAGTATAGTGATGAAGTTAGGAAAAAAGGAGAATCACATTGAAGTAATGGATCAGGCCTTCGAGAGGTGTCGAGCGAATAAGATGAAGATGAATCTACTGAAATGTGCTTTCGATATCAACTAGTATTTTTTTGGTTTCGTTGTCCATCGGAATAGAATAGAGCTTTCAAAAATCAAGGCAATACTCCGACTACTCTGAAATAACGAAAGAGTCTCCTGGTCATCCTACATTAGGTGATTTATTTTAAAGCTCTTAAAGAAAACCTTTGTCTAAAGTACGGGGAAAGCGTTGATGACGATGTGCAACTATTTGTGGCAAGAATACCAATATTACTTGTTTCATACAATCTGGCGACTACAGGACTTATGCCAAATCTCACCAACCAACACCATCTTCGACACACTCTACAGTGCTCAAGAAGTCAAAAGGCCTTAATGGTGGTCCAATTATCGTCCATGGCCTCACCTAACCCCTGATTGAGTTCGCGAGATCATTAGCCATGACTCAAAAACGAGTTGCACAAGGGCCGCTGGTTTCAATCTTTGGTTACAGGGATGGCAGCATGCTGCGACCCTGTCGGGAGAAGCTTAGCGACCTTGACATATATTGACACGACCAACATTTGTGGACTGCTTTTTGCAAAGTCCGATCAGATTTTCTGGAGAAACGTCAAATACGTTTAAGGAGTTATTTGGAGGAACAAATTCGGACTTTGTGGTAGCTCGAGTGTGAAGCTCGCAAGAGGAGAGTTATTCGTTCGCGAGTCGTGGAAACTTGGGGAATCAATTATGTGCATCGGGGCTCACGTAAGATTTGAGACTAAAGGACATTGAGAAAGTTGGAGATCTCTAGGGGAGTGTTGTTGTATCGTAGAACACACAAGAGCCTCTCATGACACCAAGAGCCACTGAAGCCCCATCATCTAAAGAACTCTCTAGCTGGAAGTGACTGGCTTAATAGGCCGGAAGTGACAACAATAAGCTCTATACATTTATTTATCTTCCCTATAATTCCAGTGCCCCATGAAACATTTTATGGATTTTATTAGAGCTGAAAATGTAGGCATATCGTAAATTTGCAAATGGCTAGGAATTTGATTTTTAGGCCGAGAACTTAATAATAGAATTTCAAATTGAATTTTTTTTAGAAGCCTAATACTTTGCAAATTTTTATTCAAGTGGCATCAGCGCATATAATTGTCCCTTCAAGATTGTTGTCAAGCTTTCGTCAAAGAGGGGAACTTGACGATAATGATGAAGGGTGGACACGTGCAATGAGGTCCAAGATAAATTTAATTTGTTTTTATTGTAATTTCCTGTTTTATTTAATGATTTCAATATTGGCAGAATAATGGAATATCTCTGAAGTACGAACACAGATACGGGTGTCGTGTTCGACATGATACGGACGTGTCGACACAATAAACCTACAAAAATTACGACACGACATGACACCACACACACACACACACACACACACACACACACACACATACACACACACACACACACACACACACACACATATATATATATATATATACTTTCATTTACTTTGCATTTCAAAAACAAAAAATAGTAGTGAAACTAATTTATTAAAATTAACATGGTCCAGAATTTTTAAATCGCAAGTCAAACGTATGCATTTAAATTAAGTGAGATAATAACTTCACTCTTTTAACTTTTCTTCTTATTATTCATATACCCTTGCACGATTTTATTTTACAATGTGACACTAAAATTTCTTTGTGTTCTTTAGTTTTGGCACCTCGTTGTGTCCATGAAATGTTCGGGCCGTGTTCATGAAGTGTCTGACTTTTTTTAAATGCCAAACAAGTTTGACAAGCCGCGAGAAGTGTCCGACACGGGTACGTCACCTTCAGAGTAGTGTTCGTGCTTCTTAGGGGAATATTCATTAGGAATATTCTCCAATTATTTTGTGGGCATATCAGTATTTAGGACAATTAGGATAATTTGGTGCCTTGGCCAATATATATGTCTTTGTAATCCCTCTTTTATGCGCTAATGATTAATATAAATTTAAAGATTGTAACTGTTGTTCAAATCTTCCACTATTTGTGTATTTACATCTAATTGCCATCCACTCATCGTTCATTCGACAATAACTCTTGACAAAAATGATCAAAAAATCATCAATCATTAAATAAAAAATCCAATAAAAGAGAGGTAAAAGTGTATCTTAGTGTATCCACATGGAAGTGTATCTATGACGCATCCGAGCATATCCAAAAATTATAATAAAAAAGAATTATGATACTTAATTGAAGGAATAATTTCTCAAAAAACAATTAGGTCCCCTCAAGGTGTTATCTTCAAATGCGTCCTCAATAAATCCTCGTAATCTGAATCGAGTTCGTGGTACACGAGCTCAAAATTGAGTTCACCAAACCACACCATACCCTTAGGCGGTGGGTGATTTGTTTAAAACTAGCGATGATGAGTATGTGAACTCAATTGTGCATGCGTCGTATGAGTTGAAATCACTAGATGGTTGGTGGATGATGTTGTTCAACAATCGTTCGGTAGGAGTGGCGTCATGGGCTATGTTTTGAACACGAATTTTGTATGCTTTTTGTGCAAAAAATTTGGTCATATTTGCTCATTAATATCTCAACATTTGATGGGCGTATGGACACCGATGTTTTATTTATTAGTTTGGTTCCGTTGTGAGTATCATTGGAGTTAAGCATGTTAGTTTGGGGCTATTTAGTTGAAGGACTGTGTTAAACTTGGTGGAATTATCTAATGAAGCCGAAAGAGCTCGAGAGAAAGTATTTGATTTAGACATGGGGAAAATTGGTGCTATATTGTAGGCTCATGTTCATCCTGAACAACTACAACAAGACCTGTTTGCCAGGTTGAGGGTGACTTAATGTTAGTGACATGATTACACCCAGGAGTTTCATTTTTTGTGCACCTGAATGACATTTTATGAGATTGAGGAGCAACATATTAGCCTTTAAGTCAGGCGTTTATAGATTCTTAATTGGGTCGCGCTGAGTTTGAAGGAGATGCCCCATCTTGAGAAGGTCATTGGTTACCCATGGCAGTGAAAGAATACATTAGGCAAGTTGGGCCAGGTAAAACGAACGAAGTACTTGAGGCTTGTTAAAAAAGCAAGCCAACTTGATTTTAAGTTTGTCACCTTTTTGAGCCTGCCTTTAATTCGGCTCGATAACTTATCATACTAAATTGTATAGAACAACCAAGCTATTGATGCTTGATTCAGTTTTGTTCGTTTAAAAGATCGTTCAAAATAAATGGGTCACGATTGGAACATATTTTTAAGCTTTATAAAGTTTCCAACCAATCTTGAGCAATCTGCTCGAGTCATTTACGCCCCTACTACCACACTAGGCAGGGACGGAGCCAGGTGGGGGCTTGAGCCCCCACGTTTTTTTTATAAAAAAAATTAAAGGTAAAAACTGAATTTTTACAAAACCTAGGGTAAAAACGTAAATACTAATAGTTTATAAAAAAAACCTTAAAGCCCTAGGTTTGAAATAGGGCTGCCGCTTCTTACTTTCATTCTTCCATTCTCTTCTTCTTCTTCTTCTTCTTCTTCTTCTTCTTCTTCTTCTTCTCTCAATACCTTTCAATTCCATTCTTCCATCCGGAATACCTTCCATTTCATACCTTGAAGGTTTCTTCTTCCCAATACAAGCAACAGCAGGGTCACGTAGACAATTCTAAAATTTTACCACATGTGATATGTTTGTTTATCATCTCTATGAAGTTTGGGATATACACGCGTACATTTATCTATATGAATTGGCCTTTGATTTTGTTTGATTTCCTGGTTTTAGATGTTAAATATACTACTTTCTTGCTACAATTAATTGGCTTTATTTTTGTGTAAATATAAATGTCCTCTTTTTTTGTTACGTTACTAGGGTATGAACGAATAGTCTAAGTAATTAGGTTTGACAAAGGTAATATGTTTGTTAATGTTCATTTTTCTAACTAAACAATGCAACTTTGATTTTGTATGGGGGTATGTTAATTTGTTAGTAGTGAGTAGCTAGTTATTCTTGAAATCACTTTTGTCTTGCCTGCCCTTTTTTGTTGCATAAATTACTTTATTTTTTTGTAAATACTTAAAAAAAACTCAAAAAATTCGGCTTGGGGGCTCCCGCCCCCGAACCCCCGAAAATTGTCATTAAATTATCCCCCACTATCAAAAGTTCCTGGGCTAACTCCAACAGCATTCAAATTCTTGAGTTGTGGATGTTTTGATCATTTAAGTAAGCGGATTTCTCGAAGAAGAAGCACTGACCAATTCTGATCATTAACGACGACGAGGGAGGGGTTCCTTATGAGGTTCACCATCGGGGTTACTTGCCCCAGTCATTCAGGTTCGTGAGATTCGATTGGTGAACTGAACTCCTTTGAAGTCGTGGTTAATCTTTCCCTTTGGGGGTTGGGGGGAGTGATGAAACTGGGGTTATGATGTCATGGATGACATCACGTGGGTACTGGATAAATTTTAGATTTAAAAAAATATTCTAGTAGCTGGTGGGTTCTTGTATCTTTTGTCCCAATTAAGTTTGCTCATGGACAAGTTCCGATTTCTTATATATATTTGATTATTTGTATTCCTCTTTTGAAAATACCATTGATTGATATTGAGAGTTTTTTTTCTCCCTTTGGGTGTTTGTTATATTGATTCCGTTGCGTGTTTAGTATATACATCAGTTTGGGACAAAGCAAACATTCTTTACAGAGGATTTATTTCCATTACTTTATAGAGATGGGAGTGTATCCCTGTCCTAACACTGCTGCTACTCCCCCGACAACTAGCCTAGTTGTTCTAACCCCAAGAAAGGTCACATGTACTAAAACTGGATGCGTGATTGGTTTGCCAAATAATGTGATATAAATGTGAGGCTTGGGAGAATGTGAGCAATGGTCACTTCCTTAGTCTCCACTTTTGTAGCATGTCACTATCATGAGCCCCTAACCACGAGAAAATATGCACTTGTGTAGGATCCCCCACTGCGCAATGAAATCAAGTAAGGCATGCGAATATGAACTGCATGATAACCACTCCCCAAAGTAACCGCATCATATCATCCATTTCTATCAAAGAGGTAAGCTCCACAATTTTATTACCATTCAATTTAATCTAAAAGCAAGAACTCTGACAATATTGGAAGAATTCAAAGAAGCCAAGGATGAAATAGAAAAATTATGGTTTGAGGTAATGCAATTAAGACGAGGGAGTAAAAGATTTTAGGGTTTGTTCACCCTACTCACTATCTTTGCAAAAACATTTTTTTTTTGTCCATCCTCCACCACGAAGTAAACAAACCTAACAAATTACTTAAGTCATTTGGAGATTAATTTCCAAAGATATCTAAGGGACCCGTGATCAACTAATTTAGAGCCCCATACATTGCCCCCTAACCCATATTTTCTCCGCTTTTAGCCAAAAAGATGAGAATCTTGTTGAACCTACACAAACACTTATTGGACAATGTTTTATTTTTCATTAATTAATTTCCAATTCCTAACCCTCCAATTTTCTTTGTTTTAAACACATCCGCTTGATTAAATGTTTTTTCTTTCCTTCCTCGTCAACCCTCCTATAAAATCCATTATTCCATTTTTAAATTTCCAAGCCTTGCCAATAGAAGATTTAAATAAATGGCAAAGACAGTCCACGAGTCTCCCATCATTCCAGGTTTTGGGGAGGCTTAGATGTACGTAGCCTTACCCGTGTAAAGAGAGTCTCGCTATTTCTTTAACTTTTCAAGTCTTTTTATTTGATCAATCATCGGATTTCAAAACTTCCAAGAATTGGGGTTTACTCTAAGAGGCAAACCAAAGTGACATACTACCACATTAATACCCACCAGTTCACCTCAGCACTTTTTTAAATATTTATTTTCAGCAATAAAGTGAAAAATGGTCTCATCCCTAAATTGATGCGACACTTCAATTCTCTCTCCCTATAAAGGACAAAACGATTAACACATCATGCCTAATAAGAATTCTACTTGCAAAAATGCAGCCTTCTCATTTTCTGTTGTTGTTGTCCATGCATTTTCACTAGAACAAATTCTGAATTTGAAGAATGAAGTTTTCTTTCAAGAAGGGGAGATCACACATTTTATGTCTTTTGAGTGCCCTTGGGCTTATTTGGTTGAAAGGATCCTCATCATCTGATTCTTAAGTTGGCACTATTTCCACCTGTTTCTATCGCCTCCGTATGCCATAATATGCTATTGAAATTTCTTGTCAAAGATTGTAGATATCAAGGTAATGTGTTTGTGCAACTTCTTGTTTTTAACCATTTTTTACTGGATTTTATGCCGACTTTGATGGGATTTACTGCATTTATGTTGAATCTTGCTATCCCACTTTCTTATAATTGAGATACTTGTGTTTGTATATGTCATCCTTTAGTTTGCATTAGCAAAATGAAATGCTCCATTCTTTCTTCATTAAAACAGATCTTTGGTCAACACATCTGCCTGAGCAATTGTTTATCAAGAATAGCTAAAAAGATGGAAAGAAAGATATTTAAAGGGGATATCTGACTGGAATCTTTAGTTAACATCTAAAAATTGTCCTCACATAAGAACTAAATAATTGTAATCCTAGGAAACCAATTTAACAACATTTATTTTTTATTTTTATTTTATTTTTTATTTTTTATGGGTTCACTTTATTGGTAACTCTTTTCTTTTCTTATCTTTCAATTTATAATGGCTTTATCTACATTAAATTTATCTCTTTGCTTTCCACTGAACTGTGTATCTTGTAAATGGGAATCAAATATACATTTACAATGCAATAATGTCATGGATGTTAGTAATTGTGCTTTGGGTATTAGTTCATATATTTTAGAACATGCCATGAAACTTTATATGTCCTACTAACCTCTCATTAATGGTTGTCTCATTGATATCACTGAATCTTGTTCTTTGGATCTTTTTACCTTTTAACCTATTTATTTATGTGCTTCTTTTATTTCCAATATAGGTCGTAATGGCATTTAAATGCCGGGGGGGAACAAGTATTAGATGGTCTTTATACCGGCATCAATACAGAGCTTATTGTCACAGCTAGCAAGATGGTATTCTATCTTCGGCTTCTTTTGCTATCTGTAACATTAATTTTTTCCTGGATTCATTCTGGTTCCGTTATTAATTTAGGTGGAAGAGTACTTCGGGCTGCATATGCAGCCACACAAGGCTATTGTTGGAGCCAATGCTTTTGCTCATGAAAGTGGTATTCATCAGGTTAGTGTAATTGATATAGTTTGTTGCCCTAATATATTAACCCTAGAGTTTGGTGAATCGGGTTAATGTAAAATTTTAACAAATTTAATGTTGAACTAGCACAATTAATAATTTTTATAGTAAATATGTTTTCAAAGAAATTACAAGCAATGTAATTAGCATAAAGAGAGATAGAGAGACTGCATACATCAATGTTTAATGTGGTATTGGGAGAACCTTTCACCATCCACGCCCCGATACTAGAGGAGGAAATTCCACTATTCCGATCTTTCTTCGAGGGTGAAGATCAAAACCTTTACAAGCTTACACCAAGCTTCTCCATAGCCATAAGTAGGAAAACACCTACTACACAACCATGGGAAAAAAACCTCCCTCATATAATAGAAGGTTTGAGTGAATAAATATTTGCAGTGATTATGATGTGAACCAAAGAGTGCACAGGTTGAATTGTAATATTTTATTTGTACTCTTTTTTTTTTAATTAATTTTTCTTAGACTTTAGTTCCTATTTTAGTTAGGATTTAGTGGAGGTAATATTCCTTTGTAATATTCTTTGAGTGCCCTCCTTATTCTTTTTGCATTTTTAGGGTTATCTTGGCTAGCAAGATAATTGTAGTCTATAAATAGGGCCTATGGCCTCCCATTGTAAACTTTACATTTGAAAATTAGTGAGAGTTTGTGTTGAATTTTTATTTCTTCTTGGTGCCTTTACGCTTGTCACGTCAATTGGTATCAGAGTGAAGTTCACTCCAATCATTGTGTGTGTTTAAAACACTAAAATCATCACACCACTAATGGCTCCGAGTAGAGGATCACAATCCAACCTCGAACGCCGCATCGCCCAACCCAAGGCCACCCTTAAGGCCCTTATTGGGCAGGTCAGTGCACTCACAGCCGCCCTACTACCACAAGCCGCCATAATCTCTTCCACCACCACCTCCGTTTTCAATCCCTAAACAACACCCCACCATTCATGACTTTCGCTGCCCGAAACAGATTAAACCCCTTATGTTCACTCCTCTTCCAAACCCCACTTCCACAAGAAGGAATGAGGAGCAAAAAACCCTTTGTTGAGGCCCCTCTATAGTAGACCTAGGGCTACTAAAAAGAGAACGAAGAGAGGAGGGTGTAAACCACTGATTCACTGCCTCCATCAAGTCTCCGGCAAAGAGGGAAGAGCAATGCAAGATGAAATCGAACACCTGGATGGCCAAAACTACAGCCACAAAAGCCGATCAGACTGTAGGCTACCAAGTGCCTTGTCGTACCCCTGCGAAGGCCACATTACCCGATAACGGCCCAGTAGATCGCAACCAAGGGTTTCTCAACCCCATAACTGACTTTCGATCCAGGAGGGGTTGGATCAAGTTGCTACCGGACATAAAAGAAGAAGAGACACCGAGCGAGAAGAGAAGGCCAGAGGAGAAACAAGAGGAGGCTGTGAGCAACTGAGGGGTTTTTGTCAAAGCCCTAAAGTGTAGAAGAGATGAGCTATTTGGGCCAAACATTTATCTACTTGGAAGATAAGATGGTTCTTATAGTTGTTGTGCCCGTTGTCAGTCGATCCTAATTAAATTTGAGTCAAATTCATCCAACCCATAACTTATTTCCTCAAGTTTGTACACTCCTGGGAGCAACCCACATATTTCAAAAAGTAAATAAATAAATAAATAAAACTGTATATTTTCATAATTTTCACGAGTACTCAAATATTCAAAGCACGTGGTGGCAATTTTATAAGATGGGAGAGAGTTGAGTGATGTGAATAAAAGAGTCCATTGTTTTAATTGTGATATTTTTATTTTTACTCTTTTTTTTTCCGTTTTCTTATACTTTATTTCCTATTTTAGTTTGGAATTAGTAGGGGTAATATTCCTTTAGAATTTTCCTCGAGTGGACTATTTAGTCTTTTTGCACTTTTAAGCAGTGTTCTAAAAGGCGTGCCTAGGATTGAGGATTGGGAGAAACTCCCCGCCTATGCTTATTCTTGGTAAAAGGCTTAAGGTGCATTTTTTTTTAAAAAAACACTTTAGTGAAACGATATTGCCTTTTAAAGATTTTGTTACAAACCGGACCAATATCTTGTCCAAAATAATCAAAAGATAAACAATATCCCAAACCTCTCTACCGCTTTCTTTCTGCCTCTTGTCCAAAAAAAAGGCCTAACATTGCCGACTTGCTTCCGACCAAAAGTCAATCTGTTTCATTTGGAAGATAAAAAATACATTTCTTATATTAAATCATTTTGTATTGATTATTGATTATCGATTATTGAATGATTATTGATATCGTTTGTTGAGTGATGAAAAATATGTTTTGTATATTGCTTATTAAATATTGAGAAATGCATTTTATATATTGATTATGGAGCATGTATATGAGAAAGATGGCTACCAAACAAACGGATGTATTTTCAAAATTCAAGGTATGTATTATTTTATTATATTACTAATCTTAGAATAATTAAAATAATAAAAAAAGGAAAAACGCCTTTTTATGCCTAGGCTTCCTAGGCTTGAGGCTTGACCTCTACGCCTCGACCATGCCTCGCTCCGTTTAGAACCTTGCTTTTAATGTTATCTTCGTTAGTAAGATAACTCTAGTCTGTAAATAGACCCTATGGCCTCCCACTGTAATCACCTTATCTTTGATGAAGCCCAATGATTCTCTTGATAATGATATTGAATTAATCTTTAAATTCTACTTGATTTTCTCTTCAAATATACGTGTTGTTGAAGTGTAGTTAAAAGACTTGAATTACTAAAATTGATCTTCAAAAAATGTTCTAAAATAAAGATCTAGAAGACTTGAGCGATGATGTCGTCTCCAATGAAGCACTCAAATATTCATGAGATGTATTTAATTTGTTACGAGTAAGTCTCACAAATAATGTTTTCTTCAATGCATTTGTTTGAGTGAGAGAGTGCTGATTTTGTAGTGTATTTCTCTCTTATACGAGTCTTGTACTTTCTGTTAAGAGCCTCTAACCATAAATAAATCCAAAGCCCTTCTTTCATAATGCTGTTCAATATGTCAATCACTAAATTTTACTCACTGTTGTTCAGTGATGAATCTGCGCCTTTGGATATGACGATTACTGTTGATAAGCTTGATATCAGCCGTTGGATCAACTTGATGCAGCACTAACGAAACATATAAGATATGTATGTAGTGCACGGATTGAGTGAGGGAGAGGACATTTTCTGCCACCTTTTCCCACAATCTTATATGCCGCATCTATTCTTCGACTCCCATAAAACCTCCACAAAATCGGAAATGCACCAAAAATGCTTGACACATTTATATCACTTTTGGTACTTTTACAAAGCCACCAGCTTCTCTTTTCCCATAAAATCGAAATTGGAGAGAGACAATTATCTTGGGTCACCTTTCTCCCTTTTTGATAGAGAACAAATAATAATCACCCTTACAAACTCATCGCTTTACCTTTCTAGAAAATATTTTCGCGCGTGCACACACACACACACACACACACACACACACACATATATATATATATATATATATATATATATATATATATATATGTGTGTGTGTGTGTGTGTGTGTAGAGAGAGAGAGAGAGAGTCAATTTATCGGATCACTACGTAAAAGGCTTACACGAAAAATATATAAATAATAAATATATTAATCAAGTGTGTATATGTATAACATCATGAAAATAAATATATTTCCATTTAATATCCTGAGCAGAGTATAAAATATGTATGGGTGCCAATTTATAATGTGCAATATACTAAACCAATATTGACAAATATATGGGTTCCAATACGTTAAAAGTTAAAATACAAATAAACATCCACCACACATCATAGACACATAGATTATAACAAAAAGAGTTTAGACAAAATAAATCTTTACCAACAAATTTACACATTACATGAAAATAAATTTTCCAAATAAGCATCCTCACATATACAGCCCAAAGTAACTTGCTATAAGGACAAACCAATGTTTGTTATTAAATTACTGCATTTCCCTTGGGTAATGCTTCAACCAATCAACTTGCTATCAGTAACGTCTATCTTATTGCTATGCTGCAACATTATATATATGTGTGTGTGTGTGTGTGTGTGTGTGTGTGTGTGTGTGTGTGTGTGTGTGTGTGTGTTTTTAACATAAATATATTACTAATTTTTGTTTATAGACTTTAATACCTTTAATTTGAAAATTAGAGTTTGCCCATTTTCCGTCAATGGGGGGTGTTAATATTAAATCACTTGTCATTTTGAAAACTATAATAAAATAAATGAACTTAAAATTCCCAAAACCTGAAAATTTAAATTAATAAAACAAAATTAAAAAAATAAAAATAGAAAAAAATCTAAAAAAATTACGAAACCACTAATCTTTCATCTCTAGGGCCACACCCCCCGCAATCCACCACCTCCCTCAGCAACAACACCCCCACCGGGCATCTCTCTCTCTCTCTCACTCTCTTTCGCTCTCTCTCTCTCTCTATTATTAATGACCGTGGCCGCTAAGAAGAGCAAAGCTGCCATCGATTTGAATTTGGGTTTTAACTTGGTGGAGTTGATGGTGCGTTTTGGTTGCCGGGGGAAGGGGTTGGCTGGGTAATGACGAAATATTTAATATGTTTTTTACTCAATTTTCTTTTTAGTTTTGTACAACGTTTAAAATTTCGCGCTATTGCATTTTGTTGTGCAAAAACGTTGGTTCGCGCGATGGCCATATAGAGTACGCTATTTTGCGCAATTGTACGCTATTGTGCACTATTTTGGACAATTTTGTGCTATTGACACGCTTTTAGAGTTTTTTTTTGGCAACTTTTCCGACTTACAAAAGTAGGTCATTTTTTGGTAACTTTGCTTCATATGTAAAGGGTATTATTATATTATAAGACTCATTTTACAATTAGAATGTTATTTTTCAGCTTTATAAATGTATTTTGCCAAATCTCAGTTCATTTTTTTTATCAACTCTCAAATTATAAAGAATGTTATTTTTCAATTCTCAGTTTAAAATCGTACTTTTTTATAAATTCAGTTGAAAATATATTTTTTTTATAAATTTTAATTTAAAATTTTTTCTATATTAAATCTCAATTTACAAAGACTGTTAATTTTTAAATCTCAGATTTTAAAATGTTATTTTTCAACTAGAATGTTAATTTTTTTTATATTATATCTCAATTTAAAATCATACTTGTTTTTTAATTTTTTTTCATTAAATCTCAGTTTTAACAAATATGTTACTTTTTTTTTGCAAATTTCAGTTTAATATGTTATTTGTTTTACAAATTTCAACTGAAATGTAACTTATTTTTGCAAATTTCAATTTAAAATGTTAATTGCTTAATATTTTTTTTACAAATTTCAATTTAAAATGCTAATTTTTTTTTTTTACAAATTTGAGTTTAAAATGTAACATTTTTCGCAAATCTAGTTCAAAATGTTACAATTTGATTCACCAATTTCAGTTAAAATGTTATTTATTTTACAGATTTCAATATAAAATGTTACTCTTTAATAATAAGTTTCAATTGTTGCCTAATTTTAAATTTTAGTTTAAAATGTTTTCTAATTTATTTATACATTTTATATGTTTTTCTAATTAAAAAAATGGAATGCACGAATTTCTTACACGATGCTCGACGCGATTTTCGCGATGCGACTTCGGAGGACCCTAATATGAATCACGAGCCCCCTCCACTTTCCATGACCACCGATTTGGGAAGCTACCCATCGGAGAGCCCTAATATGAATTTCATCCCCTTCTAAACCCTAGATCTAGTCGAAACCCTCACTCCATTCACCCCCAAACTTTAAACCGACATCTCTAGGCACAAACCCTAGGTCGTTTTGTCACATCCAACCACCCCAGCTAGAACCAACTGACTTTATACCCTCAAAACTCTTGTCGAAATGCTCGCTTGATCATTCCTACTCAAACCCGAGGTCGACCCTGTCCCGTCGATTACTTGTCACCCATCATCAATCCCTCCCACCAACCCACTCGACTTTTGCAAAACTACCCTCCACCCCAACCACCCCAACCTTAATCCAACCTCCTGACATTCTTAAATATCCCCAACAACCTCCAACCACTACCTAGTCGCCTATAACCCCCAAATGTTTTTCAACCACGATCCGACGCTTATGGGGATACCGAATTTGCCGGCACAATCCCTATTGAGCCCCGCGACACCATTACAAAGGGTCAAGGAGTGGCTCTAACAATCACTCACCCTCCTCCATCTCTGAATCCAATTTGGTCACTATGTTGGGGGAGAGGAATTGCCTCCACACATGCCTCACTTTATGGAGATGACCGGGTGCCCGTACCTGAAGAGTAGGATAGATTTGTCTCTAAATAAAATGGAACTCTACTATATAAAGTCCCGAATAAATAGTCCAACGAATAAGTGAACAACTCTGGAACCCCCCACGAGCCCATGATATTTATAACTAGAATATACAGAGTATAATTAAGAGGAGAAAATACAAAAAAGGAAAAACTCAAACATCTTCATCTGGTCAATGTTGGCTCAGGAATAGGTCCGCTCAATCATGCTCTTGCGGCTATCAGATACCTGGAAAATGTCTTTTAAGAAAAACATGAGTCAAACCTCACATTGCGAGAAAAATCTCTCAACTTTCACAATATTAAATGCGATCTATTTACGTCTCATTCCGTCCTCGTCGACACTCGCTCCAAAGGTAGCTTACCTCGCCTCTTTGTAAGAGAATCCTGGTCATACATGCCAACCCTAGGCGTAACTAACAATGTAAGTATCCAAGTCTAACAACTATCATATAATCGACGTAACTCATATCTCGCACTACACATATCCCTATTCTACACGATAACCACGTAAGATAAGTCCAATACCAAACTAGCTACTATCCTACCTATTATCCACGTAACTTTACCCATCACTTAGTTAACTACGATACTACATAATATCTTTGTAAATCATACCCATCACTAAATTAGCTGCTATATTCTACAATATCCATGTAATTTAGCCCATCACTGATCTAGCTACTATATTACCCAATTTTTAAGAAAGTTATGCCCATTACTGAACTAGCTACAACACCACACAAAATATAAGTAAATTAATCCCATCACTGGATTAATTACACAATATAAGCACAACACAAAGGACATATCAATCGGGAACCTCTCGTGCCTCTACCGGTTCGTTCCATTAGAGTTTCCACTCCTAATGGCTCAAAGCACAGACAAAACGAGAAATTACTACACCGACTCACCCATCATATAATAACATACCACTTTACATTGGATGATCCAACCTCCTATGCCTCACTCGCGTGAGATATATGACTGTTGCATCATCTGCTAGGGGCTTAGTTTGCGGTCCCGCGAACAATCTCATCAAGTTCTCACCAATAGATTCGTCACGAGTCTACTCACTCACCCTAGTATGTCTACACAAATAAAATATAGAGCACACGACAAAGCATACACATAGATACGACTTATAACTCTAATCGTATAAGTCGGGAAAATTGTACCCCGATCTTTTCATGAATACACATATTGATTTCGTACATGCGTGAGTGTGTGTGTGTGTGTGTGTGTATATATATATATATATATATATATATATATATATATATATAACTTATGATCCTTCGTTTTATAGTGTCCTCTCTAAGATCCCTTAGTTATCAACAACAACAACCTCCCTAAAACAGTCTTAAAAATGGCTCAACCACATGATCCAGTTGAAGTCGTATACCAACCTGGGTCGTATCCGTTCCAACTGAAATAATTCCACTTAATATCTAATCCGAATCGATTCGATAGCTAATATCGATACGGTTGTCTTCCCAAAATGAAGCATATTTTCCTGTTATGACATTTAATCCTTCTAATGTTTCCTTCCTTCCTAAACCTCCATAAGAGGATTTTTATACCTCCAAACAATCCCAACCACATTCTCAAACGAATATCAACGATTATTAATTTGTTTTAGCATCATACACTCATCATAATTTATCAAGGATTTAGATCTAAATTTTGAGATTTATAAATTAAATTTTTACACAAGCCCAAATTCTTAACATGAGACCATAATCTCCAAGTCTAATCGTGTACATAAGGTCTTAAGTTCTCCATTATATTACATAAAGCCATCATCAATTCAGATTTTGATCTAAGTTCTCTATTAGTTTTATAATAACTCATCATCAAGGTTTCCAAATGCAACAATTATCATAAATAAATTGAAGATAATACGCATTGACGGATCTTCGGTGTTGAATCTCCATTGATGATTCCTCCTTGCTCCAACTCCTCCTTTCTATAGCTAGGTTTTTTCTAAGCTAGGTTGATTAATTAAAACTAATGACTCTCCTCAGCCTCTTTGTCCCACATGTATTCTTTGGGCTAATTTTAGAGCCCCTAAATGAGCCCAAAACAATAACCACTTGGTTTCAAAAGTTAGCCCAAAGGGTTGTCCAATCCTCAAGCCCAACATGTTTCCAACACTATTTCCGGTCTCCAGACCCTATAGAGCCCAATCAAACAACACACATCCGAAATACTAACATTCTACATTAATATTAGATTACAAAGTGTTTTAAATAATTTGAATTCTCGGTTTATATATATCATTAACATACCCACACACTTATTCAAATCAAATCCCAATTATTTAATTATTTAAAATTATAGGATATTACAATAATGGAGTACACCATTATGATGTGCATAATTTTCAATAGATACTAATTTTGACACCATGTATACCCAATATTTATATAAAAAATTGGAGATGCTCTTAGCTATTTACAATCTTAAGAATATTAAAAATTCCTCGGGGACAATTTTGTATTTTGTATTGTCAAATGTAAGTTAAATGAGAGTTGATTATGTATTCCAAATGTTTGATTGATAGATCCTTTGTCGAATATCCGCTTTTAAGAACATTGAGTTATTAATCCATGAAGCACGAACAGGGGTACGAGTGTTGTGGCTGAGACGACACAAACACGCCGACGCATCAACTCTCAAAAAATTAGAACACAGCATAGTAGAAACATGATGATAAATAATTTTTTTTTATAATTATACATATTTATATATATAGTTTCATCTATACGACACTTTAAAAATAAGGGATTTTTTTACTTAACCCCTGCAATAATATCACATTTTGACTTAACCCCCTAATGTTCAGAAATTAGATATACCCCTTAGAATCTAACACCGTTACTTTTTCGTTAAAAAACTCTCACTAATCCCCTATATTTTTTGGACAAAAATACCTTATTTCTTCATCATCTTCCCCAAATCAAAACCTAACCCCCAAATCACCATCCATGGCCCACTATATTCTTCCTCTTGAAATCTTTTAATGTATCAATCTTGTAAAGATTGATCTCAGCTACAATCTCCTATATGGTCCAATACTTTCTGAAATTGATGACTTAAAAGGGCTCAATCTGCTGCAACTGCAAGGGAAAAGTTCAACTCTTTCATCCTAGATTCTCTCTCTTCACTTAAATCACTCAATGTTCTTGATTTGTCCCACTATCTCTTTGCGGGTAATGTCCCACAAAGCCTCTGTTGGTTACTACCAAATTCGATCAACCTTATAAACAATCTACTTTTAGGTCCAACACCTCCCTCATTTATAAAAGGAGGGTTGTTAGAGAGTTTTGCAGGGAACCCAAGTTTGTGTGTCCCTGTCTACCTTCTCATCAAACCAAAATTCCCCTTGTGCTCACAAAATTATAACCAAAAGAAAATGAATTGTCTCTGGGTGACTGGGATTTCTGTTGCGTTTGTTATTGTTGAAGCTTTATTGTTTCTAAAGCGCTGGTATAGTAAAGAAAGAACTGTCAGAGAACATGAGGAGAGACTCATCTTCCTCATTTTTCTTATATGATGTATAAAGTTTTCATTGAACAAGCTCTGATCAACGTGAGGTCATCAAAGCCATGGTCGATAAGAACATAGCGGGCCATGGATGATGGTGGTTTGGGGGTTCTAGGGTTAGATTTTGATTTGGGGAAGATGATAAAGAACAGTGTTAGATTCTAGGGGCTTATTATGTCTAATTTTTTAACATTGGGGGTGGGGGTTAAGTCAAAATATGCTATTATGGCATGGGGTTAAGTAAAAAAAGCCCAAAAAAGCAAACCTTAGTTATCAAATTAATTTATGAAATTAACATGGTTAAATATTTTATAATGGCAGTTAAATCGTATAAAAATGGGTTTACATCAATTGGGCACATAAATATCATAGGTCAACTCCTTAGACACCTGTTGGTAACCCAATGCAACCGTAGTGGGCAATTCCATGGGTGTTATTGGGAAAAACATGTGTAAAAAGGGGATTGCGTTACTTGGGCACATCAAGATCATGGGATAACTCCCTGTACACTTGTTGGAAAGATAATGCAATAGTTTTGACCGTTACAAATCGTCACGCACGGTCAAGACGAACCAAACTTAAGAATCTCCAAGTTTGAAGACTTCCCGACATCTTATAAACCCTTGTCAAATTGGTATCAGAGTCGGTTGAACTGAGTTACTACGTTAGATCCTTATTTTTGTGCTTTTCCAGTGATTTCATTTTTTCTCTTCTCTTGATGGCCCTGCACTGCTATCTTCATTTAGTCTTTGAATAGCCTCCCACATTTTTTCTTCTTTTGGAAAATCATCTAAAGTATTTGACTGTTCAGGAGAAATTTAATGATTTATGATATTGATAATGTCATCTTCACCTTCTATAGGATAATCTTGAAAATTCTTTTTATATTAGCCTTCAAATTCAGGTCTAATATCTCATAACTGATCCATCCAGTTTCCTTCTTCATTCACTCAACAGCAGTGAAGAATGGAGGTGGCGCGCAAGGGAATGACGAGCCGTTCTACATGAATACAAAACACATGTAAACTTTGAATGGATGAAACACCAAAAGCTCAAAAAGTCAAGAGGGGTCTTCACGGCCTTCAGGATCGATGTTGGTGGCGTACCAGTTTTTGCCATCATTTTTCAGCAAAAGAAAACTGCTTATGGGTAACAAATTATGATTCATATTTTGTCTCCAGCTTATAATTAATCTCCCTTTTCTATTTCAAAAACCCTCAAGGTTTCCATAAATGTCCTTTACCTTGTCACAGATATCAATAACTATTTTCAGATGAGAAACCTTCTTATTTGCTAGATTCTTAGTGGACTTCTCAAGCTTTTTTGGAGACCATTCATATCCCCATCAAATTTTGAGGCCTTTTGCTCCTCCTCGATGCCCTTTTTATTTACTTTATTATCAGAAAGAATAGGATTCAATTTTTCCCTGTAGAAAGTTAATAATAACGTGAATAAGGCATATAATAATAAAAGAAAACCAAAGACTTAATGTAAAAACAATGAGTACGGCAAGTACAAGAGAAATCAAGAAAATATATTAAAACTATACCCAATTTAGCCAAATAAAAGAAAATATAAACTATATGATAAGGCAAAGGTTGGACAATACTTGGTTCTTGACGTCAGATATCGAGAAGTTTGAGGGGAACGAGCTTTCAATTTTGCATTTTGAAGATATCATCGAGCCATGACCCTCCTTGGAGCCTTCGGAGAGATAATAGCCCGGTTGTTTCAGCTTGAAATAAAGTTCCCTTCGATGGTTTATGTCCCTTGAAGAATCCAGAATCATTTTCAATCACACAATTATACAGACCACTGTCCTTAAAAATTTTAGAGTCTCCCCTTGTCACAAGAGCTTCATAACCTCTAGCTGATCGCACCGGGCAAAGTGCTGAGAACACATCCAAAAAGTATGCATTGAAATCGAACGACGATTAACTTTATTGTTTCAACATTTCTTGGAACTCTTAAAAGATTTAATTCTACATGATGATTCCAGAATTTATTAATTTTTGGCGTCGAATTGCGTCCTCGAAATGTCTGCCTTCTTTAAAAAGTAAACAAGTCGGACACGTTCCCGAGTCGTGTCGAACACATGCCCGAGCCATTTCGTTCGCCTGTCGGAGTGTCTGACATGGGTACGTCACCTCCGAGAAGTGTCCGTGCTTCCTAGTTGTTAATTAAAAGTCTGAAATGAAATTAGTGAGATAATTTAATTTCTTTCCTTTTTGTTCATTACGGAATTCAATTATTTAGGGGTAATAAACGTTTTCCATTAAAAATGAACAAAAATGAAACACACATCACATTATGATTTTTTAGACTATTGTGACTATTGTGTGCATAAAATATTTTGGCAATCAAACACGGCAAAAATTAAACATAAGATTTTTTTAGCGAGAATTGTAACGCCTCTGAAACACACCTTAAATGTAAATCATATACTAAATGTCTCATTTTCTTTATAATTTCTTTTTAACAAAAAGAAGAAAGTGATTTAAATAGGCAGAATCTATGTCATGGTTAATAGTCGAGGAGGAAGGGTGCAGTTGTAATGATCATATGTTGGCCATTCACAAGGTTTCAACTATAATGTTATATTTTTTTTCTTATTTTATAAAGTGTTTTCTTCAACTTCAAATAAAGTAGTGTTTATAAGCATATTTTACACTTTAACATTGTATTTTGATATGCAAAAATATTGTTTACAAAAGTTATTATCGGTCTGCAATCATTTTGATATGCATTTATGGAAGACATTCTCTATTTCTAGGTATAGAGTATTGTTTGAAATGTGTTGCACTCGCATCGCGTGTGCACGATTACTATATATATGGATGAATCTATTGGGTGCCAGATTGATGTTTATTGTTCTTTGAATTTATGTCTAGGTTTTTTAGTTTAGGGGAGAATGGTAAACTGGGGATGGAGGGAAACTTGTGCTCAAAGAATCAAGGGGGAATCTCTAATTTAAAAAAATCATAGTTAATGGGGTTGGCCTGTCATATGCTAGAGGATGTCTAATTTTTTAAAAGTTGGGAGTTATGTTTAATTAGTCCATTATATAATGGCGGGGGGTCAGTTAAGCCAATACATCTTAAATGTCTCAAATTAAGAGTCAACTTTGAATAATAAAAAACCATATTCCAAGATATTCAAGATTTTTTACTTTTTGGACATTAATTATGTTAAAAGTCAATTTTTCAAAAAAGATTTGATTTTCAAGCTTGGACATTTAATCTGAGACGGAGGGAGTATTACTGTAGCTACTGGGACCAAAACATAAGAAAACTCTCATAGATTGAAGCCGAATTTTGCTGCATTTATGCTTCCCAGAGAACAACTGCACTTATAGGAAGTACATAATTGCTTATTTAATGGTTTCCTTTGTATTTCCTTTCTCTGTTGATATTGGGCTTCTTGTGAACATTTCTTTGATGAGATAAAGTCGATATATAGAAATTTTCTCCCGATTTATCTCTTCTCCCCTGATTTGGTCTTGTAGGATGGAATGCTTAAAAATAAAAATACATATGAGATCTTATCTCTGGAAGATATTGGGATTCATCGTGCTGATGAATTTGGCATTGTCCTTGGAAAGCTTAGGTATGCATCAATATACCTGCAAAATATCTACTTTTGTGGTGATTTATATCCTCAGCTGATAATGTGTAACTATCCTGTTGTCTTTTGGTCTGTCGTAATTTATTCAGATATGACATCCTCTCTATATACTTGAATAGCGAGTGTTGATGACATAAATAAATAATGTAATCGATTAACTCTCGATAACATCTACATACAAATCCTACAGACATCTACTGCTATTGGAGCATCGTTTGAGTAGAAGAACACGCTAGTCCTGGCGTCCCCGTGGCTGAGCACCTAAAAGGTTTTGAAATGGATTGTTCATACGGGTCAGCGCCCAAAACCATTTTAAAAATATTTGCAAGTATTTAAAATGCAATAATGAGTATGCAGCAGAATTATTTATGTTCATCTGGTGTCGCACTCACATGAGGTTATCCTCCCCTCTTATCTATAGTGCGTACCTAACGCATGTATTTTAATTCCCTAGTTACGCTACCCCGCCTAACTAGTCTAGTCAATCATAACACTGTCCAATATGCTAAACCTCTAGTCCAATTGTGCTACACGTATTTTACTTTACTTTGTTTATCTCATAGCAATCACATAAGCTATATTATCATAATTCTCAATTATATTCGGACCGTTATAATCACATAATTATACACCAGTTATAATTTAATGTTCACACATTCATTAAGTTCACATGTACATATTACACTCTTCTATACGTATATACATATCATCCCCGAGATGACCTCTCGGATGCATTCCCTATTATGCTATCAGGCTCCAAGTACGTCACGTATCACTCCTGGGCCACCAGGTCTGAATCTCACCACTGATCCCAAATCGAATACACATAAACTGGAGGCAGTCATATACATACACCCGTGGGTCATAACCATACCACATTACCCCCACCGGGCTCTAAACTCACATACAATGGTCATGCAACAGTCCTATGACATGGAAAAATGACCCAACCCTGCTGGTCACGCCAGGGTGGACCGCCCACTATGCGCAACGTCCAACGATAACATAACTTGAGTAGATATTTTCACATATAAATCAGTCACACATATATATTTATATATATACACTGTTTCACTCGGTACGTGTGTATATATATATATATATAAAATCGGCCAACGTGCATAATGTTCCTCGTAGCACTAGCCCATAAATCCTGAGTCTACTCCAACTACCGATTTTTCTCAAGTATTCACTTATTATCAAATTTCTAACATCCTGTTTCTGTCCAACATGCTATCCCACCTAAGCTCTTAGCCTAATTCTTCCCGAAACCTTAACCCGATTTCATAATTATTACTCGAGTACTTTTTACCCTAGTACACCCATAATCTCTTACCCGTAAGTTATCCCCGTTTAACCTAATGTACTTTCTAATCTCCCTTGTATATTTACAGAAGTTCTAATCCATCTTTTGGACTCCATAAATATTGTTGAACACAAAACGGTCCAAGAAAAACCGCAAAAGGCAAGGGAGGACCGGTTCGCTGGCTGATCGAACTGGTTCGCTCCCCCCAGTGAACCAGTTCGGTTCTGCTAGGCTATTAACTCCAATTTTTGGCGGGATTCACCTCTTTCCCTTTAACCTTAGGAGTTATAATCATCACCCAAACCCCTAATATGAGTACTACATCAATTCCAAACATAGATTTACATATTCCTACACATGCATCAACTCGGAAAACATCTAACTCGTGGGATTATCATTTTAATCAAGAATTGCATAGTTTCAAACCCTAAATCAAGATTTCATCTTTTATTGCTTAGATCATTCAAGATTGCATCTTTATCATCCCATTCACATCAGATCTAATATATAATCATAATAAAAGTTCTCTTTAATGATTTCAATAGTCAAAAACTCCATTTTTACATGTTTCTCCCACCCAAAATTTGTGTCTTCCTACACTAAATTTCTACATCAATTATTGAAAACTACACTAGGATTATAGCAAGTTAAATACTTTCCTTGTGATTGAAGAAATTCAGAGATTCTCTCCTTGAGTTCTTCTTTTGGCAATGTTCTTGAGCTCGGAATAATTCAATCTCATGCCCGGATCACTTCCTCCTCAATTTTCTTAAATCTCTCCTTTTCTTTTCTCTCCTCTCTCCATGGTTCAAAGTAGCACCCGAGTTAACTCGGAATCGGTTGAGTTGACTCGAAATTGCTGACCGGCGCACCGATAACGAGTCATGATTAAAAAAAATAGAAATCGGGTGGATGCGGTAAGTAGCGGCGAAATAGCGCTCGTTCCGAGTTATCTCGGGGTAATCTCGGCCGATACAACCGAGACAATGCCGATCTCACCGAGACGTTTGTTTTCAAAGAAAAAAATTAACGATCTAAAGAAAGACGGGTCAATCTTGTTGTAAAAGTTAGCGCAACTTCTTTTTTTACCCCTTCTCAAGGATACTTATGCAGCTGAAATGTAAAGTCTAGGGTTTTGTGGGTTGGAAAGGTGTAAATTGGTGAGGGTAATAAGGTGATGTGTGTGGCTATTGGGCGGCCACGATTCTTTTATTTTTTAAGTGGCAGAGATTTTATGCAACTAAGCTTTTCTTAGTTGGAATGTTGGACCCAACAACTTATTGGAGTCCAGCTATAATGTTTTATCTTTCCATTTTTTTGAATTTCAACTTGGACAATAAAAAACTAGCCTTTTGTCCAGCTGTCTTCTTTCAACTATTTTTTCCTTTAAAAATAAAAGACACTTGACATTTGCTTTCATTAAAAGAGCTAACTTCTACATTCATTAAAAAAATTATATTAGTTACACTTAATTTATTTTTTTAAATAAAAGTAATGATGGATTTTTAGTTATAAAATCAGTACTTTTTTTTAGAAGAAAAAATAGTAGTAGTATTTTTTTCAATAAAAAGTATTAATAGTTTTTATAAAAAAAACATATTTTTGGGTTTTAATTTCTACTAAAAATTAACAGTTTTTTATGCACATACACAAAGAAAAAAAAAAAAATTAACACTTTCTTAAAAAATGGTTGTACATTTTTTAAAATTTAGTAAAATTCCATAAACAATTATTAATCTCTTAATTCATTTGTACAAAACAATATTGTTAATGTTTTATTTTTCATTAATTTTCTGAAGATAAACCAAGAAGGGGTGTTAAAATGTTTTAAAAAGTGTTTAAAATTGTACAAAACGTAATATTGTTCATTTTTTGTATAAAAATGTCTTCATTTTAGCAAAATGTTTTAATATTGTATATTTTTGTCAAAAACAGTTTTTGTACATTTTTGTAAATTTTAATGAAAACACAAATGTAATACTCCGTATTTTTTTGGCTATATTAATTATGGGATTTATTAAATTTAATGTGAGTTAATTATTTAATATAAATCCGGAAATTAATTACGTTATAATTATTAACGTGATGAGAGTTAGTAATTCTGGGAAATTTGTTGAATATTACTAATGAGAAAAATAATATATAATATTGGTTATATCAAATGTCACGAGTGAATAAAATGACAATTTTGAAAATTTGAGTCGGGACGCGCCCGTGGCGCGTCAGGACTAAATATTGATAAATAAAAGTGAATATTTTATAAGTTGATCGCATGGTCATTTTGAGTGCGCCAACGCGTCCGGAAGGGTCGAGATAGTCAGAAAAGTGTACACAGGGATTTAGTTTGGGTCTCGGGGCATTTTTAGGCCTAATTAGTACCCCGGGAGGGCATTTTGGACATTCAACATTTTTGGGTAATTAAACCCACGAAATTTTAAGGGTTATATCAGATGTCTAAGGTTTCCTTCTAGGTACAAGAACAACCAAAGACAAGTGACGTCCATAGGAGAGGAAAGGAGAGAGCTCCCAAAGCAATCCAACGCCCAAAATTCATCCGTTTGCACCGCCACCACCACCAACGCGTAGATCGCACGATGGGGAACGCAACCACACCAAATTCGTCATCAAACCAGAATGTTGAAAATCCCAGGTAAGTGTTTATCTTGCTTATTTCGTTGACGCATCACTCATGTTAGTCTAGGAATGATTAGGGTGAGTTTTATGGAGGAAAACCTAAAATTTGAGATAGGAAATCACATGTAGCGATGATTTGATTGTTGTTCTGGAAACCCCTTCACATGTAGAGGATTAAACCATGAAATTTTGATGTTTTAGAAGAATAAAATTCTGGAAAAGATTGACTAGAACCATGTTAAAGAGATTTCTAGGGTTCTTGAGTTTTACATGAATTTTGGCCTGTTAATTCATGATTAGTGATGAAAATTTACATGCTTTATGTAGGGAATGCATAATATGATATTAGGATGTTAGTAGTACAAATTTTTGGGCGTTTGGGAATGCAAAATCTGAATTTGGATGAAGTTATATGTTAGAACCCGTAACTACAAGACTGCAGAATTCGCCATACCTGCTTGATCGATCGATCGAGCCAAGAGCTTCGATCGATCGAAGGTTCGATCGATCGAACCCCAGACCTCGATCGATCGACCCATTCTGGCAGACTCATATTTCCCCTTTTTAAATTAGTTGAATTCGATTTAATGAGAGATAATTCTTGGACACCCTAAATAAAATGTTTTGGGAGATATGGAAGACGAGTAGGACATATGAATAATTTTTGGGACCTTTAATGTAAGACGAGAATTGTATTTTTAGGATAATTACATAAGGAACGATGAAATTATGTATTAAAGGGAGAGACGCGTAAGAGAGTTACGTTGGAACATAAAAGAATACCTACCGAATTGTACACTTGGAAGAATAGAGTCCATAAAGGTTACGATGTACATTGGAAATCCTTTGAATTAAAGTTAGAGACGAACCGTTATACGTGATAACTAATAATGGGAAAATAAGGATAAATATTGTGATTATGGGTTATGGGATGAACCTAAATTAATATGATAAAAGTGGTATATTTATACGATTGTGTATGCATATATTATATACATGTGAAAATCATGCCCGCGCTACTTGCTATCCCTGAGGTTACCGCGCTGGGACGATCTTATCTCGATGTGCCTTATGGGGGATATTGACTCGTACCCTAGAAGATAGATATCCTTGGTACAGGCTATCGAATCGATAGTTCAGACGGTCCTAAGAGACGTGAGGGTATGTACTGACCTCTTAGAGACTTGGAATCTATGCTTCGCCTCACTACTGTTTGTGTATGAGTTAATACAGTTCGAGAGTGATTCCGAACTTGTATTCCCCTTAGTACGAGTGATATGGGGATTGGATATCAGAGTATGCCCGCACCATAGTTTTTTTTATGTGGGGTGCTGTTAGAATATATATATTATTAGAGTATTTAATATATATATATAAGAAATTATGAAATTTGGAACTACCTACTGTGTTATGGTAAGTAAGACTGGTATAATGTATCAAATTGGAAATACTTGTTTTGAAAAGTATAATATGACACTGAGGAACTTATTTGACAAATAAAGTTAAAATGAGAGTTTTGCTAATAAATGAAATATCCCTTTTAAATAATTATATTGTTTAGTTTTAAATCATACGAGTAACCTAAAATAAGTCATACTCTTGGGAAGTTTAGTGCGTTATAAGATAAGATAATCCGTTGGGAAGGTTAGAACGGTAGGCGTGCACCTTGGAAGAGAGGTGAGAATTTCTCAAGAGAGTGCCGCACTAACATGTTATTGCATTAGCCTATAAACATTTTAAATACTTGTTAAACGAATTTCAAATCATCTACACTATAGGGCTCTGACCCGTTTCTATTTCTCTTTCTCTCTTGTATATATATGTATATATTACAGGTGCCCAGCCACAGGGGCGTCTTGCATAGGATCCTTTGGAAGGAACGCGCTGCAGCTTAGGTGGGAGTTGCAGGCCTTTTGTTTAGACGACTTCATTCATTTGATTCCACTCCTAGCATGTTCATTAGTGGGGCATGTGTCGCCCTTTTCCATTATTCAGTTGTTATTTGGACTTTGTGATTCAGTTATTTCTAGTATTGTTACTTTGGGATTTATTCAGTCAGGATGTTTTACTTTAAGTTTTAAATGTTGGGATTTTGGATGTTGAATGTTTAAATTGTTTGGATTGTGTTCCAGGATTTATTGTGGTGTGATTCTTTAATATTGAAATGTTGTTCATAATTACATCTTTATTTTTTTTAAATAAAATTTGAAAAGTAATGTTTAAAAATGGTTTTGACACTTAGCTTAATTAATTAGGGTGTTAAAATTGAAAAAATTATTTTTCGATAGTGATGCTGAGAATGAACCAACTGTGCACCTTGATTTAATTTAATAAAGGAGTGATCGCCCGGTATTTAATTAGGAGGGGTGTCACAGGTGGTATCAGAGCATCAGGTTCTAGTGTCCATAGGATCTGTACGGCTTATTTTCGCTTTCAACTTGACATCTTTGCTATATAGCCCTATTTTAGGATTGTTGTATTCTTGCTTTTGCATTTTCAACTATTTGTGATTTGATAATAACTGTTGACTAATGAATTTCATCACGTTTCATATGCCTCCGAGATGTGCACCAAAGGATAGGCGTGCCCAAGTCGAACAATCAGCAGCTCCGGCACAGGGCACTATGAATGCTAATGAGGTAGCCACCATTGTTGCTCAGGCGGTGAATGCCGCGCCAGCGGTGGTTCAGCAGGCTCCACCCCAGATTCAGGCAATGGCTCTAGTACCTGCACAGCTTCCATCTGCGTGGGAGCAGGTTAGGGATGCCTTTCAGAAGGCGCATCACCCTGAGTTCTCTGGTAGTTCAGATATTAGCATCGTCAGCCAATGGAAGAAAGATATCCAGTGGCATCTTCGTATGTATGAGTGCACGGACATGCAGAAATAGTTGTTGGCTTCCTTTAAGCTTGTGGGGGCTGCTTTGCAGTGGTGGGAGTCCACCACCACCGTGGAGGAGAGGGAGACGATCCCGATTCAGTCGTTCTGGGAGCAGTTTGACCGCAAGTACTTTCCACCCGCCGTGCAGATTGAGATGAGGCAAAAATTACTGAATTTGAAGTAGGATAATTCTACCGTTGTTGAGTATGAGGAGGAGTTCACGAGGCTTCTCACCATAGTGCCAGATGAGGCACCCACTGAGGGTAAAAAAATAATGCTGTTTGTGGACGGGTTAGCTTGGAGGATCCGTCAGCACCTTATAGGGAATCTGTCTCTGAGTACTTTCACTGATGTACTCAATGCTACATTACTACATTGCCAAGATCACCGCTTCCATCTGCAGGGAAGCAAGAGAGCAGGAGAGTCCAGCCAGCAAGGCAGGACCGAGGTAGTAGTGCTACTGGAGCACCATCTCAAGGACAGACTCGTCAGTATGAGCAGAGTTCCCATTAGGGGGACCCCGCTAAGCGATTCCATTCAGGTGATTCCAGGCAAGGATTTGGTGGTTTTAGGTAGGTCCAGCCTAATCAGCAGGGCCAACAATAACAACAGGGTCAGCAGCAGGGCCAACCGGGCCAACAGCGTTTCCACCAGGGCCAACAGGGCCAGTGGCGGGGTGGAAACGGCCAGCAGGGCCGTGGTCAACAGGGTCATAGGGGAGGTAACTTCGAAGGACGATGTTTTGGGTGCGGTAAGCATGGCCATAGGCACCAGGATTTTCCAGAGGGAGAGAGGGCCCCACAGAAGCAGGGTGCCCGTAATGAGTCACAGAGGACACTTTTTCCAGCTGTCCTCCCAGCACCAGCCCAGGTACCAGCCCTACCAGCCGTTCCAGCAGCTCCAGTGCAGCAGGGGCAGTTACAGTATGAACGTGTATATAACGTCCACCAGGCAGCAGCTCCACAGTCACCACCGGCAATTGAGGGTATGTTTCCTATCCATGGTACTATGGGTCGAGTTTTGTTTGATATTGGAGCGACGCACTGTTTTATAGCTACGCATTTTGCGAAGGCCTTAGGGTTGTTAGCCACCGCAGAGAGCACCGTGATGTGTGTAGACTCACCACTAGGGAGTGGATCGCTTTATATGCCGGGGAGTGGGGGTAGAGATTGGTAGCTTGGTATTACCTGCAGACATGTTAGTCTTAGATATGCATGAGCACGATGTTATTATCGGTATGGATTGGCTCGCAGCTTACAGGGCCATGATAGATTATTTTGGTGGGAGTATTGTTTTTGCCATTTCGGGGTAAGAGATGTTTGTAGTGGCGATGCCTCGCCCAGAGGGAGGATCGACCCCTCATTTGTATTACATAGAGGAGGATACCTCTAAGGAGGTTGTGATTCTGTTAGACTCGATTCCAGTTGTTCATGAGTATTCCGATGTGTTTCAGGAGATACCAGGTTTACCCCCCAGTCGAGAGGTAGACTTTATCATAGACTTATTATCGGGTACTAGACTGATAGCACGCGCTCCATACCGTATGGCTCTGGCAGAGATGCAAGAGTTACGAGATCAGATAGAGCAACTGTTAGGTCAGGGCTTCATTCGCAGGAGTACCTCTCCTTGGGGTGCTCCAGTCTTGTTTGTGAAGAAGAGAGATGGTTCACTGAGGCTATGTGTGGACTACCGGGAGTTGAACAAGGTCACGATACGGACTAAGTATCCATTGCCTCGAATCGATGATCTGTTCGACCAGCTGAGGGGAGCAACTTTCTTTTTGAAGATAGATCTAAGGTCGGGGTACTATCAGCTACGTATTAGAGAGCAGGATGTTTCAAAGACTGCCTTCTTAACGAGATATGGGTCTTACGAGTTCAGAGTGATGCCATTTGGTCTCACAAATGCTCCATCCGTATTCATGGACTTGATGAACCGAGTGTTCAGAGAGTTCTTGGATCAGTTTGTCATCGTTTTCAATATAGATGACATTTTGATATATTCACACTCCGAGGAGGAGCATGCCGAGCACTTGAGACAGGTTCTTCAGACTCTACGAGAGCATCAGTTGTATGCTAAGTACGAGAAGTGCGGATTCTGGTTGCGAGAAGTACAGTTCTTTGGGCATGTTGTTTCTGAGCAGGGGATAGCAGTTGACCCGAGTAAAGTGTCAGCGGTGAGGGAGTGGGGATAGCCCACGACACCGACAGAAGTGCGATGTTTCTTGGGGTTAACCGGTTACTACAGGAGATTCATTCTGGGATTCTCCAAAATAAGGGGTCCGTTGACAAATCTGACTCGCAAAGGGGTACCATATGTTTGGGATGATGCTTGTCAATTGGCTTTTGACGAGCTAAAAGACAAACTTACTTCAGCACCAGTCCTTGCTTTACTGAAACCGGGTGTGGAGTACCTGGTTTACACCGATGCTTCTTTACGAGGACTTGGGGGAGTACTTCAGCAGGAGGAGAATGCTATAGCTTTTGCCTCCCGCAAGCTTAAGCCGCATGAGAAGAATTACCCCACCCACGACCTGGAGTTAGCGGCGGTCGTTTTTGCCTTGAGGATATGGAGACACTATTTATTGGGGGAGAAGTTTTGCTTGTTCAGAGACCACAAGTCACTGCAGTACCTGTTCACTCAGCGGGAGCTAAATATGCGTCAGTGCAGATGGTTAGAGTTTGTGAAGGACTATCAGTTCGACATACAGTACCATCCGGGGAAGGCCAACGTAGTTGCTGATGCGTTGAGCCGTAGACCGGTAGACGGTGTAGCGGATGTATGGAAAGCAAAGTGGAAGGAGTTGGGTCACCAGGACGCAGTAGCCCATTCCTTCATATCTGTTATGACAGTGACACCCGAGATAGTTACGAGGGTGATACAGGCACAAACCACAGACCCGTTTTGCCAGGAGAAGATTGTACGACTTTTAGCTGAGGGTGTTGAGTCCTATTCTGTTAGTTCTGATGGGGGTTTGAGGTTTAATGGGAGGTTGGTGGTTCCAGAAGGAGCAGAATTACATCATGCAGTGATGACCCAGTCTCACGGGTCCCGATTTACAGTACATCCTGTAGGAGATAAGATGTACCAAGATATGAGGCGACAATACTGGTGGAGTGGGATGAAGAAGGACATCACCGAGTTCGTGTCCAAGTGTTCTACCTGCCAGCTGGTAAAGGTGGACCATCAGAAACCGTCAGGGTTGCTTCAGCCATTGGAAGTAACCGCGTGGAAGTGGGAGAGTATTTCCATGGATTTTATTACAGGGTTGCCTATATCACAGCGGGGCCACGACTCTATCTGGGTGATTGTAGACCGTTTGACCAAGGTGGCTCATTTTCTGTCGGTGCGGACAGATTATACCACGGGTCAGTATGCTCAGTGGTTCATCGCTGAGATTGTCAGATTACATGGGGTGCCCCTGAATATTATGTCAGATAGAGATAATATTTTTCTGTTGCGTTTCTGGGAGTGCTTTCAGGAGGCTATGGCTACTGAGTTGAGGTTGAGTTCAGCTTATCACCCACAAACAGATGGACAGATAGAGCGTACCAATCAGATGTCGGAGGATATGCTACGCATATGTGTTCTTGATTTTGGGGGAGGTTGGGAGCCACATCTTCCACTGGTAGAGTTTGCTTATAATAACTCTTATCAGTTCACTATTGGCATGGCTCCATTCTAAGCTTTGTACGGCAGGCCTCGTCGTTCCCCAACTTGTTGGCTCGAGGTGGGGGATAACAAGTTGCTAGGACCAGAGGTGATTCAGGAGACCTCCGCGAGGATTGAGATGAACAGGAGTCGCATTCGAGTAGCCCAGGACAAGCAGAAAAGCTACGCCGATGCAAAACGGTTCTTCCGGGAGTTTAATGTGGGGGACCAAGTTTTACTATGTGTATCTCCTATGAAAGGAGTGATGAGATTCGGGAAGAAAGGGAAATTGGCCCCGAGGTACGTGGGACCATTTCCCATAATCGAGAGGATTGGATCGATAGCATACAGGTTGGGACTACCAGAGCATTTACATCGCATCCACGATGTATTCCACATCTCGTCGTTGAGACGATATCTTCGGGATGACATGGCCCATACTCACATCGTGATAGATGAGATAGACTTACAGCCTGACAGCTCTTACGAGGAGAGACCGGTGACTATCCTAGACCATAGCGAGAGGAGATTGAGTTCGAAGATAGTTCCACTTGTACGGGTCCAGTGGGAGCATAATAATGTGGAGGAATCCACTTGGGAGCGCGAGGCAGATATGCGCGAGACATATCCAGATTTGTTCTTACCAGGTATGCCAAATTTTCTGAATTTCGGGATGAAATTCCGTTATTATGGGGGAAGTATGTAATACCCCGTATTTTTATGCTATATTAATTTGGGGATTTATTAAATTTAATGTGAGTTAATTATTTAATATAAATTCGGAAATTAATTACGTTATAATTATTAACGTGATGAGAGTTAGTAATTCTGGGAAATTTTTTGAATATTACTAATGAGAAAAATAATATATAATATTGGTTATATCAAATGTCACGAGTGAATAAAATGACAACTTTGAAAATTTGAGTCGGGATGCGCCCGTGGTGCGTCAGGACTAAATATTGATAAATAAAAGTGAATATTTTATAAGTTGCTCGTATGGTCATTTTGAGTGCGCCAACGCGTCCGGAAGGGTCGAGATAGTCAGAAAACTGTACCCGGAGGTGTAGTTTGGGTCTCGGCGCGTTTTTAGGCCTAATTAGTACCCCGGGAGGGCATTTTGGACATTCAACATTTTTGGGTAATTAAACCCACGAAATTTTAAAGGTTATATCAGATGTCTAAGGTTGCCTTCTAGGGTTAGAACAACCAAAGACAAGTGACGGCCATAGGAGAGGAAAGGAGAGAGCTCCCAAAGCAATCCAACGCCCAAAATCCATCCGTTTGCACCGCCACCACCACCAACGCGTAGATCGCACGACGGGGAACGCAACCACACCAAATTCGTCATCAAACCAGAATGTCGAAAATCCCAGGTAAGTGTTTATCTTGCTTATTTCGTTAACGCATCACTCATGTTAGTCTAGGAATGATTATGGTGAGTTTTATGGAGGAAAACCTAAAATTTGAGATAGGAAATCACATGTAGTGATGATTTGATTGTTGATCTGGAAACCCCTTCACATGTAGAGGATTAAACCACGAAATTTTGATGTTTTAGAAGAATAAAATTCTGGAAAATATTGACTAGAACCATGTTAAAGAGATTTCTAGGGTTCTTGAGTTTTACATGAATTTTGGCCTGTTAATTCATGATTAGTGACGAAAATTTACATGCTTTATGTAGGGAACGCATAATATGATATTAGGATGTTAGTAGTACAAATTTTTGGGTGTTTGGGAATGCAAAATCTGAATTTGGATGAAGTTATATGTTAGAACCCGTAACTACAAGACTGCAGAATTCACCATACCTGCTTGATCGATCAATCGATCCAAGAGCTTCGATCTATCGAAGGTTCGATCGATCGAACCCCAGACCTCGATCGATCGACCCCTTCTGGCAGACTCATATTTCCCCTTTTTAAATTAGTTGAATTCGATTTAATGAGAGATAATTCTTGGACACCCTAAATAAAATGTTTTGGGAGATATGGAAGACCAGTAAGACATATGAATAATTTTGGGGACCTTTAATGTAAGACGAGAATTGTATTTTTAGGATAATTACATAAGGAACGATGAAATTATGTATTAAAGGGAGAGACGCGTAAGAGAGTTACGTAGGAACATAAAAGAATACCTACTGAATTGTACACTTGGAAGGATAGAGTCCATAAAGGTTACGATGTACGTTGGAAATCCTTTGAATTAAAGTTAGAGACGAACCGTTATACGTGATAACTAATAATGGGAAAATAAGGACAAATGTTGTGATTATGGGTTATGGGATGAACCTAAATTAATATGATAAAAGTGGTATATTTATATGATTGTGTATGCATATATTATATACATGTGAAAATCATGCCCGCGCTACTTGCTATCCCTGAGGTTACCGCGTTGGGACGATCTTATCTCGATGTGCCTTATGGGGGGATATTGACTCGTACCCTAGAAGATAGATATGCTTGGTACAGGCTATCGAATCGATAGTTCAGACGGTCCTAAGAGACGTGAGGGTATGTACTGACCTCTTAGAGACTTGGAATCTATGCTTCGCGTCACTACTGTTTGTGTATGTGTTAATACAGTTCGAGAGTGATTCCGACCTTGTATTCCCCTTAGTACGAGTGATACGGGGATTTGATAGGAGAGTATGCCCGTACCATAGTTTTTTTTATGTGGGGTGCTGTTAGAATATATATATTATTAGAGTATTTAATATATATAAGAAATTATGAAATTTGGAACTACCTACTGTGTTATGGTAAGTAAGACTGGTATAATGTCTCAAATTGGAAATACTTGTTTTGAAAAGTATAATATGACACTGAGGAACTTATTTGGCAAATAAAGTTAAATGAGAGTTTTTCTAGTAAATGAAATATCCCTTTTAAATAATTATATTGTTCAGTTTTAAATCTTATGAGTAACCTAAGATAAGTCATACCCTTGGGAAGTTTAGTGCGTTATAAGATATGATAATCCGTTGGGAAGGTTAGAACGGTAGGCGTGCACATTAGAAGAGAGGTGAGAATTTCTCATGAGAGTGCCGCACTAACATGTTGTTGCATTGGCCTGTAAACATTTTAAATACTTGCTAAACGAATTTCAAATCATCTACACTATCGGGCTCTGACCCATTTCTATTTCTCTTTCTCTCTTGTATATATATGTATATATTACAGGTGCCCAGCCACAGGGGCGTCTTGCATAGGATCCTTTGGAAGGAACGCGCTGCAGCTTAGGTGGGAGTTGCAGGCCTGTTGTTTAGACGACTTCATTCATTTGATTCCACTCCTAGCATGTTCATTAGTGGGGCATGTGTCGCCCTTTTCCATTATTCAGTTGTTATTTAGACTTTGTGATTCAGTTATTTCTAGTATTGTTACTTTGGGATTTATTCAGTCAGGATGTTTTACTTTAAGTTTTAAATGTTGGGATTTTGGATGTTGAATGTTTAAATTATTCGGATTATGTTCCAGGATTTATTGTGGTGTGATTCTTTAATATTGAAATGCTGTTAATAATTACATCTTTATTTTTTTTAAATAAAATTTGGAAAGTAATGTTTAAAAATAGTTTTGATACTTAGTTTAATTAATTAGGGTGTTAAAATTGAAAAAGTTATTTTTCGACAGTGATGCTGAGAATGAACTAACTGTTCACCTTGATTTAATTTAATAAAGGAGTGATCGTCCGGTATTTATTTAGGCGGGGTGTCACAACAAACTATATTTTTATAAAAATACAAACTACATTTTTGTTCCTTTTTTGTATATTTTTGTAAAAACATTTTTTTACAAAAAATGTTCCTTTGTACATTTTTTGTAAAAAAATGTTTTAAGTCTTGCAAAAGGTTTTAACATTGTTCATTTTTAAAAAACAAACATTTTTTGTACAAAAAGTACAAACTACAAACTACAAATGATATATTATGGAATATTGAGTTGATAAGTCGTTTGCACTTTAGTATAACTTATTGTACAATGCAATGCATATTAAATGATTGTTTTTTTAACATATTTGATGGGTCCACATTGTTAATCTTATTTTTGTTAAATTTTTATATTTTTTTCGGAATTTTTTGCGTTCTCTAAATGGCGTATCTTTGCGTATCTCCCGATACCGCGACCGGGTTGAAAATCGAGTGTCCGATACGGGGACCAATATCGAGACTTTGAACCATGCCTCTCTCAAAGCTCTAGCCTTTAGAATGGTTGGATGGCTGCCCACTCCATCCACCTTCCAAATTATAACCCAAAACACTCCAAATCCCGAAATTATGTGTAAAATGACCCGAATACCTTTTATGGATCCGGTTTAGCCTAAAAAGTCTCCAGAACCCAATTATAACCCCCGAATATAAAAAATGAAAATATAATTCCAGAAAGTTAAATTTTTCATTTAGAAAACAATTACAGTACAAAGGATTAAATTTCCTGTAATATATTGAAGAAAATTAAACCTCAAACAAAAAAATGCATTTTTTTGTTAAAAAAAATTATTATAATGTTTTTTTCAATTATCTACAAATTTTTTACTATATCAATCTCAAAAAATATTAGTTCAGAAAATTTAAAATCTGCTAAAAATACGGTAAAGACTTCCAGTTATTTGAAATTCTTTAACATATAAACTTATGATTTTCGTGTCAACATTCTGGAAGTTAGAACTACACAACCTAACTGATGTAGATATACATGTAACACACTAAATTCTCGTACCTAGCAAGAGACTAGCAAATATTTTAAATTCAAAATCTCTACTCAAGCTCGAGAATGAGTTCTTGTGATACCAAATAATATACACGATTATAATTTTTATTAAGGTTAGAGTGAGGAAGCTAATCAAACCCAGGTGAAAAAAATAAAAATAAAATTCAAAATAAGTTACACAGCCCAAACCCCCCAACTTTTTGTCTTCAATGTCAAGCAATAAACAATCAGAATCAAAATCAATGGCCTTATAAAATATATGGTTCACTAAACTCGTTGGACTCATGTTCTTGAAGCCAACGAATTTTATAAACATCTAACTCATTGGTTCCAATCGAATGATAAATACTCGAATATCAAATGAATTACTACTTTGATCCCATATGTACAATCAAAACCTGATAAAAGAATTGTTCAAAAGAACATTCCATAACTGACCCAAACCAAAGACAATCAACGATCTAATGATATTGTTTATTGAAGATAAAGAAACAAATATATTTTTAAAAAAATGGATCAAAGACTCAGTTGATCTATCTATGAAATTTACGTACATGAATCCATGACTATGACTCCATGTGACTGAACCCACCAAAAGAAAGTGGGACCCAAGCCCCGTATCTATCTCTTGAATCTGACATTTATGCACAAATGATAATGAAACCAACTATAAGTTTCAAACAAAATATTTGGTCAGATGTATTACATAACTATTTGTTTAAATGCAAAATGATCATAATTGTGAAATAATAGCATTTATTTTGACGGTTTAATGAAAATGGTCATAAAATTGAATTCTAAAATCATCGTAAAAAAGTATTTTCTAGTAGTGCAATGTGCCTATATCCATGGATGATTCTCTTCTTTATTGATTTCAATGTATTTTAACAGTCTCGGTATTTTTTATTACACTCATTTTCCCCTCAGGGCAAGGTCTATTTTTACAAGCGAACCTAGGAGAGTCCCAGGCCCTTCAATGTTACAATTATCATTTATTAATCGGCTTTATACCCTCTTTGATTTACACAGATTGTTTCTTCAATGATGTTTATTCACGGTCAGGATCAGTATACAACATTATCCTTATTTACATGTCATAGATTATTCCCCCCCCCCCCCCCCCCCCAAAAGTATAAATAATTAAAAGAAAATTTTCACGTATGAATTTGAAGTGTCATGCATGATTAGGTCTTTAATGGGAAGATATTTTATTAAAATAATATTAGGATGTGTTTGAAAATCTCAATTTCATGGTGTGAAATTGGAATGTAATTGGAGTTCTTAAAAACACCCTTAAGATTTTTGTATTTTAGTGAGCTACCCATGACGCCATTAATTTAAAGTTCGTAGATATTTTTTTAGCAAAATTAATTTATGCAAAGTTCTCTTCTGAACAACACATTCTTAAGTTTTTGCCATAGAGCTTTGCTAGGCGACACAATTGTTGACACAATTATTGACATAATTTGCTAAAAGACAAAAATGAAACCTTTGGTTTAACAGTTTTTTTTTTCAACTAAAATTTGTATTTTCCATAAAAACTGTTATTTTAAACTTAAAAAAATGTTGTTAACTTTTTATAACTGTTTTAAAAAACAAAAACAAAATTCACTATTTTTCTAAAAAATGACTTGTATTGGAAATTTGTATTTTCAAAAATAAATTATTAAAAATTTATTTTTAATATTTTAAAATTATTTAAATAAAAGACATTTAAAATTTTATTTTTAACTTTTTATAACTATTAAAAATTTGTATTTTCAATAAAAGGCATTTAAAAATTTTGCATTTTCAATAAAAGTCAATAAATGACGTGTGCCCGCATCAGCGACACTAACCAATCGCAATGTTGGCGTGGGTCCGCGCCAACGGCACTATCCAATTGCGATAATTTGGGTCCGCGTCAGCTTTTAAACATAACTTTACATATTTTTATGGTTAATTATTTTTTTTAAAAGCTGACGCGGACCCACATTATCACGATTGGTTAGTCCCGCTAGCGCGGAGCCACATCATCATCACGATTGGTTAGTATCGCGATTTTTTTTTATAAATAGTTATAAAAAGTTGAGACATTTAAAAAAGGGGGCATATACCAAATAGTATCTCAAACTTTTTTAATACACGTTTAGTCCAAGCTTTTTTATTTTGCAACAAAAAGTCATTCACCATGACAAAAAGACTTTCCCATACCACTGACGCGGACTTTTAAAGATAAGAGAATAAGGGACTTTTTGGTACAAAATAAAATGCGTGGACTAACTGCTTATTAAAAAATGTTTGAGAGAATTTTTAGTATTTGATCCTTAAAAAAACAGTTTTTATGGATTTTTTTAATAAAACTAAAAAATTTGTATTTTCAATCAAAATTGTTTTTTTAGAGAATGTTTTTAATAAAAAGATGAGATTTTTTTGTTTAAACGCCGGCGCGAACCCACATTATCGCGATTGGATAGTGCCGTTGGAGCAGACCCACATTTTTTAAACCATTTTTTTAAATGACTTTTTTTGAAAATACAAATTTTCAACAGAAGTCATTTTTAAAAAATAGTGATTTTTTTTTTTAATTTTTTAAAACAGTTATAAAAAATTAAGAACTTTTTTTTAAAGTTAAAAAAAAACAATTTTTATGGAAAATACAAATTTTTATCACAATTAATTAGTGATGTTGTGCGTGAACCCACATCTCTTAATGAATATTCTCCGTGCCAGCAACACTAATCAATTGCGATAAAAATAACACTAAAAAGATATTTTTTTTATCATAATTTTTTTTAACACCTTAAGATTTTTTTGGATACCAATTGTAATGGCTGAGTCAACTTCCCTTTTGTCTCTTATGGTGCCACCTCATTGTGTCAATATTTTGTGTCGAGGCAAGAGTTACTCTTTTGCCGTAATGGGGCAGCTTTTGCCATAAGTCAATTTACGTTCTTTGTAGTGTTATGGCTAAAAAAGAAGGGAAAAAAACAGCTTATGTTAGTGTATGTGTTAGTTTACATTGTATGTTTAAATAAGACAATATTAGTTTATGTTGTATGTTTAAATTCCTCTAAATGCAATGCAAAGTCAAAAAATAAAGGATCAAATACAAAAAAGTCCTTCAAACATTTTTTAATACACATTTAGTCCAAGTCTTTTATTTTGTTCAAAAAATTCTCTCAAACACACATATAACTAATATTTACTTATTTTTAAAGGTACCGCTAGCGGCACTCGCCCCCCACATCCCTCCCCCCCACCCCCACTGCCGGAGCTCCGGCAACCCTCATCGGAGCTATTTTTTGAATATTTTTATAGGGTAATGGACTTTTTGGAACAAAATAAAAGGTTTGAACTAAATGTGTATTAAAAAATATTTGAGAAACTTTTTGATATAATCTCCTTACCCACCTTTATTCATACATGGCCCCTCCCCTGCTAAAGGCTATGGTGAGCCGACACGTCAAATAAAGAAAAAGCGAAAAGTGAGAGTTGTGTTAAGCTTGGTGTATCATGCATATTTTGTTTCATTCTTCTTTCTAATTAATAAAGGCATCACTGTTCAAGATTTTTATGAGCATGATAAACTAGAAAATGCTAAATGAGCATTGCATATCAGAAAATAAGGGTGTCTTTTATTCATTGAATGATTTATTTAGAAATGGGGACATGTCATAGGTTGGGTCATGAAATTTAGGCTATTGATGTTGTTTCCACGGACAGTGTTTGGTTACACTTTTTTGGAATTTACCCTTCTAAATAGTTCAACAGAGATAAAGAGAGAAAGTAATTTGTTTGTACTCTTGGATCTTAAACCTTTAGTTATCAGCTGCATAGTCCTTTTATATGATATATTGTTTCCTTAGTTTTGTGGAACCGTGAGAAAGAAAAGTTTCAAAAAGGAACTCTAGTCTTTCAATTGATGGTAGTTGTTGTTCAATGGAAGCAATGATTGTTGTGTATGGTATCTGACATTGTCTTTACATACATAACACATTATAGATGACAAAAATGTAATGATGGCTTACACTTGATACTAAATATATATTTTTGGGTTGAAATGCCTCATTTTATGGTCATGATTGATTTTTTTTATCTTGTATTTTATTACCATGTTTTTATTTCCTGTGTATTAAATAGAAAAAGTTTATTACAGGGAAAATGAATAGCTTTCTAAGTATGGAGATATCAAGACGGCAAGGGCTATAATGCTTAATGAGCTTAAAATGTTGATTAAGGAAAATCCTCTCATCCGTGATAAGATTTACTTTCCCACCTTAAAGAACTCAAGGCTACGGACACTGATCAATGAGCAGAGGTAATTCGAGTGACAGATGACCAGGTTCTATGTTGATGAAATTGTAACACAACTTGTTACCTTTATTTGTTTATTGACTTTTGGGATTTCAGCTTAAATTGGCAGCACCACAATTGCAAGAATCCAAAGTCTAACCCTGAGATAAAAACCCTATTTGTGGACCATGCTTGTGGGAAGACAAATAGTGCACGGGCCCCATCCCCTGTCACTAATCAGCTACTGGGTTCCATGCCTCCACCACTAGGTGCTCATGGCGTAAGTCATCAAGAATTCCTCTTATACTTGCAAGTTATTGCAGGAATTTTGGTATGGTCATTCAATCTTATATTTTTCTTTTTCCTTTTTTTTCTTTTAGCAATTTCAGACTCCACCAGCACCTCTTAAAACGTCTCTTGGAGGATGGATGGCTAACCCATCTTTTGTGTCACAACAGGCTATTTCTGGAGGGCTTCTAGGCTTAGGTGCTCCTAACAGTGCAGGTAAGTTCGCTAATAGGCTTAGAATTAGATGTGTATTGAAATTTTTCCTTAAGAAACTAGTAAATAAAAAGAAAAATTGAAATGTAAAAGATGTATTTAAAATACTCGTCATTTAAAGAACATACACCACTTTATTTTTTTCCTTTAAGAAAATCTGAAAGTGTCTTGGGGGTGGAATGTGTTTGGTCCATAGTTTGATCCTCGTAACTGTCAAAATAATGTTTGGCCAACTAAAGCCACGAACCGCGAATGTGGATTAGTCGAGGTGCGCTTAAAGCTGGCCCAGACACCACGTGGTATGATACCAAAAAAATGTTTTCATATCCCACGTTGAATAGAAGTGAATGTCCATGCTTTCAACCTTTCAAATTGATTGTTCCTCCTAATTTGGCTTGAATGATGTTGTGTCATAAATTCGGATGAATCATTAGGGTGTAAGTCTATCTGGCCTCCGTCTAGGGAGATGGAGCACTACTATAGAAGCAGGGGAGTAATTGGCAATGTTAAAATTCAAGAGAGGTTCATGATGTATAGTATTGGTTAGAGTTTTAATTTTTTTAGTTTGATATCAATGTCAATGATATTGTTGGGATTAGTTGAAGTAAAGAAAAGATATTGGACCTATCTAGTTCCACTCTAGACATGCATTTTATGTTTTCAGGACAAATGATGGAGAGAGAACATCATCTTACAGTAGGGATTTGTTTGAAGTCCTTCCCCAAGTCGATGAATATAAATGATCCTATGCAACAACATGATTTTTTTGTGTGTTTACTCTAAAATAATTACAAATTTCAAAAGAACTTAGGTTTGCAAGTTGTAATGGGCATATCTACAGGGGAGTTGTATCTTCAACTGAAGTGTTCCACCTTGGATCTTCGCAATGGTTGTACTGAGCAGTGCACATATGATGTGTGCAGCTGGGGTAAGAACAGACTAATGGGACTTTTTAGTAATGAGCAATTGGGGGAGTCTTGGTAGCGAGACATGCGAATTGATGTTACGGAGACATTCTCTAAAGTAATTGGCTCAAAATAATTCGTATAAATCGAATGCGTATAATCGTCTACTCAACTCAAAGAACTCAACACAACTTTTTTCAATTATTTGGGGTCAGCTCTATGAATCCTATTTGCCATATTTAATTCTTTTATGTTTACATTTGCTATTTTAGTAGTAGTTAGTGAGGGGATTATATAAGGATATTGGAGAAGAAGCGTACTCAATTGGGAGATGTTAACCTTGTTAACAATGGTTCAGTGGTGCCATTTGCCACTTTTCACCTATGTTTATGTAATTTTTGTTATCAATGAACATTGCCATAGAATTTACATAAAAGGTCGTACCTACTGCACCAGGCTCCTGCTTAACTGTATGGTCTGGGAGAGGCAGATGCCATATACATTCTACTAAAAAATGTGTTATTTTTAATTTTTTGTCCTTAAGGGAGTTCTTTCTTTTCCCTCTTAGATTTATCTTCTAGTCAAGTCTGGTTGTTCTTTTTACGATTATATATGCTGTGATAGCATCCATGTCAAAGCATCCTAAGACCCCTCCTGGTAACAATCTGACCATGGACTACCAAACTGCAGATTTTGAACACATGCTGAAGAGACCAAGACCTTTCGGGATTCCTGAGGAGGTACATATATATGCCTTTCATCACTGACATTTAACTCATTGCAGTATGCTACTATGTGAGATTTGGATCAATTTGAAATGTATATTGTAAAATTTTAATATATTATAATTTTCTTTACTAAGATATGCATTTCTTTCCAATGTGTTTTATTTAGCTAATTTGCCTTTTTTTTTACTTTTGAGTTCCATAGATCAATGATCTCCCCACTAATCTATTGCTTGTCACATGTCCTGGGTCGAGTGCTGGGTCGAGTCATGCCCATGCCATATATTCTTCTGATCACTTGCCCAAGATTCTTCTTATGAACCTGAATCAGGGTTCTGCTGTCAAGAGTGTGGATTTCCATCCACTGCAACAAACTTTGCTTCTTGGTTAGCTCTCACTTTCTTTGATTATTTGATCTCTACTTCTACTTTGAGTATTCTTTATTATAGTTCTGCATCTTATATATATTTAATTTTTTTTACTTGAATCTAGAAAATCCATATTTAATTCTATTTTTTTCATTTTCATTTTCAGTTGGAATAATTATTGGTGATATTGCGATATGGGAGATAGTTAGCAGGGATATGCTTGTCTTTAGAAACTTCAAAGTTTGGGACCTTGGAGCTTGTTCAATGGCTCTGCAGGTATGAAATCTTGGCTTGCCTTACCATCCCACCCCATCCTCCCTGAAGGAAAAAAATAGTTTATGCCCTGGAGTGTTTCTTACTATCACCAATCGTGAGGCTAATTTTCCTCTTAATTATGTACATGCATCTTTGGCCAATGAATATACTGCATCAGTGAACCGCATTACGTGGAGTCCTTATGGCAGCCTCTTTGGTATGTTTTAGTTATTCTTTTCATTATAGTTCTCTGAGTTTATGTTGAGGATCATCTTCCAACATCTGGCATAAATGAAGTTTTTCTTTGCAATTTTTTGTTATTGAGGAAACTAAGTGTTTTTCCCCTCTCTCAATGGAATGACAATTTCAGAAAAGTATTTTTTTTCAAAAGATAAAGAGAGTGATGTTTTGATGATGAATTATGATTGATCTAAACTCTGATTCAGGTGTTGCATACTCCAAGCACATTGTGCATATATATTCCTATCATGGTGGTGAGGATTTAAAGAACCACCTTGAGGTTTGTAATATATAATGAACTTATAGCAATAATGTAATTTTATATTCAGTTGATTTTGTTTGCCCCAAATGTGGACCTTATATTGCCATTCGAATAATGAAAACGAGAATGGTATTTGACTTTCTTGTATGAATACTTTCAGATTGATGCTCATGTTGGTAGTGTTAGTGATCTTATTTTCTCTTACCAAAACAAACAACCATGTATCATAACTTGTGGAGAAGACAAGTCTATTAAGGTCTGGGATGCTATCAGCGGTTCTAAGCAGTACACATTTGAGGGTCATGAGGCACCTGTTTATTCAGTATGCCCAAAAATTAAGGTGTTTGTTTGCCTAAAACTTGCTTTCAAAAGAAATTTTAATCCCGTATATTTGTTTTGCCTTCTAAAAAAGGGTCCTATGTTCTCTATCAGTTTATCTTTTCAACATTAATAGATGGGAAGATTAAGGCGTGGATGTATGATAATATGGGTTCAAGAGTTGATTATGATGCACCGGTACATTTTTGTATAACAATGGCCTACAGTGCTGATGGGTCAAGGTATAATACATTGTATACTATTTGATCTAGATCTTAGTTTCCCATTTCTCCCCTAAATGGTAAAATGAAATCTTATGTTCTTATCATCTTCCTTACTTTTTTCGTGGACAAATTTTAGGCTGTTTTCAGGTGGGACAAGTAAGAGTGGAGAATCATATATTATAGAATGGAATGAACGTGAAGGCACTGTCAAGCGAACATACAATGGTCTTGGGAAGCGATTTGTGGGGGTTGTGCAATTTGATATGACAAAGAACCGGTTCTTGGCCGCTGGTGATGAGTTCGTAATCAAATTCTGGGAGATGAATTACGATAACCTCTTGTTTAGTACTGATGCAGATGGTGGATTACCGGTAATAATAGTTAGATTGCATCTATTTGATCAGTTTTTTGATATATTTTTTAGTAAATTTTAGTTGTATGAAGCAACTCTTCTCATGATTATCTTTCAGTTTTCACCTTGTATTCGGTTTAATAAGGGAGGCATACTCTTGGTTGTATCAACTAGCGAGAATGGTGTTAAAATACTTGGGAATGGTGAAGGTATTCGGCTTGTACGTTCCACTGAGAATTGTGCACTTGATAGAGTTGCTTCTGGGAATGTTGTGAAGGTAAACCGATCTACATATCCAATGAGATGAGTCTAGTATGGATGTGATCTTTACATGAGTTATTCGCGATGCAGGCCCCCATGATTGGCACATATGGTGCTCCCAGTTCATCTGGTGGTACAAGCATCGGTGTTGCTAACAGAACTCCACCACCGACAGCTATGATAGTTATGGTAAGAATGGATATCACCATCGTCTGGATAAGTGGGCTCTTTTATTGAGCATAATACACAGTTGCCATAAATTTTCATGTTTTTCTGTTATATGTAATGTATGTATTTTAAGCACTCATTGTGTGATATAGAACATGTGTGGTGAATTGTAATTTGGTTGAAGTGCTAATAGTTTTTCTTTTCCTTTTTAATTGTTCGACTTATTTGGATATTTGACTATTTATGTAGGATGGGGAAAGCCGATATTTTCCAAATGTGAAACCTAGAATGAAGGGTGAGCTAGAAAAATCTAATATTTGGAAGTTGGTTGAAATCCACAATCCATCTCAACTTCGTTCTCTGAGGCTTTCTGATGACTTAATGGCAGCAAGAGTATGTATCCCGCTTCATATTATATTGTCCTGTAGTAGATATTTAATAACATCACATAAAATCTATTGAGATAAAATTGTCCTGAGATTAAGAGTAAATGTAAGAACAGGGACACAAGAAAAGGGAACACATTAAAGGGACCCTTGAAAGGTGAGATAAAGCTTTGTGCATTTTATCTAGTAAGGGTGAAATAAATGGGAATGCAACTATTGATGTGTCCTGGTCCGAATCACACCAAAACAGTAAATCATCAAAACAATTTTTAGATGAAGTAAAAGATTTAAGCAATTGTTATTCAAGCTCTAATGAACGTAATATCATTTCTGTAGAGCCATTTAACCTATATCATTTTATTACGTAGGATTTAGTTGCATCAAGAAGCAAACACATTAGTGCTAAAGTATTTGACTAATTGTTTTCATCTTCCTCTCCTAATTGATTTATGTAGGGCACAAGGGAATGAGTCATTGATGGTGAAAATAATGAACTTGGAATTAGTATTTTGGATTGCTATGTATATACTTAATTTCTTAATGGGTTATTAAATTCAGAAATATATCCTTACCAACCCGCCATCTCCCCCCCCCCCCCTCCCCCCCCCCCCCCCCCCCCAACAAATAAAATAAAATCTAAGAACGAAAATTTACCCTTAACAAATTTTACATTTATACTCTAGGTTTGATGAGAGAGATTTGTCGCTTAATAGTCATGAAAACTGATGAATTGAATTTTATAGCCTACTAGAAATGTAAATGACCCTATTTCCCTCTTCCTTTAGTCTTTAATATGTATCATGCGTTCTCAGGCATGCCAAAATGTGAGACATCATACTATATAAGAGAAGGTGATCCACTGTCACAGTAGCTATTTCAAACTGAAGAAAAAATAAATTTTTCAACGTAAATTAATACTATGTGCTTTTGGATGTTTGCATCTCCATGAACATTTGAATCCGACTAACTAGGCGGGGTATTTTTCATATTCCTACGACTCGAGTGGAATCTCTTGGTAATTTACTCCTCTTCAGATCGTTTTCATTGTTCGTTTCAGATTATGAGGTCGATTTATACAAATTCGGGAAGCTCTACTTTGGCCTTGGCATATACTGCTCAGCACAAACTTTGGAAATGGCAAAGGAATGACTGGAGCATGATAGGAAAGGTATTGATATATTATTGAAATATCTTTTTGTTTCTTTAATGAGTTTTCCCTTTACGTGTAATGCTTTGCCACTTGTAGGCATCTACTAATGTTCAACCGCAATTTTGGCAACCTTCGAGTGGAATATTAATGACCAACGAAATAAGTGGAACAAACCTTAAAGATGCTTTTCCTTGCTTAGCAATTTCAAAGAACGATTCTTACCTTATATCAGCATCTGTAGGAGATATTTCCTTATTTAATATGATGACATTCAATGTAAAAAGATATATAAACATGTACTATATATATGGAATATTGATTGATATATGATTTCTTATACTCTTCCCTTGTGCAGACTATGACGACATTCATGCCCCCTCCTTCTGCGGCCACAAATCTTGCCATCGATCCTAAGGACGATAATATAATTGCCATTGGCATGGATGACTCTTCAATCCAAATTTATAATGATCGGGTTGACGAGGTCTCTACCTCTACTTGCACCTAAATATTGGGATCTACGATGTTTTGATGAATACATCTAAGTTGTATTTTTAATTGTTGGATTTTTACAGGTGCAAAGCAAGCTCGAAGGTCATCAAAAGAGAGTAACTGGCCTTGCCTTCTCTACTGTTCTAAATGTTCTTGTATCATCAGGATCTGATGTTCAGGTCTGTTATCAATGACTACATGAGGCGAACTCTCTCTCTCTAGGCACACGCATGCATATCTTTGTAAACATACATGTATTATCTTTATTTTGTGCCTAAATTTTGTCCAAGGGAGGGTGTGACTTACATTGAGAGTTTATTTTTCAGCTTTGCGTTTGGAGCACAGATGGATGGGAGAAGCAGGCTGCTACATGCTTGAAGATTCCTGCTGGACAAACCCCAGATGCTCTCGTTGAGACACGAGTTCAATTTCACCAAGATCAGAAGCACGTTTTGGTTGTCCATGAAACACAGATCGCTATATATGAGGCCCCAAAGCCTGAATGCATCAGACAAGTGCCTTAACCATTACTTCGACTATAATATTTTGGAATTATGATAGATTTTACAACTTTATGACTTTGGTTTTCCGATTTCATATCCTCGACTTATGTCATAGTTTTATAGTAAGTAATAGATGTCATGTTGTTTCATTTGGCAGTATGTTCTCCCCGAATCAACTATAATCATCGATGTTGCATATTCATGTGATAGCCACTCAATAAACGTAGGCTTTGAAGACGGTAGTTTGAGCGTCTTCACTGCCTCAACACTCGGACTGAGGTGTCGAATTACCCCCAGGGCCTATTTCCCCTCTAAGCCAAAGTAGGTTTTCTTAATTACAGACGAGCAAACAAAGCAATTTTGAAATTTGATTTATGCCCATTTTGTCCTCTTTAACTGTGTGATGATACTTTTTGACAGGGCACTTTTGTATCCAGTTGTGATCACCCACCCATCTGAACCTAATCAATTTGCATTGGGACTTTCTGACTGCAGAGTTCAGGTTTTTGAGCCTCTTGAATCAGATGGAAAGTGGGGTACCATGCCACCAAATGAAAATGGTGTGGGGACCAGCACCAGCCCTATTGCGGCTGCTTCAGATCAACCTTCTAGCTGAAAGTAGTCCTAGCCACCTATAATGACTGCATGTAAATAGCTCACAGACTTTCTTAGCTTGTAGGGTTAAAGAAAGCTGTGGTAGGGGTGCTGAGATGAGAGTAGGTTTGTTCCGAGTTCATGGTTTAACCTTGGGGGGACCCGTTGTACATACAAAGATGTGAGAGGAAAGGTCATACTGTTGATATTAATGAAGAGGAAACATAATAGGTGGGAGGAGTAGGATTTAGGGCCAAGGCCAACTTTGAAACTTTTGCCTTTCAAAGTGGGGATCAATAATGCATCTGTTACAGCATTTGCAAGTTTTTTTTTCCATGTACTTCGAACATATCTTAATATTACCTTTTTTCCCAGTAAATCGTAGTTTGATATCTGTCTCTGTCTGTCTCTCTCTCTCTCTCTCTCTCTCTCTCACACACACACACACAGTTATCAACTTTGCTTGGCATACTATTCTATTCTCTGAGGTCTGTTTGAGGCTACGAAGCTTGCTATATTCTGTGAAACCAAATGGTTCCTTGAATTGTCTTAACTATTCTTCTTTTAAATTGCATACATCATTGAAGAAAAAGGATCTCTAAGTTTGACATAGAAATATGAGTTCTAGTATACAAAACAATATCAGTGAGTTCTCGAGACCTATTGAGGGTTTGCCTAAACAAGAAGAAGATCGTTCATTAAGAAGCAATAAAAAAAATCACATGATACTTCACAATAGAAGAGTGCATGGAGTTGGATCATTGTAGCACTCAAGAAATCCAACCAACGGAGACTACCCATGCAGAAGTTGAAATGAATGAGGTGAGTGGGGAGAATGATCAAGGCCGGCGCCGAAGGTTTTGGATCTCAAGGCAAACTTGTAAAATGGGGCCTTTTATATAATATTTTTTTTTGCAAAATATATTATTTATGTATTTTTACAAGATAATATTAAATGAACAAAATATATAAGCTGCCAGAATACCAATGATACATATAATGTATCATTTTTAAACAATCCACCCTCACCAAATTTTCATTACTAGATTCTTCATTCACCAAATTTTCATTCCCTTTGTTTAAACCTTCTTCATTATCGTTCTCAATAGATTATGTATAAATATAATCTATTGAGAATAATGTTTTGATAAAACCTATATTAGGAAATGTTTTATGCAAATAAGATTTATTTGTCACACTCGGCCATGAATCGAGTCATGTCATACTATATTGTTTACACAACACGAAATCCTAATGAATTGTTGACATTTGTTGTGTTTTTGTATCATGTTGTGTTTAATATGTCAATCATGTTAATCCTCTCATATTATGTTTTAGATAAGTTGTATTTGTGAAAAAAAAGAGGTGGTATCTTATATGTGTTTCGATAATTATTGGTGTGTCTTTTAGGGACAAAATATAATTCAAAAATCATTCTCAGACAATAGCGTAACACTACAAAATATTCATACTTTTTTGTCGTGCTATTTGTCATTTTCAAAATTCAACCCTTGTTGCACACCTCTAATCAAACACGGCAAAAGCGTGCGTGAACACTAATCAATTTTTTATTTAACTATTATTTTTTTAAATACGAAGAATAAAAATTAATAATAAAGTGTATAAATTTCTGTTCTTTGTACATATATACGTATGAGAATTGTAAATTTGTTCATAAATAACATCTAAATATTGACTTTTGATTACATACTTATATAGATATGGCAAGTAGTTCTTTATTTTCATTGGGGAGGTGACTCTTAATATTTTTCAAAAGAAAATTGAGGGAAAAAATCCAATAATTTTATAAAAATCTTAAGAAAATGGAAGTATAATAAGGAAAATTTCAATTTTTTTATTTGGGGGGGATTATGTTTTTCCCTGGATACTCGAGTTCAAATACCCATGGATTCGTTGTTTGCTTACGGGCTTCATATAATTCAGAAAACACAAGTTTTCTCGAAGCTCCTTATTCATTACTCTTATCAAAATGCGCTATTCGATAATGTCTGCGCCCCTCTTAGATCTATTACTAGATCCCGCAATATGTTTTTTTTAACTCTAACAGGACCCATGAATTTTTTTGCTCCAATAAGTCCTATTTGTTAACATGTAAGGAATATTCACTATATATATAAATACGATCTATTGAGAAAAAAATATCTTGATAGAACTTATATAAGGAAAAAACTTATGTTAATAAGATTTATTTGTCAAACTCGACGATGAATCGTGTAATGTCGTACTATGTTATGCACACAACATGAAATACGAATGAATTGTTGATTTTTCTCGTGTTTTTGTATCATATTGTGTTTAATATGTCAACTATGTTAATCCTGCCATATCATGTTTTAGATAAGTTGTGTTTGTGAAAAAATGAGGTTGCATCTCATTCGTGTTTCGATAATTATTGGTATAATACAACTCAAAAATCATTCTCAGATAACAACATAACGCAACAATATTCACAATTTGTCGTCATGTTATTTGTTATTTTCAAAACTCAACCCCTTATTGCCCACCTCTAATCAAACACGGTACCTTCATCTCCACCATCAAATTAATGCTCGAATTTTCATTTTAAACCTAAATATAACTGTAATTAAAATATTAGTTAGTTGGACCCCCCCCCCCCCAATCCCCATCCACATCCCCAAGAATATATATAGCTGTAATTAAAATATCATTTTTTTGCTTAGAATTTAACATCCCAAGTTTCAATATTTGGGGATTAGCGCCGAATTCGACAGTTGGTCAGATGAATAGGTGTCTGTCAATCTACTTATTTAAAAAATAAACATTATAACTTCACCCTTAACTCCCTCTCTTATATCTTCAGTTTTTGGTCAGGAAATCCATGATAAAAACTTCAATCAAGATCTTTTATTGCAAACAAACTCTAACAAAATAGCCGGTGTTTTTTTTTTAACAAATTCCAAGAATACAAAGTAAATAATTACAACAAATGATTAGAATTTGTTCAAAATCTCTACAAAATACAACAAATTACAACACTCCAAAATATACAAATCTTGATATTATGTAACGTGTGTGTGCGTGCATGTGTGTGTACGAGAGAGAGAGAGAGAGAGAGAGAGAGACATATTTGGCCCAACCCATATTTAACCTAACTCATATTTGACCCGCTCATATTTGGTCTAGCCCATAGTTTTGCCATTACTACTAATCGTCAAAAACTACCGTGAATCAGCGTACGGTATTTTGATATACAAAATAACGGTAATTCGCATGACTAAACTCTGAGGGGTAAAGTGCAAAAAGTACTCGGAGTATTGCACTATTAAAAATGTATGTCAAAATATTCTTTTCTGAAAATTGCACTTCGCATACGTGTTTTTTTAAAACTTTTGGTAGGTGCATTTTATTTCATGAAACTTAAAATTAATTTTGTGTAAAAATAGCAACATCGAGAAGCAATCTTTTAACGTGTAGCATTCTCCCATGTATATTTAACGAAACATTATTTTATGAAATATATATTTTTTAAATAAAATTTTAAAACAAAATGAAACAAAAAAACTTTTAAATTCTCCATTTTAGTCTTATGTTATCCTTTAATGTCTCCCTCAGTGGGCTTCCCCTATAATTTATAATCTGAAAACTAGTGTTTAACTTTGGGCAACCATTGTTATCTAGAAAACCCTTTGCATCAGCAATTCGCAACCTTCACCAATGTTGTGATTCGTTGTTAGAAAAAAACTCTTAAATTCTCCATTTCAGTCCTGTGTTATTATTTAATGTCTCCCTCAATAGGCTTTCTCATAAGACTCTTTTAAGTTAAAAAGGTCACCAAACAATGCGCTTCATTCCATTTGTTGTTCCCTCATGAGGAAGTATGAAAAATATGAAATTTTATATAAGAATCTTTGTATTTTTATTTAGGGTTGTTGCGTTGTTAGTTGATATAGTTTAGGTATTTTGATATTGGTAGTAAAATTAGAAATGTTATAGTGGACTAGATACTTAAATCGTATAAAGAACATAATTATTTATGCATTGAGGCACTCCAACATATCTAATTAAACAAGCCTAAAGAATATACTAATTTTTGAAAAATACAAAAAAATATATATAATTTCTTAACCATAGATGATCTTCATATCGATGAGATTATGTACAAAAAATTCATCAAAAAATTCAATCTGGAAGTGCTTACGTGTGATCAAAAGTTTGAACAATAAAAAAAATACACATATACACCCCCATTTCATTTCACCTACATTCAGATTGAATTTTTTGATGAAATATTTTGTAGATAATCTCTTTACTATGTTTCTCATATATATACCATATCAGCAAAATATTTTTTTTGGTAATTTTAAAAATTTATATTTTTTAGGTATGTTTAATTTAATAATATATGTTGGAGAGCCTAATTGATTATCACTATAAAAAAATAAAAAATGTTAGACTTACATTACCGAAAATGTGCTTTAAGGGTCTGTACTCTGGTGTGGGTCATGTCAGGGTACAAACCCTTAAAGCGTATTTTCGGGAATTTTGGATTAATTTTGAGGTAAGTGTATCATTGTTCTAAGAAAATTGTAACGGTCTTGATTTGAGGTCATCAAAATAAATATTGATATTTAGAATTTTGTTGAAAATTTTTCTTCTCATTTACGATCATTTTTTTATTAAATCCAAGTTGAAAGGAACATGGACCCTTAATTCAGAACAACCCAAAAAAAATAGTGGACTCTTAATTTGGGATGGAGTAAGTATAATATTTTAACAAGTAGCAAATTCTTGAAAATCTTATTACTAATACAATGTAGTAATTTCGTAGAACATGACAGTGTTTTCTTTGAGTCACTTTATATGGGCCTTTGCTTTTCAGTTATGCAGCTTTAGCTACTTCAATTAAGTTCATTTCATTTTGTAGTTGTCATGGCAAAATCACAACTTTATGCAGAATTTTTGGAAATAACCAAAAAGTAATTTTGGATACATAAATGTGCATAATTTCACAGATTATTATTTGATTGAGACGAGTTAATTCGTTTTACCACATTATTAAACCAAATGAGATTTTTAATTAGTTCCATAGACGGTTCAAAAGTGATCTATACTACATAATATGCTAAAAACGTTATCTTTAGATAGGAATTGATTATACAATGATGTTGTGAAGAGTTTTTCAGTACACGTAACTCCACAACGTGATACAAGTTCCACAAGATGTGTATGAATCATGCGTTGCGTTGCCCCCATGAACGTCACATACAAATTAGGAAATGACTCGATCACCCTCAATGATACCGGCCAACATTACTTCATTTATGGGGGCCGGGGTCATTGCCCAACTGGACAAAGGGTGGACATCAATGTGGTTATTGAATCTTCAACGACTCTGATAGCTCCATCTTTAAGTCCACTTTTTTTACCCTCTTCTCAAGGTTCGACGGCTCCATCTCCATCTCATCCATGTCAAGTTCCCGTGAATATACTACCTACGCCTTCTCCAAGTGAAGCGTCCCCAATGTATTGTTTGTCTAAGCTCGGGTTAGCTATGGTTGTTATTGTAGCTCTTATTTGAGTTGAGTTTTCAACAATCTTGATGTTCCCCTTATATATATGCTCATGTGTGTATATAAAGCTTATCGAAAACCGATTGAAAATTAGCGTGATTTTTGGCTAGTTAACTATATTCATATTTTGTTAAGTAAGATTATAGGAGACATATCTACTATTAAATTACATTACGAACATGTCTTAGGCATTTTTATGCATTTTAAATTAGTATGGTGCGTATGATTACTGATAATTTACCATTTCCAAATGTTTAAGCAATTTTGTTCGGATTAAACATTTTCTAAAATGTAATAACATGAAATTGTAGCATTTGGGCATATTTTGAACATTGTACGTAACTAAATCATATTATTTTATGTTTTTTATTTTCAATCTTCATCTCGATTTCTAATTTTCTTTTATCATGAAATTTTTTAGAAAACTAGAAAATGCCTTTATATGATAGATACCTTTTTTTTTCAAAATAATTTTTTAAAAAAAAATGGGAGTCCAATATAATTTACAAAAAATTATGATTATGATAGAATTATAAAAAGTTCAGAATCCATATATAATATATAAACAATCACAAGAAGTAAAATAAAATTTATAAAAAGTTTAGGCTAAAATGCAATTCTCAATAATTTTAAGATCAAAATATCTTTTTAAAAAACGAAGAGATTAAAATATAATTTACTAAAAAGTCAAGGGTCTAGATATACATTATAAAAAATTCAAGATAAAAATATAATTTTAGGAATACTAAAAATTGACAAAAACTTGTCAAACTAATTTCCAGAAAAATTTAAAAACTATTTTTCAATTTTTCATTTTGAAACAATATGAAACCTGATCTCATTTTCTAATTTTCTATTTTCGTTAAAAAAAATCTTTCTGAAAAACAACCTTTATATTTTAAAACTAAACAGAGCCATAATATCCCAAACCAAAATGCATGAACTATATGTAAAAACCCATTTTTACAAGCTATAATACATTACACAATATCATACAAACATGAACTTAAAAGGACATCATATAAATTCGCAAAACTAAAGCCCAGAAGTACTACTACTACAAAGTTGGATGGAAAAGTATTACACAGAAATATATGACTTAAACCCAAGTGCCTTTGAGAAGGGCAGCAGTTGAAACAGTCTCCCCAAAAGTCTGTATCAAATCACAACATGAATATGCTTCTTCTTCCTCTTCACCTTCCTCGTCTGTTTTCAGCTCCAACCCGAGCTCCTCCCTTGTGTCTTCTAACGCTGATATGAGCAAAAAATCGCACCCCTCGTAGTTCAATAAGTCCGGCGGGTCAGTCGGACTATACCTCAATTTCCCAAACTGCCCCTGCAGGTGGGCAGGAAATACGGCCTTACACTTACTTTGAAGTTCCCTAAACGACGAGTCAGAAGACGAAGAGTATTGGTCGGGGTTCCTTATTTGCATTATGAACGAGCCTTTGCGTTCGATGTTGAGCGACTCTTGGGGTTCGTTTTTTTGGTGTTCGGTTGGGAGTTCGAGTTTGTAAACCAAATGAGTGTGCATTTTCCTAGCCTTCCCTTTCAAAATGGCAGTGTGGTGCTTTAGGATACGGTATATGCCTTTTCCTAATGCCATAGCCGGATAAGTGTGCTATTGTCCTCTTGTTACAGTGTCATATTCCTCTGCATATAACAAAACCAATATGCATCCAGAGACTGAAAACTTAATTATAAATTTACACTAATTATATAAAACAAACACTAAGCGAACACGTAATGAACTGTCTTTTTGTAACATAACTATCTACGAATTTACGTAAATCTTGTAACTACTCTAAGGCAGGGGTAACGTTGCAAGATATCCATGATCTCCAATACGCAGATTATTAACCACAAGTCCTCTAATTTTAATATTATACAGTAAAAACTTACAAAAGTGCAGGGGTACTAAAAAATTTTCCAATTATATACGTAACAACATATACACATAGGTGGAGATAAATATTTCAGAGCGTTTTATAATATAATCCAAATCGTGAAAAACGTTTCAATTTTCAAGTATGTAAAAACTAAATCATCACGAAATTCAAATATCTGAACCATAGCATACTAGAAATTTTATAAGAAAAAATATGTTATCAGAGGGCTTTTTTCAAATAGTTTATTAACGGATATACTTTTCACAATTTCATATCTGACTCGTATACGTGAAAAGGCGCCTATAGTGTTCCTAAGGATACAATTTTACCCTAATCAACGGACTTTACCAAGCCAGATTACTTTTTTATGCCCGAGATTAATAGAGATATGTCCCGGGGCGAAGACTTTAGCTACTCCTCCGTGTAGCTAGAAAATGGCAGAAAACGCCCGATACATGACAAAATCTCTCGAATCAACTTGTTGGACAGCATGGATTGTGTTTATTTCAATAACTAAAGAACTTACATCCTCAATTTTTTCATTGCATAGGGGAAAAAAATTACTTGTTATTTCTCGTAACTTATGCTAACTAACCTCCTTTGAGAGCAGTCTTAACATCCTCAATGTTTGTGGTGACCATCTCCACAAAACCCCAATAAGATCGACTCTTCTTCCCGAGATCCCAAATGCTTTTTCATCCCATCACGATGAACCTCAGAAGCGGTTGCTTCTCGATATTCACCTCCTGTACGAAATTAATCACTTTAGCCTCGTCTAAAAACATGTACAAGGTGTTTCTTTTACTTAAATTGAACCTATATTTTTCCCAACAGGCCAATGAATCTAACATAACAATATTCATAAGGATTATTGAAGAGAGCTTCTCAACTTAGTCCCAAAACATATTTTTTTCCCGACACTAACCCGTAATAGTACAAAAACTTGTGTGTATATTGACATAAAGCTTTTCTATTATGGCCGAATTTTTTACATAATTTTGAACGACACATTGTTGTGATGACTTTTGATTGGTTGGTTTCTAGGTCCCACTAGCATGGATCCCCAAAACAAACCAATAAAAATCCTCCACATCAGTGTGTCCATAAAAATAATGTCAAAAATCCGGTTACAATAAAATTTTTGTCAACACAATATTTAAGTAAACACTATAAAAAAAGTTCCTAATTATTATGTTTTCCATTATGCTACAGTTAAAAAAATAAAAAACTTATTTACTAAGGAATAAAGCCAAAAAACGGTGATCTAATTTCATGACACTACATAATATAAAGTACAAAAATCTATAGTAAATTCATTAGGAAAAAACTTGTGTGCACATTGACACAATATTTACTTGTACACTAACACAAATGGGTCTTATTTTTGAAGTCTTTCATCATGCCCTAATATCAAAAGTGAGAATATAATTTCATGAACATTATGTAGCACAGAGTATCATATTTAGGAATTACTTAATTATCAAGTACACAAAATTAATACTACTTCCTCCATCCCAAACTAGCAACCGTGATTTCATTTTCGGAACGTCCCCAATTAATAATTCGCTTTCTCTTCGTCCCGATGGTGAAAAAGTCTTGATAAAAAAAGGTTATACCCAGTGCACAAGACTTTCGTTTCACTAAAGAGTATGGAAGAGGTACATGTCAGCTAGTCTTATCCCCATATTGTTTTATAATATGAAGAGACCCTCCCAAGTCTCGAACCCGAGACCATTATTGACCATCACTTTCAAATGACAATTATTAATTTAGGACGACCGGAGTATTTGTTAGGCTTATTTATCCTATCACGAACACAAAACACCCTTTTTACCCTTAATCCTGGACAAGTTAATGAAGAGATAAGAGTGGTAATCTACTCAAAAACTTGTACAATGAGTTCCTTTTCCACTTAGACTGACCCCTAACACATCAATGGAACTAACATAGTAGCACATATGCATAAATCATACTGACTTGGCTACCATGTCCACCCTGAGTATTTTTATCTTTCTTGCCAGTAGAAGATTCAATTTTTGCACCTTCTTTACCAGAATGAAGATCTTGCTTCTATTCAATAGTCCTCTCACCAGACTCGGGCCTTAGCACTATGTATAAACGTTGAACATCATCAGCAATGCGTTCTTCTTCTTTTTCCACTTTTGGCCTGTAAAAGAAAAACATTTCTCCTCTTTCCTGCATGTTTTTGTCCCACAAAAATATACATAAATTAGTTGTGGAAAATAAAGCTGTTTTAAAAAAAGAATTCGAAACTTTTCAACAAAAATTGAAAAGTAGAAAATTCTTTTAAGTTTGATATTTTCTCGAAACGAAAAGTTGAAAAAAGTTGTTCCAGATTTTTCGAAAAATAGAAAACTAGAAATCAATTCAAGTTCGATATTTTTCCAAAACCAAACATTGAAAAATAATTTTCCATATTTTCTACGAAATTGGAAAACCAATTTTTCAGAATCCCAAAATTTTAATTTTCTATAACTTATATCTAGACCCTTACCTTTTGGGAAACTACATTTTAATCTCTTAATTTTCTAAAAAATACAGTTTGTCGTTGAAGTTATGAGAGTTACATTTTGGTTCCCTGAACTTTCAATAAATTTTATTTTGGACTTTTAACTATCTGTGAATTAGATTTGGATCCTTAATTTTCTGGTATTACATCATAACCCTTAACGTTTTGTAAATTACATTTAACCCCAAAATATTCTATAAACTATATTTTGAAAAAATAATTTATTTCTACCATATGATAACATTTTCAAGTTTTCCAAAACATTCTATTGGAAATAAAATTAAAAATGGAGATGAAAATTGCAAATAAAAATTAGAAAACAATTTTCTATAACTAAACATGCTCATGTTATGTTCTACCATAAGTTTTTAGACGTTCAAAAAGATTATTTAAATCGATACCGAAAATAATATATTTTATATATATTATAATTCTAAAGTGGTCCTCGCTAAGAGGACCTCTAATGGGCATGTTGGAACAATAGGTCCCCAAAGTTAAACTATTAACAATTCTTAAATAATAATTTCCTTGTTAAATAGATATGCGGAAGCGTAGATGATGGTTCAAACAAATAAAAAAACTTTAATCCAAGCCCTAGTATTTGCCTAAGTCATAATTAACAATTTTCCAAAGTTAGGCGAAACCAAATTTTAGCAAATGACTTGAATTAAACAAACTTTACCCAATATTTAATTTAGCACCAAATTAAATGAGTGTGATAATTTAAACCAAATTTTATCTTGAATTATCCTAAACATGCTTTCTACGTTATTATGCAAGATAAAATAAACCAATCACACTACGCCGCGATCTACGAGGAAAAACCCAAGACGGGAAAAAACCTCGGACGGCCCTAGCCACAAATCCACTAGATACGGAATTACAAGTACACGACAGATAGACTTACAACGACCGACTCGATCCCTCTCAAGCCTCGATGCTTCTTCTTGTAGACACCTCTTCCTAGCGGATAACCTTGGAACACCACCGCGGTCTCGGAATCCACCGATAGGGCTTTCTATGGTCACCGTCACCCGAGCAAGGAGCCTTTCTCCGAGTGGGTAGAATCGCAACAAAACGTCTTCTTCTTTGATGGATGTAGAAGCAAACCAAAACTTCTCTTTGAAACAGAAGAGATAAACCGGTGCCAAACTCCAAGCAATTGATATGTATTTATGTGAACTTGGATAAACAATATGGGTGTAAAACTAGAGTTATAAAATATTTTCTCTTGAAAAATAGCACTCAAAACTTGATCTTTTTCTCTCTTTTTTTTCTCTCAAAATACTCTCTAAGAGTTTGTATGATATGAAAAAGATAGATTAGAAAAATGGTTTCCCTCACATACATATTCAGCAAAAAGATAGTGGGGTAAACTAGTGGGAAAATGGGTAAAAACTGCCAAAAAACTGCCAAAAACTGTTCCCGCCTGGCATCTCGTTCGAACGAGTCTTCTAACGACGCTCCAGTATGGACTCGTTAGAAGCTCATTGGAAATCTCGTTAGAACGAACAATCTCTTTCGAACGACATTTCGAACGACGGACCAGTATAGCTTGGTGGGAACTCATTGGCAAACTCGTTCGAACGACATCTGGTTCGAACGAAAAAACTCATTCGAATGACATATCGAACGACTTTAAGAAATTTTTATAAAATTCGATTTTGGCCCAGAAACTTTATATACTTTATTTTTAAAGTTCTAATTATATTTTCTGAAAATAAAACACAGTTTTTATAAAACCTAACACCCAATAAACTTGTTCCAAGCTCCTATATAAATATAATTGCATTCATACCTTGGGAGCATGGAACCATAGTTGATGACGTAGAAACGAGGCACGCAAACCGGCACATTTGATGAAGCTTTATACTCTTTGCCGCTACGTCTTCAACAAACACTTCATAGGCTTGAGAGTATTACAATAACATACTATCCTATGAATAAATGTTTTTGTTCGGAATTGAGCCAACACTATACATGGACTCAATTGGAAATTTGTGTCCTTACAAATCTCCCCCTTTGGCTATTCCGGGACAAAAACCAAACAAAAATCCTAAAGGGCCGTCAAGCTCTACTAGACTTAAAACATAACCCACCCAAACTTGACTCAACCCAAGGATTAAACACTTTGCCTTTAAACAATGCCGCTTTAGAAGAAATCCTGCACACTTAAGCAAACTCATCAAATGCATAGGGAATATCAAAATATTAAATGCAATTAATTAATTACTCCCCCTAAATTAATTCTCCCCTTTATCAAACACATGACCTACTTAGAAAGACGTCTCCCCCTAAGATAAATCTCCCCCAAACTAAGATACGATAATAATAGGATTAGATACCATTTCTCCCCCTTTTTGTTCAGGAATAGGCAAAGGATAAAGAACTAATAAACAGCATGTTGAAGCTTAAAGTAATAAGACATGAAAGCATATGGGCAACAAAAGCAAGGCAAAGGCAAAACAAAATATCATATATATATGTACTAGAAATATATCAACAATGCACACGCACATATGTATAGATATAAACACACAAATGACACACACAACATATAATAGGAGTCTTTCACACTCGTATGGCAAAAATGTGTCATATGGAAACGGAAGTGTAGGGTTGTGACTAGTAACAATTAAATTTAGACCCAAACACTTAATAAACGTTCACGGAGTTCTCATTTGATTGCAAACTTCATCACATTTAAATATAACCTCATGCGACAATATAAATATTGAACTCAATGAATAAACATACACAATGCATACAAGCCTAGCATATTGATGATTCTACAAACCAATAGAGTCATGACATGTAATATGCAACTAGGATAAACGGACATTGTGCAAACCGTTGATATACCATCCAGTCTCCCTCAATATGCATTTATATTAATTTAGAACGAATATATCAATCGAACATAGGCCTTGGCAATTGTTTTCTTTTTAATACCAAATATTCTGTTTTTAGGCCTTTGGACCACGTATTTCTTTTAGGTCCATTAAATGGTGGCTTACTATCGCAAAGGATTTAATTCATCCTTTCGGAGCCCTTCCCCGTGCACATTTTATTTATCATGTTTTCATTTTTCACACAAATCTCACATGCAACGGATTTTGACATGCACTAGTCCTCCTAAGTCATAGATATGTAGATGACTAGATTGGTAGGAGAACACCTCAAAAAGCTCAAATATAACATGTGACATTAAGATTTCAAAAGAGCTCGTGCATGTGTGAATAGAGGCATATAAAAATAGAATCCATTTTATCAATACAAAATCGAACTACTCCAAAAAATATGATAAAGAACATTTTAAGGATTGACAATCTAAACCAAAAGTTCTAGCCATGTGGGAGCGTTAAAGGAGGGATTCAAACACAAGTATATGCCACTTAAAGTGTGTCAAACAAAAATACACACAAAATAAAATCTTTTTGAGTTTTTGACATTTTTAATTAAAAATAAAAATATATACTCAAAAGACAAACAAAAATCATTTGTATTTTTCATTAAGCTTAAATGAAATAAATAAAACACAAATGATAAATAAAAATCTTTTTATATTTTTCAATTAATTCAAACACAAAATATAATATAAAAAGATAAACAAGTCATAATTTCTAGCATGTGATATGTAATAAGGCAATGACTAGAAAATGACTAAACATGCATACATCTAGCAATGATATATAATATGAAGCACAAAAAGCTAGAGTATGCATAAAACACTAACACATTCAACCTTTAAATTTAGCAAGGGAGGTTTCATGTGATAGTAAATGAGAATCAACAAATCTTGTATCTAGCGCATTTAATAAAGATTTCCTAACCCATATAGATTTATATTTAACATGATGGGGATCAGAAAATAATGAAATGCTAGATAAAGATTTCCTTGGACTTCTTTTAAGATCAAAACAAAATGACCTAAGGTGACCTTTCCTACTACAATGCAAGCATGTGTAAACACGAGAAATGTTACCTAAGGTGTGACCCTTTTTAAAGTCCTTGGACAAAGTTGACCCTCTAAAACAAACAATGGTTTTAGCTTTAGCAATGGAAGAATTTGAACATGATGTGCTAGAACCATTAGAACAACTACTAGAGTCTTGAAAATCATTTTTCATTTTTAAAATTTCGGACTCAAGTAATAAATTAGACTCCTCAAAATTATGGGACTCCTTCTTTAAATTTTCAATAATTTCTAGAAGGTTAACACGCTCTTCCTCAATATGAGAAAACTTATCCCTAAGAGTCTTTTCACGATTTTCACTCTCTTTCTTGGACTTTTCTAAAATATCAAAATTTGAATGTAAGTCCATGAGCTTTTCACGAAAAATATCTTTTTGAGATAAGGAGATTTGCAAAGACTCAATGTGAGCTTTAAAACAAGAATTTTCATTTTCAAGAAATTTAATTCTTTTTACAAATCTCAAATTTAATTCCTTTAAATTTTCGTTACATTTGTTAAGCCCATTTAATTCCTCTCGAAAATCAAAAATTTTATTTTCATTAAAATTGGACAAATTTTCATTAAGACGTCCCATTGAGAGAAAAAAATATGAGAGTGATAAAAAATTTAACCACCTAAAAAGGTAAGGAAATACAAAAAGCCGAAAAACGGATCTTTAACGCGATAACTTAGCGCTCCGGCTCTGATACCACTTGTTGGAACAATAGGTCCCCAAAGTTAAACTATTAACAATTCTTAAATAATAATTTCCTTGTTAAATAGATATGCGGAAGCGTAGATGATGGTTCAAACAAATAAACAAATTTTAATCCAAGCCCTAGTATTTGCCTAAGTCATAATTAACAATTTTCCAAAGTTAGGCGAAACCAAATTTTAGCAAATGACTTGAATTAAACAAACTTTACCCAATATTTAATTTAGCACCAAATTAAATGAGTGTGATAATTTAAAACAAATTTTATCTTGAATTATCCTAAACATGCTTTCTACGTTATTATGCAAGATAAAATAAACCAATCACACTACGCCGCGATGTACGAGGAAAAACCCAAGACGGGAAAAAACCTCGGACGGCCCTAGCCACAAATCCACTAGATACGGAATTACAAGTACAATACAGATAGACTTACAACGACCGACTCGATCCCTCTCAAGCCTCGATGCTTCTTCTTGTAGACACCTCTTCCTAGCGGATAACCTTGGAACACCACCGCGATCTCGAAATCCACCGATAGGGCTTTCTATGGTCACCGTCACCCGAGCAAGGAGCCTTTCTCCGAGTGGGTAGAATCGTAACAAAACGTCTTCTTCTTTGATGGATGTAGAAGCAAACCAAAACTTCTCTTTGAAACAGAAGAGATAAACCGGTGCCAAACTCCAAGCAATTGATATGTATATATGTGAACTTGGATAAACAATATGGGTGTAAAACTAGAGTGATAAAATATTTTCTCTTGAAAAATAGCACTCAAAACTTGATCTTTTTCTCTCTTTTTTTTCTCTCAAAACACTCTCTAAGAGTTTGTATGATATGAAAAAGATAGATTAGAAAAATGGTTTCCCGCACATACATATTCAACAAAAAGATAGTGGGGTAAATTAGTGGGAAAATGGGTAAAAACTGCCAAAAAACTGCCAAAAACTGTTCCCGCCTGGCATCTCGTTCGAACGACATTTCGTTCGAACGAAATCTCGTTCGAACGAGTCTTCTAATGACGCTCCAGTGTGGACTCGTTAGAAGCTCGTTGGAAATCTCGTTAGAACGAATAATCTCGTTCGAACGACATTTCGAACGACGGACCAGTATAGCTTGGTGGGAACTCGTTGGCAAACTCGTTCGAACGACATCTGGTTCGAACGAAAAAACTCGTTCGAACGACATATCGAACGACTTTAAGAAATTTTTATAAAATTCGATTTTGGCCCAGAAACTTTATATACTTTATTTTTAAAGTTCTAATTAAATTTTTCTGAAAAATAAAACACAGTTTTTATAAAACCTAACACCCAATAAACTTGTTCCAAGCTCCTATATAAATATAATTGCATTCATACCTTGGGAGCATGGAACCATAGTTGATGACGTAGAAACGAGGCACGCAAACCGGCACATTTGATGAAGCTTTATACTCTTTGCCGCTACGTCTTCAACAAACACTTCATAGGCTTGAGAGTATTACAATAACATACTATCCTATGAATAAATGTTTTTGTCCGGAATTGAGCCAACACTATACATGGACTCAATTGGAAATTTGTGTCCTTACAGGGCAATGTAAATGCACAATTTGAAAGAGTAGAAATACAACATTCCAAACGATTTTTTTTAAAAAAAGGATGAAAATGGGGTCGTGTAGTCTCATGCGAGACATCATAATTCCCTTGATGCTTCCTCTCATGTTTCGTATGAAATCTCTCCTAAATACCACCAAACTACCCGTATTTACTAATCCCCCCACCACCACCACCACCACACACACAAAAAAAATTCATTCCCAACCAACTCAATTAATTTTACCAAACCGTCCAATATTTACTTTTACCTACCATGTTTTCATCCCCCTACAAAAATAACTTCTGGCCAATTTTATAATCACATTCCACACCTCTCTCTTTCGAGCAGCCAAAGAATTATTCCATATATACAATTCATTTGATATTTTTTTCCACTTAATTTTTACATTACAATATTATCAAAATGAAAAAAAAAATCAGCATTCGGGAAAAGAGCGACAAATTTTATTGAAGGTTAGTCAAGTGCCCAAACCGACCACCCGTATTTCACGAATACTCGAGAGTGGTGGATGACGAAACCCACATGGTGGCCAATGAACATGATGTCTCTCACAAGAGTGAGCTATTTTTGCTAAAATAAAAAGTTATCCTCTGAATATTATTTAAATTTGTCTGACCATCCAGAGGTCATTTGTAGTACAGAATCGTATTTTGAATGACATATCCGGTACAAAATCGTATGTATCGGGTCCGTATTGGTCTGCATTTAATACGAACCAGACACTACACGTCTCAAAATACAGACACAAACGGTCATGACACGTTTTATATATACATGATTTTGTAAATACGAATCTTATGCACAAATAGAATTTTCGTTGGAGTAATTAACGAGACACGCTAGGTATGGAGGGGTGTTTGATACAAAATTTTGGGGAACAACACCCACATGTTCCACTTTTTCAAGTGCGAGTTGAGACTTATTTTGTCGGATTTTACTGTCATTACTAGTACGATATACCGATTAAACATAAATATTTAATAAACTTAGTGTGACATAATAAAATTATTATTGTCATATGGTACAAAATAAACACATTTTTTTAATCATGTCAAGTGGTGTCCGGGCCATCTTTAAGAACACCTCAACTAATTCAAGTTCGCGATTCGTGACTTTCGCTGGCCAAACATTTTTTGGACGCGAACACGACACGAATTCTTTTTTTTTTTTGTTGACACGAATATGACCCGAATAAAAAATAACACGACACGAATACCAAAATTTCTTAAATTTCACCCCTAAAAAACACGATAACATGATAACACGACACGACTCATAATTCAAACACGAACACGACACGACTTCGTGTTAAAAAAATACGACACGACTTCGTGTAAAAAAACACGACATATCCTATCAATTTCGTGTCGTTCCGTGTCATTTTTTCGTATCGTTTCTAAAATTGCCACCCCTAATTTTGATAGACGCGGGACTAAATCCAATTCACCATCAAGATTGTCTAGTGACCATCTTGTACCACAGGTAGACTCGATAAATTGATTTCGTCTATTTGAAATCAATATCTTAAAAAATAGAAATGGGGAAATCATTTGAGATTGCAGCGGTTGGTATAAATAAGACGTCTCTCTACCCTTTGTGACCCGCAAACAACCCGCCTCAATCCGACGTTGTTGGACATTCAAGCCATTGTTTACCCGCCGAATAAATCACAAAACCCAAGTTGTATGCATTACCAAGGTGTAAAACCCATTTTGCCAGCCCTAACAACTTGGTTACCAAATAAACACACAAAGGTAGAAATTAACTTTCACGTGGGTGGTAAAATTACACATACCTGAATCTCCACTTTGGGTTCACTTCTAATGTTCAACTCCTCACCTTGTCCCATGTTTGCCGTTACAAGTTACAAGTAAAATTACTCTCTCTATATCACTACAATTAATTGCAACGGGGAAAATTATGTACTTGTAGTGTTAACACGTTTCCATGCCCTTCATTGTACACGGCCACGTTCAACAAGGCTTACGCGTGTCACAATGCATGTAGATCTTGGAGGAGGCGGTAATTTGTTGGAAAATTCTACCGTGACTTTTTATTGGACTCAAAATTGAGACTTTAGTTGATATGGCGTATCACCATTGGTTAATTCTTTATGAAGATGGGTCCACGCCATTAATTAATCAATCGCAATACACCATATCACTAAGTCGCGATTTTTGAGTCCGAATTTTGAGTCACTATACAAAAAACCCTAATTTGATTGATTTTATTTTTAGGTTAATTACCAAATAGGCATTCTATGCGCACTCACAAATACGACACATTTTTGCAACGCATTAATTTGTAATAGTTTAATATGCCTTACATTATACTTTTTTATAAGTGCCTAATATTTATTTGGTTAATGTAACGAATTTTAATGTTAAATTTCTAACATAAATCCTTCTAGTATATATAATGCTCTTGTGCGGACTAGTTCGCATTTTAATAATGCGGACTACCCATGTGTCACCTAACGGTGCGCCTAGAAATTATCGCCTAAATTTTAGGCACACTTTCTCTCTCTTCTGGGATCAATGCCAGGTGGCACATGTTCGGTCCGCGTTCTTAAAATGCATACTAGTTCGCACAGAGTATGACTGATATATATATATATATATATATATATACCAGCTTTTCAAAAGGGAGGGTTAATTAGAAACAAGGAATAAACATTAAGAGTCACTAGGTAAAAAAATTCATTAGCGGTTCAATAGAAACATTTAACGGACATTAGGGGCTATTTAAGTAATTTACCCTAGTTTTTTTTTTAGATTTAGGATCTAGTCCCATTGTTACAAATTTGTTAGGCTCCCATGTATTTTTTAAAATTGTAACTGTAGAGAGGTGTTCATCCATTTGAACTTCATAATGGCGAGCCGGCCCATATGAAGGGGGTGTCTCTATCCAAAATTATCAATAAAAGTTTTAGAGTAATGGGACCTAGTCCCAAGTTAGGAAGCTATAGAAAGAAGGCAATAGCAAGGGGGGTTCATCACGAACAACACCTCCAAAAGATGTTAAAATCAAAATCAAAAGTCAGTTCAATGAGGAGGGGCTCACCAAAAGGGGTCCCTCGTTACAAAACCTTAGCTACAGAAATAGGACAAGGACGAGGAGGGCCCGCCATAAGAAACCACTCGTCCCAAAGCCCAAGTCACATGGAATAAATTGAGGACGAGGAGGGCCTCTCACGAGCAACCCCTCGTCCCAAGAATAAGGCCACAAATAAATGTCTTGGGCAAGGAGGGCCCATCACTAGAAGCCCCTCCTCCTAAGACTAAAGCCACAGATAAATGGCTTGGATGAGGAAGGTGTACTACCCCGTATTTTTGGAATAAAATATTTTGACAAAATTTAATTAAACAAATTCGAGAAAAAGGTTAAATTGGTATAATTTAAGTTAAATTGGTGGAATATAATTTGAGATTAAATTAGTTTTTCGTGATTTCATATTGATTTAATCTCAATAGAGCATAATGGGCTAACTCATGAAAATAAATTGAACGTAAATAAACTTATGGTCATGTAGTGATCCAGCGAAATGAAAATGTGTATGTTGGGTAAAAATAATTGGGACGCATTTCGGGGGACCTTATGAACTTGTTTAGGTATTTTAGACATTTAGAAATGATATCGGGATATAGGTATACAAGTTGAGAGGTTATTGGGCTATTTAGATTATGGATTTGATCTCATTTGGGGGCCCAAAAAAGTGACTTTTGTCCTAACTCGAAATTTGGAGTTATATAAATTAAGGAGGGAGGTTAAGAGACACCCCAAAATCTAAAGAGGAGAAAGATTGAAGATCCAAGGGGAAGAACTCAAGGAGGAGTCTAAGGGATTCAACCAATTTATCGAGACAAGAATTTCCTTGCTTAATTTAAATGTTCAAGTGCTTCTTGATTCATTGTAGTAAGCCCCATAGGATTTTTAGGTTTTAGGTTGTAATTTGGTGACTTGATGTTAGGGATTAACCTTATGCATGTGGAGGACAATCGAATTCTTTAATTACATGATAAATGCCTTAGGGTTATTGGTACAAAATTGGAGAAATTGAAATTCACATGTAGAGGTTTTGATGCATGTTTATGATCTGGAATTTTGTGATATTGAACCCATGTTATATGCCCCAAAAATCGGAATTATATATAGTTTATGTTGTCTTAGAAGATCTGGGCAAATGGTCTTGGTTAATATATGAATTCTGGGAATTTAAACAATGATATTAGGTTAATACATGAAATTAATTTCTCTTAGATGAGTAACTAAGTGGTGAGGACCTAATCATACGATTATGAAAAGGAATTAATGATTGGAAGAAACCTTGGGAAGGAATTGAGAAAATCCATAATAAAGAAACTACCAGATCTGGACTGCTGTGCTATTTCGAATCGATTCGGACTTGGAGCGAATCGATTTGGTCCTAGGGATAGGTTGAGTGGGTACTGGGGTCGGCGTATTCTTAATAAAAGTCCATAGTCAACGATGAATTTATTAAAAATGAAAATGTGGCACATTTAATTATTGGGGAAATTATGTTTAACTAGATGGTTAAATAATCTTTTAAAGAAAAAGGAATAAATAATTAACTAGATTGTCAATTATTAATGGATGATATTTATAAACATCATGTGGAATACTTTAGGTAATTATAGGATAATTACCTACACATATTATATGGGAATAATAATATGTATTTATATTTATCTGTGTGGACATACCAATGTTTGTGGATGGTCCTATGGTTGGGGTTTCGCGCATTCGGGATTGTAGCACATGTCAGTACAGGTGGGCTAGGCGTTGTATAGGTCATTTTAGGTACTACGTATCAGCGTCATCTACAAGTGGTAGGTGTTGATGCTGGGATCTTTTGTCATCGCTCGGTATCAGCTGTGAATTGGTATACTGCGTAGGGACCGCCCCGCTTATGTGTGCTTTGTGATGTCTAACTTGGATAGAGATTTCCTTCGGACTTGCCTATAGAGCACGAACGATACACCATTGGTAGATGGCTTTGTAAGTCGCATATATGAAAGGACACACACACACACACACACACACACACACATATATATATATATATATATATATATATATATATATATATATATATATATATATATTGTACATAATATATGTTTATGTCACTTTTACGTGTAAAATCACTGGGATACTCTGGAAAGTGATATCATGAATGTAAATGATTATAATTATATTAAATAAATTAACTAAGATTAATTAATTTGTTTAAGAATGTAGACAATCAATTACAAACCCATATTATATTGTGCATAATAGACGACTATGTCACCTTCACGAGATATATGAGATTGGGATACCTGGGGCATGGATTGTATGAATGTAGAGGATTACGTTTTATCATATTGACTATAGTTAGTGAATTTGGTATTGATTGACATGGTTGTCATATATTATTTTGGGACTTGATTGGGTGCGGGTAATATCACACTTAGCTGAGGAGTGAGATGTTAATCTCATATAAGTGACGATGGGGGATAATTACTTTGAATTGACTGTATTTACTGCACTTCACATTGAATAAGTTAATTCTTTCAACTCTAGGGCGCTAACCCAAATTATAACCCCCCCCCCCCCCCCGTTTATATAGACAGAGACGATAGGACTGACAGGAGATCAGACTTGCAGTTATATTTTCTTGGCGATTATTTCCATTCATTTGATTCTAGCATATGTTGCAATTTCCACTTCAGTCATTTTAGTTTATTTCGGATTATTTTATGGTCATAAGCTCGAGTTTATTATTCAGTTATTTGGGGCAGTTTATAATGTTGTTGGATTTTATGACTAGTTGAGTGTTGAATTATTATTTTTATTTATTATCGGTTACTGTTTAAATGGTTTGTTGTGTTTTTCATCTTTTAAAAGAAAGAAATATAAACATTTATTGTGGTTTGATGTTGAGAATGATATATATTGTATAACAAGCCCCATCTTTAGTGTACCGTATCTGGCTAACCATTACGTGAGAAAATAGGGGTTACTACAGTTAGTATCAGAGCATCTTGGTTTCAGTGCCCTTAGGATCTGTGTTGCGCCCCCCGTTTCATTCTATGTTATGTGTTCTTTGATGTGTCTTAAGGCCGTTATAGGATTTGGTAAATAGTTCTCGCTATGACGTGTGTGACAATATCGTTATCTATCATTTTAGCATTAGTAAGACTTATGGAGTATTTGAGCTTAGAAAAGAATGAGAATGAGGATCGTTACAAGTTAGTGGTCAAGCGTGGAACGAATAGTTGGACAAGGGTGTTCACTAGAGTTGTGAAAATTATTACTCGAAATTATCTTTTTTGGAGGTAAATCCTACAGCTTAAAGACTCTCGGGGGCACAAGTTAACGGATGTTTTTCATGTCGAGACCATTTTTGGAAATATTAAGGGATTTAGTTGCTAAGGACCCTATTGGAGTTTTGGGTTTTACTTATGGCAATGTGGGTTGTGATGGAAATTTATCCTACTAGAATGGCCTTATGATATTTTGTGCTCGTAAGTAAGAAGGCATTGGGTTTCTGTGTTTTAGCAAAATATAAGGATTTTAACGAAAATTTAAGTGGGGATTAATTATAATTAAAGGGTAAATTGGTGTTACATTCTGATACCATTCTATAGAGAATAGCCTAAATATTTGGAAGACAAATACATATGAGATTTAAGTTTGGATCTAAAAAAAGAAGAAAGTAAATCTCTTTTACACAAAACTACAGGAACAAGAATAACAAGATAATCTCTATTCAAAGCTTTTGGGCTTCTCAGATCAAGCCTAAAAGGATATATGTTTATATGTAGATAAGGGCCACTATATATAGCACATGTTTACTTGGGTTTGGTTATTTGAAAACTATTACACAAGGGGAGAATTCATGTTTTCTAATAGCGAATATTATGGTGCAACCACCTAATAGCGAAAAATATTATTTATCGTTGGAGATCTAATGCTACAGTGAACATTCAAATATGATGTATGTTCAGATATTATAATGTGGCATTAAACATTCAAACTGAACATTCAAACAGAACATTCAAATATTATATTTCTCTACTTGGTTTGTCTCCAAATTTCTAAGTTGTTGTCGGGTAATTAAAGCATGAGAGCTCAATTCTCTACTAAAACCTAAGGAAATTACAATGTTTTCCTTTCTTAATGGAATTTTTTCATAAAATAAAGTGCTTAGATGTTTCAACCGTTAATCTGTCTGATTTATCTGTGATAATCGTATCTTAGATCAATAACTGAAATCAATATATATATGTTCCGTTCAGAATCATTTTGCTTATTATTTTACAATCGATTTTGATCTGTATTCAAATTTTTCTATAATTTAGTAGAGAGGTTAGTTCAATTAAAAGTTTAGGTTTATTTTTATAATCCTATCCATGTGGTTTTTAGAGCCTTCCAACATAGCATTTGGATTTAGGTTATTTTGTTTAAATTTATTTGGTACATTTTGCTTTCGCATCGGTATACCATTGTATTTGGAATAGTATGAACTCAATATTGAGAACTTATTTTTGATATAGTAATATGAATCATTCATGTAACAATTAGTATTCATTTTTTCGAATAAATTAAAAGGCTGATGGCTATATTTGACTTTGAATGGTTAAGATGTAAAAGTGTTTATAATTTGAACACTGAATCTGAATATAACCAAATATGTCAATTCAAAAGTTGATTCCGACATAAAACAAACATATTTTTTAGATTTTAAACTTCAAATGAAAAAACAAATGTAGTCTAAGAGTAAAAATTGTTCTTAACTCTCAATTAAGCAACCAATTTTTGTTTTTTTTATCATTTCAAGCTCATAAGGAGGAAATTTTGTAAAAAAAATAAAACAGATTCTAGCCAAACTTGTATGGCTTAGACCTTGTCCCGATACGCTTAAGGTTATACATGTTACTAACTTAAGGGAGATTGTTCTACAAAATACATTCCTTCAAGTAGTTGAGCATCCAGTTGGAGTTCTTTTTATTCTTACTTTTTTGTTTATTGTTTATTGGTTTAAATTATAAATTTTGAACGAACAAAATTTATATAACTTGATGTTTGAATTAAACAACAACTCCTGCACGCTATAGAGGGAATAAACAAAAAAAACATACATTGCAAACCTTAAACTTGTATTGAAGCCTTTGAATCGGAGAACACAGGTTGAAGATGAGAAAATTATACAGTCCCGCAAGGGTTGAAGATGAGATGCGTGGGATGAGTGGGTTGTGGGATCGTGGCTCCATCTTTATCGTAGAAGATAAGCGTGACTGTTAATTTGATGTGGGTATGAATCACATTACCAAATGTTTCTCACGCACAAAATTTTTAATTCAAAAGTGTCATAAATAATTAAATAAGTTTATTAAAAAAATATTAATTTTGTAAATTAGAGTTAATATTACCATGCATACAAATAATAAATAAATATATTATATGATAGTTAAAATACTACGGTAATAAAATATCATTTTAATATGACCCAATAAGTATACGCGGGTCATAACTATTTGTTTAAATGCAAAATGGTCATAATTCTGAAATAATAGCATTTATTTTGACGGTTTAATGAAAACGGTCATAAAATTGAATTCTAAAATCATCGTAAAAAGGTATTTTTCTAGTAGTGCAATGTGCCTACATCCATGGATGATTCTCTTCTTTATTGATTTCAATCTATTTTAACAGTCTCGGTATTTTTTATTACACTCCTTTTTCCCTCAGGCCAAGGTCTATTTTTACAAGCGAACCTATGAGAGTTCCAGGCCCTTCAATGTTACAATTATCATTTATTAATTGGTTTTATCCCCTCCTTGATTTATGCAGATTGCTTCTTCAGTGATGTTTATTCACAGTCTGAATCAGTATACGACATGATCCTTATTTACATATCATAGATTATTCCCCCCAAAGTATAAATAATTTTAAAGAAAAATCTCACGTTTGAATTTGAAGTGTCATGCATGATTAGGTCTTTAATGGGAAGATATTTTATTAAAATAATATTAGGATATGTTTGAAAATTTCAATTTCATGGTGTGAAATTGGAGTTGTTAAAAACACCCTTAAGATTTTTGTATTTTAGTGAGCTACCCATGATGGCATTAATTTAAAGTTGGTAGATATTTTTTTAGCAAAATTAATTTATGCAAAGGAACAACACTACACTTACCCGGTTTTGTACCCATTTCTCCAACACGCCGTATAAGACAAATGAAAGATGCCCCACCCCAAAGCCAAACTTAGACTTAAAAAAGAAAAGAAAAGAAAACTGGTATGTCTGCATAAAAAAATTCTATTTGCACCGAGATGTTTTTACCGAGCTTTGTACATAATGACATGGCATGACTAAAAGACAAAAGGAAAGGGAGAGTTGATGAATATTTTCACCGAGATTTTGTTCAAATTTTTTTCATAATAATTAAAATTTTGTATTTTCAATAAAAAAAATTAAACTGTTTTTTTAAACTTTCAAAAAAAAATGTTTTTAACTTTTTATAATCGTTTTAAAAAACAAATAAAAAATATTTCACTATTTTTTTTTTAAAATGACGTGAATCAGCGGCACTAATCAAACGTGATGATGATGTGAATCCGTGCCAGCGGTACTAACTAAATGCAATGATGATGTGGGTCCGCGCCAACGACACTAACCAATCGCGATGATCACGTGGGTCCGCCCCAGCGGCACTAACCAAACACGATGATGTTGTGGCTCTACGCCAGCGGCATTAACCAATCGCGATGATGATGTGGGTCTGCGCCAGCGGAACTAACCAATCGCGATGATGATGCAGATTCACGTCGGCGGCACTAACTAAACGCGATGATGTTGTGGCTCTGCACTAACCAAAAGTCAATTTTTTATTTTAGGAAAATAGTATTTATTTATGAAAAAAACTTCTTAAAAATATTATAAAAAACATTTTTATAAAAAAAAAGTCAAATATTAAGGGTGTAAAATTAAAAAGTCAAATATAAAAGGTTGAAATACTGTTTTTATAAATAATTTTGTTTTAAACTATAAACTGTTTTAGAAAACGTTAATTTTTTTTTAGATAAGTAAACATTTTTAAAAATATAAATGTTAAAAAACATTTTACAAAAAAACTATTTTTTCCATGTTTTTTATATAAACATTGATTTTTTTATTAAAAAATATGATTGAATATTTGAAGACCGCTTTGAAACCGCATGGCTACGCGGCGTGTCGAGATTGGTATTATGTCAATAAAAATAGTGTTTTTTTTATTTTAAGAAAACGAAAATTAATTTTAATTTTAATAAAAAAAACTGTTTAATTTTAATACAAAAAAACTGTTTAATTTGATGTCTTAGCTTCGCGATTGATTAGTGTCGCTGGCGCGGATCCACATTCAACAAATCATGTCAATAAATATAATTTTTTTATTTATGAAAAAAATATTTTTTTTTAATTTTAATTTTAATAAAAAAAACAGTTTATTTTTAATTAAAAAAATGTTTGTTTTTAATTAAAAAAATAATTTTTATATTAATAGAAACACTTTTTTATATAAAAAATAAAAGAATAAGAAACTTATTATAAAAAAATTGAAAGATGCCGTTACAAATAAAGAGAGAAGGAACCTCAATGACACCTCCCTATGTAAATCCTTTGTACAAGTATTCTCGGTGCAAATAGAAACGCTATTAGGAATATGTAAGAACTTTCTTGTTGGTCGACACGACCTAATAATTGTGAATCCCCTTCCCTTTGATTATTCTTGTTGCGGTCTAGCGAGCCATATTTGTGAGCGCTGGCCACAAAAGTTCAATAGGGACTTCATTGCACGTTACAGAAACCCCATTGCCGACATACCTTCATTTTAAGCAATTTTTGCACGCACTTTAATTTTATATATATATATATATATATATATATATATATATATATATATATATATATATATATATATATACAGTCCTGCTCTTGTGCGGACTACTCTGCATTTTAAGAATGCGGACCGAACATGTGTCACCTGACGGTGAGCCCAGAAAAGAGAGAGAGTGTGCCTATAATTTAGGGGATAATTTCTAGGCGCACCGTTAGGTGACAAATATCCGGTCTGCATTCTTAAAATGAGGACTAGTCCGCACAAGAGCATTATTATATATATATATATAATATAATATTTTTGTGCAGACTCAGTATGTATTTTAAGAGTGCGAATCGGACACGTGTCCCTTGACGGTGAGAGCCTAGAAATTATTAGTTAAATTATAGGCACACTCTCTCTCTTTTTTCTGGGCTCATCGCCAGGTGACACATGTCCGGTCCGCACTTTTAAAATGCAGACGGGTCCGCACAAGAGCAGCACTGTATATACCAGTCCGCACTGGCGACACTATCCAGTCCGGACTTTTAAAATCGGGATGATGGTGTGAGTCCGCGTCGCCGATACTAACCAATCGCGATGATGATGTGGGTCTGCACCAGCTACACTAATCAAGCGCGATGATTATGTGGGCCCACGCCAGCAGCACTAACCAATCGCGATGATGATGTGGGTCTGCGCCAGCGCCACTAACCAATCGCGATAATGGTGTGGGTTCGCGCCAGTTTTAAAAAATAGTTTTTCATATTTTTAATTAGAAAATGCAATTTTTTTTTAAATGCAAATTTTCATTTGTTTTTAACTTTTTATAAATATTTAAAAAAAACATTACACTATTTTTTTTAAAAAATGACTTTTATTGAAAATTTGTATTTTCAATAAAGTCTTTTAAAAAAAATATTTTAAATGATGTGGGTCCGCGCCAGTCTTTAAAAAATAATTTTTTATAGTTTGATTAAAAACATTTTTTCTTAAAAAAAATAGTTTTTTATTGAAAATGCAAATTTTTTGTTTCAATTTAAAAAATAAACAAGTTTTGCTTCTTTTTTTGGTTTAAATGGCACTTTATTTTAAAAAAACAAAATTTCCATACTTTATTTAAAAACAATTTTTTTTGGTTTTACTTTATTTAAAAAAAACAAAATTTTTATACTTTTACTTTTTTTTTGTTTAAAACTAAAAAAAAAAAAAAAATTTTTTGGTTAAAAAAAAGTATATTTTAAATGTTAATAAAAAACTGTTTACTTTCAATAAAAAAAAGACTGTTTTTATATTAAGAGGAAAAGTGTTTTTTTTTTATATAAGAAATTGATTTTATATCCATCGTTAAAAACAAAAGAATAAAAACCTTAAAAAAAAAAGAAGAAGCAGGAATCTAGGTGGTCACCTAACTCTGTACAGCCTCGGTACAAAATTTATCTGTGCAAATAGAAAAGCTACAAGTCTCAAACATTAAAAAAATGCATTGCCATGTGGCGTGTGAAAAGACTCAAAACCATGAAAAAAAAATGCAAAGATGATTGTACATGTGGCAAACATAAAAAAACTAACAATAAAATTTATTTTTTTTTCTAAAATACCACAAATAAAAATATGAATTAATTATCAAAAAATTTCTCAAATATTTTTAATACACATTTAGTGTCAGCATTTTTATTTTGTTCCAAAAAATCCCTCAAACACCCATTTAACCAATATTATCTTATTTTAAAGGTCCGTGTCAGCGCTATCCCGCCAACCTCCTCTCCCCCTCCCGCCCCCCCCCCCCCCCCACCCCCCACCCCCACAGTCGGAGCTCCTTTTTGGAGTGTTTATGTGATGTGGGACTTTTTGGAACTAAGTAAAAAACTTAAACTAAACGTGTATTAAAAAATATTCGAGTGACTAAAAAATATTCGAGTGACTATTTGGTATATGCTTCTAAAAATAATCACCACATAAAATAATAATAATAGTAATAATAATAATAATAATAATAATAATAATAATAATAATAATAAAGTAGCACTAATATTAAGGTTTCAGGACGTATATCAAAATATACATTTTAACACAATGTCATGATCGTATTAGGTAAACAAAATATGAGTCAGTGTCGCATTTTAATTGAGCCATGTTCATATTTAGTAAAATATAATATTTTGTAACGTGTCGTGTCATGTCATGTCATGTTTAGTAATTGGTTAAAAAATATCATTTTTTTTACTTAATACGAACTTAACTCAAATAAAATGCGACATGATATCACATTGTGTTAAAATTAGCATTGTAAACGGATATTCGAAAATCCGTATCCGTCCGATATCCGCATCTGAATTTGCGAATATTTATCCAAAAAAATGGAAACGGATACGAATATGGATACTCTATAAAAATATCCGAGAAAACGTCATGTATTATTATTCTCTAAAACAAAATAAACACATAATCCACTCAAAACAAAAAACACCGTAAAGTTATTATTTTATTGGGTATATTATAAAATGTCATGTATTATTATTTTATTAGGTATATTGTAATATACCCAATAAAATAATATTGATAATATATTTTATCATCAATATTATTTTATCAATATATTTTATTATCAACATTATTTTCTCAGATATTTTTATAGAGTATCCATATTCGTATCCGTTTTCATTTTTCCTGATAAATATCCGCAAATTCGGATGCGGATATCGGACCGATACGGATTTTCGAATATACGTTTACAGGGCTAATTTTAACACAATGTGATATCATGTCGCATTTTATTTGAGTTAAGTTCGTATTAGGTAAAAAAATGATGTTTTTTAACCAATTACTATACATGACATGACATGGCAGACACGACACGTTACAAAATATTATATTTTACTAAACACGAACATGGCTCAATTAAAATGCGACACTGACTCATATTTTGTTTACCTAATACGAACATGACATAATTAAGACGATACATGATGCAACAAAATATCATTTGTTTATCTAATACGAACATAACTCAAATAAAATGCGACAAAATATGACACTGTGTTAAAATGTATATTTTGATATACGTCGTGAAACCTTAATATTAGTGTTATTTTATTATTATTATTATTATTATTATTATTATATGCGGTGATTATTTTTAGAAGCATATATCAAATAATCACTCAAATATTTTTTAATGCATATTTAGTTTAACCTTTTTTACTTAATTCCAAAAAGTCTTCCATTACATAATCACATTCTTAAGTTTTTGCCCTAATAGGGCAGCTTTTGCCGTCAGTCAATTCACGTTCTTTGTAGTCTTACGACTAAAAATGAGTGGAAAAAAAAAAAAAAAAAAAAACTTGTAGTTACTTCCTGTCGAAGAACGTGAACCTTGTCGGTGATAAAATCCACCGTATAAACTTTTCATATAGGTTACTAAACTTATCAGTTCCTATTTTACGTACACAAGACGTGTATATATAATCCGTAGGACTTCCCAAAAACCCATTTAAGGCCCACTTGCATAACTCCCGACGTACACAAGACGTGTATATATAATCTGACACCTCCATTTATTTCAGGCCACGCTCTACCTAGCGCGTAAAGGTATATAAGCTTTCTTTCTCATCAATTGCAAACAAAAAATGTTGAAAGAGAAAGGAAACGACACCAAACACTATAAAAGCCGCCCCCACCCCTTCCTCGTTCTTCACATCCTCTCTCTCTAATACAATCTCTAGGTATATAAACATATATTTGTATGATTTTGTTTGATCGGTTCTGAAGACCCTGATTTTTTTGGACAGGTTTTGTCTCGGGTGGATCTTTATCATGGAGGCGTTGGATAGAGACATTGTTTTTATCCTACTTCAGTTCTTGGATGAGGAAAAATTTGAGGACACTCTTCACAGGTAAGGGTTTGGTTTTGTCATTAATTTTGTTATTGGAATTTTGTTTGTTGATTTTGTGTTTGTTTTTGTGAATGAAGTTTAGAGAAGGAGTCTGGGTTTTTCTTCAACATGAAGTATTTTGAGGATTCTGTCACAAATGCGGAGTGGGATGAGGTGGAAAAATATTTGGATGGGTTTACAAAGGTGGATGATAACCCTTACTCTACGAAAATTTTCTTTGAGATCCGAAAGCAGAAGTATCTCGAAGCGTTGGATAAGTGAGTAGTGGTTTGATTCTGTATCAATTTTAATTCTTGTTTGTCTACTGACATTGTGTGTGTGCGCATGTGTGCGTGTTTTGTTTGTCGGATGAAGGCGTGATTTCGGGAAGGCTTTGGAGGTTCTTACCAATGACTTGAAAGTATTCTCAACCATTAATGGAGATCTTTATAACGAAATTGCACTATTGATGACATTGGGGAATTTTAGGTATGGTGATTTATTTTTGGGCTAATGTCAAAAGAATCCATGATGTTTTACCAAGAAAGTCTATCTCCAAAGATATGTACCAAACCAGTCAAAATACTCCACATTCTGCTTCAAGTGATTCTAGTGACTTTCTTTTTAGGTGAATTGGTGATGATGACTGCAAAGATTATCATGATGATATGTTGTTTGTGTTAGTTTACATTGTATGTTTAAATAAGATAATATTAGTTTATGTTGTATGTTTAAATTCCGCTAAATGCAATGGCAAGTCTAAAAATAAAGGATCAAATACAAAAAAATCCTTCAAACATTTTTTAATATACATTTAGTCCAAGCCTTTTATTTTGTTCAAAAAAGCCTCTCAAACACACATATAACTAATATTTACTTATTTTTAAAGATGCCGCTAGCGGCACTCGCCCCCCACATCCCTCCCCCCCACCCCCACTGCCGGAGCTCCGGCAACCTTCACTGGAGCTCTTTTTCGAATATTTTTATGTGGTAATGGACTTTTTGGAACAAAATAAAAGTTTTGAACTAAATGTGTATTAAAAAATATTTGAGGAACTTTTTGGTATAAGCTCCTTATCCACCTTTATTCATACATGGCCCCTCCCCTGCTAAAGGCTATGGTGAGCCGACACGTCAAATAAAGAAAAAGCGAAAAGTGAGAATTGTGTTAAGCTTGGTGTATCATGCATATTTTGCTTCATTCTTCTTTCTAATTAATAAAGGCATCACTGTTCACACTTTTTATGAGCATGATGAACTAGAAAATGCTAAATGAGCATTGCCATATCAGAAAAGAAGGGTGTCTTTTATTCATTGAATGATTTATTTAGAAATGGGGACATGTCATAGGTTGGGTCATGAAATTTACGCTATTGATGTTGTTTCCACGGACAGTGTTTGGTTACACTTTTTTGGAATTTACCCTTCTAAATAGTTCAACAAAGATAAAGAGAGAAAGTAATTTGTTTCTACTCTTGGATCTTAAACCTTTAGTTATCAGCTGCATAGTCCTTTTATATGATATATTGTTTCCTTAATTTTGTGGAACCATGAGAAAGAAAAGTTTCAAAGAGGAACTCTGGTCTTTCAATTGATGGTAGTTGTTGTTCAATGGAAGCAATGATTGTTGTGTATGGTATCTGACATTGTCTTTACATACATAACACATTATAGATGACAAAAATGTAATGATGGCTTACACTTGATACTAAATATATATTTTTGGGTTGAAATGCCTCAGTTTATGGTCATGATTGATTTTTTTTATCTTTTATTTTATTACCATGTTTTTATTTCCTGTGTATTAAATAGAAAAAGTTTATTACAGGGAAAATGAACAGCTTTCTAAGTATGGAGATATCAAGACGGCAAGGGCTATAATGCTTAATGAGCTTAAAATGTTGATTAAGGAAAATCCTCTCATCCGTGATAAGATTTACTTTCCCACCTTAAAGAACTCAAGGCTACGGACACTGATCAATGAGCAGAGGTAATTCGAGTGAGAGATGACCAGGTTTTTTGTTGATGAAACTGTAACACATCTTGTTACCTTTATTTGTTTATTGACTTTTGCGATTTCAGCTTAAATTGGCAGCACCACAATTGCAAGAATCCACAGTCTAACCCTGAGATAAAAACCCTATTTGTGGACCATGTTTGTGGGAAGACAAATAGTGCGCGGGCTCCATCCCCTGTCACTAATCAGCTACTGGGTTCCATGCCTCCATCACTAGGTTCTCATGGTGTAAGTCACCAAGAATTCCTCTTATACTTACAAGTTATTGCAAAAATTTTGGTATGGTCATTCAATCTTATTTTTTTCCTTTTCCATTTGCTTCTTTTTTCAATTTCAGACTCCACCAGCACCTCTTAAAACGTCTCTTGGAGGATGGATGGCTAACCCATCTTCTGTGTCACAACAGACTGTTTCTGGAGGGCTTTTAGGCTTAGGTGCTCCTAACAATGCAGGTAAGTTCACTAATAGGTAGTTCGAGTAGGCTTAGAATTAGATGTGTATTGAAATGTTTCCTTAAGAAACTAGTAAATAAAAAGAAAAATCGAATGGTAAAAGATGTATTTAAATTACTCATCATTTAAAGAACATACACCACTTTGTTTTTTTCCCTTAAGAAAATCTGAAAGTGTCTTGGGGTGGATTGGGTTTGGTCCACAGTTCGATCCTCGGCACTGTCAAAATAATGCTTGGCCAACGAAAGTCACGAACCGCGAACGTGGATTAGTCAATGTGCGCTTAAAGCTGGCCCGAACACCACGTGGTATGATACCAAAAAAAATGTTTTCATATCCCACGTTGAATAGAAGTGAATGTCCATGCTTTCAACCTTTCAAATCAATTGTTCCTCCTAATTTGGCTAGAAAGATGCTGTGTTAAAAATTCGGATTAATCAATTAGGGTGTAAGTCTATCTGGCCTACGTTTAGGGAGATGGAGCACTACTATAGAAGCAGGGGAGTCATTGGCAATGTTAAAATTCAAGAGAGGTTCATGCTGTATAGCATTGGTTAGAGTTTTAATTTTTTTGGTTTAATCTCAATGTCAATGATATTGTTGGGATTAGTTGAAGTAAAGTAAAGATATTGGACCCATCTAGTTCCACTCTAGACATGCATTGTATGTTTTCAGGATAAATGATGGAGTGAGAAAATCATCTTACAGTAGGGATTTGTGTGAAGTCCTTCCCCGAGTCGATGAATATAAATGATACCATGCAACAACATGATTTCTTGTGTGTTCAGTCTAAAATAATTACCAATTTCAAGAGAACTTAGGTTTGCAAGTTGTAATGGGCATATCTACAGGGGAGTTGTATCTTCAACTGAAGTGTTCCACCTTGGATCTTTGCAATGGTTGTACTGAGCAGCGCACATATGATGTGTGCAGTTGGGGTAAGAACAGACTAATGGGACTTTTGAGGAATGAGCAATTGGGGGAGTTTTGGTAGTGAGACATTCGAATTGATGTTACGGAGACATTCTCTAAAGTAATTGGCTCAAAATAATTCGTATAAATCGAATGCGTATAATCGTCTACTCAACTCAAAGAACTCAACAGAGCTTTTTTCAACTATTTGGGGTCAGCTCCATGAATCCTATTTGCCATATTTAATTCTTTTATGTTTACATTTGTTATTTTAGTAGTAGTTAGTGATGGGATTATATAGGGATATTGGAGAAGAAGCGTACTCAATTGGGAGATGTTAACCTTTTTAACAATGGTCCAGTGGTGCCATTTGTCACTTCTCACCTACGTTTCTGTAATTCTTGTTATCAATGAACATTGCCATAGAATTTACATAAAAGGTCGTACCTAGTGCACCAGGCTCCCGCTTAACTGTATGGTCTGGGAGAGGCAGATGCCATATACATGCTACTAAAAAATGTGTTATTTTTAATTTTTTGCCCTTAAGGGAGTTCTTTCTTTTCCCTCTTAGATTTCATCTTCTAGTCAAGTCTGGTTGTTTTTTCTAGGTATATATATGTTGTGATAGAATCCATATCAAAGCATCCTAAGACCCCTCCTGCTAACAATCTGACCATGGACTACCAAACTGCAGATTTTAAACACGTGCTGAAGAGACCAAGACCTTTCGGGATACCAGAGGAGGTATGTGCCTTTCATCACTGGCATTTAACTCATTGTAGTATGCTACTATGTGAGATTTGGATCAATTTGAAATGTATATTGTAAAATTTTAATATATTCTAATTTTCTTTACTGAGATATGCATTTCTTTCCAATGTGTTTTATTTAGCTAATTTCCCCCCCCCCCCCCCCTTTTTTTACTTTTGAGTTCCGTAGATCAATGATCTCCCCACTAATGTATTGCCTGTCACATGTCCTGGGTCGAGCCATGACCATGCCATATATTCTTCTGATCACTTGCCCAAGATTCTTCTTATGAACCTGAATACGGGTTCCGCAGTCAAGAGTATGGATTTCCATCCAGTGCAACAAACTTTGCTTCTTGGTTAGCTCTCACTTTCTTTGATTATTTGCTCTCTGCTTCTACTTTGAGTATTCTTTATTACAGTTCTGCATCTTATATATATTTAAAAAAATATTTACTTGAATCTAGGAAATCCATATTTAATTCTGTTTTTTCATTTTCAGTTGGAACAATTATTGGTGATATTGCGATATGGGAGATAGTTAGCAGGGATAGGCTTGTCTTTAGAAACTTCAAAGTTTGGGACCTTACAGCTTGTTCAATGGCTCTGCAGGTATGAAATCTTGGCTTGCCTTACCATCCCACCCCATCCTCCCAGAAGGGGAAAAAACAGTTTCTGCCCTGGATTGTTTCTTACTATCACCAATCGTGAGGCTAATTTTCCCCTTAATTATGTACAGGCATCTTTTGCCAATGAATATACTGCATCAGTGAACCGCGTTACGTGGAGTCCTGATGGCAGCCTCTTTGGTATGTTTTTAGTTATACTTTTCATTATATTTCTCTGAGTTTATGTTGAGGATTAACTTCCAACATCTGGCATAAATGAAGTTTTTCTTTGCAATTTTTGTTGTTGAGGAAACTAAGTGTTTTTCCCCTATCTCCATAGAATGACAATTTCAGAAGAGTATTTTTTTTCAAGAGATAGAGAGAGTGATGTTCTGATGATGAATTATGATTGATCTAAACTCTGATTCAGGTGTTGCATACTCCAAGCACATTGTGCACATATATTCCTATCATGGTGGTGAGGATTTACGAAACCACCTTGAGGTTTGTAATATATAATGAACTTCTAGCAATAATGTAATTTTTATATTCAGTTGATTTTGTTTACCCCAAATGTGGACCTTGTATTGCCATTCGAATAATGATAACGAGAATGGTATTTGTCTTTCTTATATGAATACTTTCAGATTGATGCTCATGTTGGTAGTGTTAATGATCTTGCTTTCTCTTACCAAAACAAACAACCATGTATCATAACTTGTGGAGAAGACGAGTCTATTAAGGTCTGGGATGCTGTCAGCGGTTCTAATCAGTACACATTTGAGGGTCATGAGGCACCTGTTTATTCAGTATGCCCACATTTTAAGGAAAACATTGAGGTATTTGTTTGCTTAAAACTTGCTTTCAAAAGAAATTTTAATCCGGTATATTTGTTTTGCCTTCTAAAAAAGGGTCATGTGTTCTCTATCAGTTTATCTTTTCAACAGCAATAGATGGGAAGATTAAGGCGTGGATGTATGATAATATGGGTTCAAGAGTTGATTATGATGCACCGGGACATTTTTGTACAACAATGGCCTACAGTGCTGATGGGTCAAGGTATAATACATTGTATACTATTTGATCTAGATCTTAGTTTCCCTTTTCTCTCCTAAATGGTAAAATGAACTCTTATGTTCTTATCATCTTCCTTACTTTTTCCGTGGAGAAATTTTAGGTTGTTTTTAGGTGGGACAAGTAAGAATGGAGAATCATATATTGTGGAATGGAATGAAAGTGAAGGCACTATCAAGCGAACATACAATGGTCTTGGGAAGCGGTCTGTGGGGGTTGTTCAGTTTGATACGACCAAGAACCGGTTCTTGGCCGCTGGTGATGAGTTCGTAATCAAATTCTGGGACATGAATTACGATAACCTCTTGTTTAGCACTGATGCAGATGGTGGATTACCGGTAATAATAGCCAGATTGCATCTATTCGATCAGTTTTTTAATATATTTTTTGGTAAATTTTAGTTGTATGAAGTAAGTCTTATCATGATTATCTTTCAGGTTTCACCTTGTATTCGATTTAATAAGGGAGGCATACTCTTGGCTGTATCAACTAGCGAGAATGGTGTTAAAATACTTGGGAATGGTGAAGGTATTCGGCTTGTACGTTCCACTGAGAATTGTGCACTTGATAGAGTTTCTTCTGGGAATGTTGTGAAGGTAAACCGATCTGGATCTCCAATGAGATGAGTCTAGTATAGATGTGATCTTTACAAGAGTTATTCGCGATGCAGGCCCCCGTGACTGGCACATGTGGTGCTCCCTGTTCATCTGATGGTACGAGCATTGGTGTTGCTAACAGAACTGCACCACTGACAGCTATGATAGTTATGGTAAGAATGGATATCGCCGTCGTATGGATAAGTGGGCTCTTTTATTGAGCATAATACATAGTTGCCATAAATTTTCATGCTTTTTTGTTATATGTAATGTATGTATTGAGCATAATACACAATTGCCATAAATTTTCATGTTTTTCTGTTATATGTAATGTATGTATTTTAAGCACTCGTGTGATATAGAACATGTGTGGTGAATTGTAATTGGGTTGAATTGCTAATAGTTTTTCTTTTCCTTTTTAATTGTTTGACTGATTTGGATATTTGACTATTTATGTAGGATGGGGAAAGCCGATATTTTCCACATGTGAAACCTAGAATTAAGGATGAGCGGGAAAAATCTAAGATTTGGAAGCTGGTTGAAATCCACGATCCATCTCAACTTCGTTCTCTGAGAATTTCTGATAACTTAATGACAGCAAAAGTATGCATCCCGCTTCATATTATATTTTCCTGTAGTAGATATTTAATAACATCACATAAAATCTATTGAGACAAAATTACCCTGAGATTAAGAGTAAATGTAAGAACAGGGACACAGGAAAAGGGAACACATTAAAGGGACCCTTGAAAGGTTAGATAAAGCTTTGTGCATTTTATCTAGTAAGGGTGAAATAAATGGGAATGCAACTATTGATGTGTCCTGGTCCGAATCATAACAAAATAGTAAATCATCAAACAATTTTTAGATGAAGTAAAAGATTTAAGCAATTGATATTCAAGCTCTAATGAACGTAATATCATTTATGTAGAGCCATTTAACCTATATCATTTTATTATGCATGATTTAGTTGCATCAAGAAGCAAACACATCAGTGTTTAAGTATTTGACTAATTGTTTTCATCTTCCTCATCTAATTGATTTATGTAGGGCACAAGGGAATGAGTCATTGATGGTGAAAATAATGAACTTGGAATTAGTATTTTGGACTGGTGTATATACTTAATTTCTTAATGGATTATTAAATTCAGAAATATATCCTTACCAACCCCCCTCTTCCCCCCTCCCCCCCCCCCCCCCCAAAAAAAATAAATAAATAAATAAAATGTAAGAACGAAAATTTACCCTTAACAAATTTTACATTTATACTCTAGGTTTGATGAGAGAGATTTGTCCCTTATTAGTCATGAAAACTGATGACTTGAATTTTATAGCCTACTAGAAATGTAAATGACCCTATTTCTCTCTTCCTTTAGTCTTTAATATGTATCATGCGTTCTCAAGCATGCCCAAAATGTGAGACATCATACTATATAAGATATGATGATCCACCGTCACAGTAGCTATTTTAAATTGAAGAAAAAATAAAATTTTCAACGTAAATTAATACTATTTGCTTTTGGATGTTTGCATCTCCATGAACATTTGAATCCGACTAATTAGGCGGGGTATTTTTCATATTCCTACTACTCAAGTGGAATCTCTTGGTAATTTACTCCTCTTCAGATCATTTTCATTATTCGTTTCAGATTATGAGGTTGATTTATACAAATTCGGGAGGCTCTATTTTGGCCTTGGCATATACCGCACAGCACAAACTTTGGAAATGGCAAAGGAATGAGCAGAACATGACAGGAAAGGTATTGATATAGTGATTGAAATATCTTTTTTGTCTTTGTTTCTTTAATGAGCTTTCCCTTTACGTGTAATGATTTGCCACTTGTAGGCATCTACTAATGTGCAACCGCAATTTTGGCAACCTTCTAGTGGAATATTAATGACCAACGAAATAAGTGGGACAAACCTTAAAGATGTTGTTCCTTGCTTAGCAATTTCAAATAACGATGCTTACCTTATATCAGCATCAGGAGGAGATATTTCCTTATTTAATATGATGACATTCAAGGTAAAAAGATATATAAACACGTACTATATATATGGAATATTGATTGATGTATGATTTCTTATACTCTTCCCTTGTGCAGACTATGAGGACATTCATGCCCCCTCCTCCTGCGGCCACAAATCTTGCCTTGAATCCTGAGGACAATAATATAATTGCCATTGGCATGGATGACTCTTCAATCCAAATTTATAATGTTCGGGTTGACGAGGTCTTTACCTCTACTTGCACCTAAATATTGGGATCTACGATGTTTTGATGAGTACATCTAAGGTGTATTTGTAATTGTTGGATTTTTATAGGTGCAAAGCAAGCTCGAAGGTCATCAGAAGAGGGTAACTGGCCTTGCCTTCTCTACTGTTCTAAATGCTCTTGTATCATCAGGAGCTGATGCTCAGGTCTGTTGTCTATGACTACATGAGGCGAACTCTCTCTCTGGGCACACGCATGCATATCTTTGTAAACATGCATGTATTATCTTTCTTTTGTGACTGAATTTTGTCCAAGGGAGGGTGTGACTTACATTGAGAGTTTGTTTTTCAGCTTTGCGTTTGGAGCACAGATGGATGGGAGAAGCAGGCTACTACATTCTTGAAGATTCCTGCTGGACGAACCCCAGATGCTCTCGCTGAGACACGAGTTCAATTTCACCAAGATCAGAAGCATGTTTTGGTTGTCCATGAAACACAGATCACTATATATGAGGCCCCAAAGCTTGAATGCGTCAGACAGGTGCCTTAACCATTACTTCGACTATAATATTTTGGACTTCTGATAGATTTTACAACTTTGTGACTTTGGTTTTCTGATTTCATATCCTCGACTTATGTGATAGGTTTATAGTAAGTAGTAGATGTCATTTTGTTTCTTTTGGCAGTATGTTCCCCTGGAATCAACTATAATCACCGATGCTACATATTCATGTGATAGCCACTCAATATACGCAGGCTTTGAAGACGGTAGTTTGAGCGTCTTCACTGCCTCAACACTCGAACTGAGGTGTCGGATTACCCCCAGGGCCTATTTCCCCTCTAAGCCAAAGTAGGTGTTCTTAATTACAGACGAGCAAACAAAGCAATTTTGAAATTTGATTTATGACCATTTTGTCCTCTTTAACTGTGTGATGATACTTTTTGTAACTGTGTGATGATACTTTTTGACAGGACAATTTTGTATCCAGTTGTGATCGCCGCCCACCCATCTGAACCTAATCAATTTGCATTGGGACTTTCTGACGGCGGAGTTCAGGTTTTTGAGCCTCTTGATTCAGATGGAAAGTGGGGTACCGAGCCACCAAATGAAAATGGTGTGGGGCCCAGCACTAGCCCTATTGCAGCTGCTTCAGATCAACCTTCAAGGTGAAAGTAGTCCTAGCCACCTATAATGACTGCATGCAAATAGCTCACAGACTTTCTTAGGTTGTAGGGATAAAGAAAGCTGTGGCAGGGGTGCTGAGATGAGAGTAGGTTTGTTCCGAGTTCGTGGTTTAACCTTGGGGGAACCCGTTGTACCTACAAATATGTGAGAGGAAAGGTCATACTTTTGATATTAATGAAGAGGAAGCATAATAGGTGGAGGAGTAGGATTTAGGGCCAAGGCCAACTTTGAAACTTTTGCCTTTCAAAGTGGGGATCAATAATGCATCTGTTACAGCATTTGCAAGTTTTTTTTCCATGTACTTCGAACATAACTTAATATTACCTTTTTTCCCAGTAAACCGTAGTTTGATATCTGTCTTTGTCTCTCTCTCTCCCTCTCTCTCTCACACACACAGTAGTCAACTTTGGTTGGCATACTATTATATTCTATTCTCTGAGGTCTGTTTGAGGCTACGAAGCTTGCTATATTCCGTGAAACCAAATGGTTCCTTGAATTGTCTTCACTATTCTTCTTTTAAATTGCATACATCATTGAAGAAAAAGGATCTCTAAGTTTGACATAGAAATATGAGTTCTAGTGTACAAAACAATATCAGTGAGTCCTCGGAGACCTATTTAGGGTTTGCCTAAACAAGAAGATCATTTATTCAGAAGAAATAAAAAAAAAATCACATGATACTTCACGACAGAAGAGTGCATGGAGTTGGAGCATTGTAGCACTCAAGAAATCCCACCAACGGAGACTACCCATGCAGAAGTTGAAATGAATGAGGGGGGTGGGGAGAATGATCAGGGCCGGCCCCGAAGGTTTTGGATCTCAAGGCAAATTTGTAAAATGGGGCATTTTATATAATATTTTTTTTTTTGCAAAATATATATTTATGTATTTTTGCATGATAATAGGAAATGAACAAAATATATAAGCTGTCAAAATATCGATGATAAATATAATGTATCATTTTTAAACAACCCACCCTCGCCAAATTTTCATTACTAGATTCTTCATTCACTAAATTTTCATGCTCTTTGTTTAAACCTTCTTCATTATCGTTCTCATTAATATCGTCTTGATGCACCAAATTTTCATCTTCAATCAAAGCTTCTTCATTTTCATTCTCATGTTCATTTCCCGTTTCATTCAATTTAAAAATAAATTTATCAAGAGCTCCCGTTTGGGATTGCATAAATTTTTCTATCTTTTGCTTCTTCTTTAATTTTTCCCATCCATAAACATACTTTCTAGGAGGCATGGTATAAATACACAATAATCCAACAATCAATCTAAAAAGTTCCAACAGCAACCAAATAAAGGAACAATGGAACCTGGTTTGCTGAATTTGTAAATCAAACTTGAAAGCCTTTCTTCGCTAAAAAATCCTGAAAATACATTAAAAAAATTAACATCGGCAACTTATTACACAAAAAATATTAGCATTTAGGACAAAAATAACATCATTTAGAACAAAAAATAAATAATAATATTTTTTTTAATAACAAATTTTAGATTAGTAACATTTTTTAAGTTAACTAAAAAAATTAACATTAAAAAAATCGCAACCTGATTTATTAAAAGAAAACACATAAAAAAATTAACATCATTAAAAAATAATACAGCCTGATTTATTAAATAATGTCGGATAAAAAAAAATTACAGGGACGAAAAAAAATTACACGGGGAAAAAAAATTACATGGGAAAAAAACAAACCTCTTGATGTTGAATATATTTGGATTGAAAGTTGACCTTGAGAGTTTTGTGAGTTAGTATTTAAATATAAGACTTTGTTTTGTTGGAATATAAAAAGGGGTTAAGAACATGAGAGAAGAGAGCAACGGCTTCTTTCTTTGTTTTGTTGGAATTAAAAAGGGTAGCGTTTACTTTTGGTATAAGGAATAAAGGTGTGTTCGTGGGTTTTTAGTCTAAGGAATTTTGGGCCAAAAAATTTACACAACACACTTATAAAAATTTTGGGCCTAAACATTTATGTCAAATTTGGGGGCCCAAGGTGGTTGCCTCATTGGCCTACCCCTTGGGCCGGCACTGAGAATGATTTAAATGTAACACTCCAAAACATTAATGGCACTTCTACCCAAAAGGTGGATGTCATTGCTGAGAGATGGGCTACCCTCCTTCACTTACGAGGATGCTGTCACCAGGAAAGTTAATACTGATATCTATTTTGATGAGTCAATAACAGTTGGTCTGAGGATGAGGGAGATAACGACCATGGGGCCTTAGTTCTTTAGCCTTTGCCTATTCCTGAACAAAAAGGGGGAGAATGATAGGGGAGAAATGGTATCTAATCCTATTGTAATCGTATCTTAGTTTGGGGGAGATTTATCTTAGGGGGAGTCGCTATCTTCTTAGGTTGATCATAGTTGATAAAAGGGAGAATTAATAATTTCGAGGGAGTAATTATTTAATTGCATTTAATCTTTTGATATTCACTATGCGTTTAATGCGTTTGCTTAAGTGTGCAGGAATTATATTCTAAGCAACAACTTTCACCGGCAAAGATTGTGATCCTTGGGTTGTATGAGTCAAGCATTGTAATTTTACTTTGGGAGGGAATTTTTATTAGTCTAGTTAGAGCTTGACGGTCCTTTAGGATTTTTGTTAGTTTTTGTCCCGGAATAGCCAAAGGGGGAGATTTGTAAGGACACAAATTTCCAATTGAGTCCTTTGTAGTTTTGGCTCAATTCCGGACAAAAACGTGTGAGTCATAGGATAGAGTTCATATTGATCCATTCAAGCCTATGACGTGTTTGTTTGAAGACGTAGCGGCCAAGTGTATAAAGGTTCATCAAAATGCCGAGTTTAAGTGCCTAGTTTCTACGTCATCAACAGTGGTTCCATGCTCCCAAGGTATAAATGCATTTTATATATATATATAGGAGCTTGGAACAAGTTTATTGGGTGTTAGGTTTTAAAACTGTGTTTTGTTTTCAGAAAGATTTCTATTAAAAACTTTAATATAAAGTATATAAAGTTTCTGGGCTAAAAATAATATTTTTGGAACTTTCTGTGAGTTCGTTCGAACGAGTTTTTCGTTTGAACCAGATGTCATTCGAACAAGTTTGCCAACGAGTTCCCATATTGGCCACTGGAACTTCGTTCGAAATTTCGTTCGAACGAGATTGCTGTTCGAACAAGATTTCCAAC